>OX457029.1:24534099-25734099 GCA_949752745.1 Protula sp. h YS-2021
GCATAACATATGTGTAATAACAGAGGATGATATGGAGTTCGAGGCAGCACTTCAGCAACAAGAGGAAGTTGCAGCAGCCGATGGGAATGTAGTAAACGACATTTTCGAAGATAAGGATTGAGCCCGGGGTCACTTGAAGCGGCTTAATGTCGGAAGAACACTTCACATTTAGGACAGAGCATTGCGAATTGTGTGAGAAATATTCTGTCTCTGCCTCTGAGATACACTTGCATATGCTTGACAGTTTTTTTTCGTATGCCACGTAATCATTTGAGGACAAAACCTTCATATCAATATTTTAATGCAAGTCGAAGTTAAGTGTAGCTTTTGGAATCTTCTTCTTTTTCATGTTCAAGCGAATGTTTAATGTTTCTCAAAAGTCTACATTTTTAATCAAACAATGCGAACGTTTTCTAACATGTTCTTTTCTTCGACAACTACACGATTTGCAGAAATGCAACACATCTGGAGTAAACATATATTAACAACCGCAACAGATTAAATTTCCTGGCAGCCCATGGTACTATTTCGAGTGGTAGTGTAACAAATAAATATCAAACTGTCACATTTCTACTTCTCGCACTGTGTTTGCATTTCACACTGTACCAGTTTCTATCATGTTATCTTAGAGACTGAAGCAAACAAAAGAAATAAACTGTTAACAACAAACGCTTAAATAGTGTTTAACTGGCGATAAAAATGCTTTGTAAAATAAACAGTTGTATAGGCCACTACGTCTTCGACATTGCCTCCACCAGTTTCTCCATTAAACCAAGTTTTCTATCTTCATTTTCCTCTCTTTTTCTTTGCATTTCGGCTCGCTTTTCGTCACTGTCTTTAAAGTATTGTAAAGTGCAGTCCAGCTTTTTTAAAAGTTCCCGTTTGTAGTCAGTGGGACTGGCTCGCATCTTCGCGCTCGGCCATTGATCTTTATTTACCTCATCAAGTGGACGTTTGCTTTTTTCACATTGGAACCAACAACATTCTTGGGTGTGATATCGTGCCTATGCCCAAGAATGGAACGATTCGCCACTCTTCTCTTTTTTGGCAATGTCAAGATTATACTGGCGCACCAAATTGCTCGATATCTTTGGCGGAAACTGGAAATCCCTTTGGAAACATGCACTTTGAAGCATCATCAAAGATATCTCTTTTGGATACAAATGGGTTATCCGTATCGTCCATTCGTGACTCAAGCAAATCTAAAAGTGCATCTGTGGCGGTGTTTGACAATCTCCTGGTTTTCAACCTAATAAAAATGAAATAAATTAAATACCGGGCTTCACATTGCTCTGATATTCCTCGCTTTCAATTAGGCCACACTTAGTACACCAAATTAGGAAATGTTTGTAAACAAAATGCTCGCTGTATTTAACACTGCCATACACCATTGAAGGTAAACAATGTCAAAATCTTTGCCTACCAATGTAATTATATTTTACAAGATTTTAAAAGATGATAAAAATATTGCTGGATAATAAATAAGATTCTAGTTTTGAAAAATACTTTGGGTGATTGCTTTAACGGTGTTTAATTTGAAAACATTTGAAACTTTTTTTACACGGTACAAGTTCCTAAACACACCTTTTGAGCTGTCGTCGGTTTTTGAGTCATTCTGAGCACTTGTACTTAGAGCACTGGTGAGACCTTCACTGCGGTTGGCTGCTTTATCATCAAATGGTGCCTCTGCATGAAACTGTAATCGAGACAAAACACTATATGGCTTTTCTTGACAAATTTTAGAAGTAGTTGTGTAATTGCAACTCATAAAATAAAGTAATTCTATAACTGCAACACATAATGTAACTCTTTGTCGAAAATAACAATATAAAGGCCAAATTATATTCATCCAATTACAACGCTTTCTGTTGAAAAGAAATTGAGGGAATAGAGCATGATCATTTTAAGTAAAGCTTGGGCGACAGAGTGACATTGGGAGAAAATGTCGAAAAACAGAATACTTACGTGGGCGTTGTCTTCAGGAAGTACACCTGCGCTCAAACGTACATGTGGTAAAAGAGCCGCCTTCTCTGACAAAAGGACATATTATATCTTCTGTAGCAACAGAAGACTCCTGAGGTAAGATTACTTGCTTTTGCAGTTACCGAGCTACCATATTTATGACCACAAACATACGCTAGCCTCAATTCTCAATCTGGGAGGTAAAAGAGCACCGTTCGAGAAGTTAATTTCTTTCACTAAATAACGCTTGTGAGTGTTATTTTTTAGTAATTAGCCTTTGAAATTGTTTATTTTAATGGTATTGCTTTATTTTAATGATATTGCTTTTATTCTCTTCTCACCTCACTGATATGCTATACAAACCGCGATATTAGCAGCCAAAATACTTAACTATATACCAAGAAAAGCTTAAATATTCCTCAAATCACACTTTGGGTGTTTCGAATGAAATGCGAAAGAATGTTGAATTTCGACTGCGAGGAAACCGGGTGAAAACTGAAAGAAATGATCGAAAAATATAAAACAGATATCGCAAAAACAGCTTATGTTCGCAACATAAAAGAAATTGAAATTGAAACAATTTTTTAAAACCTTTAATAAATTGTTAAAATAGCATACGGGTTTTTAAAAACCCGATTGCTCTTTGGTGCAAGAAAAAATTGACATTTATGCGAAATCTGTCCATCATTTCTTTCATTTTTCACCCGGTTATTTTTATTCGAAATGCAGAATTTTGGCGCTTTTTATTGGGAACGCCCAAAGTGTGATTTGGCTTATATAATAAAATTTCAACAGTTGTGGAATGGATCTCTTATTATCATAAACAAGGACAGGGAAAAGAACGAGGTACGCAGTTGTGCTGCGCTAAATATACCTCTTGGTGTCCCAGTTCTTAAGATAGCATGATCTGCTTGGCCAAGAATGGTCTCTAACTCAAGACCATCGTTATAACGAATGCGTACATTGAAATAAGGCGCAATTAATGGAATGATACCCATAGAATTCTCCATATTTACACACATTCAAAACAACATTTTACTCAGATGAATCTCATTCTAATCCCTCCTGAAAACCTGAGCGATAATTAGGAAGCTACCATAATATTACCATAAACTATTTTTTAATTTATATTTTACTTTTAACCTTTGCATGAAAAAATATATGAGGTGAAGGTCATGTTATGATTTAAATGATGGTGCAGGTCATTTCTATCATAACAAACGAAACCGGAAACACGTGCCAAGCACGTTCTTTTGTGATCTAAAGTCCAAAAGAAACAGGAAATCTCCATAATTTACATCATTTCCATCCAAAAGTAGAATAAAGGAACAAAAGGTCAAGAAACTGAGAATCCACTCTTCAAACAGACCAGAGAAGCTGTTTTTAATAATAATAATAATAATAATAATAATAATAATAATAATGATAATAATAATAATAATAATAATAATAATAATAATAATAATAATAATAATAATAATTGTTTATTCATCTATATAACAGAACATTTTCATAAAAAATATTGCAACATAATATTTACAATTTCTTAAACTGTCTTACAAAGCAGATAGAATAGGCGATTCGAATAAATATTATACTTTTTTGAGAATCGCCCTATTACATTTTATAAGTATTGCCAATAACACTGAAATTGATGCGAATGTCATTTTGTTAGCGCGCAAGTTAAATTAGTTATAAGGACCATTTTTAAAATTGCCAAAATGTCGCTCTTTTCTTGCTTTTACAAACTGTCCTTCATGTACGAATCAAGCAAATATCTCTTGTATAATTTCAGTTATATAACTTAGAACCCAAAACACTGATACTTTTAGCCTTTAAATTTGTTCGTGCATAATTTCTGTTAAATTTACCAACACTTTTTAACATCTAGTTGCTATTTGTTTCATTAACTGAGATACGTTTTGAATGTTTTCCTGCAATTCATTTTGATAGGCTTTGTACATTACAATAAAAATTTTAAAATTCACCAGGTCGTAAAATTTCAATAATTTTAAATAATGAAATAGCATATTAGTGTGTTCAAATTTACTAACTTTACAAATGATCCTTACTAACCGTTTTTGCAACTTAAAAATGGAATCTAAAACATTTTTGCAGGCAGTGCCCCATACTTCAACGCAATAAGAGACGTAAGGAAGAAATAAAGAACAGCCCAGTGTGCGAAGTGCGTCGGTATCCAACAAGTGGCTACATTTATGCATAACTGATATACATTTCGAAATTTTATGTTTATGTTATGTTTAATATATGTTCTGACCAATTTAATTTGCTATCAATCACTACTCCGAGAAATTTTGTTTCAAGCATACAATCAATACTACATTCATTTATTTATAAATTGAATTCAGTCAGCACAGAACGGTTTGAGAAAATCATGTAATTTGTTTTACTCACTTCATAATTTGTTTTGCTTACTTCAGAGACACCGTCCAAGAGAAGACGTCTCAGAAATAAAAAACATAAATCCAGTTATTTGGTGCTTATTTCAGATAAATAGGTAAGTTATATGTCCAGAAATATATCATGTGACAATCGTTTGTTGGGGCATTGGTTGAAATGTGATCTGTTTTAACTAATAAAGTTCCTAGCACTTCATGTATGGAAATGTATGGGAAGAAAAACTCTTACTCTATTGGCAAATTGTAAAACGTTAGCTGAAGCTACAAAATGGTCTTTGATGCCGACATTTGTTATGTGGAGTAGGTATGCAACTAAGAATTGTCACGAGACTAGTTCACACTTAGTTGAGAAAATAAATAGCTACTCGACAGATGTTTTAAGCGTAGATCAGTTAGACAAATACAATGCGGACGTAGATCAGTTAGACAAATACATGGTTTCTACGATGAAGTTTGGCCAAGCAAAATTTAACTTGTATCACAATTTGGGGCGATCTACTACTAGGGGATTTAAATAGACATTTTGATAACTATTCAGAAATAGCCCCCCCCCCCATTTAGTCCAAGTGCCTTACAATGATATGTATAGTTCTGCACATACACCAGTAAAATTAACATCAATAGCAGAAGCCCGACTTAATGTTGTCAAGTGCATAGATTTAAATGGACAGTCTCAGTTTCGCTTGGATGATTTTGTCGGTACTTTCTGCGAAATCTGGCAGGCAATCCATAAAACTATAGGTGAGGCTGCATTGAAAACCGATTAATTACGTACTGAAAAGTGGAAAAAAGATTCCCATTCAGAAGAACCCATTCAGCTTAAAAAAATAAAGGCAAGTGTCAACAGCCACTAATGAAACCTTTCCCGATTTTTGAAATACTCTAAAAATACAGCTCCATCTGAAGCAAACTTGGAAGAAAAATTGCCCTCCCAGAAATCTAAAGTATCTTTTAACCTGGCAACAGCAAAAGTAATTTAAAAGAACCTTGGCAAGACAAAAATCAAAATTCAGAGAAAATCCGAATACACGCTCAATTAAACTGTCTTTTGAGGAGTCAATTTTGGGATTTTTTTTGCAAAATACGTAATTTTCAAAACAATTGCTGGTTTAATGCTTTAAGTCAAGCACTGTTACCAACAAATTAGGTAACAAGCATTCTCTGTAAGATAAACTGTCGAACATTATTTCAGCTTTTGAGGTACCTTTTAAAGATATGGTATTTCCTGAGAACAAATAGCAGGGCTATTGTACCAGAGAAATTTCTTCGTGATCTATTTTTGCCTCCCGCTCTAGTTCATGGGAAACCATACCTGAAATTTTTAGTTGCGGTTTGCCAAATGACCCTCATTCTACTTCAGCGTCGTTGCATCTTTGATAAGAGAAATTGGTTATTTCACATCCACCGAAAGATGGAGTAGATGTGACAGCTGCAGTGATACCACAGTCTCAAAAGTTCCCGAGCATTTGATCGAACTTGTACCAGAAGGAAAAAATGTTCAAAGTCTCACTGTGACGAGAAACCATCTGCAAAACCTGTAATAAGACATCAAATATTAGTTTTAAAACCAGATTTACTAATTTACAAAATACAATTTTGATAACAGTGAGAAGAATAATTCATGTAAATGAGATAACACTCAAGGATACCAGACCAATTGGTATTGATGAATCTATTAATTTAGCGAAAAACATTTATCTGAAAATGGCACATATGCTCTAAAATGGATTGCTTAGCACACTGGAAGTCCAAATATTGGACATTATACAGCATCAATACTAACTCGATCAGCTGGTTAGGTCTCAATCGCTCATCTAAATGATTTATGTGGACCGCACTGTGAATTGTTGAAAGAAAATTTTAATATTGCGCTACAAATTTTGCTATTCCTCTGCTGCAATCTTTCTCTAACAGCAAGTCTGTAAAGGAGTTGAACGCGAAGCATCCCCTTGATTTGATTGAACATATAGAATTAGAAATGAGAAACAAATGGAAATTGAAAAAGGGCTAAAAATTCAAGAAATGCCCATGATTTTGACACTTTGTCTCAAAAGGTACATTTGGCATTATCTGAAACATCTGGCAGATCATTAGCGACAGATCTATATACAAATATAAATCAATTAGTAGAATTCCAGGTTGGTATAAGGTGGTATGAGCCTGACATGCCTAAAAGCGCACATTTTGGATTTCACACTTTGAATGGTTTGGCCTGTCTCTGCAAAAAGACCTTTGAGTGGGGGAAGGCAATAGAGTCGGTGAAATTGGATGCTTTCACGCAGCACTCCATTAAGGAAGCTGTAGATGAACAGATGGCTTTATTAAAGATTTCTATTAGGTGTGATCACTGCAATAATCTAATGGATACAATTTCCCATACATTAGAACTGTACAAAATAGCCTTTTTGTTTATCTTACAGAGAATGTGACCTTTGAATCAATAAATACTAGAATTGATATAAATGGATTGATAGAGCCAAGCTACCCTCTCACTTCTGATAATTTTGGAGTATCTAGCCTACTGTGCTTATTTGATAAAGGCTGGTACGCGCTGCTGAAAAGGACCTGCGGGTCAACAGAAAAAGGGTCAACAGAAAAAGTCATCTTTGACGAAATAGATTCCTCGGCAATCTCAAGGCCGGTAATTCAAAATGTCCTCAATCGTTATTTGAGAGATTGCAACTCAGTTATACTGGTACTAGGCAGGCTTCAACATTCAATAAAATAATATAGAGAAAGCAAAATTGCAGAACATAAATTGTCTTCCTACAACTGCCCTTTAACTGTTTAAAAGCAATTATAATGGATTTTCAAGCAAAATAGAAGGTTATCACATTCACGAAGGGATATTGCGATATATTCTCAGCTTTGAAACCTGGTTCTCGTCCGTCTGAGTATTTACTTTGAATTGCTATCGAACTGCTCACGACAGAAAGCAATAGCAGCTCCTGCAGGGTGGTTCAATCTTTCTTTGTCAGTAGTGATCCTAATCAACCGAAATGGTATAAATTTTACACATTCTCACCCAAACCCCTTTTCGATTTTAGGACTGTCTACTTTCCCTTTGACTCAGAGACGAAGGCCTTGGTTTCGTATTGGGTTCAGCATCTTTAAGTACGAGGGCCTTGCCGATCCGTACACGATCTAATCTATATTCTATTAATGACTTATGCAGTTTTAATTTAGTACTGGTATCTGCTCCCTAGTCTTGGGCGGAGACGATTCGTAGCAGGTTGAATGCCTTTTGACATTTCCTCATCACGTCTTTTATGTGGGGAATAAAATTTAGCTTCGAGTCCAGAATTAGACCAAAGAATTTGTTTTCCTTTACTACAGGTATTTGAGTGTTTGATAAGTATAAAAGAGGATCATCGTGTGGCTTTCGCTTGTTGTAAAAGTGCGTGCAAACTGTTTCGGGTTTGCGAAACCATTTTGGTCAGCCCATTTTTGAAGCAAGTTTATATTTTGTTGGAGGCTACGCTCGATGAGATTCATGTTCTTACCCCTGGCAGACATAGCAAAATCGTCTACAAACAGTGAGCTGTCTGTTCAATGTTTAGTTGCCCCTTGATACTATTGATTTTGATTAGAAACAACAGAATAGATAGAATACAACCTTGAGGATGGCCCTCTTCTTGCTCAAAATAGTCCGAGAAAATAGAACCGAGACGGACTTTAAACCACCTGTCATTTAAAAAATCTTCAATGAATTCAGGAAGACGACCTCGTGTGATTAGCTTGTAGAGGCCTTGCATGACCCCGTGTTTCCAAGCCGTGTTGTAGGCCTTTTCTAAATCGATAAAAATAGTGGCGACATGTTCGTTATTGATAAAACCTTCTCTTATAAATGATTCGAGTCTAACCAGGTGATCTATGGTACTTCTTTCTTTTCTGAAGCCACTTTGAAGGTCATTAAGCAAATGATTTTTCTCTAACTACCAAACTTGTCTTGCGGCTATCATTCGCTCTAGTGTTTTGCACATTGAACTTGTGAGAGATACTGGGCGGTAATTTTGTGGATTAGCAGGATCCTTGTGTGGTTTTGGAATTGGTTTGATGGTGGCTTCTTTCCATATTTCAGGAAGGTGTCCTGTAGTCCAAACTTGGTTGAGTAATTCAAGAGTTTCCTCAGGTAGGTGTTTTAGAACCTGGTAGTGCAGGTCTTCTGGTAAGGCAGCTGAGTCATGTGAGTTTTGTATGGCGTCCTTGAACTCCGCCAGGGTAAAGGTGCTATTGTAGTGTTCCAAATTAATTGAGGTGAAGTTCTTATGCTTGTTTTATTTGACAAAACGCTTTTGAGTGATTGTCAGATGAAGAGTTGAATTGAAAGGTTCTGCCCAAGGCATTTGCTATTTCATCGGGTTTTGTGATAGTATGCTTGTCTATGATGAGGTGGTTTATAGGTTTTCGGATGTTGTTGCCCGAAATTTTCCGAATTATGTCCCATACTTTTTCGGTTGAACTGTTTTTGTTTAATTTGGAGATATATTCCTCCCAGGTTTGCTTTTTGCTTCCTTCAATGGTTCTGAGTGCTGCGGCGTTCTATAGGTGTTCTAAAATATAAAAGGAATTCGCAACAAGTACAAAAAAGTATGTTTGTCCGCACATTACCCCCGAGTCACGGAAACTTTCTCACATGTAAAGGTTAGCAGAAATAAAACAATTCATACTTTAGGATTTTTCTGATGAAGGTGTCGTTTAGCCTGCAATTTTTTGGGGTAAATTATAAAGAACTGATAAAGGAAAACATCAAAATTCTAATTTTCTTTCAAAATGCATAATCTTGAATTTATAAAGCCATTACATAATCTTTTAGAAACTATTTTTCATATTATTTGGCGCGTTAAATAGCCAGCATGTGAATATGTTTATCGCACAAATGGAATTGTGCTGATTTATGCTAGTTTTTTCATCTTAATTCTTTAAATCTTTCTCCCTACTGAACTCAGTCGAAACGCAAAAGATTTTCAGCATAAGTTTACGTATGAATCGGTTTTATATACACGAATATAGCTGTGTATGTGAACAAAAGTTAAATTGCATTTCATAGGCTGGGCCCAAGATAACCCAATAATGTCATGGGAAAAATATTTGTGTAATTCCGTTCAGGGTGTTTATACTGTTAGAGTAATAATAGTGTCATGAATATTGTGAATCACATCAAACGTGTGTGTATTTTAGTGCACCTTTAGACGAGCCGACTTCGCGGACTGGTCTTTTCACATTAGTGTCGGAAGGGTGCCGACCGTTGTCTGTGTAAGAAAGTACATACTTCCGTATCTAACCTTTTACTCAAATACTATTTCTCCCAATTTCGAATAAATGTTTACTAGGAAGGAATCTCTTGGCACATTAATTTTCTTGGCAATCTACCTCAAAAACTGGCCAGATGGAGGGCATTTTTAGACCAACCGACTACGTCGGGCTGGTCTTATCACATCAATAGAAGTGCATCCGTCGTCTGTATGAACGTACGTAATGTGTGAAATTTTACTTAAAATGCTTCTTCTCCTTCAGTTTTGATCGGATTCCTCTCAAATTTTACACAAATGTAATCTAGATGAGTATCTTTTTTAATTTTTTTTGCGATCCGCCAAAAATTCGCTAAATGGGGGGGGGGGGGGGCATGTTACTTATTTTAGCGATCCGATGAAAGTTGGTCAAAGGGAGGGATTTTTCAATCTTTTGGTGTCTAATTTTCAAAATGCTTCTTCTCTTACACTTTTGATCGGATTCCGTTTCAATTTTGAACTTTATTTTTTAGTTAGGCTTCTTTGGGAAAATTGATTTTTTTGGCGAAATTGGCTAAATGGTGGTCAATAAAATTTTGTGTTGCCAATTTTCAGAATGCTTCTTCTCGCACAATTTCGATAAGATTTTCTTCAAATTTTGTACGAATGTTTCGAACATAAGTCTCTCTTGCAAATTTACTTTTTTGGCGATCGGCTAAATTTGGCCAAATATGGGGCACTTTTAATTTTTTTTATTTCTAATTTTCAAAATACTTCTTTTCCTACAATTTTGATCGAAATACTTGACAGTTTTGCACAATTATTCTCTAGATAGGTCTCTCTTGAAATTAACTTTTTTGGCGATCCGACAAAAATTAGCGAAATGGGGGCATTTTTAATATTTTGTTGTCTAATTTTCAAAATGCTTCTTCTTTTACAACTTTGATTGAATTCCTTACCAATTTTATACAATTGTTTTCTAGGTAGGCTTCTCTTGAAAACTTACTCTTTTTGCTGATTGGCCAAAAATTTGCTAAATGGGAGACTTTCATCATAATTTTATGGATGCCAATTTTCAAAGTGCTTCTTCTCACACAATTTTGATCAGATGTTGTTAAAATTTTCCGCGAATGTACTTTTTTATCGATCCGCCACATATTGGCCAAATATTGGACATTTTTTTAATTTTTAGGTGTCTAATTTTCCAAATGCTTCTTCTTCCACAATTTTGATCAGACTCCTTTCCAATTTTGTACAAATTTTTTCTTGGTAGCTCTCGTTTGTAAAATTACTCTTTTTGGCGATCTACCAAAACTTGGCCAAATGGAGGCATTTTTTGTTGCCAATTTTCAAAATGCTTTTTTTTATCAGATTTTTTAAAACTTTTGCACGAATGTTCTGTAGGTAGGGCTCTCTTCAAATCTTACTTTCTTCGGTGTTCCACCAAATAGTGGCTAAATAGAAGGCATTTTTTAATTTATTGGCGTTTAAATTTTAAAATGCTTCTTTTCTAACAATTTTGTTTGCATTCCCTTCCAATTTTGTGCGATTCTTCTCTAGGTAGGCCCCTATTGAAAAATTACTTTTTTAGCGATTTCGCCAAAAAAAATGGAAGCTAAATAAATTTGCGCATTGGTCCGAAATGCGGACCTCGCATCGACGCAAGCTAGATAAACATGCGCACTCGTTCAAAATTCGAACCACACATCGACGCAAGTTAAATAAATATGCGCACCGGTCCGAAATGCGAAACGGTCATCAAAAAAAGTTGAATAAATAGTCCGAAATGCAAACCACGCAACGATTCAATCTTAATAAACATGCACACTGGTTTTAAATCCGAACCGCACATCAAAGAAAATTGCATACATATGTGCACTGGTCCGAAATGCAAACCCCGCAAATATTACGTACCAAAACATTAAAACTTAAATAATAATGTTTTAGACACGTCTTTTCTTCTTGTCAAAAGGAAAACACAACGCAATCACATGTGTTTGGTCACATCTAGGGAACATTGATGCCATATTTCAAAACAATCGAACCAAAAATGTAGGAGGAATAGCATGTTGTGTCCTACGGCATTTCAAGGAAAGAACTCTGAACTTTGATGATACGCGACATCCTTATTTAAAATCCGGAAGTCAGACTATATACCGAACAGATATAAAAGTAATTTAACACTCACACATCCTCTAATTAAAGACTTGGGTGTAAACTGCGACATCACTGTACTTAATACCTGATCTGCTACCAGCAATTGACTTTAACCTTTAAACCTTAATAAACAGATTCAAAACAAAATCTATAACAACCAAATATGCTCAGAAAAGTTATAAATCGAAATACTTACTGGAATTAAAGAAGCTTTTTTCTATTATAGTTCGAGTCCATTCGCTACTTTCGCAATAAAATGGAAACTCAGATACTCAAAATAAAGCGTCCTTCAGGAGTGCCTTTGTCAGATCCAGCGTTCTATAGTTGTGTTTAACCACTTATAATCATTCCTTTAAGACAATTACTACTTCTTATGATTTAAACTCATTACTATAAACTTATTATTAACTTAAATTAAAATAAACAGACCAGTATTCTTAGAAATGAACTATTTTTAATCTTTACCATTAGCAAAATTCAGCAGCTGCAATAATATTAGCTTGAGCCGCAATAAAACTGTACTTGACCAGCATTCTCAAAGTTAAGTGTAACTCTACTGTTCATTGACTGTTTTTTTCTGTAAACAACAATCACAGATATCTGATCAACAAATAATTAAGTTTAAATAAATAAATAAATTATGTAGACAGAGATATTTTGACTAAAGATTCAATATTCACAGACTTTTACAGATCGACCTGAACGCGATATTTTTATACCGGTGCTCGAATAATCAGTCTTGGGAGTGAAAACAATGCAGGTATTGAAATATCTTTGGAAAACTCACGTACTTTTACTTTTAATGTTTTTTGCTTATAAATAACAGTCTTTGCAGTTTTTGTGGATCTGGGTACACTATGGTCGCTAGATGTCACTTCAGAAATAGGAGTCTTAACTCGATCATCATTCGGTGTCGGGGTGTAAACCTTTGGTATGATGGTATTGTCGCTCATCACCGATTTTCTCTCTTCGATGGGAGATTGGGAACTACGAGTTTGATCGACATGACGTAGCCAGATTGTGCTGTCAACAGAAACTTCATACATTAAATTTCCAATTTTTCTGGATATCGTGGCAAATATCCACTTTTCGTGTTTCTGTCTATAGTCCCTGACTAGTACTTCTTCTCCGACGGAAAAACATTTTCGGGAGAGTTCATCTTTAGTGTTCACTTTTTTGTAAACAAGGCTGGGTTTCGCCAGATGATCGAGTCTAGTCTTGATTTCACGTCCCAAAAAGAGTAATGCAGGGGTTTCGTTGGTTGGGGCATTTTTGGTCGAGCGATATATCAGGAGGAACTTGGCTACTTTTTCGTGCATGGTTGAATTTTCGTGCTTCTATGCCTTAAGACTGGACTTGAGACTTTGGACCATTCTTTCTACGAGACCATTGGTCGAAGGTTTATAAACGGTTATAGTTTTGTGAATAATACCCTGCATCTTTAAAAATTTCTAGAAGGCATCAGAGTAAAACGTAGCTCCGTTGTCACTGCAAATGACGTCACACATACCAAACGAGCTGAACAGTTCTTGAAATGTTTTGATCGTCTCTTGGGCTTGGATATTTTTTACACAATTCGAATTTCTCGCCATCTGAATGGGCATCTACAATAATGAGAAACATGTGTTCTTGGAAGGGAACCGCGAAATAAATATGACTTCGCTTCCAGGGTTGATTTGGCCATTCCCATGGATAAATTGTAGCTTTCACTGGAGATTTCCCTGTTTCTTGACAAGCTGCACACATTTTAACATGCGTTTCAATATCCTTGTCGATGTTAGGTCACAAAACGTATGATCTCGCAAGTTTCTTTATTTTTACCATTCCGGGATGGGCACTTTGCAGCTCTTCTAAAAATGTTCTTTGGAATTTTTCGGGCACAACGATTCTATTTCCTAGTAACAGACAATCCTGAGAGGTAAAAATGCTGTTTTGCGAGATTTGTATGGCTTCAAAATTTTGTCAACTGTACCTGGCCATCCTGCTTTTGTGAATTTGACTATTTTGGAGAGAATTTGATCTTTTCTGGTTTCTTTGGCTATCTTGAAGGACGTAAAAAACGACTTTCTCTTCAGAGCTGTGTTTATTCTTGGACGGAAGTGGTAGTCTACTTAAAGAAATATGGCGTATCGTTGCATTCTGGAAGCTGTTCTTGTCGGAATGCCTTTCCTTGGATTAATATAGAAACCAATACCTTGCAATCTGTAACCAGGGTGAATTTTCTGGCAAATAAATAGATGTTGAATTTCTTCATACTCCAAACAATGCTCAATGCTTCTCTATCAATTTGGGAGTAGTTAGAATCTGCCTTTGAAAGGGTTCTAGACGCAAAAATTAATAGGTGTTTCGCTACCGTCAGGATAAACATGAGAAATAACACAGGAAATTCCTTTGGCCGAAGCATCGCAGTGTAAACGCAGTGGTAATTTGGGGCCGTAGTGAGCCAAAACTAGGTCTGATGTTATGAGGTGCTTGGTTTTCTGAAATGCTTCCTCACACGCCGTTGATTACGTCCATTTCTGGCCTTTGTGAAGTAGCTGAATCAGTGAGTGGAGTACTGTAGAGAGATTAGACAGAAAACGGTGGTAATAATTGAGGAGGGCTACCCAGCTTTGCAATTCGGATACATTTCTCGGTACTTGCGCATCGGAAACTGCCTGGAACTTCGAGTCGATCTTGTGTATACCATGTTTGTCATGACTTTTTAGAGTCTGAAAAAGGCTGTCGTCACAAGGTCCTGTTATGATCATATCGTCCAAAATGCACTCTACGTTTTTGATTCCTTTCAAAACTTGTTCTATCGCCCATTGCCATTGCCATTGCTGGAGAAATGCCGCAAGCCAAACGATTAAATTGAAATAACCCTTTTGCGTGTTGATTGTTAGATATTTCCGGTATTCTTCTTTGTAGATATTCCGTTCGTAGATAAGTTTTGGAAAACTTCTGCCCCCCTGCCAAATTGGATAACATGTTTTCTATTGTGGGAAGGGGATAGGAGTCGACGTGTGGTTGTGGATTCACTGTAACCTTGAAATCGCCGCAAATTCGAACTGATCCATCTTGCTTCGGAATAGGTACAATTGGAGAAGCCCAATCACGACATTCAACCAGTGTTAGGATGCCTTTCTTCACCATATTGTCCAGTTCTGCATCCACTCGTTCTCTTAAAGCAAACGGATTGCAGAAGACGGGGACTGCGTCCGACTTCAGGCATAGTTTCGCCGTTATTTCCTTGAGTGTACCTAGATCGCCTTCGAAACACTCGGAGTAATTTTTCAAAATCTGGCCCACATTCTTGTTTTGACTGGCCTTTTTCATGGACTCGATCTCTCGCCAATCCAGCTTAATATGACGTAACCAATTTCTTACAAACAAGGGTAGTCCCCTCTGCAGAATATATAACCTTAGTCGTTGCTCTTGTCCTTCATATTGGACCTTAAAATTGACACAACCTTCTGGTTTTACACACTCACCAGTGTAGGTCCGCAGCATCACGCTAGTCTTTCTTAGAGGAATTTTGCCAAGGTATTTCTTACAATCACGTTTTGACATGATCGAAAGCGCCCAGCCTGTATCTAGCTCCATTTCGGGTAAACAGTAATGGCCTCACGTCTGCTTGTCCTGCTGCTGTTTACGCCATAAATAACTTCTATAAACCCAAGGCTTCTTTGAAATTTTACCATCTGCAGACTACTTGCTTTGTTTTTTCACCTAGCATCTGCGTTTGATGTGACCTTTTCTTCCGCACTTATGGCATTTTTCTCCTTTAAACCTACACTCATCAGGGCCGTGTCCTATTCAGCCACAGCGAAAACACTGATCTCATGTCTTCTGTTGCATTCGATTTACACTGGTTGTCCTTCCTTGCATCTCCGAAACATCTCTTTCCGCCATCTCCATTGCAATCGCTTTCTTGAAGTTCAAATTCTTCTCTGACAGTGACCTCTTCAGTGTATTTTCACTTCGTATACCACACACTAGTTGGTAGATGTTCTGCCAAACGATCGCCAAATTTGCAATGTTCTGATAACTTCTGCAGCACCCCAATATAGTCGGTAACGGACTCACCAGTATGTTGCTGCCTCTTGTAAAATTTATATCTTTCTACAATGACATTAGGCTTTGGACTAAGATGCTCCTGCAGCAAGGCTCCGAGTTGGTCAAACGTCCGGGTAGACGGCTTGTCTGGGGAACAAAGGTAGGTCTTGCCACCAATCAAACTTAGTGTAACCGCAACCTTCTTCTCGTCTGCAACATTTTTGGCGATGAAATACTGCTTCAGAGGCTCTTTGTACAACTCCCACCTACCCTCGATCTCATCAAAAGGTTCCAGCCGCCCAATCAAAGTAGCCATGGTCAACACTCGCAGATCAGAATTCGACTTTAATGGAAAGGACAACAGTCATCACCACCAACACATCATCACAGGAGTAGGAGGAACATAAAAACGCAATTTACTCGTCGCCAATTGTTGTGTCCTACGTCATTTCAAGGAAAGAACTCCAACATCTTTATTAAACAGGCGGAAGTCAGACTATATACCGAACAAACGTAAACATAACTTAACATAGCATTTTGAAAAATTATTTCAATACACACGTAATCGACGACGAATAGCCCACTACTGATGGATACAGGCCCTTGAGGTATGCGGGTGAAACAGCATTTTAAGTAAAATGTTACATACAGACGATAGATGCCCCAATATGTAAGACCAGCTTGGCGAAGTCCAGCCTAGGAACACATAAAGTTTACCCCAATCATCAAATAATAGAAGGTATCTTAGCTCTGACGGAGAGATAAACGGAGAAAAAGTAAGGAGAAGCTATCTAGGAACTAGTTCCAAGTCAGCTCTTTATGCCGATCCTCAGTAGCGGATCACTTCTTGGAGCAAACTAGGAGCCATGGCCACGGTGTTAAATGTTTGTATCAGGCAACATTGTCAAAGCAACAGCCTTGGGACTCAGTAAACTGGTAGATTAAAAAGTCACTAAGCATAGAACCCACTAACAGAGCTATCCATATCGAAAAAGTATACTAACTCTCATATCAAGACGGTGAGGTCGTAGTTTTAGGTGATAATACAGTATTTATGTGACATTGTAGTATTTCCTACACGCCAGTACTTTTTCAATATAATAAAGACAAGCAAAACATTTTCATTTTATCTCTTTAAATTTGTTATCTCTTTTGTTTTGTTTTTGATGCATGATCTGCAAATCTTTTCTCCACATGATTAAGCTCGACAATGTTCTATATGCTAGGTGGTTACGTGGAAACACTTCATAAAACTAAACAGACGCTAAGTTGCCGCCATTTTTTATTTACAACCGTAAGTCTCGCACTGGTTACATTTATACACAACATGACCCGCATACCGATACAAGCCTTACTATCTAGGTTACTGCTTAACTGTGCTTTAACTGCTATGTTGCTGCCAGCAGTCAGTTGACACACTTTATCTGATTATCAAACAAAGAGATACAAAATCTATAAGTATACTAGGCAGAATATATCAAGTAAATTACCTGAAAATTGCGGAATTTTAACTTTTCCACTTTATTACTCTGTATTACCGCTACTACTGCGATTCTCTGATTATAAACTTGATCCATGGGTGTGGCTTTAAGAATTATTTAACAGACATGGAAATGGAGCTCGAAGTAATTATGAGACAACGAATAAGGAAAATAATTACTTCAGTGATATCTAAACCATTACTTTAAACTTGCCACTTAGTTCAGATATGTTATAAGCAATTAAAAGCAGATGATAAATCCAAAATTCTCTTTTTTTATATTTACCGTACACAATTACAGCAGCTGAAACGATGATTAACTATAAAATTGTCAACATTACAGCAACGTTATCAACACTAACTGAACTGCAACCAGCTATCAAATCAGCACCTGTACAACATTAAAAATCATAAAACGTTTATATTGACTTAGAATAAATAAATAATCATTGAAAATATCAAAATATCTTAACTGCGCGACAAAGCTAGTTTTCAAAACCGTACTTCTTTGGCGATCTTGCAGAACGGCCTGATCGCGATACGCGACTACCGACAGTAGAAATTTCAGTTTTTGCTTTAACAGATGAAATGGAGTGTGAAACATTGGAAGAAGGCTCTGCAATTTTAACTGTCACAGTTTTTCGGCTAGAAACAACGGGTTTCTCTTTTGAAGTCATGCTTTCGCCAGATGTAGGTGGCGCTATGCTACACGGAATAGCTGTACGATCTACTGTCAGGTTAGATTCAGTGGACCTGGGTAAAACGGCTGATGGTTGTGGGGTATTATCGCTCTTCATAGGTTTTTTCAACCGGGTGTTGTGAATGACAGATGGTCAATGTGTCTTCGCCAGATTGAATTGTCAACCAAAACTTCATACATTAACATTAAGATTTAATGTTTAACGGCGCTGAAATTCGTCTTTGGTGTTTACATTTCTGTAAATTATGTCCCATAAATTGGGTTTTGTCATATCCAGCCTTGTTTTGATTTCACTCCTAGGAATAACGATGTCGGGGTCTCTTGGGTAGTTGCGTTTTTAGTTGAGCCATACATCAGTAGAAATTTGGCTACTTTCTCGTGCATGAAACGAGGTTCGTGCTTCACCGATTTGAGAATAGATTTTAGACTCTAAACCATACGCTCTGGTAAACCGTTTCGCGAGGGTTTAAAAGGGCCCGTAATTTTGTGCATAATTCCATGGAGTTTCAGAAATTTCTGAAAGGCTTCTGAATGGAATGTTGTACCATTGACTGTACAGATAATATCACAAATTATGTAGGCGCTAAACAGTTCTTGAAGTACTTTGACAGTTTCCGGGGCCATTGGAGTGCGCGTTGACTATTATGATGAACATATGACTTTTGAAAGGTCCTGCGAAATCAATGTGGATCCTTTTCCATGATAACTTGGCCATTCCCAGGGGTGAACTGTAGCTCCTGCTGGAGATTTGCTTATCTCTAAGCAGTCTGTGCCCATTTTCGCTTGCGTTTCGATATCTCTGTCGATATTGGGCCACCAAATGTACGACCTAGCCATTTTTTCATTTTCACTATACCAGGATGGGCACTATAGAGTTCTTGTAGGAAGGTTCTCTTGAACTTTTCCGGAATAACAACTCTGTTTCCAATCAGCAGACACTCTTGTGAAATGGATAATTTTGATTTGTGTGAATGATAAGGGAAAAGGTTTTCTTCAACTTTGGCGGCCAGGCATTTCTTGTAAACTCGTAAACTCGTGACAATACCTGGTCTTTTGATGTTGCCTGGGCAATTTGCTTGAATGAAATCGGGAAGTTGTCGAGTAAGGCAGCGTAGATTATTGCCCTTTCTTCTGAAGAATTTTTCTGGCTTACCGGAAATGGTAGTCTAACGTCAGCACTGGCGTGTTCACTTGTCTTTCGGTATTAAATTTCATAATTTAGCCAGTACGGAAAATGGCTTACTTTTGCATCCGCGAAGCCGTAGTTGTTGAAATGCCTTTCTTGGGATTGAAGCTAGAAACCAAAACTTTGCAGTCGGTAACCAGAGTAAACAGGTACATGATGAATTTCTTGATGCTCCAAACAAATGCTGAGTGCCTCTCGATCGATCTGAGAATAATTTTATTTAGATTTAGACAGTGTCCGGGATGAAAAACTAATGGTGCGTTCGCTTCCATCTGGAGGGTAGATATGTGAAATGACACCAGAAATACCTTTTGATGACGCGTCACAGTGCAGTCGAAGCGGCAATTTCGGATCATTATATGCTAAAACGAGATCAGATGTGATGAGATCTTTCGTTTTCTTGAAGGCCGTTTTGCATGAGTCTGTACATAGCCATTTCTGATTTTTGTGGAGCAACTGGTGCAATGGATGTAGTATTGTAGACAAGTTGGGCAGGAAGCGGCGGTAGTAGTTCACCAGGGCGACCCAGCTTCGTGATTCTAAAGCGTTTGTTGGAGCTGGCGCATCTGTAACTGCCTTGATTTTTCAATCTGTCTCTTGGATTAAGTCTTTGTCGACGATATGAGCACAAAATTCAATGGAATCTTTGAAAAACTCACATTTGTTGGGGTTGACTTAGAGGCCGTATTCTATCAATTGCTGAAAGACTTTCTCGAGGGTACATAGGTGATCGTCATCGTCTTAACCGGTGATTATCATATCGTCCAAAATACACTGCACGTTTTTGATACCTTTCAGAACTTGTTCAATTGCGCGTTGCTAAATGGATGCAGCTGGGGAAATACCATATGCCAGGCGGTTGAAAACAAAAGGTCCTTTCTGGCTGTAGAGAGTCAGGTATTTTCTCGATTCCTCGCCCACTATCATTGGACGATACGCAATTTTGAAGTCTGTCTTTGAAAATTTCGCTCAACCTGCCAATGTTGCTAACATGCTCTAAATCTTAGACAATGGGTATGAGTCAACGCGGAGCTGTAGATTGACAGTGACCTTAATATCGTCACATATCCTGACGGAACAGTCTTTCTTCAGAATTGGGACAATAGGTGCAGCCCAATTCTACCGGTGAAAGGATTCCTTTACTCACAATGTTGTCCAGTTCCTTGTCAACCTTTTCCTTCATTGCAAATGGGATATGTATGGATTTGAAAAATTTAGGGGTAACTCCTTGCTTGAGGTGCAACTTGGCAGTTATTCCTTTCAGCTCACCCAAGTCTTTGCCAAAACACTCACTGTACTTTTCCAGCAGATGGTCTAATTTCTTCTTGAGTCATCCGTATGGACTTGATTTCGCGCCAGTTTAACTTTATGTGTCGGAGCCAATCTCTACCGAACAAAGGTGGGCCTCCCCGTGAAGAATATACAGCCGTAAACGATGTTCCTTACCTTCGTGTTCCACCAGAACATTCACGTATCCCTCTGGCCTTACACATTCTCCAGTATAGGTTTTTAAAACAACGTTTGTTCTCCGCAGCCGTAATTTACCAAAATGGCGCTGATAATCCCTTTTCGATATAATCGAAAGCGCAGATCCTGTATCTGCTTTGGTTTTCGTTTCTTAAACTGGTCTGTTCCTGTCTTTTTGCCTTCAGAAGATGACTTACCGGATTCCTTCAACTTGCATCTTCTCTTAATGTCGCCTTTCTTACCGCAGTTGTTGCATTTATCGTCCTTAAAATGGAAATCCTCGGGACCATGGTCATTCCTGCCACACCTGAAGCAACGATTTCCAGTTGTCCTCTGCAACTTGTTCACACTTGCCGATGCTCCTTGGATTTCTGATACATCCTTCATAGCCATTTCCATGGCGATGGCTATCTCCTTGGCCTTCTGGTAGGTCAAATTCGTCTTCGACAACAATGTTTTCAGGACATTTTCGTTCTTTATACCACATACCAATTGATATCTGAGATATCCTGTCAGACGCTTGCCGAATTCACAATGCTCACTCAACTTCTGGAGGACACCCACATACTCTGTCTCACCCGTCTGTTGTTGACGCTTGCAGAACGGGTATCTCTCTGCTATCACGTTGGGCGTGGGACTGAGATGTTCCTGCAGCATTTCACCAATTTGCTCGAACGTCTTTATCGATGGATTGTCCGGTGAACACAGGCTGTGTAGCAGGGAATAGGTTTTTTTCAACCAATCAGACTAAGAGTCACAGCAAATTTTTTCTCATCGGCCACGTCGTTGGCAATGAAATACTGCTCTAACCTCTCTTTATATACCTCCCAGTCACCAGCAGTCTCGCCAGAGTCGTCCGATCACTGATGCCATAATTCAGCCGTCAACTTTAACAAATACTCACTTTTCCGTTATCTCCGGTACTATCCTCTGCATCTTACTTCACCACCAGATCTTTTGAACCTTCCTGGTGCCCGCAACACAAATTGTTGGTTGCCATTTGTTCTGGATGCTAGGTGGTTACGTGGAAACACTTGATGAAACTAAACAGATGCTAAGTTGCCACCATATGTTTTATTTACAGCCGGAAGTCTCGCACTGGCTACACATATACACAACAGGCCATGTTGAGTGTCGAGATACTTTTTAAAAGATCCACCCGCTCTGTGGTTATGCATAATAGATTGATCTCCTCAGAGGTCGGGTGTTATATAACAACGTAGAGGCGTGATTTTAAAACTAGAAACGGATATTTTGATTCTTCAGGTTCTTCTGCAATTCCAAAAACCACTTCCGGGCATAGCTTTCAGTTCTGACTTCCGGTTTGGTTTCGTTGTTTCTTAATCGCTGACCTCTATAATAGTTTGATCTGTTGTGCGTGCCACATGTTTGCTCAATAGGCCACTGGTATTCCACGAATTATTACCTTTAAAGAGCGTAAGAATACTTTTTAAAATATCCATTCACTCTGTGTTTATACAGAAAAGAAAAGTTTCAGAGGTCAGCTATTTCATAACAACAAAAAAAAAAAAAAGGGCGATAATATATGTTACCGTATTTTAGGTGAAATAGATTGCATTACATGGATATTTTCACAAATATACATGACAGATACATTTATTTCTATATTTTGAACTAATTTTTTCTATTTACGAATTGATTAAAGATATTTGAGATGAGTGAATACAGTAACATCGGCGTTATTTGTAATGTCATTCTTTTGCGTGTTTCAAATCGTAAAATGCTTGGTTTACGTTTTGGCATACGCGACCCAATAATAAAAAAATAATTACTAATAAAAGAACATTGAGTAAACAGATGATATGCCGGTTTCGTAATGACGTACATCGAGTGGATCGTTTAATTAAATCAGAAGTTCAAACTTCAACGCAGCAATAATGATCGTACTTTTGAAACTTGTGGGGAAAATTTGTGCAGTCACCTGTATGTACATTGATTTTAGCACATTTCCGAGCGATAATACGAGATAAATTACATATAAGCTGATAATAAAGTTAATAATGATAATTCTGAAAAAAAATGAGGAAAACCCTCAAATTTGTTCCTAGTTTATTTGTTCAAAACAGGTTCCTAGTTTTTTTTTCGTGGACCGTTTGAAGGCTAGTCCCAGGTGACTCCCACCTCCACAGGCGACTCCCACCTCCACAGAGGTGTGGTTAGAAGAGTGGTGATGGACAGGGTCACTCGGGACTATTTGAAGGCCTGATGGTGATTTCGGCCTAAAAATTATTCTGTGCACCCACAGTATCTAACATTTAGGTTTTAGCCCCAACTGGGGCTTTATGCCCCAGAGGGGGGCTTATAGTCCCAGCGGACCCTTTCTATCTTCCTAGCACAGAAAGGGTCACAGTTCCTGCAATAGAAATGGCCATTGATCTCAATTTTCGAGGCTCTGGATCTTTCGGCGCACGTTCAAGGACAGGGAGGCTGGAACTGGCATAGCTCCGAGTAGCTCTGACTTGTATAACATCGAACATATCTCTGTCAGAGCTACGAAGCCTTCCATTGCTCGATTAATAGGGGCCAATTTCATATTTTCTGAGGCACGAATCCTTCATACCAGCCCCTATTATTCAAACATCTACAGAAATTCATGCCCAATATGCCCTTTTTGTAAAACAGGCATAGTTTTTAGTGAGCTGTATATCTTTTATTTGTTCATAAAAGTGCAGAAAAGTTAGGTTCCGCACCCACCTGTCAAATGTTTTTTAACATTCTGGCCTTTAAATGTCACGTGACCAAAGTCAAGGGACCGAAAATTTAAATGAAGGGGTCATAGTTTATTTCTAAAATACATACTAAAATAGTTGATAGGTGCAGAGTTAGGTATAAATTTATTTTATATACCCAAAATATTTGACTTTTTATTTTTACGTTCTTTTTGAAAGATCAGTTTGAAAGTTTTTTGGTGGATGATTGCAAAAATTATTGTTGCTATTTCACGTAATTAAGTATGCTCCCTGTATACAAACAAATGTCAATTATTGCGGGAGATTGGGGTTATTTCCGTATTATTTACTTTTAAAGAAAGCGTAACACACAAGTTGTATATGATTACCGTTGTACTTTGAGGGCCTTTAGCAAATGCCAATAAAAACCTATGGGTCGTTGAATCTCGCACAAAGTAGCCACAGGGGTGCTTCAAAGCGAGCGCAGTTGACTTGCTTATCGTTATATAGCGAGACTTTGAAGCGGTGCCTGGAAACTTTTTAGCGCACCGCTTCTTGGAGCTAGAACTGGCAGGCCTTTTCTTTAAAAGCACACTAAGTAGTACCCTGGCGCATTATTTTCGACCTCAGCGAAACTCCCAAACTAGAGTAAAGCGTGGTTTTACAACTGAGGATTCACTGTTGTTGTGGGCGATAATGAGGGATTCGATATTCTGATGTCAAGAAAACACATTTTTCTCAGTAAAAAATTGTTATCTGACCATAAACTTGTGCGCCATAATTTATAATAGGGCCATGTATGTGATGCACCCTTTCTAAAATAACGGTCAAAAAAGATATCACGCACAATTATAAAGTTCGACTAAATCTCTTAGTTGCCAACTTCGGATAAAAGCCGCAACGGTGAATGCAGATCCAAGAAGCGGTACGCAGTAGGATTTCCAGGTACCGCTTCAAATTCTCGCTATGTTACGGTATGCAAATCAATTGCGCTTGCTTTGAGGCACCTCTGTGGCTATTTTGTGCTAGAGTCAACGACCCATAAGTCTTTGATGGCATTTGCTATAGGCCCTCAAAGTACAACGGTAATGATATACAACTTCCGCGTTACTATTTCTTTGAAAGAAAATAATCGGAAACTAGAACCTCATTTCGCTAGCGAAATGTTAACCACTTGACAAAAATTAAAACGCAAAAAAACAAAACAAAAAAACTTCAATGGGTTATTTCTTGAATAATATATTGCAAACAACACAGCTTGAATACGTCTTATAAGCCGAGAAGTGTTTGGTTAGGCCCCAACCCTACAGGGTTGGGGCCTATAGACTTGGGGTGTCTGTCCGTCCGTCTGTCTGTCCGTCATCGCTTTTTTGTACAAGCGATATCTCGAGAACGCAGAGGCCTAGAGACTTGATGTTGGGCTCATTTGAAAGATCTCGACTTGTAGATGTGCCTTTTGGCCATTTTGGCCAAATTCGATCACGTGATCTTGGCCAAATTGGCCAAAAACGCAAAAAATCGAATTGTGTTTGTACAGGCGATATCTCAAGAACGCAGAGGCCCAGAGACTTGACGTTAGGCTCATTTGAAAGATCTCGTGTTGTAGATGTGCCTTTTGGCCATTTTGGCCGAATTCGGTCACGTGATCTTGGCCAAATGGGCCAAAACGCAAAAAATCGACTTGTGTTTGTACAGGCGATATCTCGAGAACGCAGAGGCCCAGAGACTCGATGTTAGGCTCATTTGAAAGATCTCGTGTTGTAGATGTGCCTTTTGGCCATTTTGGCCGAATTCGGTCACGTGATCTTGGCCAAATGGGCCAAAACGCAAAAAATCGACTTGTGTTTGTACAGGCGATATCTCGAGAACGCAGAGGCCCAGAGACTTGATGTTAGGCTCATTTGAAAGATCTCGTGTTGTAGATGTGCCTTTTGGCCATTCTGGTCGAATTCGGTCACGTGATCTTGGCCAAATGGGCCAAAAACGCAAAAAATCGACTTGTGTTTGTACAGGCGATATCTCGGGAACGCAGAGGCCCAGAGACTTGGTGTAAGGCTCATTTGAAAGGTCTCGACTTGTAGATGTGCCTTTTGGCCATTTTGGCCAAATTCGATCACGTGCTCTTGGCCAAATTGGCCAAAAACGCAAAAAATCGACTTGTGTTTGTACAGGCGATATCTCGAGAACGCAGAGGCCTAGAGACTTGACGTTTGGCTCATTTGAAAGACATTTTGGCCGAATTTAGTCACGTGATCTTGGCCAAATTGGCCAAAAAACGCAAAAATCGACTTGTGTTTGTACAGGTGATATCTCGAGAACGCAGAGGCCTACAGACTTGATGTTGGGCTCATTTGAAAGGTCTCGACCTGTAGATGTGCCTTTTGGCCATTTTGGCCAAATTCGGTCACGTGATCTTGGCCAAATTGGCCAAATCCGCAAAAATCGATTTGAGTTTGTACAGGCGATATCTCGAGAACGCAGAGGCGTACAGACTTGATGTTGGGCTCATTTGAAAGGTCTCGACCTGTAGATGTGCCTTTTGGCCATTTTGGCCAAAATCGGTCACGTGATCTTGGCCAAATTGGCCAAAAAACGCAAAAAATCGATGTGTGTTTGTACAGGCGATATCTCGAGAACGCATAGGCCTAGAGACTTGATGTTAGGCTCATTTGAAAGGTCTCGACTTGTAGATGTGCCTTTTGGCCATTTTGGCCAAATTCGGTCACGTGATCTTGGCCAAATTGGCCAAAAATCCACTTGTTCTTTAAAAGCACACTGAGAAGTACCCTGACGCATTATTTTCGACCTCAGCGAAACTCCCAAACCAGAGTAAAGCGTGATTTTGCAACTGTGGATTTGTTTTTGTTGTCGGCGATAATGAGGGATTCAGTATCTTGATCTCAAGAACACACATATTTTTCTCAGTAAAAAATTGTTATTTGACCTAGGAAGACAAAAAGGGTCTACTGGGACTACATCGCTCCTCTCCTAAGCTACGACCTCGTGAGTGGCAACCTCGATTTTACCGATTAAGATTTGTTCCAGCTGCAAGGCATTAAGGGAATTTCAGTTCACCCAATCAAAATGAAGCATTCCGTTAATATCGGGCTTTTAGGCCCCAACCCTTCGGGTTGGAGCCCATAGGTTTGGGGTGTCCGTCCGCCTGTCCGTCATCGCTTTTTTGTACACGCCATATCTTTGGTTCTATTGGTCGTATAGCATTGATAGTTAGCTTAGATGAAAGGTCTCGACATGTAGAAGTGCCTTTTGGTCAGATTCCATCATCCGGAAGTGGTCAAATTGACCAAAAAGGTCAAATTGACCAAATTGACCAACTGAATTTGAGATATCGTGCCCAATCCATAAGCCCCCTAATCCTAGATGACTCTTGCGGTCTAGCATCGCAGACCAACATATTATTTCCCAAATTTATGTGTTATTTACTATAGAAACATAGTTTATCTTTTTGGGTCTTTATTATGTTGTATACTAGGAATTTGCTCTTTGTTTTTTTTTGTATCAGCAGTGTTTGGTGGTTCGACCTCCTCTGTCAGTGGCTTTTTAAAGTGTAATTTAAGATAAATTTTCCTAAAATCAATAAAAACACATAATTTTATTCCAATTACTGTTCTTTACTTCATGTATTTGATTGTTATTTTGTTCTTAACATCTTTTTTGACATAGGATTGTCCTAGAAACTCAATTAGTTTTCCTCGATTCGTTCTTGAAATTTCACAAGACGGAAGCTAAGAGAAAATCAGGATATCCAGTTCTAGATGACTCTTGTGGTCTTCCTACGACAGCAAGAGTCACAGTTCCTACAATAGTACTTACTGTTGATGTCAAATGGGCCAAAGTCGGCACGCTACTCGGGCCAATGGCGTTATATTAGAAATTGTGCATCATATAAATGGCCCAGTTGTAACTTATAGCGTACAATTTGTATGGTCAAATAACAGGTTTTTACTGGACAAAACATGTTTTCTTGAGATCAAGATATGCAAATCATCATTATCGCCCAGAACAACAATTAATATGCAATTATAAAAAGCACTTCTTTATTTGAGTTTTATGAGTTTCGTCGAAGTCAAGAATATGCGCCATTATATTTCCCTGTGCTTCTAAAGAAGAAAACCTGCAAGTTCGAACCTCGGTGTTCTGGAACGTGCGCCGAATGATCCATAGCCTCGAAACTTGAGATCACTTTCTATTATAAGAACTGTGACCTTCTCAAAACTTCGAACCAAGATGGACCCTACACGGGTCAAACCTAGCTCCGAGTTCGTTTTTCCTTAATTTTACTTCGTAAATCTCTGAGGCTCGAATCTTGCCCACAAATCGCCATTATACAAACATTTATTGAAAGTCAAGTTGGACCTTTTGTCAAGGAAAAAACCCTAGTTTTTACCGCCTTTTTGCCAGTCAGATTTGGGAAAAAACCGACGCTCTTCTGTTTCTCGGCACATCTAGTATGTACTTACAGATTTTCTTCTGCGTCACACCCCCAGGTTTTCCTCAGTGGACTTCTCCGCCTCCGGGTGATTTCGCCCCTTTCTAGTCCAGACCAGTTTAGCGGAGCAGGGCTGCGACAGCGGGCCCTTGCTGTCGCATTACTGGGTCGGTCGGCACGCTCTGATGTTGACCATCTCTTCTTTCGGCCGCGCGTGTACATCACGGTAAGTGTAGTTTTGGTCGGGTCGTCTCTCTTAGGTTTAGCAATCTTTTTTTCTTGTCCAGTTAGTCACTCCAAACTATCCTAAGCCACTACATTGCTACTACTACAGTGCTCCGCGTTAATCACGCCGCGTTTGCTACTGCTACACTGCTCACTCTGGCTAGCGCTGCTACGCACGGGAAGCACTGCTCACTGCCTTGCTACTCCTGCACTGTTCATCACGGCTAACACTAATGCACACACGGACATTATTCAAGCTGCCTTTACTGTGGCCTTTGCTTGTGACCATTACTCTTGGCTTCTCAACATCCATAGCCAGTTTGACGTTCGTTCTGCAGTCTCTTCAGATGTCTTCCTGAGTATTTTATGGATTTTACCTGTTATGCCCAGGATCTTATACATGCTCCACACGGATCCTCACACGAACCCTCTGCAGCTTACTTCTATTCGTATACACCAAACTCTCCAGCCTGCCTCTTGGCAGTCGGCTTTGAGACTTTCAAACTTGCTTCTTTTCCTCCGGGGTTGAGATTTCGTGGCGACCAATTTTTGGCTCGGACGACCAACTTTTTTTGCAAAAATTGCGCCAGGCGACTAACTTTTGTGTCGGGCGACTAACTTTTTAAAGTTGACGAAGTGTCAACCCTGTCCTCTCGTTTGCTACCTCGACTCGGTCCTCCCACAGTATGGTCAGCTCGATCATGATCAGTTTCTTCGTGCTGCGTGACCACACTCCGTCCTGGGTATAACGTTAAACTGCCGACTCTTTATTTTTAAAGGAGCCCCTTGACCCAAAGGGAGACCGGAGTCGATATTCCCACCCTCCTCGGGGTACCAGTCTTACTGGGTTTACCTCCGTCCTACTGGTATCTTACCTATAATACATACCTTCTCAATAACATATACCTGTAATAAATACTTAAACAAATACTTTTTTTCTTCACCAATAAAACACTTTCTGCCATCTTAATATTCGAACTACCTTCCAGACACAATATAACCCCCAAGGGTTTATAGGTGTCGAACAATCTAACACTTCAGTACTTCATCTAACACTTCAGTACTTCTCTCAGTTTCACCGTAAATATACCTTTGTGCAGTAATTAGGAAATAGTTGGATTCTGCTTCTCTGTATGCACTCCAGTCTTACCTAGTTGGTCTATGCACAGTACCGCTGTTCAACGTTCCCGCGCAAATCGCATAAAAGCGCGGCAGTCTTTTGTGCGTTGTTCAAATATTGTTTCAGCACCTTGGGTCGGTCTCCTTCATTGTGAGTACTCGAGTCATATATACGCTCTTTGCGGTGGACTGCACCCCTTAATGTCGGAGGATGGAACTTGGTCAGTGAGACATCTTGTGACTTCAAAATACATAAAAATCTGCTAAGGCACGTGCTTGTCAACACTTGTCTTTGGTCCTTCTCTTCGGCTCAGAAGGGTGGTCGTGAGGCCCGTCATGACCATTAACGGCTGGTCGTTAGGGTAAGCAAAACCGCGGCCATTCGGGTCAGTCGCGGCATTCATAACTAAGCCGTCATGTCTGCCAAGAGTATTCCAGGTGCCCTAGGCGGGCAATCCCCGCTGCCGATATAGGTGGTCAGGTTAAGGCCGGGGCCGGCAGACCTGGAAGAAGATTTATTTAAACCATATGGATAAAAATACTAACAAACCCGGATCCGACATGACAAGAACACCGACAAAAAACATATCGAAATTCAATCACCCCCGCGCCTTTCCCGGAGTATATCATCGTTTCACCTCGGGACGGACACCTTAAGCTCTCTCCTTTTGCAAATGAAAAGGGGCTTAATGGGATACTCGGAACGCGGTACACTGTTAAACGACTAAGATTAGGTTCTGTACTGGTTCATGTTACTGACCGTTGACACAGCGCTGCACTACTACAGTTAGAAAACTTCGTCGGCGTACCCGTGAAAGCAAGTGCCCATAGAACACTTAACCCATCTAAAGGAGCTGAAATTTTGCTTTGTGGAGGAAATAATGGAAGAAATGAAAACCAAAGCAGTGACAGATGCGCGCTTTCTCGGTCATAGAGGTACCTTCGTTCTTACTTTCAACAAACCTACACTCCGAGCCAAAATTAAAATGGGTTACCTTAGTCTCCGGTTAAAACTTATATTCCAAACCCAATGCGGTGTTTTTAATTACCAGAAGTACGGACACACCAAAACAACCTGTAAAGCAAAAGTGCCATTTTGCGCTAATGTCGGGAGGAAGGCCACACCTTTGAATCCTGCACCGCGAGAACACCAACTTGCGCCAATTGCTCGGCTTCTTCAAAAGATTGTCCATGGTGGACCCTCGACAAAAAAGCGCAGGATATCAAGTTCACCCAGTCGGCCACCTACCCAGAAGCAAGGAAAGTTGCCGTGCTAGCTACAAATCCAGCTAAATCATATGCTGCAGCGACGAAGCCAGAAAGTCGAACTGCCTGATGCCAGACCGACTGGGCCTGGGTAAATGAACAAAAGACAAGAAAAAAATAAAACAGTTCAAGTAATTACACGAAGATCAACATCTCGAAAGCAACCAACAAAAAACTCCTCCCCACCTGAAACTCCAAAACCAAGTATCTCGAAAATACCAGAACCAAACTCAGTAAGAGCCCGCTCTAAAACACCGAGTCCAAGAGATGCTGACAAAGACTTGCGGGCAAGACTGAAAAACAAAGCCCAAGTCGTTACGCAGAGACAACAAGTGAACCACAGAAACAGGGAATCTGAAAACAAATTTGCTGCCCTAATGGAGGTTGATGAAGTTGGCGCCTCGCTACATCCCTCTCCAAAAATAATTTCAGCAGAGGAGCGTAAGATCTCCCTTCAGACCCTCCCTGTCCATCCCAAGCCAGCACAAGTGGCAATCAGCAGACCTAGTGTCAACAGTACCCAATGACAATAGTTCACTGGAACATCAGGGGTTTTTGGACCAAGCAGATAGATCCTTTATCCCTGAGCCAGCAATATAACATACGGTGCTGATATTTACCCACCAAATTTAACCGGTTACACTTCCTATAACAAAAATGCCAATAACAGCCGCGCCTTGGGAGGAATCACTACCTTAATCCGAAACAACGTTATTCATAGTGAACTTAAATTAAATACAAACGTGCAAGCAACTGCAGTTCGTGTTACGATGAAGAAAACTTTTTCCATTTGTAAAATATACCCACCACCACCCTCCAAACCTCAACCGGAAGAACTTAACGACTTGATGAATCAAATACCAAAACCTATTCTATTTTTAGGCGACTTCAATGCACATAGTAACCTATGGGGTAATACAAGCACCGACCACAAAGGTAAACTAATTGAAAACCTACTAAATTTCCACAGTTTCTCACTTTACAACGATAAATCTCCTACATACTTCATCCTGGCACTGGTTCAAAAACCTCAATCGACCTTGCAACGACATCTAGTAAGTTGTTTTTAGATTTTAAATGAGAAGTCTTGGAGGACAACTACGCCAGCGACCACTCTCCTGTTTTAAAAGCACTAGATCCACAGCAACAGAAAGGAATACCAAAGTGGAAATTCCAAAAAGCAAACTGGTCAATGTTCCAGGAACTATGCCAAAAGGCCATAAAAACCAACTACTGTACACATGAATACGACTCGATTTTACTTTTTGCGGCTCTAATCCAGGCAATCATGGAAAAAACCACACCTAAGACCTCTGGAAACCCTAAAAATCCACAGAAACCTTGGTTTAACGACGACTGCAAAAAAGCAATAGCTATGCGGAAAACAACTCTTCCTTAATTTTATATCAGCCCGGACAATACTACCAAACTTAAATACAAACGGCTGCGTGCAGAACCATCAAAGCAAGCAAAAAGCAAACGTGGGAGGAATATCTCTCCACATTAAACAAAAACAATTCAACCAAAAAAGTATGGGAGATAATTCGGAAAATATCTGGCCAAAACATCTCAAAACCTATAAACCACTTCACCACAAACAGCCATCACAAAACCCGAGGAAATAGCATATACCTTTGGCAGAACCTTTCAGTTCAACTCTTCATCCGAAAAATATTCCCAAACGTTTCGTCAAATAAAAGAAGCAAAAGAACAAATACCAATGGACTTCACCTCAAATAACTTGGAACAGTACAATAGCTTCTTTACCCTGGCGGAGTTGAAAGACGCCATACAAAACTCACATGATTCAGCTGCCGGACCAGGCGACCTGCACTACCAGGCTCCAAAACCTTTGAAGTCCTCCTAGAATTACTCAACCAAGTTTGGACTACAGGAAACCTTCCTGAAATATGGAAAGAAGCCACCATCATACCATTTCCAAAATCGAATAAGGATCCTACTAATCCACAAAATTACCGCCCAATATCTCTCACAAGTTCATTGTGCAAAACACTAGAGCGAATGATAGCCGCAAGACTAATTTGATATTTAGAGAAAAATCATTTGCTTAATGACATTCAAAGTGGCTTCAGAAAAGAAAGAAGTACCATAGATCACCTGGTTAGACTCGAATCATTTATAAGAGAAGGTTTTATCAATAATGAACATGTCGTTGCTGTTTTCTTCGATTTAGAAAACGCCTACGACACGGCTTGGAAACACGGTGTCATGCAAGACCTCTACAACCTTGGCGTACGAGGTCATCTTCCTGAATTCATTGAAGCGTTTTCAAATGACAGGCGGTTTAAAGTCCGTCTCGGTTCTATTTTCTCGGACTATTTTGAGCAAGAAGAGGGCCATCCTCAAGGCTGTATTCTATCAATTCTGTTGTTTCTAATCAAAATCCATAGTATCAAAGGCGCAACAAAACAGGGAATAGACAGCTCACTGTTTGTAGACGATTTTGCTATGTCTGCCAGGGGTAAGAACATGAATCTCATCGAGCGTCGCCTCGAGCAAAATATACACTCTCTTCAGAAATGGGCTGATCAAAATGATTTCAACTTTTCGCAAACCAAAACAGTCTGCATGAACTTTTGCAACAAGCGAAAGCTACACGACGATCCTATTTTATACTTACCAAACACTCAGATACCTGTAATAAAGGAAAACCAATTCCTTGGTCTAATTCTGGACTCGAAGCTGAATTTTATTACCTACATAAAAGACGTGAAGAGGAAATGTCACAAGGCACTCAACTTCCTACGAGTCGTCTCCGCCCAAGACTGGGGAGCAAATACTAGTACTAAATTAAAACTGTATAGATCATTAATAAGATCTAGAATAGTTTATGGTAGTATCATCTACGGATCGGCAAGACCCTCGTACTTAAAGATGCTGAACCCAATACAAAACCAAGGCCTTCGCCTCTGCCTTAACGTCACCTGCGGAAAGCCTTCAGGTTGAATCAAATAAACAACCATTAGATATCCAAACAAATCAAACTCTCAATACAATATGCAATTAAACTATACGCAAATAAAGAAAACCCCACCCATAAGGCAGTGTTCGAAAAAGACCAAAAGGGTTATGGTACCCTTTGGCACTAGAATCCGTAACCACCCAGGGCTTTACGTTAACTTTTTTCGGAACCTCACCGGTGGGGCATGTAAATTTTAAATCTACCTGCCCCACCAGCACTCTTACCTGCCCCATCTTTTGTCTCTTCTGTTGAACATTTTTAGGTTTTTAATTTTGATAATTAACACTTGACAAGCCTTTGACTTGCAAGGGTTATATGAATTTGTGCGAGCAGCCGTTCTTCGTTTTTAACACTTGACAAGCCTTTGGCTTGCAAGGTGTTTTTGAATTTGTGCGAGCAGCCATTGTTATCTTTTTTTCTTGTTTTAAACGCCACGTGAAAAGAATGTAGTTTTTGCATGTAAATGCGGGGCATTTACAGAACACACAGTTGCTAGTTGCTGAGCTTTGTGCAAGCTCTAACTGCACAAATAGATAACACGGCGTATGCCTGGTCAGTCAATAAAACCTTAAGTCAACAAAAGCCAAACACTACTCGGCTTATAAGACGTATTCAAGCGGTTGTTTGCAATATATTATATATATTGTAGTATTTTTGCGTTTTAATTTTTGTCATGTGTTTAACATTTCGCTAGCGCTAGAATGAGGTTCTAGTTTTTTTCTTCTTGACAGTTTTCTGATTTTTGTGTCTTCTTCTCTGACACTATGGGCCCTAAGACCATGAAACTTGGGACTTATGAAGAGCTTGCTCTGAAAGTGTGCATGTCACTTTTTATTTTCGCCTTCGATTTCGTTTTCTTTGTTAAAACGCCATGTGAAAAGAGTGCATTTTTGCAAGTAGATGCGTAGCATTTAACGCCTATCACAGCACACACAGTTGCTCAGCTTTGTGCGAGCTCTCACTGCGTATATGGATAACACGGCGTATGCCTGATAAATAGAAAAAACCTATCTAAAGTCAACAAAAACTAAACACTACTCGGCTTATAAGACGTATTCAAGCAGTGTTGTTATATATATTATTCAAGAAATAACATATTAAAGGAAGTATTCTTCCGTTTTAATTTCTGTCAAGTGTTTAACATTTCGCTAGCGAAATGAGGTTCTAGTTTTACATATTGTTCTTCAATTATTGTATCACAAGTGACGCGACGCTATATTTGGCGCGTGGCCAGGCACAGTCGTGCACCCACATAGAAACTGGCAACGTGCCAGTGGCTAGTCTGTAGGTCAGGTGCAGCTAGCGGACACTGATCAATAACTTCAGTCGCCTACTTGACAAGTATGTTGTTAAGTGATTACGTCACGCCAAGTCCCCGCAAACGGATATACCTCCCAGTTGGGGCAGCTAACCGGGCGAGTCTACCTGCCCCGCCAGGCCTTTCACCTGCCTTGGCAGGTGGGGCAGTCGTTAATGGAAAGTCCGGCCACCTTTATAATGTTGGAATCAAAGTCGAGCAAATTGCAAACTCAAAAGTTTCGAAATACCCAACATAGAAAATACAAAGACCAACCATAAACAAAACTCTGACCAACTTTTCCAAAGACGCAACAAATGCTGAAGAGTTCAAAGTTAGGTTTGCTGAGATAAAGAAAACCTACCTTCACCATCATTTCATATACACGGACGGATCTAATCTCGATAACAAAGTTGTTGCCTGAATAGTTACAAAATCAAATGCCCTGAAAACAAGATTACCAAACGGCTCCTCCATCTTTTCCGCGGAGGTTCGAGCACTTTAACTAGCCATGGAAATCGTCAAGATTAGTAGGTACAAAAAGTTTCTTATCTGTGCCGATTCCTTATCGGTCCTACAATCACTAGGAAATCTGCAAGTGTCGAATGATGTTAGACCTAATAGAACGTTACGAAAGGGCAATCAAACAAGGCAAATCCCTAGTGTTTGCTGGGTGCCAAGCCACGTCGGCATACTGGGTAATGAAGCAAAAGAGGCGCTAAATTACAACATATCCGACCTTCCCATAACATACTCCGACTTTAAACCCCATTATTCAAGTTATGTAAAAAAAACCTTTGGCAACAAAAGTGGAACGAACAAAGAAATAACGAACTCTTTCAAATCCAACCAACAGTTGGACAAAAGTAGCTAGCTCTTGGCAATATTCGCAACACAACCGTTATGCATAGAGCTCGAATTGGGCATACATACATCACCCACGGATATTTTTGAGAGGCGGTGCACCTCCAGAATGTCTTCCTATAGCAACAAATCCGACCCTATGACCCTAACGGGTTGCTGTTGTCGTTAAACCAATCAATCACTCAAAAGTGACCACACTACATGTCGGGCCTGAGATTTGTGATGCAAATGTGTCCGGGGTAGTGAAGCCGGCGTTTGAAGTCTACCCTCATCTCCAAATCTGGGGCTGTTCCTAAAACGCTAGTCGGCCTAGTTGATGTCGCTCCTCATGTCTCTCCAGCTTTCACAAAATGAAAAATGTGAGTCCTGGTCTCTTGGAGCTCTTTTGACTCTTCACCATTGGTTCTAGTGTGCTTGCAATCTCTCCTAGCACCATGTCATGCCGCCCACGGTATCGTCCCTGGGTCAGCGCTACCTTGCAGGCTGACAGTATGTGTTCCAGTGTACATCTTTTCATGCATAGACGACACTCATTACTTTCTGTTTTATACCACTTCTTGAGGTTGGCCGGTGTGGGCAATACATCATAGATGCTTCTGAGGAGAAAACCCAACCATAGTGGCTCTTTCTTGAGTATGTCTGTTCACACCAGCCTTCTGGGTGTGACTTCCTCCCACCTGGTCCAGGAGCCCTGCGTCGCCATAGCCACTGCACTTATCTTCCTCTCCTCTTCTTCCCTACTTCGTATCTCTTCTTGAATCAGAGATCGTCGTTCTCTCGAGTTTACATCGGACCATCGTTGTCGTCTAGTAACGTCTAGGCCTCTGGTGCCCGTCCTCGTTGTGCCCACAAGGTCCTTCTGATGTAGACGACTCATTGGCTCACTTAAGCCCTGTTCAACCGACCACTTTTTGCTGCCCTTTATTGTGATGTTTGCATCTCTCACTTTACCGTCTCGAGATTCTTTCAGCTCTATCTGGACCCTGACTTTGGTTACTTTCCATTCCTCTATGCTTGAGGATAGCGGTATTTGCAGACTTGCGGATTTACTGTACAATTCCACCGATGAGAAACTCGGTGGTACTTTTAGCCACCGTCGTAGACGCGAGCTCGCCAGTCTTTCAATTACTTCGATCCTGCTCATGGGTATGTCGTACATGAGCATCGGCCATGTTAGACTTGGTATAAATTCCGTACTGGAAACACCACGCTTTGTGTCTGCCCATCAGTGATGCTTTCTCCACTTTTCCCAAATGTTCTAGTAACTGGTGTATGGCTTTCCGAGAATTTTCAGTGTGTCTTAGGCTCCCATCATACCACTCTCCGAGGCACTTCACCGGCTGTTCGCTTACCGTTGGTATTTGTTCGCCGCGGAGCTTGAACCGGTTGTACTTGTCTACCTTGCCCTTTGTTATCACCAGGCTTCGACACTTTCTCGCTTTGAATGACATCCGGGCCCAGACCGCCAGTTGTTCTAGTCGTTGTAGGATCCACCTGCTTCCTTGTGGTTTTGTCGTGGTCACGGTCAAGTCGGTACCAGCCTCGGTGGCCTAGTTGTTAGAGTGTCCGCCTCGAGGCTGGAAGATCGTGGGTTCAAACCTCGTTCGGGTCATACCTAAGGCTTTAAAATTGGGACTCTTCCTTGCAACCCTGTGAGGCGCTCCACATGTTCGGGTTAGAAGGAGGGCTGGAATGCCCCATTTCAGTATAATGTGGCAGGGGGATCCCGATATGACCATAGCAGTTGAAAGGGATCTAAAGAACAATACAATACAATGCAATTAATCACCAACCTGTTAATCAATAGCTGAGTGTGTTTATATACTGAATTACTATAGCAATTTCGCCACATTTACTTATGCATAAAATTACAAAGTTAACTCTTGATATTTCAATTTGGTACAATATATCCTTCGTGTATCGGTACAATATATCTTTCGTGTAATGGCACAATAGGCCCTTTTTGCAAGACAGGCGCATTTTATTCTGGATTGCATATCTTTTATTTCTTCGTAAAGTGGAGAAAAACTAGCTTCCAGATTCAGCTGTAAAATGTTTGTAGTTCACACAATTGTTGGACTACTTTCCTAGGATGCGTTTAGAAAAAAAAAAACCCGATTACTGTGAAATCATTAATCTTTTGGCTGTAATGGTAAAATGTGGGTAATACGCCGACGCTGAACGTGCCATAAAGGCCAAAAAAAAACACCAGCAAACCAATTTTCGCTCAAACGAAATATATTAAACTTAATTGCACATACCCCACCCCCACGGAGAAAAAAAAAGCAATGTCAGTATAGTGCAGTTCCAAATGGCAGTTATTTTCTCTCCACCGGGCTATAGATGAACTGAAGCTAAAACGCAAATCACAAGTGGAAGGCCTCAAATAAACACGGGTTACGGTCCACGGAAAGCCTCGCTTGATGTCTGATAGGCGAACTAACTCAGCGTACTCAAAAGAATCAGCAGAAGCAGGGGGCTAAAGCGATCGTTCAAAGTGTGTGCGTATGTATGCTTTTAAGTTGAAAAATAGCTCCTCCTATTGTGAATTTAGTCTGAATGTCCAGAAATTTGGGATGAATGTTGCAGACATGAGTACCTACCTGGCTATCACCTTTTTGGCCAGAAATTAGGGGAAATATTGGCCAAACACCAATTTTATGGAAAGTATCTCCTATTATTTTAATGGAAACGTGGGAAGTAATAGAAAGAGTCTTTCCAATGAGTAAAACATCAATGCAGTGATTGGTACAAACAGGGACTATCCTGTGGCACAGTGCTTCGGAAATCTCAAGAGAGTGATTTGGGGTAATTGAAATAAAACATCAAGGCAGTTATCTGTAAAAACACAATGAAGTTTGTTTTTTTATTTCTTATTTTATTACATATTTTGTAAAATAATTAAAACTCAAAATCCTAGAAAAAATGCTCAGGGCCCTTTTGTCCAACTTTTCACTTAGGGCAGTTTTGGGAAAGGTCTTTTCGGGAAAGGCCGTTTTGTCCAAGGCCCTTTATGTCCAAGGCCCTTCTGTCTGTAACAAAGCCTTAGTAGCCTTAGCTACCTGAACAATAAACAGTCTGTGCATACATAAACAGTCTGTATTTGTTTTGTGTGGCGTGTTTGACGCTTTAAGAAAACAGCGAACTGTTGGTGGCAAGGCAGGGGGGTTACATAAAGGGATATGGTCTGTGTACTGGCCATAACGCGCTTTCATTTTAGTTTTAAAGCTCAAACTGTCGAAAATATATAGACCTGTGGCTGTTTGGTTAATTGCTGTAACCGTAATAACTTTGGAATCCCATTATGGTCATCCCAGTCTATTTTTGTTACATTTTCTCACCGCTTCTTAACTCCGTCCCTGTCCTTCCTCTTTTTTGGCTCGATACGGGATCTTTGATTATATTCACCCGCAGAATTTGTCAGATAAAAGAAATTAGCAAACTTTTCGAATTGCCGAATTGATCTTTCAAGTTACTTTTGCTTAACGTAATATTCTTCCCAATAGATTGCTTTTATAGGCGCGGTGCTGAAGGAGTAGTCTTTGTGTGTGTGTGTGTGGGGGGGGGGGGGGTTCTATATTCTTTGCAGTCTTTAGCCGAACATTCCCCTCGCTTTGAAGACTAAGCTCCTCTCCCCAACCCCAGCCAGCAATGTAGAAAGTCTCGTTTCCAAGTGTATCACTTCACTTATTGTTAGTATTTTACGTTTTGTAACTTGCTAAAATTTACCGGAAATATTAGCGAAAAAAAACTCCTCGTTAAGATCTTAGCTGACGCCAGCGATATGATATCACTTTGTTGAAAATTTGAATAAAGGTAGAGGACACTGGTCCCTACTTGGCTATTAATTTTTTGTGGTACGCAAAAAAATGGTGGAAATATTGGCTAAAAACCAAAAACTGTTTAGTAAAATCTTAATGGGTGCCATAGAAATAACCTGCCTTGAAATTCTGGTTAACGGTAGGGAACATTAGTTCCTGTCTGGCTATTATATTTTTTAGCCCTGCCTACTTTCGTCGGTGGGCTGTACCAATCGCTTATGCGACATCCGCCGTCCGTTATGTGTATGTGTGTGGAAACAGTTTTTCAATATTCTGCTCTTCCTTTATTTCCTGCCCGATTCTTTTGAAACTTGGCAGGAATGTTTACTGGGCAGTCCTCCACGCAGCCTATACTTGTTTTGCGATTCGGCTAAAATATTGGCCAAATTGAAAAACACACACACACACACAAAAAACTACTCTTCCTTAGGATTCGGCGATCCAGTTGCGTTGAAATTTTACTGGAATGTTTTCCTCAAGTTCATGCATCAGGGTTGTATTTTGTTTGGAGATTTGGCCAAAATATTGCCCCAAAGCGATCTAATTGTAGAAAAATGACGAAATTCTAGACTAGATATATCTTTAATTCCTATTTCTCAGAGGCGAAAAACTATTTTAACACTTGGCCAAAAACTATTTTGAAAATTACATTCTCATTTCGACTAGAATTTTAAAAAACTTTTCAGCCAGATTTTAATTTGCTTTTCGTTTACTTTCTCCCTCCTCTCCCCTTTGGCGTATGACGCCATTACTTTGCAGTCTTGTATGTAAAATATGTAGCATGTGTGGACATAAGGGGAAGGATATGAATCCCCTTATGGCCTCACCCACAATTCAGAAATAAAACAACTGACCACGGACTGTTATGGTCGTATTTGAAAGCTTCAGCAGGTCTAGCTATTGATTTTTTCGCTGCAAACTTGTTTTCATTTGCTTGCTATGCTGTTCACTATATATGGGAACTGCTGAAAAAAAACCCAGGGGTTATAATCGAAAGTAGGGTGTCAAGTTATTAGGGGGTCCTAGTGTAAGGTGTCGTGTGACTTTCGACGGAGCAAGGTTGCAACGTTTTATAATTTCTGAAATTCCGTTTATTTTTGTATCCATTAAAACTGCATGGAAATAAACTAATCTCTCTCTTTGATATTTGTTTTTATTTCCCTTATTTTACACTATCCATAATAACAACTTTCTGTGCACTAGCACCACAAATAACAACTTCCTGTGCACCTCCAGGACTCACACCTGACGTGTGGCCTCTATGCCTTCATAAAATCAGCTGCTGCTGGCGCAGCAAGCGTGTTCCTTAAATACTCGCTGGCAGAACAGTCGCTGCTAATGAAATATGTAGCCAATCAAAGAGCTTCCCGCCTAAACTTAGAACCAATAAGAAAATAGCTGCCCAAAAACATATGTTACAAGTGACATATGGGCAAAAAAGTGATGTTTTTGGGAAGATCGCGAACTCTTCTACAAAAAGGCTTTGTCGGTTATGATCTCTGGTATTTCTAAATACTTGAAAATTACACGCAAAGTTTGTGCTAGGTAGCACAAAAATTTCACTCGTCTCAAAAACCGACAATATGAAAAGTTTTAAACACAAAAATACTGCCAGGTGCACAATCATGGCGCGTTCTACACAATGCTATGAGAAACTTGAAATTTCGACATCGACTTCTGGAGATATCCGGTATACTTGATATATAAGTAAATTTTTAAATGACCCAAAATCTAAGAAAACGACATCAAACGAACCTGAAACTAGTTCTATCGTGTTCATTGCATCAAGATCCCCCAAATCCTAAACCGATCGTCGCTGTCCTCTCAGGCTTTATACGAAAGTAGCACATCAACAAATGCACTCCTCCATTCATCAGCCACTTAAAGGGAAACACTGCACCGAAGGGCGCGGCTCGGCACTCACATGCGTCCTGCACCACAACAAACCGTGTGGAGCACAAACATAATCACAAACTCGCTCAGAACACTCAAAACGCTGAACACGAAATTCTAACACACTGTAAAGAACAAAATGAATCACAAACGCCCTCAGAACACTCAAAACTCCACACATTCACACACGACGCGGCAACAACGCTTGCATATCCAGAAAATCACTTTTGCATACCCTAACAGCTAAACATAACCAAAACGACGTATTCTGCCGACATATGCCGTGATACTTGTAGAAAGTGTTGAGAAATCCTTAACACTAAAATCAAACTACATGTATATCCGACACATACGCCAACAGATCAAAAGATATTCTGACATAGGGGCTTCCAAAAACAAGAAAACAAATCCAAATATAACGCCACGGGGTTATATTTGGTACAGTGGGGTTGTATTTGGAATAAAAAACGTGTTGAAAATCATAAGAAATAATATACAAGTTCAGTATGAACAGTGATAATAGTTCATTCCATTTCTTTACTAAAAGAGGAGGGTTTGTTAACGATAGAATAACTGGTTATAGCAAAATGAAGGTTTAAAAGGATCAGAACTTCAGCAGAATATACCTTCAGTGGAAGCTCAGAGGTTATAGAAAAACTAAAAAAACTTCTGTCACTGCAAGGCGAGTCCCACCAGTGAATTAATGTTTAAATAAGGTACCGCGCACGGGTCCAAAATCAGGAAAAATGTGTCCTAATATAACCCCAGTGGGGTAATATTGGGTCGAAGTGTCCCAATATAACCCCATGGGGTTATATTCTGGTGGGTTTTTTTTCTGCAGTTCCCGGTATTACGTAATGGATAGTATTGTTCGCAGTACTGGAAGTATTTTTTCACTTTTCAAAGTGGGTCATCTGATCTCATATGTTATGACAAGCAGCTTATCATTTTGGCACTAAGATGACACCACCATCCTCCCACCGAGGAGAGTCATCCGTTGCACAGTTATGCAGTATGCCTTTGTGCTGCTTTTTTGGTCGATGGGAGAGGACGAAAACAAGGTATATATAACAGTAAAACTAGCTACATTTAAGGTTCAGACCCTTACCGTACCGCTGGGTAAAAGGATTGAGGTTGCGTTCAGAGTCGTACACTAAACTGCATTAAATGATTGGGGTTGGGGTGACAGTTAGCAATAAACAAGTGCAAAACACGAATGACTTATGGAATTGGTGATGTAGTGGCCACTTTCCAGACCCGGATAGAAAAGACTACGGTAAAACCTATTTGTAACAACCATTTCTAAGACCCGCATAAAAAGACGTAAAGTAGAACCTGTTTGTAGTGACCACTTTTCAGATTCGGATAAAAAGCATATGGCAAACCCTGATTCTTTTGACCACCTTTCAGACCCGGATAGAAAGCAAATACAGTCAAATCTGTTTTAGCGACCACATTCAAGTCTTGGATGAAAAAAGACGTACTATAAAACCTCTTTTTTAGTGCCACACCCCAGATCCGAAAAGAGGACCTGTTTGTACTGACCACAATCCGGAGGAAAATGGTTATTGGAGAATAATGGATTAGGTCGAGGAGACATTTGTTTTTGTTTACAAAAACAAGAAAATAAAATAAATAGATGTCCATCGAAAGTGTGTGATATAAGCGTGCACTGTTATGATTTGTGTGCACTGGCCGTTCTAGTTCTATACATTTTTGTTGTGCATACTTCTGCTCTCATATAAGGACACATGTATGCCTATATAATGATCACAGCCGCGGTTGATACACTGGTGTGGCTTCTACACCGATTCAAAACATTTCCACTAATACAAATTCACCATTTTGCAGGAACAGAAATATTTTACCCTAATACCTGTACCTGTACTAATGTGCACAAGCATGCGGAGGGATATGGTGATGAGCTTGTCCACCTGTTCTTAGGCGTATCTCCTGAACAATAGATCAAATAGTTTTGAAAAATTTCACACGGATAAAACAAATATTCGGATTCATGAAAAATTGTCAAAATGACAGAATTTTTTCGACTATTGAAACTTAACGAATTTTCGACGTCGTGTCCAGGCTGGGTTTGAAAAACTATTAAAATTGTTTTGCAATTTCACACACGCATAGTGCACATACCGAAGGTGTAAAACGTCGTATTTTTTGTTTGGATTCAGAAAAAATTGTCAAAGTGACAGTATTTTGTAATGGGGTAAAACTGTGTCTCCAAAACTGTTTGTCGGATTTTTTAAATAGCACACACGGCTAGAACGTTCAGAGTGTTCAACGTTGTATTTTGGTTGAAATTCATGAAAAATCGTCATGTTAAAAATTTTCATAGATCAGAAATGGCTTTCATTTTTCAAGGCTTGTTGCTTTCTAATACCAAACAGCCATTTTTTAGAATCATTAAAGTTCTCGCAGATTGTACTCCTTGTTCATATTTTTCCGAACGCATGTGTATATAATTGCCAAATAACTTCTTTCATATTTCATATTTTTATGAAAACTTTAAAATGGGAAACTGTTAGAATTGTGAAAGAACGTGATGAAAGTCGCATCTACTCGGGGGGATTGTGTCTCCCTGAGGCTCTAGTTTCTTGTGTTTAACAGTTGCAGGTGCCTATGTGTGGTATAGAATACTAAGGAGGTTGGAGGAGCGTGGCAACATGGCAAGCGACAACGCGGATGTTGTTGCTAACGCGCTCTCAGGGGGTGCCGGCGCGCGTGCTCACAGGGCTGTGTTATGTGTGGACACTTCAAGGGTGTTTATCGTGGAGACGCCGGAAGCGTGGCAGAGATGCCTGACCCATATCCTGCATGGCGTCAGCGTTGTCAAGGTTAGCCCAGCGGACTTTCGTCGGCGGTCTGTTCCCGTCACCTGTAGGGTATCTGCCGTCCGTTGTGTTGTGTGCGTAAACCTCCATCATGCTACTCTTCTTACATTTTTTATCCACTTGTGTTAAAATTTGGCAGGATTGTTGCCCCGGTCATCATTCAAACATTTTATTTGTCTGTTGTTTATTTGATTGCCAAAATTCCAAAATATTGGTCAAAAACTGCCTAATTTCAGGCAACAGAAAAAATGCAACCATTCCTGCAAATACGGTCTCATTGCGGTGAGATGTTTCCCTGAAGTTGCTGCATCAGGCTGTTTTGTTTGGAGATTTTGCCAAAATATTGGCTGCAAACGCCTAAATGATGAAACATCACAAAGTGATCCTACTTGACGCTTCTTCACCAACCTTGTGTTGTGGTGCCCTGTTTAGTTTGGTGGTTAGCGTTGTCGTTTGTGAACCCAGAGTTCGTGCGTTCAAGCCTCACTCAAGACTCAACTTTTCATTGTTTCCCTTGCTAGGTTTTGCAGACCATATTTATAGTTTTGCCTCTCGTAGGAGAAATCCACATGATCATCTTTCTTTCTGTTCCTAATCCTCCCCTCGTCTCCGCTGCTGTTCCGCTCACAAATCCAGGCCGATTACTTTTAACAGCAATGTTGCCCATGCGCAGGGTTGAGATTTCGCGGTCGCCCGTGGCGACCAAGTTTTGGCTCGGGCGACCAACTTTTTCGAGTTGGTCGCCCGAGTGGCGACTAACTTTTTTCTGAGTATTTTAAGGTAAATTTAGCAAAAATTGCGCCGGGCGACTAGCTTTTGTGCCGGGCGACTAACTTTTTAAAGCTGGTCGCCCGGAGGGCGATCAGAAAATTTTACGAAGTCTCAACCCTGCATGCGGTCTTCTACCAAATCAAAATTTTGTCAAAACTGGTCGGTTTCTCCTTTCACCTTTATAATGTTTTCGGTTTTACGGTTGTGGTAATGTCCACGGACATTCTTGTTATTTAACCTCTTCAAGGCAACAAGTAATTCCTCTTATATATTACATTATCTCCACATAATCGAACATTGTATTGAACAGCGTCGGAAAAATACGAAGAAATACACGAGAAAAATTAATGGGAACAAGCTGGGACAGCATCATCATAACTAATGTATTTAATTTGGTTGTTGTAACTGTGCAGGTGCTTGGCATGGATACGGAATGGGTAACCAGGGACGGCAGGATGCAGCCGGTTTCCATGCTACAGCTAGCAACCCTCACTGGTAACTCTAAACAGTGAATTACAGTAGAACGAATGCACCATCTTTCATTAACGTAATCATATAATCACAACCACGAGAACGTTGAAGGCCTTCGCTTGTTTTTGCTCAACATTCACCCAAGTAGCGAAGAAATTTTAACAATGACTATGTAGTGGAACAACCACTGATATGAAACGTTGCAAGTTTGACGGCAGTCACGGGTTGGTGCGCGGGAAATTAGCATGAGGGCAGCCACGTGAAAGTGCGCGGGCGGTCACGTAGATGCACGAGTGGCGAGAGTGAGGGCAGTCACTGGTAGATAGAGGGGTGGCGAGTGTTAGGGCAGTCATTGGTAGATGCACGGGTGGCGAGTATGAGGGCAGTCACGGGTAGATGCATGGGTGGCGAGTGTGAGGGCAGTCACGGGTAGATGCATGGGTGGCGAGTGTGAGGGCAGTCACGGGTAGATGCATGGGTGGCGAGTGTGAGGGCAGTCACGGGTAGATGCATGGGTGGCGAGTGTGAGGGCAGTCACGGGTAGATGCATGGGTGGCGAGTGTGAGGGCAGTCACGGGTAGATGCATGGGTGGCGAGTGTGAGGGCAGTCACGGGTAGATGCATGGTTGGCGAGTGTGAGGGCAGTCACGGGTAGAGACGGGTGGCGAGTGTGAGGGCAGTCACGGGTAGAGACGGGTGGTGAGTGTGAGGGCAGTCACGGGCAAAAGCACGGGTGGCGAGTGTGAGGGCAGTCACGGGTAGATGCATGGGTGGCGAGTGTGAGGGCAGTCACGGGTAGATGCATGGTTGGCGAGTGTGAGGGCAGTCACGGGTAGAGACGGGTGGCGAGTGTGAGGGCAGTCACGGGTAGAGACGGGTGGCGAGTGTGAGGGCAGTCACGGGCAAATGCACGGGTGGCGAGTGTGAGGGCAGTCACGGGTAGATGCATGGGTGGCGAGTGTGAGGGCAGTCATGGGTAGATGCATGGGTGGCGAGTGTGAAGACCATCACGGGTAGAGACGGGTGGCGAGTGTGAGGGCAGCCACGAATAGATGCAGGGGTGGCGACTGTGAGGGCAGTCACGGGTAGAGACGTGTGGTGAGTGTGAGGGCAGTCACGGGTAGATGCATGGGTGGCGAGTGTGAGGGCAGCCACGAGTAGATGCATGGGTGGCGAGTGTGAGGGCAGTCACGGGTAGATGCATGGTCGGCGAGTGTGAGGGCAGTCACGGGTAGATGCATGGGTGGCGAGTGTGAGGGCAGTCACGGATAGATGCATGGGTGGCGAGTGTGAGGGCAGTCACGGGTAGATGCATGGTTGGCGAGTGTGAGGGCAGTCACGGGTAGATGCATGGGTGGCGAGTGTGAGGGCAGTCACGGGTAGATGCATGGGTGGCGAGTGTGAGGACATTCACGGGTAGAGACGGGTGGCGAAAGTGAGGGCAGTCACTGGTAGATGCATGGGTGGCGAGTGTGAGGGCAGTCACGGGTAGATGCATGGGTGGCGAGTGTGAGGGCAGTCACGGGTAGATGCATGGGTGGCGAGTGTGAGGGCAGTCACGAGTAGATGCATGGGTGGCGAGTGTGAGGGCAGTCACGGGTAGATGCATGGGTGGCGAGTGTGAGGACATTCACGGGTAGAGACGGGTGGCGAAAGTGAGGGCAGTCACTCGTAGATGCATGGGTGGCGAGTGTGAGGGCAGTCACGGGTAGATGCATGGGTGGCGAGTGTGAGGGCAGTCATGGATAGATGCATGGGTGGCGAGTGTGAGGGCAGTGACGGGTAGATGCAGGGGTGGCGAGTGTGAGGGCAGTCACGGGTAGATGCATGGGTGGCGAGTGTGAGGGCAGTCACGGGTAGATGCATGGGTGGCGAGTGTGAGGGCAGTCACGGATAGATGCATGGGTGGCGAGAGTGAGGGCAGTCACTGGTAGATGCATGGGTGGCGAGTGTGAGGGTAGTCATGGATAGATGCATGGGTGGCGAGTGTGAGGGCAGTCACGGGTAGATGCATGGGTGGCGAGTGTGAGGGCAGTGACGGGTAGATGCAGGGGTGGCGAGTGTGAGGGCAGTCACGGGTAGATGCACGGGTGGCGAGTGTGAGGGCAGTCACGGGTAGATGCATCGGTGGCGAGTATGAGGGCACTCACGGGTAGATGCAAGGGAGGCGAGTGTGAGGGCAGTCACGGGTAGAGACGGGTGGCGAGTGTGAGGACAGTCACGGGTAGATGCACGGGCTCTGAGTATACCTGTTGCTGGTACCATGTTTAAAAAATATTTTAAGTCAACAATGTTTCTGTTTTTAGCGTATGGATAATTGTAGTAACCGTAATCTTGCTCTGGCATTTGAATTTCTGCGGAGCGAATTCGTTACACATAGCGTACAACAGTAATACATGTGCCTTAGGTATAAGGGGGCCATCCATAAAGTACGTACGACAGTAATACATGTACCTTAGGTATAAGGGGCCATCCATAAAGTACATACTACAGTAATACATATACCTTAAGTATAAGGGGCCCTCCATAAAGTACGTGCTACAGTAATACATGTGCCTAAGGTATAAGGGGCCATCCATAAAGTACGTACCACAGTAATACATGTACCTCAGGTATACGGGGCCATCCATAAAGTGCGCCCCACAGTAATACATGTACCTTAGGTATAAGGGGCCATCCATAAAGTACGTACTACAGTAATACATGTGCCTTAGGTATAAGCGGCCCTCCATAAATTACGTACTACAGTAATACATGTACCTTAGGTATAAGGAGCCATCCATAAAGTACGTACTACAGTAATACATATGCCTAAGGTATAAGGGGCCATCCATAAAGTACATACTACAGTAATACATGTATCTTATGTATAAGGGGCCATCCATAAAGTACGTACTACAGTAATACATATGCCTAAGGTATAAGAGGCCATCCATAAAGTGTGTACTAAAGTAATACATGTATGTCAGGTATAAGGGGCCATCCATGAAGTACGTACTCAAAAATTTGTCAATTTCTGACACCCTCGGACCCCCTCCCGCCATGTACGCAGTGCGTGCGCAGTGGTCTATACCTCGCCTCCCCTATGTACGCACGTACGCAGTATGTTGTGCTATATTGAAAAAATGTCAATTTATTTTAATAACTGTAATGCCAATTAATCAGTGACAAAATTGAAAGTGTACATGCCTATGGAATGCCATTTTCACATTTATGAGGGAATTATTGATATCAAGAAAAAATTTTTGATCTCAAAAATTGATTTTTTTTTACATCAAGAATTAATTTTTGATCTCTGTAATTGCATTTTTGATAACTCTAATTGTATTCTTGATCTCAAAAAATATTTTTATATCAATGAATATTTAGAGATATCAAGAAATATTAATTGATCTCAAAAATGATTTAATGATATCTAAAGCTGATTTTGTGAGATCAAAAATTTAATTCTTGATAGAAAAACTGAAATATTTGAGAGCAAAATATCAGTTTTGAGCTCAATAATTCATTTTCCTTTTATTGATGTCAAGAACTTATTTCAGATATCATTATTTCAGAATGAGACCTTTTTAATTTGTATTTTGAAATGTGCACATGACTTTTTGATCTCAAAAATTTGTTTTTTATATCAAAATATCAGTTTTCTTAAATAAAAGATTTAGAAATATACATCTGTAAATTAATAATGACTGGTCCTTGTATACATAATCTTTCTTTAAATTTTTTAGTGTGCAAAAAAGAAGCAATTCTTTAGATCCAAAAGTGTGTTGTTATTATTGATCTCAATAATTCAAGTTTTCATCTCCAAAATTTAATTGACGATTCGTTAAATTTTATGTTAATATGTGTCTCCCTTAAGATTTTTTAAGCTTGTAAATTTGATTTTTTGGTCTCAAAAATAAATTTTTGCCATCTAAAATTCAATTGTTGATACCGAAATATAAATTATTGAGATCTACATTGATATCTTTAATTATATTTTGATATCAAAAATAAGAATTAAATGTTAAACGGCATTCCATACATGCCAACATGCACGAAAATGTAAATAAAATAGCCATTGCACTTAAAGGAGTGTAATATTTAGTTTGTAAATCCATGTATTAGACTATTTAATCACATAAAAATATGTTTGAGATATGTTTTAAAAAATGCGTATGTACGCAGCAGCCCGAACCCCTCACCCCTGAACGCAGTGCGTACGCACCGACCCCCTTCCCCCCGTTCTTTGCGTACGTACTTTATGGCTGACCCCTGAGTGTGCGATAGTTATGTGAAGGGGTGATATCTGTAGTGGTGGTATTGTGATTGGCTGTGTTGTCAGGTGTGTGCGTCCTTGTGAGGCTTCACCTGATGAGGGAGTACCCGCAGAGCTTGAGAGACCTGCTTGAAGACAAGAGGTGAATTCTTCCTGCCAAACACCTTCCATAAGCAAGCGCTGGAAGCTGGGTGCTCAAGCTAAAATGTCCATGCGTCGATAAAAAAATCAGTTTAATTTTCTGAACAGACGTGAAACGTTATTATTTCAGAATAATCGTACTTTGGAGAGCTAAAAAATAATATTGCAAAACCAGTATGGAATAAACTGTTATGCACAAGTGTGACAGACAAACCTTTCAACCAAATATATTATTAGATAAAAAGGACAACTATATGGTTCTGTTTTTTGCACAGTATACTAAAAGCCGGTGTAGCAGTTTGTAACGATGCAAGCAAGTTGCTGCAGGGGCATGGGCTGCAAGTAAATGGCTGTGTCGACCTCGTTAACCTGGTCACAAGGGCCAGGCTGCCATTCAGGTACGCCATTTTAGACACATGCGCTTTGTGTTAACTGCTGTTTGGGGCCAAGGTTAGTCATTGGGGTCAGGCTGCCACACAGGTACACTACTGCGGGCACTCACACTTCGTGTTAACGATCGGGTCCGGGTGACCAGGGACAGACTGGTCCTCCCCTCCCCACCCTCCGGCCACCCACTCCCCTTCCCCATCACCACTACCAAAAGGCACTTTTCTGAGAATTTGACTTCTGTCTAACTTAACCGTTGAGTGATTGTTCAAAGAAGGGCTCTTTCTGAAATGGCTTTACTACGCGTTCACATTATGACGCATGGCGTTATATGACGTTTGGCGTGTACTTGTTTGTGGCAGTGAGGAGAGGGGCGCGCGGAGTTTGCAAGGCGTGGCGCTGCGGACCCTGGGCGTGGCACTGGACAAGGACCCTCACATACGGCGCAGCAACTGGGAGCGCTCGAGCCTGTCTGTGAAGCAGGTGACTGATGGCGCACGGCGCGCCGCCAGGCCGCGGCATGGTGTCACCGAGTGCCCTCAGCCTTTAAACATTTTGTTTCGACAAAATACTTTTATCAGATCTCTTGCAAAATATGAGTTTGTCAACTTCACTTTCTTCAGTAAACAGTTTTACGAAAGGGAGCCAAGCAGGCGAAGTGACGTCAAGAGAAAAACTCGGAAGTTTGACCAGCCAAAAAAAAAAAAAATGTTAGAAAATGCGAGTGGTAGTTTACCGCAGCCCATCTTTTTGTGAGTAGCCTAGGTGTTCGAATTGAGTTGTGAACTGGAAACGACGTGTACATTTTGTAGATAGACTACGCAGCCAAGGATGCGCTGGTGGGCGCGTTCGCATTCTGGCGCATCGTCTCACTCAAGCTCCACTGCGCACAGTTCTTCTGCGACAGGACGGCGGGGAACTGGCACAAGGCGCAGAGCTGCTGCCAGGGCCTTGTCGACGTCCCGTACAAACACACGACGACAACGAGCAAACCCAAGGCGACGAGAAACAGCAAGGTAAAACACACCCGAACATATGCTTCTTAAAATATTACGTGTGAAAAAGCACGATTTGAAACCTCTGCGTTAAGTCACAAAACTGTCCTAATCTATTTGTAGAGCTGGGATTGCTGACGTTGATGATATTTGTTTCGAATGACCGGTTATTTTAATCGATGTGGTGATAATTTGCATAGATTCTTTGCCCGGGTTGCAAATGCGAATATAACAGCATTTAATAATTCTTTATTTACGACGTACTGATTTGCAGAGTGTTGAGAAAAATACGGCCAAATTAAGTAGTTCGACGCGGGCGTACGTGGCTCGGAAGTCTCCGCTGTATCACCACTGTGCCCTGATAGCACCCGACGGGCAGCTGCTGTGCACGTGTGACACCAAGAAAGCGCAGTGGTACATCGATAAGGGCCTAGGCGGTAAGTTCATGAAGCACCAAGAAAGCAAAGTGGTACATCGATAAGGGCCTAGGCGGTAAGTTCATGAAGCACCAAGAAAGCAAAGTGGTACATCGATGAGGGCCTAGGCGGTAAGTTCATGAAGCACCAAGAAAGCAAAGTGCTACATCGACAAGGGCCTGGGCGTTAAGTTCATGCAGTACCAAGAAAGCGCATTTATATATCGACAAGGGCTTGGGTTTTAAGTGCATAGAATACCAAGAAAACGTAGTGATACATCGACAAGTGTTTAGGCGGTAAGTCCATTACCAAGAAAGCACAGTGATACATGGACACAGACGTCGGCAGAAAGAAGTCCATAGAGTACCAAGAAAGCGCAGTGGTACAAGCGTCTGAGGCGTAAACGGTAGGCCCATACTGTACGAACGCAACAGTGAAACTTCGAATCACACACAAACGATAAATACGCGAGGTGATCCTTTTCAGTAATGTAAAATTTTGCAATCAGAAATTGGAAAAATTCGATCATTTCATTTTCTCGACCGCATGTTAATTACAAAGTCTCATTGTATCAGTCCGCCTGGGGACGAAAGCGCAGTTGTTCATCAGCAAGGATTATTGGGGAGGGGGGGGGAGAAGTACAAACAGTAACAAGAAAGCGCATTGGTCATTCGTTATTGCCTCGGGGTGTGTCACTTAGAGTTTGTATTATAGCAAACATAGTAAAGGCCACATAGCAAAGATTGTGTGATACCCAAAACGACTGGTTCTGCAGATTTGTTAAGAAACGGAATTGCTATGAGACCTATATCTCGCTGTTTCTGTCTTGTGATTCAAAGTTCTGCTTTTCAGGTTATGCCCCTCAGTCTGGTTATTAATAGTTGTCATTGTCACTAATTCTTCTTAGCCCCGCCCCCCCCCCCAAATTTGGCTGAGGACTGTTGCTATCGATCGTTCCGGCTGTCCGTCTTGTCCGTCCGTGTAAACAGTTGTGCGCTTAGCTTCGTCCGCAGCATTTTTGTGTGAAGCCTTCCACAGTTTCGAACCCTCATGCAGTCAAAGAATATATATTGCAGATGTGCAACATCCAGGTTTGATCCGGATTGACAGAAAATTGTCGCAATCGCAGAGCTTAAAAATACGTAAAAACTCTGCATATTGATTCAGATATTGACAAGTTTATCCGCGGCATTTTTGTGTGAAGCCGATGTGCTACAGGTTTGAAAAACGTCATGCAATTAAAGAATATATACTGCAGATGTGCAACGTATGGGTAAGGAGCATGAATAACTCTTTGGTATGGGTTTGATCCGGATCGACCGAAAATATCGAAATAACAGCACTTTGATAATAAGTGAAAACTGTACATGTTGATTCAGAGCTTTGTCCACGGCACTCTTGTGTGAAGCCTTTACACTACAGATTTGAAACGCCATGCAGTGAAAGACTGTATATTGAGGATGTGCACCGTCTAGGTTTGATTCTGATCGACTGCAAATTGTCGAAATCGTAGCACTTTGAAAATAGGTGAAAATCTGTGTATTGATTCAGATATTAGATGCATTCCTTTTTTGTGTGAAGAAACATTTTTGTGTGAAGCCTTTGTGTTTTGAAACGTCATGTGATGAAAATATCCATTTTATAAATGTGCAGCGTCTATGTTTGGTCCAAATCGTAATTACATCGGCCGCAAATTGTCGTAATCCGCGCACTTTGAAAGCACTATTTGTGCGTTCCCCGTGGCTCATTGAAAATCGGTTTTGACATTGTTGGTTTATAAACTCAAGATTAAAACGGAAAATATATGCACTTTGCAACTGGGAATCAAAACTTTTCAACTTCGGACTTCTTTACTAAAGAGGAAACGGATTATGCCATTCGTAGTTTTAGTTAAGTAACTTTATGTGTTCTCACTTATTATTATTTGCTTAAGGTTTGACAAGTGAGATGGATGACTTAAACACGTTATGTCCATGATGGGCGTGGCAATATCATTGACATGAGCTGTTCATAAAATATCGTTTGAAATTATTCACATATCCAATGCCCCAAATTGATTTTATTAAGAGATTTAATAAAAAAAACAGAGTTGGAGGGGATGGACACCCGAAGTAAGTGCAACTTCTGCATTTTCAGTTATGGCATGGATACCATATTTATTCTAACATTGAACCTGTGTATAATGGAGTAATTAAAACTCATTCCTCAAACCACAAAGATGTGTTCTCTGTTTTGGATATGCGATGAAATACCGAAGGCCCCTGTCCCCTTAACCTTGTGTCCTTCCTGTGCCTGTACCCTGTGTCCTTCCTATGCCTGTACCTTGTGTCCTTCCTATGCCTGTACCTTGTGTCCTTCCTATGCCTGTACCTTGTGTCCTTCCTGTGCCTGTACCTTGTGTCCTTCCTATGCCTGTACCTTGTGTCCTTCCCATGCCTGTACCTTGTGTCCTTCCTGTGCCTGTACCTTGTGTCCTTCCTGTGCCTGTACTTTGTGTCCTTCCTGTGCCTGTACCTTGTGTCCTTCCTATGCCTGTACCTTGTGTCCTTCCTGTGCCTTACCTTGTGTCCTTCCTATGCCTGTACCTTGTGTCCTTCCTATGCCTGTACCTTGTGTCCTTCCTGTGCCTGTACCTTGTGTCCTTCCTGTGCCTGTACCTTGTGTCCTTCTCATGCCTGTACCTTGTGTCCTTCCTGTGCCTGTACCTTGTATGCTTCTCATGCCTGTACCTTGTGTCCTTCCTGTGCCTGTACGCTGTGTCCTTCCTATGCCTGTACCTTGTGTCCTTCCTGTGCCTGTACCTTGTGTCCTTCCTGTGCCTGTACCTTGTGTCCTTCCCATGCCTGTACCTTGTGTCCTTCCCATGCCTGTACCTTGTGTCATTCCTATGCCTGTACCTTGTGTCCTTCCTATGCCTGTACCTTGTGTTCTTCCTATGCCTGTACATTGTGTCCTTCCTATGCCTGTACCTTGTGTCATTCCTATGCCTGTACCTTGTGTCCTTCCCATGCCTGTACCTTGTGTCCTTCCTGTGCCTGTAGCCCGCGGGCCTGACGATACTGATGCCTGACGATGCCACAACACTGATAGTCTTTATGGTACTAAGTATCACTCTGGCTGGGGGCTTTGCAGCTCTGATGCCCATGTTTTCTTTTTATTTTAAGCGTCTACAAGCTTAAGATGTGCGTGATTTGTCTGTGCAGTAAAAGTAAGTGACGAGCCGCTGAAGGTGCAGCTGACCTTCGAGCCGTCTGGGCGACCAATCGACGAGCAGAACTACTACACACAGGACAAGCTCAATGTCTGCGTCGTCTGCGGCGCGTCCGGCACCTACATCCGCAAGAGTATCATTCCGCACGAGTACAGAAAGTAGGTCCTTTCAAGAACTGATGCGTAAACCCTGTGTTACACAAAGGTTAGGTTTTCCCGTAGAGAAATAGACAATGCTTGTCCCCACAATCAGCCAACCAAAATCAGTTATTTTTTATTTTACTCCACACAGGGGGAATATATGCGATCGACCGCGTGTCGGTCTGACGGTCGATCTGTCATCAACAGCTTGTTAACACGATAACTTAAAAACTGCTGCAAGGATTTTCATGAAACTTGGTATGTGGCTTCTGTGGGAACAAACACAGATTGGTATTGTAAATGGGCCAGGTTCGTCCAAGGAAAATGGACCATCTGGCTTAGAAAATTTCAGCTCTTGATTGACTATTGTGTGAGCTTGTTAACACGATAACTTAAAAACTGCTGCAAGGATTTTCATGAAACTAGGTATGTGTGTTCTGTGAGAACAAACACAGATTGGTATTGTAAATGGGCCAGGTTCGTCAAAGGAAAATGGACCATCTGGACTTAGAAAATTTCAGCTCTTGATTGGCTATTGTGTGAGTTTGTTAACACGATAACTTAAAAACTGCTGCAAGGATTTTCATGAAACTTGGTATGTAGCTTTTATGGGAACAAATACAGATTGGTATTGTAAATGGGCCAGGTTCGTCAAAGGAAAATGGACCATCCGGCTTAGATAATTTCAGCTCTTGATTGACTATTGTGTGAGCTTGTTAACACGATAACTTAAAAACTGCTGCAAGGATTTTCATGAAACTTGGTATGTGGCTTCTGTGGGAACAAACACAGATTGGTATTGTAAATGGGCCAGGTTCGTCCAAGGAAAATGGACCATCTGGACTTGGAAAATTTCAGCTCTTGATTGACTATTGTGTGAGCTTGTTAACACGATAACTTAAAAACTGCTGCAAGGATTTTCATGAAACTTGTTATGTGACTTCTATGGGAACAAACACAGATTGGTATTGTAAATGGGCCAGGTTTGTCAATGGGTTAGGTTGGCCCAAAGAAAGTGAACCAAATGCACTTTGAAATTTGCCAAATCCTGGAAATTATTCAGCATCGGAATGAGTTTGTGAACACGATATCTCAAGAACAACTGCAGGGATTTTCATGAAACTTGGTATGTAGCTTCTATGGGAACCAATATTATAAATGGGCCAGGTTCGTCCGAGGAAAATGCACCAACTGGACTTAAAATATTTCAGCTCTTGCTTGACTATTGATGGCCGTGTTTAACTGATGGGGGGCCTGTGGGCAATATGTGGGCTTGCACACTGCTCTAGTTTGGCATGTTACTTACGTGCATGATCATGTGCAGTGTATAACGTAAGCAGGTCTGTTCTGCTGTAGCGAGAGATATGCGATTGCTTGCCGTATGGAGGTGTGCAGGACTGAAGCTTATTACTTACGCAGGTACTTCCCACAAGTGATGAAGGAGCACCGTTCTCATGACGTGCTGCTCATGTGCCTCGAGTGCCACCAGAAGAGCAACCTCTACGACGCGGCCCTCAAGGAACGGCTCGCCCACGAGTGCAATGCTCCCCTCGACGCCGGCGAGTACGGCAAGTACAAGAGGGACCACGTCATTCACAGAGTCAAGTCCGCCGCTAAGTATGCCTGCCTCCTACAGCAATACCCCAAACCCTAAATATAGCAAATAAACGTCAGTATCACAGTGGCAGACTGCTTCTGAAATTTCGGTAAACTTTTTGGTAATTTGCAAACAGCAGTTACAAAACATTGGTTCGCCTACTTTAAGCGTCAACATACGAGAATTCAGATTTTGAGCTTTTACTGAGAATGCCCTTCTCAAGTTGTTCATTTGTTGGTTGTTCTGTAGAGCTCTGTCGTCGAGTGAAAGGGCCATTCCTGAGGCGCGTAAACAGGAGCTCACACAGCTGATAAAGGACTATTTTGGTGCTGATTGCGTTGATGGCGATTTGCTGATGAAAGCTGTAGATCTCGATCCAAAGTAAGTCCGTTTTACTGTGTAAGCCTTCCTACAAACTTCTCAGTGAGAAAACGTCACTGAGAAAGCCTTCCTACAAACTTCTCAGTGAGAAAACATCACTGTGTAAGCCTTCCTACAAACTTCTCAGTGAGAAAACATCACTGAAAAAGCCTTCCTACAAACTTCTCAGTGAGAAAACATCATTGTGTAAGCCTTCCTACAAACTTCTCAGTGAGAAAACGTCACTGTGTAAGCCTTCCTACAAACTTCTCAGTGAGAAAACATCACTGTGTAAGCCTTCCTACAAACTTCTCAGTGAGAAAACATCACTGTGTAAGCCTTTCTACAAACTTCTTAGTGAGAAAACATCACTGTGAAAGCCTGCCTACAAACTTCTCAGTGAGAAAACATCATTGTGTAAGCCTTCCTACAAACTTCTCAGTGAGAAAACGTCACTGTGTAAGCCTTCCTACAAACTTCTCAGTGAGAAAAAGTCACTGTCGTCCACTGAGGGCACCGTGCATTCAGAGCCATCTGTAAAATACGTACTCATGGTTGGCTTGGAGGGAGGGGGGCTGTGCGCACGCAACCTACTATTTTCGCGAATGGGTGGCGTCACAGCTTTTGCGGGGGGGGGGGGGGGGTGGTGTCCCTGAAGAAGTCCCTGAAATTTCTACGGACGTACTTTATGAAGAGCAGTGGCCGGATCAATTTCGGATTAATCGATTAATTATCGTTTTAGGGCATAATCGGTTGTTTTTCGATTTAACCGAAATTCTAAACTTATTACAACTTGAAGCAATTGCAGTTTGAGGATGTAAAGGTGATGTATTGAGTGATTCGCTTCGTGTCGTCGGATGTATGCAGGGCAGTTATGGCAGGGTACACATTTACTGCTGACTGTGTGTGTCAGATATCGGGCACAGGATTGTAGAATTGGGTACTTCCCGTGATGACAGGGTCTTTATTTATGCGAAGCGCAACAAATATTGAAAAGCGGAAAAAGTTTTCTTTTAGCACACAGTTCCATACATTTTCATAACATTCAGTGGAACCAACGGCAAAGCCAGCAATTTCAGGAATAATAGATTAAATAAACGATTGTGGTTCATTATGTTTCCCCGACCAATGGGAGACATATAGTGTTTGTACGTTCTGTGTTTGCATATATACATCTGTTCAAAAGTTATTTATATTTCTAGCTGACCATTGAAAGCCTATGGAGTGTTTATGTGACAATCCTGTTCTAATTAGAGACAGTTGATTAATATTATCTAAACAACAAACCATGCTGCCTATTAACATTTTAGGGTGCATATTGGGTTACGTTAATTTACTGTAAAATGCATACTCATTATTGGGACTGATTTCTGTGATTTTTTGTCTGATACCCTCGCGTGCTTAAACTGGGTATTTGTGGTCAAAGGAATAGCTTTTGCATGTAAAATTCTGCAAAATGTTATTAAAAAGGCTGAAATTACATGTGCTGTTGTTTTCTTTCTTTCTTCTACTCATTTGAAAAATCCACAGCACATTAAACACAATTATAAATAACTTTTTAACCGATGTATATTTACGTACGTGTGTGTGTGGATGCGGCTTCGTCGGGAAACAAGACGAATTGGTGTGTATCACGTTGCAATGTTAAAGTGAAACGGACCGAATTTCGGTCCGTTTCGCATTTTGGTCGGGTCGTCCGTTTCGCAAATCTGTGTTAGGGGTTCATTTTGCGAAACAGGACGTGCTCTTTCACCTGAGACCACATGCCTATTTCGCAGAAATTTACAGAGACCTTCAAAATTTCTGTGTAAAATAGTTCTCACACCAACATATAGGTGGCTACCTACCATGAACTCTGTGTGAGAAAAGCACGTGGAACGAGAGCCAATCAGAAGGCGTACACATCTTTAGATCTGTGTGAAATCTATTTTTATATCACATTTCAGCCAATCAGGTGCTAGAACATGTGTCAGGGGAGCGCGACCACGTGTTGGAATGGACCCGGCCCCGGGTGGTTGTCTACTTTTTGGCCTACATTTTAGTAGATTCTGGGGTGGCATATCCGTAGAATTGTATTTAAAACAGGAAGAATAATATCGCAAATACGTTTTAAAGTTATTTATTGTTTTTTTTTGTAGCCTATAAATCTCAAAAATCAAAGTTAAAGTTGAGGGTAAACAAGGCAACACCCCTTTTGGTAGTGGACGATAATACCAGAAAGTTTCCACTTCATTTTTTAAAGTTCATATTTTTGTTTAACTGAAGCAAAGTGTCACATATTTTATTAAGCAATCGTTAGAGTTTGTTATTCTTCGTAGATTCTTGTTTTTTTTTTTTAACCAAGTCATTTGTTTGACATATTATTCTCGGTTTCTTTATGTAAGCCGGTCTGTTTCGCAAGCCTCATGTACGCGTGTTGTGTGTGAATTGCAGTCACTGTAAACTCTCAGTGCAATTTATAACTTTTTTTTGTGCGAACAGGCGTGTTTCGTGTCCGTACATGTCTTATTTACACTCAATCTTTCTGTGGCTATCGCTGAAATTGACTTCATCTCTCATTACTTGATGCCCTTAAACTTGAGTGCTGTGTTCACCAAATTCTCCCAAATTCGCCTGGTTTCGCTGTGTAGAGGCAGATTCTTGTGTGATGCCATTTATATTTTTGGGGTGTACAAGCGTGTGTCATGTGCGTACAAGTTTATTATACACTCAGTCTTTCCGTCAATATCACTTGAACTGAGTATTGTTTCTCACTGCTTGGTGACCTTAATCTTAATTGTGCTGTCTTTTTTTTTTTTTTTCAAATTCGACTTATTTCACTTTGACTGAAACTAATACTTCAAAAGTGCATTTTTGTATTAGCGCAAATAGAGAGGGTGCGCGACCTCCCCCACTCCTCCCTCGCCCCCCCCCCGTCCCAAGAGCAAAATGCAATGGTAAAGCCTATTAGTCATAAAAAAATGTTTAACACCGTTAAACTTAAGATTATTGCAGGCGAGAACTCCCTCCCCCCTCTCCAGTACACAACCACTGCGAAATTGGTAGTTGATAAACGCATTAAAATGGGCTTATTTTATTCATTGCAGGACGCAATCCTTCAAAAATATATTGCTCCATTAGTGATGCTGGTGGGAGACAATGACGTGCAAACCTCCCCCTCCCTTATCGCTTTAACTGAGTTTCACTATCTCACTGTCCTTAATCTTGAGTATGCTTTATTTAAAAAAAAAAAAGAGAGAGAGAGAGAGAAATCGATTCGTTTCACGTTGCCTTTGCGTTTTGGCACATCAAAATGGCTTTTTTTTTTCGAGCCAAAAATTGTAGTATTTGTGCTGTTAAATTGGTGCAACAACGGGGTTGGGGGCATTCGGGGTAAACCCCACCCTTTCCCCAAAAAGGGAAATGCACTGGTAAAGTCTAGAAGTGAAAAAAAATTGCCGGCCAGATCCCCCTCACCCTTCCTCCTCCTCTCTTGTATACGCCAACTGCGAAATTGACAGTTGATAAACACACCAAAACGGCTATTCGCAGTTGATTTGCTTGCATCTGTCAGCGGGCTAAAGCGAGAGATTCTCACGCACATGTGATAGGCTGATTGTGTATTATTGTGCGCTGTTTTATTTGTTTGAGCACTGCTTTTATGATTGGCTTGCCTTGTTGCTATTTACACGCGAAAAATCCCCCCCCCCTCTCCTGCCACACCCCCGTCCTCCTTCACTGTGGAATTGCCAATTCAAACACGTATCAGAAGCTCTATTTGCTTCAGTAGATTTGCTTTGATCTGTGAACGGGCTAAAAGCGAGAGATTCCCACGCGCATGACAGGCTGACTGTATATTATTGTGCGCTGTTTTAATTGTGTGAGCACTACTTTTATGATTGGCTTGCCTTGTTACTGTTTACGCGCAAAATAATCCGTTATTTTGTAAAGGTTTTCTGCCATTAAAATGCTTGTTTGGTGATATTTTTTAGTTTGTGTTAGTTTATAAAAAAATATGGTAAGGTTTGGAATGAAATTATCTGCGAAACACTACACTGTGTACATGAACTTGAATGTTTTTTTTTTTTGACTCAGTATGCAAATTAACCTGTCACGAGGTGTATGCGCGCGGCTTTGTTCTTGGTGGCATCACTTTCAATGCAGAAACGTCCAGGTTACACGTGGATAATTTTTGAAAAAATTAAAAGTGGATAAAAAGTTAATGAGGATATGCCTGAAAGGTAAACACACACGTGTTAAAAGCGCGGTTATTTTGTGAATCACGAAAAAATGTTATTTTAGCGTGTTTGATGTGATTTGTGTCATTTTTTTAAAGAATGTGTAAGATGCTGCTGTAAAAATACAGGCTTAATTGTGAGGGCATCAAATTCTGAGCTAACATATCTTTTCATTTTACGGATTTAAGTGTCTAGAAATGTTCGCTCAGAAAATTGTTGCTCAATTTCGCTTGAAAATGCTGTCGATGTTGTCTTTTCCTGGATTTCTTGGATTACAATTTTTTGTAAGTGGCCACTGCTGGCAACTAGCTTTTTTGATCCGGGTCCTTGGGACCCGGGTCTTTGAAAAAGGAGGGTCCAAAGCTATTTAGGGAGGATCCAAACCGTGTTAAGATAACATAGGGCGCAAGAAGACCTGATTTTTTGCGGCTTAGTCGGACTCTGGGTAGCCAAAAAGGAGGGTCTCGGACACCCGCAAATTTCCAGCCCTGTTAATACGTACACAGACTTCTGCCAATTTTAAACCCCCTACCCTGAACGCAGTCCGGATGCTTTGGCCCCGCCCCCTCCACCTTGAACGCTTAAAAGAATAAGCCAATTCACACTTAGACTTTTGCGGAAAATTTTTGTCGATACGGCCATAGCAGTAAAAAAAAAGATAGAAAGTCACAATGCTACACAAAATGTATCCGGTCACTGGTCGGTTAGTTTCGCTAAGATTTATTGATTGTGTTGTCGTTATTTCAAATTCCCAATATATTCAGCTAATGATCATTCTCCTGTGGCTTTCACAGATGCCGCGGAAAAAAGGGTGGATTAAAAAGGTCCCAGAGAGGTTCGTTGATCTGCAGCGCTACAGAACAGGTGACGTTGTGCTTCACATGTATAGAAGGAAGTGGTGGCGTGCACGTGTTGAAGGCCGGGACCCTGACAGAAGTATAGAAGTCTCGTTTTGCGGTTTTGACTTTGCGTAAGTTCTTAAACATTTTTCTATTGCTTTCCTTTCCAGGTCGTGGACGTCCTGTAAAACCAGGTTGATTTAGATTCCCTTTTGTTTTTGCGCGTTCTTGTGGAATGATGACGTCCTATTCGCAGAAATTGTACTTTTGTAGAGTTGAAAGACCAGTGTATCGAAACATTTTTTTTTTGCTCCTGTAATAACTGAAAAAAACTTGACAAGGACAGAAGTGACGTCCTTACAGCAGCTGAGAGTGATGCATGATTTCAAAACATTCTTTCATTTTTAGTCCGGAGAAAGTTTCCGATCCTTGGAAGCTCAAACTGTTTCCTATGGCTGTGGGAATTGGTAATATGTTATTAAGAAATGACAGATTTTTTTCCTTCCCTTTGATTGGGTTAAATCTCTGTTTTGTCGTTTTATGGTTTGCAAATCTCCGTTTCCGTTGAGTTTTGCATGATAGTGCTTCATAAGTTTGCAGGTTCGATTATCTAGCCGGAAGCATCAGACCCAAAAGGACTTGTATTTTTCAGTATCTTAGATGAAGTGCTGAATCCCTGTATTGCCAGTTGCACGTTCTCATTGCTAAACGGACTGTATATGCGAGATTTTACTTATTCGTATACCACCTATTTTTAAATTTTCTCTTCGGTATCTGTTCTCTCTGTAACTTGCGTGGAATAGAAATTGAAATTACCATTGTGTACGTGTCATTTTTGTGCTCACGCCTTGGAATGATAAAAAAGTATCGTTTTCCTTTACACACAGTGTGTTTTCGCATGGTTTTTGGGAATGATTTATGTGCGTCTAAACTTGTATGGAATGAAATGTGGAATGATCAAGCATTCCGTCATTTTTTTCTGCAGAAGAGGTGTGTAAAAACCCCGAGAAGGGATACATCAAGGCCTGGGCAGAAGCCGCAAAGAGGTTATGCGGCAGGGATCAGGGCCACTTGACCCATTTTGTGGGTGAAATTGTTGGGGGACCGGTTAAAGATAGTGATGACAGTTCGGATGTTAACCAAGCCTGTAGCCAGATTAAGAAAGCAGCGAAAAATATCCCTGCGCCGATTTCAGGTAATTACAGGTGGACGAATGTACAACATATATTTTGCTTGACGCGTATTTCTCGTTTCATTCGACATTTTTGTGTGTGTGTGTGCGTGTGATCCGAAGGGCAGTTTCGTTATTTTACTGAACCGGAACTTGTAAGACTGAAGCGAAACGGACTGTTGTCAGAATTTTGAACATGCATGTCCTGTGCGGCTAAGCTTTAAATTGTTCAAGGATGAAATAAGGACGTTATAGTTTATGACTCGGCTGTTACATTAGAATGAAACATTGGCATTGGAAGAAATCTCAGAGTTTAAATTAATTTTAAAACATCTGTTCATTTCGCTTGCACAGAATAAATAGTTTACATTTTCATACAATATCCCCGTTGCAGCGATCGAAAGCCATGACACAGAAGTTACGGCCACCGTTGGGGAGGGGGTGGCGCGATCCGAAGAACGTAGTTCGGGCAGCGATTGCGTCATTACAGGCGTTGATACCATGTCAAAAGAGCTTTGTGAGAGACCAGTGAAAAGGGAAGAGTCGGCTAACACACATTCATCGCAGGGCGAGAAAGACACAAAACTCTCAGTGAATGCGGAATCGGCTGTTGAAAGGGCGTCTTCTGAGAAGTTGCTGGGTAAGTGATGCTTTTGCATCTATAAAGGGTAAGAATTGGTGCTGAGATGTGTCGGAAGGAGTATCGTGATATATGTAGCACCAGTGCAGATTTCGTCAAGCCAACCAGGTGCTGACGTTTTAAAGAATTCAAAAAATTTTCGTGCGTTGTGTTTGTCGGCGAAACGGACTGTTTATCGGTGCCCACTGCTAAGATTGTAAGAGTTTTGTACAGTTCAGCTTTGAATTGAAAATGAAATGTGAAGGTTATTCCTGGGCGCTTCATGGTCTCTTCAAAGGTAGTTGCTGTTTTGACTTGATGTGAAGTTGTCAGTGTCTCTGTCGTACGAATTGACAGTGATTTAGCGTTTGTAATACCAGTGTTATACATTTTCAGAAAATGTCCCAGTTGTGCAATCGGAAGCCGTGACACAGAAGTTACGGTCACCGTTGGGGAGGGGGTGGCGCAATCCGAAGAACGCAGTTCGGACAGCGATTGCGTCATTACAGGCGTTGATACCATGTCAAAAGAGCTTTGTGAGAGACCAGTGAAAAGGGAAGAGTCGGCTAACACACATTCATCGCAGGGCGAGAAAGACACAAAACTCTCAGCGAATGCGGAATCGGCTGTTGAAAGGGCGTCTTCTGAGAAGTTGCTGGATAGTACGGGCAATTTTCATGCCACCTGCCACATTTGCCGAGGTATTAAGAAGTTTTTTGGTTCGTACATTTCGCATGGCTATGTGCGTTCCCGTATCAGGTTTCAGTGTGTTATTTGCATTTGATTTTTCTCGTATAAAGTGACCGACTGTAAATTTATGAAAGTGGCGGTGATGGGTAGTACGGATAAGTTTCTTGTGACAGGGTCACAAAAGCTGCCAAGTTTGCCGATGTATTTAAAAAAGAAATACTTGCGTCGCAGATTTCGCGTGGTTGCACTACATTTCGCATGGTTGTAGATGTGTGCGCACATTGCGCTTGTCAGTTCGAAAGTATTAGCTGTGTTATTTGCAGTTCACTGCTCCTATAAGAAGTGGCCGACTTTAAATTTATGAGCGTTGCGAGAGGATGTAGTACGAGAAAATGATATGTGGCAGGGTCTCAAAACTTACAAATTTTGCTGATGTTTCTGTGAGTAAGAACATTTTGGTGTTCGCACATTTCGCATGGTTGTGTACGTACATTTGGCTTGTCAGTTCGAAAGCTTTAACTGCGTTAATTGCAGGTCATTTTTCTCACACCAAGTGACAGACTTTGGTACGTACAAAACCATGCGAAATGTGCGAATACCAAACTGTTCTAATTCAAAGAAGCAGCGGCAAAATTTTCGATGTTTGAGACCCTGTTACATGCATGGTTGTGGACGTACATTTCGCATGTGATATTTTAGGACACAGGGACAAAGTTCAGTTGCGGGCATACCTTTCAAATTTTTACAAGAAAAATAAAAAGGCGGATGAAGCTTCAGATCCGTTAAAAAAAAAGAAACTGTTTTGGGGACATTTCGCTGTGATGTCATGTTTGTGGGATTCTGTTTTGGTTTACACAAGTGCGGGGAGTTTTTTTTTTTTGTATCAGTTTTTCCATGCAGTTCACTGTTCTTATACGAAGTGACCGACCTTTAATTTGTGAACGTCAAGGGGCTGGGTAGTACGGGCAATTTTCATGTTACGGGGTCTCAAAACCTGCCACATTTGCCGAGGTATTAAGAAGTTTATTGGTTCGTACATTTCGCATGGCTATGTGCGTTCGCGTATCAGGTTTCAGTGTGTTATTTGCATTTGATTTTTCTCGTATAAAGTGACCGACTGTAAATTTATGAAAGTGGCGGTGATGGGTAGTACGGATAAGTTTCATGTGACAGGGTCACAAAAGCTGCCAAGTTTGCCGATGTATTTAAAAAAGAAATACTTGCGTCGTAGATTTCGCGTGGTTGCACTACATTTCGCATGGTTGTAGTTGTGTGCGCACATTGCGCTTGTCAGTTCGAAAGTATTAGCTGTGTTATTTGCAGTTCACTGCTCCTATAAGAAGTGGCCGACTTTAAATTTATGAGCGTTGCGAGAGGATGTAGTACGAGAAAATGATATGTGGCAGGGTCTCAAAACTTACAAATTTTGCTGATGTTTCTGTGAGTAAGAACATTTTGGTGTTCGCACATTTCGCATGGTTGTGTACGTACATTTGGCTTGTCAGTTCGAAAGCTTTAACTGCGTTAATTGCAGGTCACTTTTCTCACACCAAGTGACAGACTTTGGTACGTACAAAACCATGCGAAATGTGCGAATACCAAACTGTTCTAATTCAAAGAAGCAGCGGCAAAATTTTCGATGTTTGAGACCCTGTTACGTGCATGGTTGTGGACGTACATTTCGCATGTGATATTTTAGGACACAGGGACAAAGTTCAGTTGCGGGCATACCTTTCAAATTTTTACAAGAAAAATAAAAAGGCGGATGAAGCTTCAGATCCGTTAAAAAAAAAGAAACTGTTTTGGGGACATTTCGCTGTGATGTCATGTTTGTGGGATTCTGTTTTGGTTTACACAAGTGCGGGGAGTTTTTTTTTCTTTTTTGTATCAGTTTTTCCATGCAGTTCACTGTTCTTATACGAAGTGACCGACTTTTAATTTGTGAACGTCACGGGGCTGGGTAGTACGGGCAATTTTCATGTAACGGGATCTCAAAACCTGCCACATTTGCCGAGGTATTAAGAATTTTTTTGGTTCGTACATTTCGCATGGCTCTGTGCGTTCGCGTATCAGGTTTCAGTGTGTTATTTGCATTTGATTTTTCTCGTATAAAGTGACCGACTTTAAATTTATGAAAGTGGCGGTGATGGGTAGTACGGATAAGTTTCTTGTGACAGGGTCACAAAAGCTGCCAAGTTTGCCGATGTATTTAAAAAAGAAATACTTGGGTCGTAGATTTCGCGTGGTTGCACTACATTTTGCATGGTTGTGTATTAGCGTACATTTCGCTTGTCAGTTCGAAAGTTCTCTGTTCGGAGTGGCCAATTTCAAAGTTTATGAACGTTGCGAGATTGGGTAGTACGAGTAAATAATATGTGATAGAGTCTCAAAACTTACAAATTTTGCTGATGTTTCTGTGAGTAAGAACATTTTGGTGTTCGCACATTTCGCATGGTTGTGTGCGTACATTTCGCATGTCAGTTTGAAAGTTTTAATTGTGTTATTTGCAGTTCACTTTTCTTATACGAAGTCACCGACTTTAGTACGTACACAACCATGCAAAATGTGCGAACACCAAAATGTTTTTATTTACAGAAACATCGGTAAAAGTTTCAAAAGCTTGAGACCGTGTCATATACATGGTTGTTTATACGTTCATTTCGCATGATTGTGTATAAACGTGCATTTCGCTTGTCAGTTCGAAAGTTTTACCTGTTATTTGCAGTTCACTGTTCTCATACGAAGTGACCGACTTTAAATTTATGAACGTCACGAGAAGGGCGTACGCGCAAACGTGACAGGGTCTCAAAACTTGGAAATTTGCCGATATTTCCGTGAAAAAAAAAATTTTGGTGTTCGCACATTTCGCATGGTTTTGTACGTACATTTTGCATGTCATTTTAAAAGTTTTAACTGTGTTATTTTCAGTTCATTTTTTTTATACGAAGTCACCGACTTTAAATTTATGATCGTCACGAGATGGGGTAGTACACCCAAGTTGTGTTGCAGGGTCTCTAAACTTGCAAATTTTGTGCATGGTTGTGTACGTACATTTCGCATGTTAGTTTGAAAGTTTCAGCTGTGTATTTTGTTTTCTTTAGGAAACTTTTATGTGGTTTATATCTCATTGCCTCACGTTTTTTTCGGCCAATCATTAAATTTTAAGTAGTGCACGTAACACTGAGCTTGAAAATAAGATAGAGTTGGTTATTTACACATCACGGTTATATCAGTAAAGGATTTTGTTGTATTATTTTTCCTGTATTTTGTTTTTATTTTAAAAGAGTTTTGTTTTTAAACATTCATCTGTATAAATCTGTATTTTGTTTTTAAACATTTCATCTGTATAATATAAATCTGTGTTTTTAAACATTCATCTGTTTGAATATCTTTTGTACTGCTCTTCAATATTTTGTAACTCTTCAATTAATGTTAAATAGTTTATGTATAGAAATGAAAGAAAATAAATATTACAGGGGTTTATGGTGTAAATAAAAGAAAACAAACTCTAGGCTTGTTTGGCTTTTATTTAGTGTTTCCCTAATACTCTTTTACAGAAAGCACGTGGCCTTTGTTTATAAACAAAATCGGTTTGTTTACATTTTTTACACAGTATCGTTTCACAGCAAACTTATAGTTGCAGATATCATAAAATGGTGTAAAATATGCAAATTATGTAAACAAAATATTCCGTTTCGCAGGGTTCATGCTTTGTTAAATTTCTCTTAATCTGTTGTCTTTTATATATTTTCGCTTTCGGAATTGAATGTAAAAAAAATCTACCGAGATTTTCATATACAACTTATGTCTGAAAAGTCCCTAATAACGAAGTTAGATTTTTGGCGTACATTTCGCGAGTTGGAGAAGAAATCGCGATTCGTCGTTCGTTTCCCGACGTAGCTGTATATGTGTGTGTGTGTGTGTGTGTGTGAGTGTTTCAGTCTGTTGTGAACAAAATGTTGTGTGCAAGATATCTCGAGAACGAAAAGTCTTCATCTTCAAAGTTTCTATCAACTTTTGACGCATGTTGCATTTTTTGGGAAGGTATATGATGTCATTACGTAAAAATCTTGTGTGCGAAATTTGTCAGCCGCTGAACATGTGAAAAAGTTGAAACTTGGTGGGATTGTTGCTCGGCGGATACGAAAGATTCCTTCAAGTTTTTTCACGTTTGTTCAGGAATGCAACGTATGACGTTATTACGTAAAATATATGTATATTTTGAACAAGATCTTGTGTGCAAAGTATTTCGGTAATGGAAAGTTGTATCGAGTTTCCAGTTTTATTCGATATCGGATTCAGTTCTATCTGGATATTCCTTGGATCAGCATGTAAGATTTCTCAGCCGCTGAACATCGGAGAACGTTGAAACTTTGTGAATTTTTGACTTGCTAAGTTCGAAAGATTCTCTGAAATTTTGTTGCGAGTACAACGAACAGGTGCGGCGTATGACGTCATCAAGTAAAATATGTATATAATTTGGACAAGATCTTGTGAACACATTATCTCTATAACGGAAAGTCGTATCGACTTCAGATTTTGTATGGGTGTCCTTTGGAACAGTGGGACGGTTCTTTCAACTTATGATGGAAGTAGCGAAATTAAGAAAGGCGTATGATGTCATTTCGTTAAAGTGTTATGTGTGTACATTTCTCAGCCAATGAACATCGGAAAAAGTTGAAACTTGATGGGAATGTTGCTTGATAGGTCCGAAAGATTCTGTTAAATATGCCAGGACGTGTTTGGGTAAAAATATCCCGATAGTGAAAAATGGGATCGACTTACCGCTCCACCTCACCTCCATCCACTTCCTCCTCCCCCCCCCCCCCCCCACCACTTCCCACTTTTGCTCTTTTGTAAACTAAGAATAGCTACACTTGGGATTTCAGCGTTTTTCAGAAGATTCTCCAATGTTCCTGCATTCTCTAGACATACTAGGAAACATTAGCAGCACAAATGTCGACCATTGTTTGTATTTCGCGTGACGGACCTTTTTGAGCGTTACTGACCTACAGCTATTAGCGTGTTTTTATTTAGCTGCCAAGCTGTTCCATATATGGGAGTAATTACGTTACGGTTCGCAGTACCTGGAACTAGCTTTCACTTTTAAAGTGGGTCATCTAATACATTGTGTTATGACAAGCAGCGCACTATTTTGACACCAAAATGGCTCCCCCCTCCTCACCACTCTCCCACTGAGGTTGGTGATGTGTGGCAGACTTTTGAAAAAAGTCTTTCTATGTGCGAAGACAAGGTATACGTCATGGCTATAACTACACTTAGTGTACAACCCCTTACCGTAACGTTGGCCAAAATGGTTAGGGTTGTCTTGAGTGTCGCACCTACATTAGATAGCTGGGGATGGGTGAGGGGTTGGTTAAAATTAGCAAAAAAAAAAAAAGCTATCTCGGTAAACCTGTTTGATCAGGATCAGGATAAAAAGACGTACAGTAAAACCTGTTTGTAGTGGCCAACTTCCGGTTTCGGATAACAAGACGTACGGTAAAACCTGTCTGTCTTGACCATCTTCCAGACCCCGATAAACAAAGTACGTACAGTAAAGCTGCTGTAATGACCAACTTCAAAACCGGGGTAAAAAGGACGTAGAGTAAAACCTGTTTTGGCGACCACCATCTGGAACTGGACAAAAAGACGTGCAGTAAAACCTCTTCGAGAGCTAAATAAAACACCTAAGCCTAAACTTGTATGAAAAAGGAGGATTAAGATACCCATAAATGAAGTTACGTAACCCCTTCCCCTTTCATAAATTGGATAAAGGTGGTACACAGTCCGACTACTCTGGCACATGGGATTCATTTATGTAAGGTGAAATGTCTTATTATTTTGAAAATAGAACACACTTGTTCAAATAAAACTTTGTGACAGCCCTGTCAGGTGAAAAGAAAAATGGAAAATGGTTACTGCTGAATTATGGGTTTAGTCAGAGAGACATTTATTTTTGTTTACAAAAACAAAAAAAAATAAATAGGTGTCGATTGAAAGTGTGTGATATAAGCCTGTATTCTTGCTTTATGTGCCCTTTCCGCTCTAGTTTTTATTTCGATTAATCGATTGCTGTTTTATGATCAGTTTTGACTACTTATGGATAGCCCCTTAGGTCGTAGAATCCAGGGCGTGTGTCAGTGGGGTTGGGCGGCAGGGGGGGGGGGAACTTTCGGGGATTCAGACTCACCTGCTGAGGGGTACGTCAATAACCTTTGATAGAAGGGTGATTCCATTTAGGCATGTGTGTGTACTGCAGCGGCAGCCATTTGAGGAGGAGGCAAACACAATAGACACTGTTTCTTACCTGTCGAATACAGCGCACCTAATCAGATTTTCTCTTTCGTGCACCGACAATACTTGAAGTCCTGAAGGGGGGGGGGGGGGGGTTGCGAAAAGGCCATTTAATTTTCATAAATATGCACACTTCAGTTGCTGAGCGTTTTGTCACAAAAGTTGTCAGCTTCCGTTCATCTCTCGGACACATGCAGATAAATCTTCAGGCTTGTATTTGTGTGAAATAATCAAACTATATACAGTATCTAGATACAGTAGGCTGTGTCAAAAATCAGTAACTTCGTGCGTCAAATGAGGGGGGGGGGGGAGGGGGCAGCAAGACAAAAAATATATTGGTCGTTTTACTTTAGACCTGTGCAGCGTGAATGTTTATTTGCACGCAGAGTGGAGGCAGACAACTTCAAACCGCATGGACTCAAAGTGTTCTTGTACTGGAAGCAAAAGCCCAGCGGCTTGCTGGAGTTTGAGAGAAGAATGAGGCAGCATTTCGTGGACTGTATGAAGCCCCGGTACCTGCCGCCAGGCTGGAGAGTGGACTTCCGGCACGCCGAGCTGGAGGCCATGCAGGACGCCCTCACTCTCCTGGCTAAGGCCGCTTCCGCCCTGGTTGAGGAACTGTTACTTGCTTGACGGACAGTGAAATCATATGAATGAAATAAGCACCTAAGGATGAGGAAACGATAATATCGCCTCGTTCACGGACGGATTGACCTACTTCGTACATTTCTCATTTCTTCAAAAAGTACTGGGTGCCAATCGTCAACTTATGCCCTCAAACGAAGGAGGGCAGGCCTCCTGTGTGTTCAGTAAGAAAGGTCAATACTTATTCCCTTCGATGCGTTTTATAACTCGAACAGAAAGTCTGCCTGGATGTACATATCAGCTGTTGCACCTTGTTAATTCCGCCTGTTTGCAACCGCATAGCTGACAACTGGACATTTTGTTGCTTCCTCCACCTCATCTAGCGCCGCCACACCGCCTACCGCCGCCATACCGCTCACCTCCTCAACCTCATCTAGCGCCGCCACATCACCTACCGCCGCCATACGCTCCCGTCCTTCACCTCACCTAGCGCTGCCACACCGCCTACCGCCGCCATACCGCTCCTCTCCTCCACCTCATCAAGCGCCGCCACACCGCCTACCGCCGCCATACCGCCCCCTCCTCCACCTCATCCAGCGCCGCCACACCGCCTACCGCCGCCATACCGCTCCTCTCCTCCACCTCATCAAGCGCCGCCACATCACCTACCGCCGCCATACCGCTCCCCTCCTCCACCTCATCTAGCGCTGCCATACCGCCCCCTCCTCCACCTCATCTAGCGCTGCCATACCGCCCCCTCCTCCACCTCATACAGCGCCGCCACACCGCCTACCGCCGCCATACCGCTCCCCTCCTCCACCTCATCTAGCGCTGCCATACCGCCCCCTCCTCCACCTCATCCAGCGCCGCCACACCGCCTACCGCCGCCATACCGCTCCTCTCCTCCACCTCATCAAGCGCCGCCACACCGCCTAGCGCCGCCATACCGCTCCTCTCCTCCACCTCATCAAGCGCCGCCACACCGCCTAGCGCCGCCATACCGCCCCCTCCTCCACCTCATCTAGTGCCGCCACACCGCCTACCGCCGCCATACCGCTCACCTCTTCCACCTCATCAAGCGCCGCCACATCACCTACCGCCGCCATACCGCTCCCCTCCTCCACCTCATCTAGCGCTGCCATACCGCCCCCTCCTCCACCTCATCCAGCGCCGCCACACCGCCTACCGCCGCCATACCGCTCACCTCTTCCACCTCATCAAGCGCCGCCACATCACCTACCGCCGCCATACCGCTCCCCTCCTCCACCTCATCTAGCGCTGCAATACCGCCCCCTCCTCCACCTCATCTAGCGCTGCAATACCGCCCCCTCCTCCACCTCATCTAGCGCTGCAATACCGCCCCCTCCTCCACCTCATCTAGCGCTGCAATACCGCCCCCTCCTCCACCTCATCTAGCGCTGCAATACCGCCCCCTCCTCCACCTCATACAGCGCCGCCACACCGCCTACCGCCGCCATACCGCTCACCTCTTCACCTCATCAAGTGCCGCCACATCACCTACCGCCGCCATACCGCTCACCTCCTCCGCCTCATCTAGCGCCGCCACACCGCCTACCACCGCCATACCGCTCACTTCTTCCACCTCATGAAGCGCCGCAACACCATCTACCGCCGCCAAACCGCTGGAATTCCTGAGGAGTGTTTTAACTGATACTGGTGGAAACATGCTAGCAGGGTGTCCACGCCAACAGTGGAAAAAAAGTCCAGGTGTTTTCCAGGTTTTCCCAGGTTCAATTCGAAAAAATTCCAGGTTCCTTTGAACATTATATTTCTTTCAAGCTGGCACCGGAATATCCTCAGAAAACCTTGCTCAGATATTCGAGTACAATTCCACTCAATAGAGGTGAAAGTATCCAATTTCATCACAGCAAAGGTTCGAATGCGATTGATCAAATGTAAACAGCATGAAAAATATTATTGCTTACTTTATTCTATAAATTTTCGTCACTCCTCGAATATCTAACATTATTCAGACAAATGAGTTTAATTAGGATACAAATCAATTAAATGTGTGATGGCTTATTCATGGAGCTTAAGTTAAATATCTTCGATATCACCTAATTTCTGCCGATCCGTTATTCGTTGATCGGTTTTTAAGATTTATAATATACACCAGTATCATCGGAGTAAGCAACTTACCAGGTAATCCTATGATACCATCATATTCTTGCCAGCGAAGTTTTTAGTGTGCACACCGAAAATGTTTCTTTTAATGACAGTCATAAAAAATATTAGATATAGAAGAGGAAACAGAATGAATAAAAATTAAAAATCAGAAACATGTTTCTTTTCGAGAGAAAAGATAGCAAAGACCTAGAAACTGAAAATGTGAGTCAAAGTAAAAAGGGACCCCGACTCACGGGAGGACAGGCCATTTAACGGCGTACCCAGGACCACTGAATTATGAAAACTTGCATGAAACACATTTTTTTCGTCAAAGGCTATTTGATAACGAAAAACTGAAAAAAACGAAAAAATAATATTGCACAATAAAAAATGTAATCCAAAATATGAACTGATGCAATATAAAACATATCTTCTGTGTGTGGTTCAAGGGTAACAAAGTGATCTATCTTAAAAACGGCAGATGCCTCAGTTGTTGGCCATATAACAAATACACGTGATATACGATAGCACAGACGCGTGCGGAAAACTCCTTAGCAATTGACAAAAACAAATTTCTATAGGACAGACACGAGCAAAACATACGGAAAATCGAGAAAAACAACCTGGAGGAACCTGGAAAAATTTAGTATCTGCGATATTGAATTTCCAGGTGTTTTCCAGGTTTTAGAACATTTTTCAAAATTCCAGGTGTTTTCCAGGTCTGAAGACCTATGTGTAAAAGTCAAGGTTTTTACAGGCCGTGGACACCCTGTGCTGCCAGTTTCGGTCAGTGTTGTGTTTTGGCTAGGATGCGGTGGACGTGGTGTTTTCCGTCTATTGGTGCTTTGCTTTATAACCTGCATGAAGTACATGACAGGAGCAAACTCGTTGTCGTTGACGAGCTGCCAAGTGCTAGAAAGCTTCTGCATTCCGCTTTTGTCTGCCCGGATACATGCTATCATATGGTGCCCCTCTGCTCCATCATTGCACTTTCTGTTGCTTCAGTTGTTTATTTGTTTGCTTCAAATTTTATGGCTTGGAATACATCCACCAATGGTACATGTATATCTGGTTGGTTTTTTTTCAGAATGTTAAAAGAGGACTTTTTTCCGCATGGACGGCTCGTCGTGCACCACCACATGCGGACGCGGGGACTGATTGATTTTGAGAAGCTTTGGCGGCAGCACTTCGTGGACAGCCTGGCGCCGCGGCACCTGCCAGCCATGTGGAGCGTCGATCATCACCACCAGCAGCTCAGCCACATGGGCGAGACTATACAGCAGACAGCGGGACGCCCTCACAGCACCCTCAAAATGCTTAAGTCATGACGGCTGACGACCCAGTCTGCTTAAGTCATGACGGCTGACGACCCAGTCTGCTCAAGTCATAACAGCTGACGGGCCAGTCTGCTCAAGTCATGACCGCTGACGGGCCAGTCTGCTCAAGTCATGACAGCTGACGGGCCAGTCTGCTCAAGTCATGACAGCTGACTGGCCAGTCTGCTCAAGTCGTGACGGCTGACGGGCCAGTCTGCTCAAGTCATGACGGCTGACGGACCAGTCTGCTCAAGTCATGACAGCTGATGGGCCAGTCTGCTCAAGTCTTGACGGCTGACGGGCCAGTCTGCTCAAGTCATGACAGCTGACGGGCCAGTCTGCTCAAGTTATGACGGCTGACGGGCCAGTCTGCTCAAGTCATGACAGCTGACGGGCCAGTCTGCTCAAGTCATGACGGCTGACGGGCCAGTCTGCTCAAGTCATGACAGCTGACGGGCCAGTCTGCTCAAGTCATGACAGCTGACGGGCCAGTCTGCTCAAGTCGTGACGGCTGACGGGCCGGTCTGCTCAAGTCATGACGGCTGACGATCCAGTCTGCTCAAGTCAAAACGGCTGACGACCCAGTCTGCTCAATTCATGACAGCTGACGGAGAATTTGAACATTGACCCTGAAGACCGTGCTGACATTCGACTTCAACTTTTTTTCCAAATGTTGCTTTCCCGGTTTCGTAGATAGCATTTTCTAAGAAAACAAACTAAATGTTGCTGAATTGTTTGATTTAATGGATCTTAGGACAAAAAACGCATCACTTTGGGGGCGCAATGAAACAAAAATTTCTGGCGGTGCCTGTCCAAAAGTTTGGCTTCGGTCCAGTCCAACATTTTTAAGCAGAATGAATAAATTGTCCAGCTGGTTTGGTCAGTTTGCTTTAAATGCTGGATGAGAAAAAAAATTAAACCCCGAGCTCAAATTTTGCGTATTTCGGCATTAATTTTCGTCATTCAAAAATATTGCAAATATATTACGGCAGATCTGTCAGATATGTTACAACGGACCTGTCACATATGTTACAGTGGATCTGTCAGATGTGTTACAGAGGGATCTGTCGAATACACGACACAGCGGATCTGTCAAGTATGTACAGCGGACCTGTCAAATGTGTTACAGAGGATCTGTTAAATATGTTACGGTGGATCTGTCAAATATGTTACAGCGGATCTTAGATATGTACAGCGGATCTGTCAAATATGTTACAGGTGATCTGTCACATATGTTACAGCGGATCTGCCAAATACGTTATAGCGGATCTGTCAAATATGTAAAACGGATCTGTCAAATATATAACAGTTGATCTGTCAAACGTGTTAAGCGGATCTGTCAAGTATGTTACAGCGGATCTGTTAAATATGTTACAGCGGATCTGTCAGATATGTTACAGCGGATCTCAAATATGTACAGCGGATCTGTCAAATATGTTACAGGGGATCTGTCATATATGTTACAGCGGATCTCAAATATGTACAGCGGATCTGTCAAATATGTTACAGGGGATCTGTCATATATGTTACAGCGGATCTGTCACATATGTACAACGGATCTGTCAAATATATTACAGGGGATCTCTCAAATGTGTTAGAGCGGATCTGTCAAATATGTGACAGGGGATCTGTCAAATACGTTACAGCGGATCTCAAATATGTACAGCAGATCTGTCAAATATGTTGCAGCGGATCTGTCAAATATTTTACAGCAGCGAATCTGTCAAATATGTACAGCGGATCTATCAAATGTGTTAATGCGGATCTGTCCAACTAGTGGCTTTACGAAGTTGCAGAAAGATGTCAGCGGATACAGCCTAAAGACTAAATCTTACTGGGTGTAGGACATTTGACCAACCGAAATTTGACCAACTGAAATTTGACCAAACGCAGTTTGACCAACCTCTTAATGAAAAAACGGACATTTGATCAAATTCATAATTTATTGTTTTTCGTACCACTTATCAGTAAAACATCAGCAATCACAAATGTCAAAAGCTGTTAACATGGAGAAAAACAGTAATCAGAAATGTTCATTGTCATCAACCGCTACACGACAGAATCCATCATCTGTTTTTGGAAAGTTTGTAATGTCTATTCCAGTCTGTACCATTACTTCTGTGGACATAGGCACAGGACACGGCTCGGCTACCTAAGCTCAGGCACAGGACACAGCTCGGCCACCTAAGCTCAGGCACAGGACACAGCTCGGCCACCTAAGCTCAGGCACAGGACACAGCTCGGCCACCTAAGCTCAGGCACAGGACACAGCTCGGTCACCTAAGCTCAGGCACAGGACACAGCTCGGCCACCTAAGCTCAGGCACAGGACACAGTCGGCTACCTAAGCTCAGGCACAGGACATAGTCGGCTACCTAAGCTCAGGCACAGGACATAGCTCGGCCACCTAAGCTCAGGCACAGGACACAGTCGGCCACCTAAGCTCAGGGACAGGACACAGCTCGGCCACCTAAGCTTAAGCACAGGACACAGCTCGGCCACCTAAGCTCAGGCACAGGACACAGCTCGGCCACCTAAGCTTAGGCACAGGACACAGCTCGGCCACCTAAGCTCGGGCACAGGACACAGCTCTGCTACCTTTGCTTGCTTAATGGTGTTTACTTTCTGGCAACGATCACATGCCAAAATGTAATCTTTGACTTTCTCGCCAACTTTTCTCCAGTAAAATTTTTCCAAAATTTTGGCCCTTGTCTTTGTTATACCCAAATGGATACCTAAACAACGAGTTATGTCGCTATCGCCTGAACCCACATGCACACTATGGCCTGAACCCACATGCACACTATGGCAAGAACCCACATGCACACTATGGCCTGAACCCACATGCACACTATGGCCTGGACAAACATGCTCACTATCGCCTGGACAAACATGCACACTATCGCCTGAACCCACATGCACACTATCGCCTGAACCCACATGCACACTATCGCCTGAACCTACATGCACAGTCTCTATAATTATTTCTTTGCTCGTCCTGATCGCGAATGACCAAAACTTCCCTATAAAATATTTCATTTTAGTTTATTTCTATGTGGATAATGCAGATATATAGAAGATTGTTTTTTTTTTCTGCGTGTTAACAGCTTTTGATACGGGGGTAATGTAATCTAAAAACTGGGAGGAAGGGGGGGGGGGTAAAACAAATTCGATTTCAAATTACCCCGGTGGTAATAAATTGAAATTGAATTACCCCCCCCCCCCCCGGTAATAAGAAATGGAATTCAGGTTGCCGGGGGGGTAGCCTAAGAGGAGTGAATTTAAAATCATTCCGCTGCCATGTGGGAGGGGGGTGGGGGTTACCTAGCTATGCCCTTAATTTGGAGGGCGTGCAGCACCGGCATGGGTAGCCGCTGCCTTGGGGGTGGGGGAGGGGTACCTGGCTGTGCCCTTAGTTTGGAGGACGTGCAGCACCGGCATGGGTAGCCGCTGTCATGGAGGGGGATTGCATTGCTATGTACTTAGTGGGGAGAGCAGAAATCATGATGGATCTTGGTCATTTTGCGACTGGAGTAAAGCATAAAGTATATATATATATATATGCAATAACTGAGTATATATGCAATAAATGTATATGTGCAATAAATGTGAAGTTACTACTGATCTAAATAGCAAGTATTGTGAAATTTTCAAAATCACGAGGAGAAATTTTTCCATGGTTAAATAAAACCCCCGATTTGAACGTTGGTTTTGTTAGTTGTGCCTCTGTATGATTGACCTTAAAGACGCAAGCAGAGAAACCCGACTAAAAGGTCAGTGCTGTTTGGCACCTAGCAATGAAATACCACCAAATATTGCGTTTAATAACAGATTGCAACTGGAGGGAGAGTACTAAATGTGATTAGTGGATTAAAACAAAACCCCAGACGTGTCGTTCCATTTTCTTGAGAGGTTCCCATGGAGGCTGTTAGCCAACATTAGCTATTACCGCTCCCGCTACAGTGTCACACGTATATGGTAGAAATCACAAGCAATGTCTTTAAAAGCTTTTGTACAAAGTTGCGTTCGCCGTACAGATCTCAGTTCCCGTCTCTGTTTGCCTTAATAAAATTCTGGCCGCAATTTCACTAATATTCAGTTAATTTACACTCAACAGAAATCCAAAATCACCTAAATATTGAGGCGACCAAGAAAGCATTGCTTTCAACACGGCTGGTTATTTGGTGGAAAACGTGAATTACGCTTTTTAGACCTGCCGACTATGTCTGGCTGGTCTTGTCCTATCAGTAGAGGGGTATCCGTCGTCTGTATGTACGTGTGTAAACTTTTACTTAAAATGCTTCTTCTCCTTCAGTTTTGATCGGATTCCTCTCAAATTTTACACGAACGTTCTCTATGTAGGCCTCTCTTTAAACGTTTTTTTTTGGCGATCCGCCAAAAATTGGCTAAATGGAGGACATTTTAAATTTTTCGGTTGTCAATTTTCAAAATGCTTCTTCTTCCACAATTTTGATCAGATTTTCTTCAAATTTTGCACGAATATTCCCTAGGTAGGCCTCTTTCGAAAAATTAGTCATTATGGCGATCCGCCAAAAATTGGCCAAATGGGGGACATTTTTAGCCCTCAGCCAATATTGACTGAAGGCTATTGCTGTGGCCGTGTCCGTCCGTCCGTCTGTCTGTCCGTCCGTTAACACTTACCTTGTGAACACGCTCCAGAGGACAATTTTTTGCCAGTCGCTTAGATATTTTAAATATAGCTTGTATATAAACTAATGAAGATCCCTATTGTTTTTGAGCCATATCCGACAAAGGACAGTGGCTCAGCTGGACTTTGAAATTTTCTTATTTGTACCATTATCAAGTTTGCTTGTGAACACTCTCTAGCCTACAATTCTTTATCAATTGCTAAGATATTTCTGATATAGCTGCTATATAGAGCAGTGAAGATCCCTATTGTTAATGAGCCATATCCAACCAAGAACAGTGGCTCAGCTGGACTTTGGAATTTTCTTATTTGTACCATTATCAAGTTTGCTTAACATGTGGCTTGTGAACACTCTCTAGCCTACAATTCTTTATCAATTGCTAAGATATTTCGGATATAGCTACTGTATGGAGCATTGAAGATCCCTATTGTTAATGAGCCATATCCAACCAAGAACAGTGGCTCAGCTGGACTTTGGAATTTTCTTATTTGTACCATTGTCAAGTTTGCTTAACATGTGGCTTGTGAACACTCTCTAGCCTACAATTCTTTATCAGTTGCTAAGATATTTCGGATAAAGCTACTGTATGGGGCATTGAAGATCCCTATTGTTAATGAGCCATATCCAACCTAGAACAGTGGCTCAGCTGGACTTTGGAATTTTCTTATTTGTACCATTATCAAGTTTGCTCAAAATGTGGCTTGTGAACACTCTCTAGCCTACAATGCTTTACCAATTACTAAGATATTTGGGATATATCTAGTGTATGGAGAAATATATGAGCCATATCCGACCAAGGATAGTGGCTCAGCTGGACTTTGAAATTTGCATATTTCTATCATTATCAGGTTTGGTGACATGTGGCTTGTGAAGACTGTATAGCCTACAAATCTATACCAATTACCAAGATATTTCAGATATAGCTAGTATATGGACTATTAAAAATTCGTATTGCTTATCAGCCATATCCGACCAAGGACAGTGGCTCAGCTGGACTTTCTCATGGTAAATGTTTTTGTTTTTGTTCATCTTAAAGCACTGCCACCCTTTTTTCTTTTCGGTGCTAAGGCTTGAAATGAGCCTGTGACCGGCCTCAAACCTACTATTTTCCTAGTTTCGAATGTTTCGGCTGGCTGAGGGCTATGCATCTCCGATGCCTATGTTTTTAATTTGTTGGTGTCAAATTTTCAAATTGCTTCTTCTCCCACAATTTTGATCAGATTCCTTTCCAATTTTGGATAGTTGTGCTCTAGGTAGACCTTTCTTGAAAAAAATACTCTTTTTGGCGATCCGCCAAAAATTGGTCAAATTGGAGAGATTTGTTATTTTGTGGTTGCCAATTTTCAAAATGCTTCTTCTCCCACAATTTTGATCAGATTTTATTCAAATTTTGTAAGATTATTATCAAAGGAGTCCTGTTTTGAGAAGTTACTCATTTTGACGATACGCCAGAAATTGGCCACATGAGTTTTATTTTTTAATTTATTGGCGTTTAATTTTGAAAATGCTTCTTCTCCTACAATTTTTATTGAATTCCTTTCCAATCTTGTACGATTCTTCTCCAGTTAGGCCCCTCTTGAAAAATAATTTTTTGGGCGATCCGCCAAAACTTGTAAGTTGAATAAACATGTGCATTGGTTCGGAACACGGACGGCGCATCGACACAAGTTTAGTAAACATGCGCATTGGTTCGAAATCGAACCGCGCATCGACACAAATTAAATAAATGTGCGCACTGGTCACAAATGCAAACCGCGCGCCAATGCAAGTTAAATAAACATGCGTAGTGGTCCAAAATAATAACCGCGCATCAACACAAACTAAACAAACATGCGCACTAGTCCGAAATGCGAACGGCTTATCAACGTAAGTTGAATAAACATGCTCACTGGTCTAAAATAAGAATCGCGCATCAATGCAAATTAAATAAACATGCGCACTGATCCGAAAAGTAAAACGCGCAGCAACACAAACTAAAAAAACATGCGCACTAGTCCGAAATGCAAACGGCTTATCAACGTAAGTTAAATAAATATGCTCACTTGTCCGAAATGCGAACCGCTTATCAACGCAAGTTAAATAAACATGCGAATTGGTCTAAAATAAGAAACGCTGATCAACGCAAGCTAAATAAACATGCGCAGTGGTCCGAATTGTGAACAGCGCAAGCTAAATAAATATGCTCACTTGTCCAAATTGCGAATCACTCATCAACGGAAGTTGAATATACATGCGCACTGGTCCGAAATGCGAACTGCGCATCGACGCAAGTTAAATAAATGTGCAAACTGGTTCGAAATGCGAACAGCTTATCAACATAAGTTGAATAAACATGTCTGAAATACAAGCCACGTATCAACGCAAGTTAAGTACACATGCGCAGCAATGCGTATTAAATAAACATGCACACTGGAACCGCACATCAACGCAAGCTAAATAAACATGCGCACTGGTCCGAAATGCGAACAGAGGAAGTTAAATAAACATGCGCATTTTTCCGAAATGCAAACCGCACATCAACGCAAGTTAAATAAACATGCGCACTGGTCGGAAATGCAAACACCGCAAAATGATACATACCAAAACATTAAACTTAAGTAATGATGTTTTAGACGCGGCGTTTTCTTCTTTTCAAAAGGCACATGTGTTTGGTCGTTTCTGGTGCTTGAACTAATTGTGTATGTCCGACAGTACATGTCAACAGTATACATGTGTGGATACAACTTGTTCGAAGTTATTTTTATGGGAAACAAATCTTTGTATGTATTTACCGGTCTGTGTTCGGGTCCTTTGCTAAATTAATTATTTAGCTAGCTCACTGCCATCTGGTCTTTTGAAGCCCAATTTTTCAGGGAAGTTCGCTTGTTCAAGCACTCCGGATTTGGTCTTATCGCTTTTCGTAAGCTGGGGCTTTGTCCTTGGACAAACTTGTTTTTATCCGGGTATTCTTTGGGTCAGCATGTAAGATTTCTCAGCCGCTTGTACAATGTGACTACCACTTTTGGCAACCAGACAAGCTTATTCATAAATTCACTACATCTCGGCTGGTCACAATGTCCCTGGACATTCTTGTTCTGATAAAAGAGAGTTTGCGAATAACGTTTCAATTTTACTTTACAAAAGCTCCGAATTGCTTATTTCCACTTTTATGGAGGACTAGAAACTGGTGCAGAAGTAACCTGCGTAGAGATCTGAGATGAGAATTTTTACGAATTCAGTTCTTACTCGTAAAAGAATCTTCCACAGAAGAGAAAAAAGGCAGAAATAAAACATTGTCAATACCACTTCATGTGTTTTAATGTGCCATAACACTCTGAAGTAACATCGAGTTACTAAACTCACAAAAGGAAGACACAAGAAGGGAGGGGGGCGAAGTGGGAAGGGCCCGAATGACCAGGCGTTCCCCGCCTTGCAAACATCATCCCGTCAGTCCACCCACAGAATGATAGCCGAAACTTGCAAGAAGAGTGGGGGGGGGGGCGAAGTGGGAAGGGCCTGGGTGACCAGGCGTTCCCTGCCTTGGAAACATCATCCCCTCAGTCCACCCACAGAATGGTAGCCGAAACGCGCAAGAAGAGTGGGGGGCGAAGGGGGAAGGGCCTGGGTGACCAGGCGTTCCCCGCCTTGCAAACATCATCCCCTCAGGGTATCCAGACAGAAGGGCCTTGGACAAAAGGGCCTTGGACATAAAGGCCTTTCCCAAAGCGGCCTTTCCCAAAAAGGCCTTTCCCAAAACGGCCCTACATGAAAAGTTGGACAAAAGGGCCTTGAATTTTTTTCTAGCATTTTGAGTTTTAATTATTTAATAAAATATGTAATAAAATAACAAGTAAAAAAAACTTCATTGTGTTTTTAAAGATAACTGCCTTGATGTTTTGTTTCAATGGCTCCCCATCACTCTCTTGAGATTTTCCGAAGCACTGTGTCACTGGATAATCCCTGTTTGTACCAATCAATGCCTTGATGTTTTACTCATTGTAAAGACTCTTTCAATTACTTCCCATCACTGTCTTTAGATGCCAGATTTCGGAGTCATTGTGCCACAAAAGATAATCTCTGTCCTTTGTTTCGTTCCTTTGCACTGTGCTGTTTAAACACACGCGCTAATCCGGATGATGTTGGCGTGTCAGTGTCTTACCGATATATGAGTTCTGAATTTGAGGTCTTTATTTGAAATGTGAGCAACAGCAATGGATATAAGGCAAAGTAATAAAGGACAACCAAACATTTGTCTCGAGGAATCAGGCAATAAAATCAATAAACTTTGTTTTTTGAGTTGTTACTTTATTACACAAAAAATAAAAACCATATCCAAAAAAAATTTTTTTTCAAGGCCCTTTTGTCCAACTTTTCATTTAGGGCCGTTTTGGGAAAGGCCCTTTTGGGAAAGGCCGTTTTGGGAAAGGCCCTTATGTCCAAGGCCCTTTTGTCCTGGGCCCTTCTGTCCCGGATTCTCCCCTCAGTCCACCCACAGAATAGTAACCGAAACTTGCAAGAAGAGTGGGGGCGAAGGGGGAAGAGCCTGGGTGACCAGGCGTTCCCTGCCTTGCTAACATCATCCCCTCAGTCCACCCACAGTAACGTTCAACAGTTTGGGGGAGCCTGAAGAGTCTCGAAGCCCATGGACGCAGTAAAAGGTAGCGTTGGCCTTAGGTCTGGCCCTACCCAGGACCGGTGTGACTGGAAACATGGTCCCCCGGACCATGAATCCTAGGAAACATGATCCCCCTTAAGGAAACATGATCCCCTCTCCGACTTCATGTCTTACAAACAATAACAGCTTTTCAACTTTACTCATTTCTCACTTCTTCCCAGCCTTTATTGTTTCCTTGATGTTATAACCACTCTCACGCATAAAAAATGATATTTTATTAGTCCCCCGCCGCCGCTAGCTCGGAGCGGGGGACTATAATATTCGGTCCGTCTGTCTGTGTGGCGACACTTGGAAGCACAGATTTGTGCACTCGATATCTCAGCCGCTATTCAACCCGAGCGTTTGATAGTTGCTACAGTGAAAATATACATATTTTGAAGTTGTGCGACGTCGCATTATTTTTTATTCGACCAAAAAATGACGAAATAGCGACTTGTTGAAAATAGGCAATGTTTTAGTATTTCTGTTGCCTATAGTGCAACTTTGTGCACGCGATATCTCAGCCGCTTTTCAACCCTGGCTTTTCATTGTTGCTACAGTGAAAATATATATTTTAAAGTTGGGCGACGTCGCATTATTTTTCGATTCGACCATAATTCGTGGCGGGAGGTATTCATCAGTTTCACTGATAACTTGTTTAACTAATTTTCACACTGCATAATCTGTGAAATTGTTTGAACATTTACTGATTTATTGCTAAAGGCAGTTTTAGCCTTGTCACATATCTGAGCCAGCAGTAGTCATATATCATAAACTAGAACCTCATTTCGCTAGCGAAATGTTAAACACTTGACAAAAATTAAAATGCAATAAAAAATACGTCCTTCAATGGATTATTTCTTGAATAATATATTGTAAACAACACTGCTTGAATACGTCTTATAAGCCGAGTAGTGTTTGGTTTTTGTTGACTTAAAGTTTTATTGACTGATCATGCCCATACGCCGTGTCATCTATTTGCGCAGTGAGAGCTCGCGCAAAGCTCACTGCTTTTGCGACTTTTCTGTCGCTTTTCCAGCTGCAGTTTGACAGAGTTCTTTCATTTGTTGAACCAATGAATCGCCGTCGTGCGGTTTCGGGGTGTTACACTCGTTTTCAGAACCATCCCTGTCTTTCTGTAACTTTTCTTGCATAGTCATATCCATTGGAAGTCTCTTTTTTTCATTTTTTTTGCTTTTGAATTTGAATCTTGCTTTATTTGTTTAGAATATTGATTTAATTTAATGGCAAATGAAAAATGTTTACCAGTGGAAGCATGAACTGAGCTGCAGTATGCGAAGCGAATTCCATCCAGCATTTCTGCTCATTCTTCTTGGTTTTTCTCCAATGCGCTTTGATAGGCCGTCTTGCGTTGTAGCATTTTGTCTTTCCACCAAACCGTGTCTCTGTAAAATCATATTAATTTTTTTACCTATTTATTCATTTTCTATAATTATTTGTTTATTTTATATTATTATTTATTTATTTCATATTAGATTATTTCTTTACTTCATTTATTTTATGTTATTCTTTTATTTATTTCTTTATTTTATGTATTTTCTAATGTTATTTATTGATTTATTTATATTATTATTTATTTATTTATTTATTTATTAGGTTTGAACTTTTTACTTATTTACCTGTGGGTGGTATGCGCTTGTTACACGGTGTTCAACTCCTGGGAGTTCATTCTGGAGTTTGTTGTTAAATTCTGTTCCCTGGTCCGATGTTACAATCTCCGGACATCTGTGACATCGGACGGCATATCAACTGGTACAAGAAGTTCGCGGCTACTACAGCGGTTTTCTCCTTGAGAAGCGCTTCCAATGGCAAAACTGAAAACATAAATAACAACAAGTAAATGAATTTTGTATTCCTTGGCTTATTTAGTCTTTATTTATTTGCTTTTATTTCTTTTTATCTATTTATTTCTTTATTTATTTAATATTATATAATTTTTACTCATTTATTTATTTTATGTTATATTATTCTTTTATTTACTTATTAATTATTCCCACTTGCAAACTTCGTTTGCAAATGGGAATAAGTTTGTAGTTTTTCCCGAAATTTCTGCCCTTTTTTTTTTCCTTTTTTTTATCTCTTTTTTTTTTTTTCCGTCACGGAGGTTTCCAGAAAACTCCTCCTACGCTATTTGACGTAGGACGACGAAATTTGGCACAGTGATAGAGGGTGACGAGATGTCGTCAAATCCGCAAAATTTTTTGACCTTGACCTTGAAGGTCAAGGTCAAATTTGAGGTCAAAGTTTTTCTGACCTCAAAGTGGTTTCCAGAAAACTCCTCCTACAGGGTTTGTCGTAAAAAGACGGCATGTGGCAGAGACATAGAGAGTAATGAGTTGTCGTCAAATCCGTAAAATTTTTTGACCTTGCACCCCAGAGGTCAAGGTCAAATTGAGGTCAAAATATTTTTGAAAACACCTATTAATCAAGAAAAGTAGCCAAAAAGGTGCTCAAATCACAGTGTGAATGCATAAAACGTACTAAGTAAAGGGTAAACTTTCATCACTAACCTTGACCTTGAGGGTCAAGGTCAAAGGTCACGTGACTTCACGCGTCCTTAACGACAGGCCGACTCATCTCGAAAACGGTTAGAGATAGAGCGATTTTGAGCTTATTTTCGACCCTTTGGGCCTAAACAACGTTACATATGATGTACCTCGGTGACCTTGACCTTCTGGGTCACGGTCAAGGTCAAAAACCGGAAGTTGACTATTTTCTCGAAAACGGTTAGAGATAGAGCGATTTTGAGCTCATTTTCGACCCTTTGGGCCTAAACAACGTTACATATGAGGTGCCTCGGTGACCTTGACCTTCTGGGTCACGGTCAAGGTCAAAAACCGGAAGTTGACTATTATCTCGAAAACGGTTAGAGATAGAGCGATTTTGAGCTCATTTTCGACCCTTTGGGCCTAAACAACGTTACATAAGAGGTACCTCGGTGACCTTGACCTTCTGGGTCACGGTCAAGGTCAAAAACCGGAAGTTGACTATTATCTCGAAAATGGTCAGAGATAGAGCGATTTTGAGCTCATTTTCGACCCTTTGGGCCTAAACAACGTTACATAAGAGGTACCTCGGTGACCTTGACCTTCTGGGTCACGGTCAAGGTCAAAAACCGGAAGTTGACTATTATCTCGAAAACGGTTAGAGATAGAGCGATTTTGAGCTCATTTTCGACCCTTTGGGCCTAAACAACGTTACATATGAGGTACCTCGGTGACCTTGACCTTCTGGGTCACGGTCAAGGTCAAAAACCGGAAGTTGACTATTATCTCGAAAACGGTTAGAGATAGAGCGATTTTGAGCTCATTTTCGACCCTTTGGGCCTAAACAACGTTACATCAGAGGTACCTCGGTGACCTTGACCTTCTGGGTCACGGTCAAGGTCAAAAACCGGAAGTTGACTATTATCTCGAAAACGGTTAGAGATAGAGCGATTTTGAGCTCATTTTCGACCCTTTGGGCCTAAACAACGTTACATAAGAGGTACCTCGGTGACCTTGACCTTCTGGGTCACGGTCAAGGTCAAAAACCGGAAGTTGACTATTATCTCGAAAATGGTTAGAGATAGAGCGATTTTGAGCTCATTTTCGACCCTTTGGGCCTAAACAACGTTACATATGAGGTACCTCGGTGACCTTGACCTTCTGGGTCACGGTCAAGGTCAAAAACCGGAAGTTGACTATTATCTCGAAAACGGTTACAGATAGAGCGATTTTGAGCTCATTTTCGACCCTTTGGGCCTAAACAACGTTACATAAGAGGTACCTCGGTGACCTTGACCTTCTGGGTCACGGTCAAGGTAAAAAACCGGAAGTTGACTATTATCTCGAAAACGGTTAGAGATAGAGCGATTCTGAGCTCATTTTCGACCCTTTGGGCCTAAACAACGTTACATCAGAGGTACCTCGGTGACCTTGACCTTCTGGGTCACGGTCAAGGTCAAAAACCGGAAGTTGACTATTTTCTCGAAAACGGTTAGAGATAGAGCGATTTTGAGCTCATTTTCGACCCTTTGGGCCTAAACAACGTTACATAAGAGGTACCTCGGTGACCTTGACCTTCTGGGTCACAGTCAAGGTCAAAAACCGGAAGTTGACTATTATCTCGAAAACGGTTAGAGATAGAGCGATTTTGAGCTTATTTTCGACCCTCTGGGCCTAAACAACGTTACATAAGAGGTACCTCGGTGATCTTGACCTTCTGGGTCACGGTCAAGGTAAAAAAAACCGGAAGTTGACTATTATCTCGAAAACGGTCAGAGATAGAGCGATTCTGAGCTCATTTTCGACCCTTTGGGCCTAAACAACGTTACATAAGAGGTACCTCGGTGACCTTGACCTTCTGGGTCACGGTCAAGGTCAAAAACCGGAAGTTGACTATTTTCTCGAAAACGGTTAGAGATAGAGCGATTTTGAGCTCATTTTCGACCCTTTGGGCCTAAACAACGTTACATATGAGGTACCTCGGTGACCTTGACCTTCTGGGTCACGGTCAAGGTCAAAAAACCGGAAGTTGACTATTTTCTCGAAAACGGTTAGAGATAGAGCGATTTTGAGCTCATTTTCGACCCTTTTGGCCTAAACAACGTTACATAAGAGGTACCTCGGTGACCTTGACCTTCTGGGTCACAGTCAAGGTCAAAAACCGGAAGTTGACTATTATCTCGAAAACGGTTAGAGATAGAGCGATTTTGAGCTCATTTTCGACCCTCTGGGCCTAAACAACGTTACATAAGAGGTACCTCGGTGACCTTGACCTTCTGGGTCACGGTCAAGGTAAAAAAACCGGAAGTTGACTATTTTCTCGAAAACGGTTAGAGATAGAGCGATTTTGAGCTCATTTTCGACCCTTTGGGCCTAAACAACGTTACATAAGAGGTACCTCGGTGACCTAGACCTTCTGGGTCACGGTCAATGTCAAAAACCGGAAGTTGACTATTATCTCGAAAACGGTTAGAGATAGAGCGATTTTGAGCTCATTTTCGACCCTTTGGGCCTAAACAACGTTACACAAGAGGTACCTCGGTGACCTTGACCTTCTGGGTCACGGTCAAGGTCAAAAACCGGAAGTTGACTATTTTCTCGAAAACGGTTAGAGATAGAGCGATTTTGAGCTCATTTTCGACCCTTTGGGCCTAAACAACGTTACATCAGAGGTACCTCGGTGACCTTGACCTTCTGGGTCACGGTCAAGGTCAAAAACCGGAAGTTGACTATTATCTCGAAAACGGTTAGAGATAGAGCGATTTTGAGCTCATTTTCGACCCTTTGGGCCTGAACAACGTTACATATGAGGTACCTCGGTGACCTTGACCTTCTGGGTCACGGTCAAGGTCAAAAAACCGGAAGTGGACTATTATCTCGAAAACGGTTAGAGATAGAGCGATTCTGAGCTCATTTTCGACCCTTTGGGCCTAAACAACGTTACATCAGAGGTACCTCGGTGACCTTGACCTTCTGGGTCACTGTCAAGGTCAAAAACCGGAAGTTGACTATTATCTCGAAAACGGTTAGAGATAGAGCGATTTTGAGCTCATTTTCGACCCTTTGGGCCTAAACAACGTTACATATGAGGTACCTCGGTGACCTTGAACTTCTGGGTCACGGTCAAGGTCAAAAACCGGAAGTTGACTATTTTCTCGAAAACGGTTAGAGATACAGCGATTTTGAGCTCATTTTCGACCCTTTGGGCCTAAACAACGTTACATATGAGGTACCTCGGTGACCTTGACCTTCTGGGTCACGGTCAAGGTCAAAAAACCGGAAGTTGACTATTTTCTCGAAAACGGTTAGAGATAGAGCGATTTTGAGCTCATTTTCGACCCTTTTGGCCTAAACAACGTTACATAAGAGGTACCTCGGTGACCTTGACCTTCTGGGTCACAGTCAAGGTCAAAAACCGGAAGTTGACTATTATCTCGAAAACGGTTAGAGATAGAGCGATTTTGAGCTCATTTTCGACCCTCTGGGCCTAAACAACGTTACATAAGAGGTACCTCGGTGACCTTGACCTTCTGGGTCACGGTCAAGGTAAAAAAACCGGAAGTTGACTATTTTCTCGAAAACGGTTAGAGATAGAGCGATTTTGAGCTCATTTTCGACCCTTTGGGCCTAAACAACGTTACATCAGAGGTACCTCGGTGACCTTGACCTTCTGGGTCACGGTCAAGGTCAAAAACCGGAAGTTGACTATTATCTCGAAAACGGTTAGAGATAGAGCGATTTTGAGCTCATTTTCGACCCTTTGGGCCTAAACAACGTTACATATGAGGTACCTCGGTGACCTTGACCTTCTGGGTCACGGTCAAGGTCAAAAAACCGGAAGTGGACTATTATCTCGAAAACGGTTAGAGATAGAGCGATTCTGAGCTCATTTTCGACCCTTTGGGCCTAAACAACGTTACATCAGAGGTACCTCGGTGACCTTGACCTTCTGGGTCACTGTCAAGGTCAAAAACCGGAAGTTGACTATTATCTCGAAAACGGTTAGAGATAGAGCGATTTTGAGCTCATTTTCGACCCTTTGGGCCTAAACAACGTTACATATGAGGTACCTCGGTGACCTTGACCTTCTGGGTCACGGTCAAGGTCAAAAACCGGAAGTTGACTATTTTCTCGAAAACGGTTAGAGATAGAGCGATTTTGAGCTCATTTTCGACCCTTTGGGCCTAAACAACGTTACATATGAGGTACCTCGGTGACCTTGACCTTCTGGGTCACGGTCAAGGTCAAAAAACCGGAAGTTGACTATTTTCTCGAAAACGGTTAGAGATAGAGCGATTTTGAGCTCATTTTCGACCCTTTTGGCCTAAACAACGTTACATAAGAGGTACCTCGGTGACCTTGACCTTCTGGGTCACAGTCAAGGTCAAAAACCGGAAGTTGACTATTATCTCGAAAACGGTTAGAGATAGAGCGATTTTGAGCTCATTTTCGACCCTCTGGGCCTAAACAACGTTACATAAGAGGTACCTCGGTGACCTTGACCTTCTGGGTCACGGTCAAGGTAAAAAAACCGGAAGTTGACTATTTTCTCGAAAACGGTTAGAGATAGAGCGATTTTGAGCTCATTTTCGACCCTTTGGGCCTAAACAACGTTACATAAGAGGTACCTCGGTGACCTAGACCTTCTGGGTCACGGTCAATGTCAAAAACCGGAAGTTGACTATTATCTCGAAAACGGTTAGAGATAGAGCGATTTTGAGCTCATTTTCGACCCTTTGGGCCTAAACAACGTTACACAAGAGGTACCTCGGTGACCTTGACCTTCTGGGTCACGGTCAAGGTCAAAAACCGGAAGTTGACTATTTTCTCGAAAACGGTTAGAGATAGAGCGATTTTGAGCTCATTTTCGACCCTTTGGGCCTAAACAACGTTACATCAGAGGTACCTCGGTGACCTTGACCTTCTGGGTCACGGTCAAGGTCAAAAACCGGAAGTTGACTATTATCTCGAAAACGGTTAGAGATAGAGCGATTTTGAGCTCATTTTCGACCCTTTGGGCCTAAACAACGTTACATATGAGGTACCTCGGTGACCTTGACCTTCTGGGTCACGGTCAAGGTCAAAAAACCGGAAGTGGACTATTATCTCGAAAACGGTTAGAGATAGAGCGATTCTGAGCTCATTTTCGACCCTTTGGGCCTAAACAACGTTACATCAGAGGTACCTCGGTGACCTTGACCTTCTGGGTCACTGTCAAGGTCAAAAACCGGAAGTTGACTATTATCTCGAAAACGGTTAGAGATAGAGCGATTTTGAGCTCATTTTCGACCCTTTGGGCCTAAACAACGTTACACAAGAGGTACCTCGGTGACCTTGACCTTCTGGGTCACGGTCAAGGTCAAAAACCGGAAGTTGACTATTATCTCGAAAACGGTTAGAGATAGAGCGATTTTGAGCTCATTTTCGACCCTCTGGGCCAAAAAGACGTTATATAAGAGGTACCTCGGTGATCTTGACCTCCTCCGTCATGGTCAAGGTCAAAAACTGTAAGTTGACCAGTATCTCAACAACGGTTAGAAAATTGAATTTGATTTATTTGTGCCCAAATGAGGTTACATTATATTCATTTCGATGGCCTCGTTCAAGATAATAATCCGGAAGCTGACAATTACGTCGAAACACTGAAAATTGTGTGTTTGATTAAATATATTGTGTCTCTGCCCTTGCAAGTGGGTGCTATTTCGCTACGTGTAGCGAAATTCGGTCTAGTTCATATTAATTTTATATTAATCTATTTATTTTTTACTTATTTATATTTTATTCATATTTAATTTACGCATTTAATTTGTTGGTTTTTTGCTCTCAAAAAATATGCCTACTTATCGATGTAGGCATCCCTGTTGTATCGAAACAGCCCATCCGTAGGATGGGCCCATCCAATAACAGCGAGGTATTGATTTACCCCATCTTCGTTGTTTTGCGCTTCTATAGCTTCAAATCATATTTGGCTATAGGAATAGCACATATTTTCTTCTCCCCTTACAAGTGGGAACAAATCGCCTTGTGTTGTGAGCAAGACGGGCTATTTTAATGGTTGATGGGTGTGGAATGGGCCCATCCTATAGCTGTAAGCCACAGAAATAGCTCATATAGAATCATTATGTGCCAAATCTACAGACAGAGGCATGGGAATACCCCATCCATAGAAGCAACACATCTGATCAAGAACATGGGCCAAATCTACAAACAATTGCATAGGTATACCCCATCCATGGAAACAGTACATGCAAGACCGGCAGAATTGTGCCTAATATTTGAGAGAAATTTTGCATCTTTTTTTCTTGAGCAATTTGTGAATAGAGATGTGTATTTGTATATATATTATGGAAAAAACTGTAAGATAATGAGATAAACATATATTGGGGGGGGGGCGGAGCGGTGGGAATACAAGAAGATAAAAGATCCCATGCCACCCCTGACGGCTTCGCCTAACGGGGTGGCAGGGAGGGGGGCGGAAGAAGCAGTGATTTTAAGACACAATTAAAGATAGGGGCGGGGAGGGGGCGGGGAGTTCATAAGAAAAATTCATCGGGTCCTCAGTGCCACCGGGTCCTCAGTGCCACTTCGGGACCTCAGAACCACTAGTGGTACTGAGGTCCCGAGCAGACGACAACCCTTACTGAAAAATATTGTCATTGTTTCGTCAATTAACAATAATTTTAACAAGAAAAAATATCGCCCAAATCTAAATATAAAACAAAATGTTTTACTGAGGCTATAGACGAAGTCCCTATTCGCTGTCTTTTCCTTTACCGCGTCGTGTTTCATGGGGAGAAACTGTGTGCTGTTTCAATAGCCTCTGCATTGATTTAGCCCAGCCATTGGTTGGGCCCATACAATGATGTGGTGTTTCAATGCTACAATCCCTCTGGCGTTTTTGGTAATTTTTGGGCCGACCAAATCGATACCCATCTGCAGCCAGGGTTCTGGTTTTACTGGTATACTCTGCAACTGAGTTGGAGCTTTTTCAAATCGACGTTTAACGCGCTGGCAAGTATCGCATCGGTCTACGTAATCGTGTACATCAGTAGATATACCATACCAATGACATCTATTCATGACTTTGTTGTACGTTTTGTCGAGCACGAAATGACTGCCAAGTGCCTTTGTCTGCTTCGAATCACCAAGGCCTTTGTGGCAAGCTTTAATAATACAAAGCTGTTCTTCGCGATCAAAGATAACTAGCCTAAATTTTCTATTTTTAAATTAAACTTTAAATTGTGTTTTTGTTTCTATTTATCATTTTAAAATTAAATCCATGCTGTTTTAAAAACAAAAAGAAAATGCTACGTTTAATACTATTCTATTAAATTGTGGATATGTTTATATAGCAGTTCTAATAACGCCATTTAAATTTTAAAAAATAATACATAAGAATTTTACATTTTTCTTACCTCCAGCGGTGTAGAATCCTGGATCACAAAAAGCTCTTTGATTTTTTCCTTATAATTCTTTTATCCATTTTTCATAATCCAGGAGAATACGTATTATTGCTGAGGAAGTGAAATATTGTATCAAAATTATCCACTACTCGCTTGGGATTTTTTATATTTTCATTCTCATCAAGCATTTATTCTACTTCAGTTTCAACATTTTGGTCGATCTCTTACGCATTCATATCCATGATTATTCGAATGATAATTTGTGGAAAAATGTGGCACATTATACAGGCGCCGAGTTGGTGTGCATTCACGTCTGTCTTAAAGTGCATCACCTCCGTTATCAAAGGCCACAGAAAGATTTCAATATTTAATCGTATTGATCTCACAGATCACTAATATTTGGCGCAGGAGATCCCTGAATTATGTCTCCCCGACCAAGCGGAGACATATAGTGTTTGTACGTTCTGTGTGTGTGTACGTGTGGGTGTGTGTCTGTGTGTGTGTGGGTGTGTGTGTCAGTCTGTTGTGAACAAAGTGTTGTGTGCAAGATATCTCGAGAACGAACCGTCGGATCGACTTCAAACTGGATCAATTTATTTCTTGATTAGGTCGGACGGTTCTATCAACTTTTGACGCATGTCACGTGATTAGGGCGGGCGTATGACGTCATTACGTAAAAATCTTGTGTGCGAAATTTCTCTGCCGCTGAACATCGGAGAAACTTGAAACTTGGTGGGATTGTTGCTTGGTAGGTCCGAAAGATTTCATAGAATTTTTTTGCGAGTACAACGAACACATGCGGCGTATGACGTCATCACGTAAAATATGTATATATTTTGAACAAGTTCTTGTGTGCAAAATATCTCGATAGCGAAAAGTCTTATCGACTTCAAATTTTATATGAACATTCCTTTGGTCAGTCGGACGGTTCTGTCAACTTTTCTTGCATGTCACGTGATTAGGGCGGGTGTATGACGTCATCGCGTTAAAATCTTGTGTGTGAAATTTCTCTGCTGCTGAACATCGGAGAAAGCTGAAACTTGGTGGGAGTATTGCTTGGTAGGTCCGAAATATACTTTTAATTTTTTTCGCGAGTAGAACGAACGAATGCGGCGTTTGTCGTCATCGCGTAAAATATGTGTCTATTTAGAACCAGATCTTGTATGCATAATATCTCTATAATGGAAAGTCACTTGGACTTAAAATTTTATATGGATATTCTTTGGTTCAGTCAGACGACTGTTTCAACTTTTGACGGGTAAAAAATTATCTGTTGTTAAGCAAAATTTCTCGACATCGGAAGTCGGATCGACTTTAAATTTGGTGAAGTTATTCCTCGGATAAGTCGAACGGTTTTGGTAAAACATTATTAAACTCGTGTAGAAAATCAAGAAAGGTGCATAACGTCAACAGCCCTCCCTCCCCCCCCCCACCCCGCTTCCCTAATTTTTGCTCCTTTGTTATCTAAGCATAGGTATTAACTACGCTGGGGATTTCAGCGTTTTGCAGAAGATTTCCGAGTGTTCCTGCATTCTTTAGAAAGCTTCAAAACAGTAACAGCATTACTGTCGGTCCATTGCTATTTGTTAGTTCCTGAAATTAAGCTTTTTGTGCGTTTCTCATCTACGGCAGTTACGTAACATGCCACTCATTTACGGGTCAGTGTCAGTTGTGGTGCATGATGGAGTGGTCATCTATGAGGTCATGGAATGCTATAGGTCTAAGCAGGTCTAGCTGTTGATTTTTTTTCGCCGCATACTTGATTCGGTTGTCAAGGTGTTCTATATATAGGAGCTATTTTGTATCGATTGGCATTGTCTGCAGAAGCATTTTTCGTTATTAAAGTGGGTCATCTGATATCTTGTGTTATGAGAAGCAGCTCACCATTTTGGCACCGAAATGCCTGCCCCCTTCTCCCACCGAGGTGCGTCATCTGATGCGCAGTTATGAAGAATGCCTTTCTAGTGCTATTTGGCCGATGGGAATGTGCGAAGACAAGGTAGTCTATCATGGTTATAACTGCACTTAGGGTACAGACCGTTACCGTTGCCTTGGGTAAAAGGGTTAGAGTTGTGTTTATAGTCGGACCTACATTAAATAGCTGGGGTGGGGGGAGGAGGAGGGCGTGTGGAGGATGAAAGTTAGCAAAAAAAATCCCGACCACCTTCAAGACCTGGATAAAAAGTAAGACCCGTTTGTCGTGACCCCTTCTAGATTCGGGTAAAAAGACGTACGGTAAAACCTGCCTGGCTTGACCAACTTCCAAACCCGGATAAAAATGTAACTTCAGATCTGGATAAGAAGGGCCTACAGTAAAACCCGTTTTAGCGACCACCTTCCAGACTTGGATGAAAAAGGACGTCCGTTTATATCTGTTTTAGTGATCACCATCTGTTTGGTTTATTTTGAGTTTTTTTCACAATGAATTAAGGTTTTTGTGGAAATGAATATTTTATTTCAGTAAATAAAAAAGGATTTTTTGGGGGAGGGAATCATGGGTTTTGTTGGGGAGACATTTGTTTTTGTTTACAAAAACAAGAAACTAAGTAGGTATCGACTGAAAGTGTATAACATAAGCCTGTACTTCTATGTTTTGTGTGCACTGGCCGCTCTAGTTTCAATATTAAATAATCTTATGTCATTGATCTGAGGGCTCAAAGCATTATAAGCAATTTTTGAAGTCTCCAGGGGGTTCGTATTTGCGAGGAATTATGGACCCCGGGGACCGTATTTCCTAGGAAATACAGTCTCCCGCGGACCATGTTGCCTGAAGAGGGACCATGTTTGTGATGCCTGTGATCTAGCATAAACGTGTATAGATTGTTCAATTGCATATCAGCCGTTCATTACTTTTAATCAATTTATCAAAGTTGAGCTCAAGCATTTGTACATAATCCATCAAAAGTGGACCAAAAAGTTCAATTGCATTTGACAAAGGCTACTTATATAAGAGTGTTTCTAGAATCGGGACATTGCTCCTTTAAGTATAAATCCAGAGATTGGCACAAAAAGATAATATTTCAAAAATGATCACATTTTTAAATGACAATATGGTTGTCTCGCTCTCGCTGTCCGTTGGTCTGTGGATGATATGCCGACGATATGCGGTGTTCCGTCTGAAGATGTACCAGGAGGTTGTCGATAACAGCATTTACAAACTCTCGGCCTTGATCGCTGATGATGCTATCCATGCACCCCAAGCGGCAAACCACAGTATAAAGGAACTGGGCAACTGATTTCGCGCATTTATCTGGAATGTCCGTCGCTTCTGTCCACTTTGAAAAGTGGTCAGTTACTGTTAATATGTACTTGTTGCCGGATGAAGATTGCTGCAAGGGGCCAATCAAGTCAATCCTAACTAGACTCCAGACTTTGTTGGGAACGGGTATGGAGTTTAAATGCGGCGCATCGACGGACGACCTTAGGTTCTTTGGCAAAACACTTGTGCAGGCTTTGCAGTAATTTTCCACGTCTTTCTTCATGCCTGTAAAACAAAACAAACGTAATAAATTTAATAGCAGTATTAATAATACGAAAAATTACCATTTACGGTTTTTTAATTAATTCCATATTAATTCTAAACATTTATTGTTTATCTCATTAACTTCATTTTAATCAAAATAAGTACCAACCTTTCCGGTAGTAGCGTTGTGATATCTTTCCATATGTCTTATCTCGACCGAAATGGCCACCAGACGTTGGATTGCCGTGGCACGCTTTCAGTACATCATCTAGTTTGCTTTTGACAAGGAGAAACTTGTCTCCATGCAACCACCCCATCCGTTACACAGTATTGTCGCATGCTGTGTCGAAATTTCGACATAGCATCAGGACGTTTCGCCACCGAAATCTCGTAGATCCATTCTGGATATTTTCGATCAGATGAGGTGTAAAAGCTAAGAATTTCTCGATATCTGTCATCATTCATGTTGAATTTTTTGCTTGAGTAAAATAACTGATTTGCTGTTGAAAATTTGGGAGTATTTATACACGGTTCCGGTAAATTTCAAAGGAATGCTATATTTCATTAAAAAATGTGTGTGTGTGTGGGGGGGGGGGTATATTCTGAGCGGCAGGGTATATTTTGGGCTAATCCTGAGGACTAGCCCAAAATATGTACCCCGAGGTATATTTTAGGCTAGCCTAGAATACACCTGGGGTATATTCTGGGTTAACCGAGATTATACCCGGGTATGTTCTGGTGGGGGTTTATTCTTGGCCTCTACACCTGCTGTCTACGACAAAGAAGGGATAGAAACCACTGTTTCTACAGCAAAATACGGACCTAATGAACACAAGCCCGACAGTTCGCACTGGGAGAAATCTCATATAATATTTAATAGCAATACACGGCTAAAATTACACCTTTAATATATTAAGAAATACTCTGTTTACATAAATCCTTATTAAAGTTTGGCATGAAGAAGATATCAGTCATTTTTTATTATCACTTCATTCCAGTATATATTTTGAAAGACATACATAGCAAGTTATACCTGCAAGACAAACATAGTGACAATTTTTATGCTATTAAGGAGAACAAGTGCTTTTTTATACTCTGGTCAAATACTTTCTAATCAACTGAACTCAAGTTTCAATTTAGCGGTTGACAATAAAAATGGACGTTATACAAAAATAGTATTTTAGCAGGGGTTGAAGACAGAAAAAAGCGCAAAAAGAAGAAAATAACATCAACTATAAAAACTGGTCATTTTTTTCTAAAGCTTGGCATATAGATATATTTTTTTGTTTAAAATTCGTTCAAAATATACTTAAGGTTTTAGAAATTTAAGGTATTCAATAAAGTACATTTCTCTACTGTTAAGTTTGCAACGATGAGTAAATAATCTTGCTTGCAGATGAATGAAATCAACCATATAACTCTTCTCCCCTAAGTTATCGCTTCGAATAATTCCCAATAGTTTCATTTTGTTCGATAGAGCGATATTGGCTTCTATCATGTTATTATAAAGTTTTCTAATATTTCCAGAATAAAGTTAAATTTGAACAGAGGATAAACATATGCATGATATCATTCTTCACTTTACAATTCTGACAATTTGATGAGATCGTCGGGTCAAAGTTTGCGACTATATAATTTAATGCATAATTTTATGCATAATTTTATAGTTTAACATACTGTCTCGAACATTTCTTGTCAAATATTTCGTCTTACTAAAGATTTTCTTAAATTCACAATCAGTCGTACATATATTTTCATTTTCCACCTTTCTATGCAGCTTTGTGTAGCTTCCTGAAGTCTAACTAGGTTCCAATATATTAATTTTGAGCATATTTTGGATATCACTGAGCTATAAAATTTAGATGTAAACATAATATCAACATATTTTTTACTACTTATAATTTTTGTTGAATCTAGTGCCAATACACTTTTCCATTTTTTGCGGAATTGCTGCCACCAGGCTGAATAGATTTAAGACATTTATTTTACAATCAAGCGTCTTTTTTATTTCTAGCGGTAACATAATTGACCCATCCTTATTCATTATATCCGAAATATTCAATATTTTCTTGGTGTATAATTCTTTAAAAAGTACCGGTGAATTTCCTATTTAGATATACTTGTTGTACCATAAGCATTGATTTACTATGTCCACAGCTGTGACCGGCTCAGATTTTGCACTAAATCAATAGTGAAAAACATATAAAAATCGGGCATTTCGAGGTGTAGTTTTTTGGGGTTTAGAGAAAGAGAGAGAATTTCAGAAAACTTTAGAGAGTCTGGCAAGTGCTGTCGAATAAACTCAAAACTGAAATATTTCGTGAGATTGAATAGTCTTTTTATCCACATAAGTTTTTGTGCCTTCAAGAAGGAAAAATAATCTAAGTGCCTTAAGCCACCGTCTTTATGGTCTTGAATAAGGACTAGTCTTTGTATACTGGGAGGTTTGCTGCTCCATATAAAGTTTTCTATGAGATGTTGTATTTCTTCGGTAAACCAAGGTGATGTATAAAGAGACTTAGTGGCATATATAATTTTTGGTAAGGCTAAGTTTTTTATTATGGTAATTTTTCCGCTTAAAGTCACGTGAAAATATTTCCAGCGTTTTAAAGTCCCTTTAAAATCGTTGATTTTGTCTTTAAGATTGATATTATATATGGTGTCCACATCGTTGAAGTATCGTATTCCCAGAGATCTCACATCACTTGTTATCCATTTTAAACGAAAGGGTTTCCATTTATGAAAGTGTATCTTAGGCCTACCTATTTGTAATATTTCAGATTTCTCATAATTAATTTTGAGTCCTGAAGTAAAATAAAATAAAGTTAAGACATTTAAAGGGTTTCTCAATGATATTATATCACTTACTATTAATGTGGTATCATCCGCAAGGAGGCTTATTTTTGTTTCAAAGTCATTATGTTTTATTCCCGTTATGTGTTAGTTTGCTCTTATTGCTATAGCCAATATTTCTACTGCAATAATAAAAAGTAATGCCGATAAAGGATCTCCTTGGCGTACGCCATTTCTTACTTTAAAGTATTTACTGCTGTTCCCATTGTTTATTGTACAACTTTCAATGTCAGTGTCAACTACTTTAATCCACTCCCGGATATTTGCTCCGAAATTAAAAGCTTCAAGACACTTATCAATGAAATTCCAATCACGCTTATCAAATGCCTTTTCAAAGTCTGTAAATGCTATAATTCCTTCTTTGTTCTTACGATTTAAGTAATCTATACAATCAATTGAAGTGCAAATATTATAACCAATAAATCTGTTTTTAATAAAATCGTTCTAATCAGTTGCTCTTATTTTTGACAATATTATTTGAAATCTTTTTGCAAGACAGTTTTTCAGTATTTTCGTATCGGTATTTAACAGAGTAATCGGTCTCCAGTTTTTAAGTTCAGTAAAGTCTTAATCTTTTTTAGGAATCAGTCGAATGATACCGCGCTTTTGTTCACAGCTAAGATTTCCACAATGAAAGCTATATTTGTAAGAATGGAGAAGATAATCTGAAATCTCGTTCCAAAAGAAAAGATAAAATTCTTTTGTGAGACCGTCAGTGCCGGGATATCAATCTTTCTGATTGCCTTATGTATACTCCTCGGGAACGTTCCGACTACTGATGTAACGCTCAGACACAGAGAGAACAAGTCATTCTCGGCACTTCATCTTCCGGGGCCGCTACGTGAGCGAACGTTCCAACGCCTGGTGTGGCAATGTTGGGTTGGAGAAAACCTGCAATTCGTCTCGATCAACGTCGCCCGCAAACATATTTCCCTCTGTGTGCAATCCAACACCAGGCAAAGGTCCCACTACGCTATATTTGTCCCCGGTGTAAAGATTTCAGCTTACCCGGAAATCTGAAATCGATTTCAAATTCCCCCTTCCGATTTCAAATTCCCCCTCTCAAAATTAATAACGCCGGTGTCCTAGGATATCTTGGCCCCCGTATATCTTGCCCCCCCCCCCCGGACAAGATATCCCAGGATATCTTGGCCCCTTTAGGATATCTTGGCCCCCCTAGGGTGACCAAGACATACTAGGGTATGTTGGTCCCTCTTACAACCATTTCACATGAAAACTTGAAAGAAATGTCAGTTAGTGTTTCATGCTTGATTGATGTATGTGTGATCAATCAATCAATAGTCTTTTAAGAATGAGTAGCTTTATTATTGCATTTGACCTCATCTTCGAATCCACATGCAATCTAAACAGCGTTCATCTTGATTGCAATTCTGTCGAATAGATACACCATGTGAATAGTTTCGCTGTCCTGTGTGGGATTATTCTCTCTTTTGATACATGTTTCTGTTTTGGAGCTTCCATCTTCCACTCTCTTGCAATTTATGTGTTCTTTTGGTAAGATGGTTGTCACATTTAGTGTAAAGTTTAGTGTAATGAGAAATAAAATATATAAATAGGCATTGTTTTTTTTTCTATTATCTGGGGGCCAAGATATACTAGGTAACTTGGCTTCCAAAGGAGGTGGGGGGCAAGATATCTTAAAGGGGGGGCGAAGATATCCTATTATATCTTGTCCGGGGGGGGGCAAGATATCCTGGGGGCCAAGATATCCTGTTACACCGGCACTGGATAATTTATTTAACATGTCTGCACAACATAGAGAATGTAAGATCTTTGCCTGCGTTGTAACCCGACAAGGTCGTAGCCGATGGAGCTCTTGCGCGAAGAAACCCAGTTATTATATTTACGAAAATAAAAATTATTCACGTTATGCACTTATTTAAATACAAAATATTATATGCAATTTTAATTACTACAAACTTTTGCGTCCAATGTGGCTAGAACGACTGGGTTTGAGTAACAGGACTCTGGATTATTTTTTCTAAAAGAATGGGGGGAAAGTCGTATATCACTTCGTATCAATAAGAGAATTTTTCTATCCACATGGCTTGAGTAATTATTTATACTGTGTTAACAAATATTGAATCTCAGCAATTTTCAGTGCTATGTGCATTTCAGTCTCTAGGTGGCGCAGAGATTACCCGCATTTCCCTTTAAGAGAGAAAGGAAATCCTTTTGCTCCGATTGGTGTGAAATACACTATCTCAGATTTCCGTTTCCAAACACGGTCTTACTTTGAAGCAACACAATAATAATAATAATAATAATAATAATAATAATAATAATAATAATAATAATAATAATAATAATAATAATAATAATAAAGAAAAAAACTCGATTTTGCTGATATCAAATGTGCAAGAACACATCAAGTACTCATGATTTTGTTTTCTAAGTGTTATGTGCTATTTTAGGAATCACAAAAAGACAAGGACAGTTATATGGGTGAAAGTAAAATTATTATTCAGATTTTGGGTTTAAAAGTATGGGTCATAATTTTAACCGAAAAATTGAAATTATGACCCAAATTGTGGTTTGAAAATTAGTGGTCACAAGTTTGGCCAAAAAAAAAAAAGAACTTAGTCGTACGGGGATCATTCCGTGTATTCTTTTTGGAGTTACATTTGGACGGAACCAAAAGAATCAACACATCCGGTTCTGATTTTAGTTACGCTCGTAAAAGAACAGGTTTAGCTGACCAAAAAATGTAAACAAACAAAATGTGCTTCTGAAAAGGTGATGTGGTACTGCGTTATTAAAAATGTAAATGTTCAGTGTTCAAACCACGATATAAACATGAACTTTGTTTATACACAGCTCTTTTACGTTTTTCCCAAGTTGCTACTTGCATTGAAAGTACTGGTAACTTTTTAAAGGTGTCAAGAAATGTTTGTTTGCTTTTGTTTACAATGTCATGTCATGTCACGTGAGGTTAGGTTCTTAACAGGAAGTAAACTCGGTTACGGTCAGTTATAACTGGTTCCAGTTAAATCTGAAAAGAACAGGTAGTTGTAGAACCAGTTATTAGACCGTTAAATAGTTATACCCAAAAATAATACAGGCATTAAAAAGCAATTAAAACGTAAAATTACGTTTTCAAAAAGAAAAGAAATCGCCGGTGTGTCGGGTCTAATTTTCGTGTGAAAACTGGGATGAGAAACAAAGCAACTTTTCTTCTTGGCCCTGCAGTATTTAATTTTATTGGCTCGCTAGTGTGTAGCCGTGGATTAAATTAGGAGTACTCACACAAAACAAAAAACCCAGGGTTCTTATGCATGGAGAGGTTATGGCTAGTGAAAAGAGAAATCTTCGTCCAAAATTGAAAATAAGCAAGTGAAACACAGAGGCAGGTTCTTATCATTTATTGTGTGGCAAATTGCCGCAAATGGGGGACAGACACTTCTGGTGGCATTGTCTTGCTAATTTGTGCAGTACTTTGTATTGACTCTATTAACCCCGCCCCTCCCTCCTGGCCCCCTCCCTCTTTCTCGATTCAACTCGCTGACCTCGCAGAAGACGCGTGATTCTGGTGAAAAACTGCATTTTAAGTAAGACGGAACAGGAAAGATAATCGACATGATGTTTTGTTTGGCCTTTTGTCCTAATACAGATAAAAGGCGATAAAAGGAGATAAATGCCATTAGTACTGGTGTAATTATGATGGGCTCGTCGATCGCGTCCAGGATGTGCCTATCGCGGCTTGGCCTATCAGTCACCAATGAGTCTACAGGGTACAGGGCTTATATGCTCACTGTCAGATAGTCGCTTCTTTTATGGACAAAACAGCGATAAATCTACTGCTTCTTAATCCTTAAATGTGAAGTTACTGTGCGTGTAAGACGCTCTAGTCCTTCATACATTTCTTTCTCGGTAGTTTTATGGGAGCACCAAGGGGAGTTTCGGGAGACAATTATGTCTTGCCCTGGTTTATTACTCAGCGGACCCGTTTTTGGTTGGTACTTACTCGTGTTTTTATTCTTTATTTTGAGAACTTCCAACTCGATTTCCCCCACTTACAGTTACAATGAAAACAAAGCAGAATTTGAAAAAAATACGCACAATTGCTTTATTAGAATGTATTGCTGCAGCAAGAATAACCTAAGTTGTGATGATATTACACACAGTTTTGAGGTAAAGAAAGCAAAAATTCCAGACATGTCGCGTTAGCAAATTTCAAGAATCGCCCGTAAGTTTTGTCCCGTTAGATTTAGTTGTTTAAAGCCAAGAAATAACAGCGATTGTGTACCGGACAAGCCATTTTCTTGTTTTATGAAATAACTCGTATTTTCTCCCCAGCTCGTTAGGTATATGTTTGTGGTTCTTTGATTTGATAACGGGTTTTCACATAACTTTTTTTTACACCACTTTGAGATCACCAGCGTAGATACAAACACACGGTTTGTTTACGTTACACTTTCTGCATGTTCAGTTATTTGCGTACAGTGTAATTAATAAACAGCACTGTGTTACCACTTCAAAACAAAACAGATTACTTTCCATTTTAAATCACTTTACATTTATTTTGAATAATATAACAAAATCTACAAATGGCCGTTATTGCTAAAATATACTGACTGTACAAATGCATAAATAGTGACCTGTACACAAACCCGTGCAATGTACACTGTTTGCAAAAAGAAAATAAACGTATACTAATTGAAAAGAATAACTGTTGAACGCAGTGACACCAAAAACGAAAGAAAATCTGATTGCTTTCAGATTTTCAGGGAGACAAATGCTGGCAAATAATACTGAGACATTTTCTGTTTGTTGCTGAACTGACGCAAGTCATAGCAGCAGAATACGGTAGTTTCTCAACAAAAAACTGAAAATCATGGTAAATGCGACAGCAAAAGCTTGTAGATGTGGTCAAGCCTGAGTTGTATTGCTACGCTAAATACATACGAAAATGTGTTGTTCAGTTCTGAGACCACAGAAACAAAACATGTAAAATCTCTGGTATATCAGCCACTAACTTCCAGAAAGTACATTAGCAAAACTTATTAGCAGTTATTAATGTCAGTACATGAGCTCTCATGGCTTAATGATCTCGGGGTGAATCCCGAGGAAATGATGAAAAGATAAAATTATGCCGGACTCCACAAGCATCACCTGTGCTACATTGCGAACTTTTTACCTTTGTGAAAACTATAGAAACTAGATTTTTTAAATTTATAAGACTTTGTTAACATTCACCTACATTAATTAGAGAATTTATTCGTGAAGTTTAGTGTCATTAGTTTCGTTTTAACAGCTTAACCTCCAGCATGCACAGCATGGTTCTACAGAAAAAGCACGAGATTCTATGTGACTTAGAATAATAGATACGTCCAATGATTAAACAAAATATTGTTGAAAATGTACAGCTCTATCCTACATCTACAATCCATACAATAACTACTTAAATTGCCATTTATTATATAACTTATTATAACAATTAACTTGTACCGACAGGTACTTAGTCCTAATGTCTACTGCAACGACCATAAACAATATGGCTCTGTTAGAATTCCTTCTTCAACGTTACATCATGTAGCAATGTTGAACACTTTCTGTGTTCTTATACCCTGACACCCCTGAAATAACAGTGCAGTATTCACCCCAGCCATTTTTAATAGCCTAATTATTCTCCGAACAGAGGGTGGGACCATCCTGACATCCCCGTGCTGGCGGCCCCTGGAGGAGTAGATCCGCCCGCGCGTAATACCGGAGCGAAAGCACTGCGCTGTTTGGGTGAGGATATGTCCGAGGTAGGGGTGTAAGGTAGACCTGTTGAGCCATTTGTCAGGGGTGAAGATATTGGTGTCACCTGACTGTTGCTAGGCGACGGCGCAGCCAATGCTATAAACATAAAAAGGATATATTTTAAATCTAAGGTTGTCCGGGCAGACAGTTATCCAAAACGAAACTAATGACACTAAACATGGGTTTAATTCGCTTTGATTGCGAGCTATTGTCTGTTTGTTTTTGTTGTTGCTTGTTTGTTTTTAGACTATATCGCGTTTGTCCAGTGCGACAGAGACGCAATTATGTGTGCGTGGCGTGTTGAGCCACCTTTCAAGATTCAACAATAATGAATTTTGTTCCACTTGTTTCAACTACCATGCTATAACTTTTTTGGTGATTCGTGGAAAAATTGGCGTAATGGCAGACGCTGCCAGAATTTTGGTCTCGATTCTCAAAACCCTTTCCCTCCAAGGCAGTTGGATGGATCGCTTTTTAATGTGCTATGAATGCCCCTATTGTGTCCGTTTTTGTAATGTTACTTGTTTGTTTGTCGACTTGTACAAAATTTTAGGAATGGCAGAGCTTTTTATTGTCACATCTCTATTTTTAAAAACCCTGTCTCTAGTGGTTCAACGGCGGAGCGGCGCACTTGGTTTCATATGTGTTACCAAGCGTGTTCAAAAACGCGGAGGCCAGGCGCAGTCCGCGCGAAGTGCTAATTTCGTTTAAAAAAGGAGGATAGGGTAATTTTCATTCAATACCTCCGTTTCCCACAAGAAGGGAGGATCTTTAAGAACTGCAATTCGCGTTTGGTTAAGAAAGTGTGTATTGATTCAAAATGATCACCCCACATTTGTGATTATTTTTAAAGTCATGGACACGTCCAGTAACTGGTTGGTAGGAGAGTCCCCCCCCCTCCCCCGGCGGAGGAAGGGGGGACTAAAACACGGTACATAACTCACGCATGTGTGTATTGTTGTCATGGCGATGCGTGTATGACGTAGCACTTAGTGTAGTACTATGGAGGCCTGGGTGTTGTAACGACGTAGAACAGGTGGTTCCGTAAGGAATGGGTGACATCCGTGGTATCTGTGCCTTCTGGTAAGCTGCAAGAAACCAAACAACGATCAGGCATATATGATGTGCTAATACTCGCAGGGGAGTTCACTGGAGTCGTTAGTGGGTATCACGATCATCCCCAGCCGTGGCGGCGTCCCCAGAATCCTTACGATGGCGTACCCAAAGTCCCGGTGGTGGCGTCCGCAGAATCCCCGTGGTGGTGTCCCCAGAATCCCCGTGGCGGCGTCCCCAAAGTCCCGGTGGTTGCGTCCCCAGAATTCCCGGTGGTGGCGTTCCCAGAATATCCGTGGTTGCGCCCCTAAGATCCCCTTGGTGGCGTCCCTGGGATCCCGGTGGTAGCGTCCCTAGATTCCCCGTGGTAGCGTCCCCAGAATCCCCGTGGTGGTGTCCCAAGAATCCCCGTGGTGGTGTCCCCAGAATCCCCGTGGCAGCGTCCCCAGAATCCTTACGGTGGCGTCCCCAAAGTCCCGGTGGTTGTGTCCTCAGAATCTCCGGTGGTGGCGTCCCCAGAATATCCGTGGTGGCGCCCCTAAGATCCCCTTGGTGGCGTCCCTGGGATCCCGGTGGTAGCGTCCCTAGATTCCCCGTGGTAGCGTCCCCAGAATCCCCGTGGTGGTGTCCCAAGAATCCCCGTTGTGGTGTCCCCAGAATCCCCGTGGCGGCGTCCCCAGAATCCTTACGGTGGCGTCCCCAAAGTCCCGGTGGTTGCGTCCTCAGAATCCCCGGTGGTGGCGTCCCCAGAATATCCATGGTGGCGCCCCTAAGATCCCCTTGGTGGCGTCCCTGGGATCCTGGTGGTAGCGTCCCCATATTCCCCGTGGTGGCGTCCCCAGATTAACCGTAGTGGTGTCCCAAGAATCCCCGTGGTAGCGTCCCCAGAATCCCCGTGAAGGTGTCCCAAGAATCCCCGTGGCGGCGTCCCCAAAGTCCCGGTGGTTGCGTCCTCAGAATCCCCGGTGGTGGCGTCCCCAGAATATCCGTGGTGGCGCCCCTAAGATCCCCTTGGTGGCGTCCCTGGGATCCCGGTGGTAGCGTCCCCAGATTCCCCGTGGTGGCGTCTCCAGATTCCCCGTAGTGGCGTCCCCAGAATCCCCGTGGTGGCTTCCCCGGAATCCCTGTGGTGGCGTCCCTAGAATTCCGGTGGTGGTCTTATTGAGTAGAAAAGATAGTCAAGAGCGTGTCATATTCATCGAAAATAGTCTGCCAGCGATTCACATGACATTTCCAATTAACCTAGTGGCGGTCTGTTCAAAAGGACATTTTGGAAAGTGTTTTGCTAATTCGGACCAGTCGAATAAAAAACTATTAGAGAAGCAAAGAGAAAAGAGTAAGATTTGACATAACTGGCGCATCCTCACTGTTTATTCAGTGGCGTTATCAACGGCATAATACTCAGATTCGTTTTCATCCCTCAGTAATGTGGGAATGCGCAAGAGGTGTGTGCGATACCTAACATTGCGTAAATATCAAATTAACATTTTACGGTCTCCAAAAAATAAACAGTTCCAATTTGAATGCAAAGATAAACATTAAGTTTGTAAAAAAAATTCTTGAATCTCACGTCCATAAAGAAGAGTCTTCGACACTGTTCGTGTGGTTTCGGAGACAAATTATCTGCGTACTTACACTCGTCCCAGGATGTCATGTCGTGCATGCCTGGCATCTGTGGAGTGTACATGCTGTACATGGAGGCGTCAGCACGTGACATGCCATGGCAACCAGCCATCGAGCTGTTGCTAAGCTGGTTTCTCGGCATACTGTACAGAGCCTCTGCTAAATCTGCTGCTCGCTTTAATATTGTTTCCTGTGAAAACAAAAACTTGTTAAACCGATATTGAAATATGTACTCAGACAGTTTTTCCAGGAAAGCATTGCCTTCTTAGGTTTTCAAAGAAAGATCGAATGGACAACGTTCAATTTGTAGTCACTTCACACCACAGACTATTCATAATCGCAAATTTTTACCGATTTTCTATAGCAAAATATGATTGAGAAGTATGGAGATTGTTGAGTGACGTGTGAATTTTCAAGTGATGTGCGAACTGTCCAGCGATGTGCGAACTGACATGGGATACGTGAATTGTCCAGTGATGTATGAACTGTTACGTGATGTGCGAACTATCCAGTAATGTACGAATTGTCGTGTGATGTGTGAATTGCCCAAAGATGTGGGAATTGCCCAGTGATGTGCGGACTGTCCGCGATGTGCTAATTGCTCGTGATGAGTGAACTGGGCAAAGATGTGCGAATTGCCGAGTGATGTAGGCTGGATGCAGGTGTTGTATTTGACAGCACCAGCTTCAGTCTGGACGTTCTGCGTGGGAGTACTACTTGCTTGATTTACCTTTGGTAAGTTGCCTGGGTCTCCGGGGTGTCGCGGGACCAGTCGGCGCAATCTCTCAAACCCGAAATCAATGGTCGGCTCACTCAACGCTGAAGAGTCAAAGCGCAAACGTTAGAAAATACAAACACAGGAACAATGTTCCACTGCTGAACTAGGGTTTCCCAACAACTGGCGCACACATTACTGTGCTTCCCGTTAATCACCAGCGAATAGAACATCAGCGAATCAGTAAATTCCGACTCTAAGTTACAAAACAAACACACTTCCAAGTTATAGATCAGCCCCTCTGGTAACTACAGGTTTAGCAATGCAATACGGCCCTGCAGAAGTGACAAAAAAAAAGTAAATCAATTTGTGGCCCAAGGGGGTGGGGGGGGCAGTCACGTAGTAACTGGTTGCCATGCGTGTCCATGACTTCTTAAAACAGCCCCTAAATGCGGAGTACTAATTTTTAACCAAACGCGGAGTGAAATTCCGAAATAACCCCCTTTGTGCAGAAAATGCGGAGTACTGAATGAAAAATGTCTCCCTTTTTGACGGAATTGACACTCCGCGCGAACCTCCTCTGGCTTCAAAATTCCACTTCTCTGCGTTTTTGGACGCTCATGGCAACACGTAAATTACCAAATGCCCCGACCCCCGGGCTTATGGTATCTTTCTACCTGTATATATGAATCTACCGGGCGCGCCTCTGCAAAACTGCCTTCCTTTGTAGGAGAGAGTAACTTCAACTACACCGGGTATGTGTCTGGGGGGAGTCTGTACCCTGATGGCGTGCGGGGTCACCAGCTGTGAGGCGACAGCAAAAATGAAACTCGTGTAATATTGCATACAGGGAGTAAAAAAAATCTCTAGTGTAATAACAATTGTTATAAATTTTAATGTTAATACTTTACTGTTGTTGGCATTTCTAGAATAAGAGTAGCTGATTGAGGTCATCCATCAAAAGTAGTCATCGAAGTGTGTAAGCACGTGGTTATGTGAGTTGTATGCTGATGTCAAAACGAATGCGTGACGTCACTAATTTGGCGTCCGGGGTTGTGAAAATTTTGCGCGCGTACTTACTGCATCACACAACTACTTATCATGCCTTTTTAGTCTTAGGTCATTACTCTATTACAAGAACGCAAGGACGTGTCGAATTCAATAAAATATCGTGAATTTTGGCACATTACCTCGCTCCAGACGAGCATGCTTCCAAAGACGACCTGGACGCCGTCGAAGAAGTTGTCGCCGATGATGATGACGCTGGTGCCACCCGTCGTCCAGCCCTCGCTCGGGCAGATGGCCTTCACCGTGGGCGTGGCCGCGCTCAGCATACCTAAAACAAAGACTGGCAGATTGTATATGTGTTACGGTCGGACGCCCCGGACAATTGGTTGATGCCCTTGCAAATCGTTGGGGGACTGTGTTATCGAAGAGAGGAGGAATGTTGCCAAAATGGTTGATACAAAAATTACGCCTGGAACGTTTGACTATTACGTTATAAAGGACTGATTACGTTTGATGACTGTGATGTAGACTGACTGACCGTCACTTCCGTCGAGGCGTCGGACTTTCCTGCCGTGCTTAGAGTTGTTGTGCACAAACATGTTTTCGGAAACCGCCAACAGAGGGCCGTCCACCTTCACTGTTGTCGAGATGGCGATCTGGAACAAAGGTTTTCTTTGGCAAAATCGTCCAATAACTATTAAAAATTTATTTGAAACTGGCAAGCCGACATTACCAGATGAATTAGTATTATGGGGTAGTGCCCGGGGGTGGGAGGCACTCACATACCAAATATTTACCATGGGTCTCCATGACTTGTTAAAGCGAGCTCTAAACGCGGAGAGCTAAGTTTGAAATAATCCCGTCTTTTTTAACCAGACGGACTACCGTTATGAGGGAACATTCCTTTTTTTCTGTGGGAATCGTGGAGTACTGAATAAAAATCACAACTTTTTATAACGAAACTGGAACGCTGCGTCTGGCCTCAGAATGACCCCTCTCAGCGTTGTTCTGGAAACGTATGGTAACACATCTGATAAAAGTGCCCCCTCCCCCCTCCGTAGCCGTATTCACAAATGTTAACCGTCAAATGTTAACTGGGTAGTTAACTGATTTCGTTAACTGCTCCATTTGGAACTGGAACTCCACATCATATGCATGCTGGAAAACCCGAGGGGTTTTCTGGCACGGGGGAATTTCGGTCACCTAACACCGGCAGGAGGGGGCGCTCACATACAAAGTGGTTACCATGCGTGTCCATCGTATTAAAAGGCTGGCTTCTGTATTGAAAGAACGAAAACCAGACAGACACATTGAGAAGTGCGTGGAATGTTGTGGGCCACCGTGACAGAAAGAACTCCAATTTTTGTGGCCCACGCGGATAACAGAATGAAAATTACCACTCTTTTTAATGGAATTGCACTCCGCGCTGACCGCGTCTGCCCGCAAATGCCCCGATTATCAATTGCCGTGGTTATTAAGTGTCCTTTTGTCTTCACCTAATTGCTATCCTCATTCTGAACACTTGTACTGTGTCCATGGGTCTTAGTTTGTCAAGTGCCACTCTCGGAGTAACAGTGTGACTGTCCACTATAAGACTGACCTTTAAAGGGCAGGGTTAGTTGTCTGAGGCACGAGTCAACAATGCAGTAATTAACTGTTATGATTATGATGGCAGTTTATCTCTGCGATGACACTAGAAGAAGCTATTATTGAAGAGGGGTTGCTAGGGTGCTTTGGCACATTAATCCATTGTCGCACGCTTGCCGGACACACGACCCATGCGGACAGCGCGTCGTGACATCGCGCATCTTAGCAGTCACATTTAAGTAATGAAAGGCAGAGGATCGTGGGCCTGACCCGCCTTATCGCCATACGGAGACAGGTATTGGTAACTGTGACCACAGATCACTCTGCTTTATTCTGTTTTACGAACTGCACAGCACGAAAGCGGCATGTGGCTCAAACACATCGCTTCTGGTACTCAGAGTGCTAGTTTTAGTTGTCATTGCAGCATTATTACTATGATTATGATTATTATTATTATTATTATTATTATTATTATTATTAGTAGTAGTAGTAGTAGTAGTAGTAGGAGTAGGAGTAGGAGTAGTAGTGGTAGTACCCGGTAATTAATAAAGTGAATCGGGTAACAGGAAAAACAATTTGGTTTCTGGTCTAAGACAAAGATGCAAAGCTGGAGGGTGGGGGTATAAAACGGGTTACCAATCTGGTTTTGGGTCAACATAAGCACTCGTGTTTTGGGGATGTCCTGGGCCTACCGAAACTGTATCGTAGAAGGGCTACGTGGCGTTAACTGTTCTGGCGCTTGCCATCCCATGACAGCTTATAGCCGATCTGTCGTCCGCCTGAAAGGTCACACCGCGGTGACGTCATCATGACAGATGGTACGACCTTCGTGCTGTAGTTGATTTATGTCAGTGCAATATCTGGCCAATTTGTTTTTTCGGCATTGTGAGCGATTTTATTGTGTTTTTATCGGGTGAACACTCAGCCAAGCGGACGGATAATTCTGCAACTGCTGGTGCGCACTTGGAGGATAAGAATCACTATTCATGTGGACTCAGCGATATTTTAGAGAGATCTTATGCATGCAAGTACGGAAAGTTATCGTTGTTATTTCAAGTTTTTAATTACCAGGATACTTTGTAGAATTTTCAAAATTTTCACTGTGTCAGCACACACATAATTGCTCTTCGTCACAGTTTGTCAGTAGCTTGTCAAGAACTTGTCAAGTGATCGTTATTTTGACAAGTTTAAAGCTCGACCATCATCGCAGCTCTCCCGCACAAAAGTGCTAGAAATGTCAGAAACCCCCTCCCGCCCCACCCCGCCCAAACAAGCTTGGGTTGTGGCAGTACCGTACCTGGAATCGTCTCATGTCCCTGGGATTCCCTGCATTCTTCAGACAATTCTGGTTGCACTTCATGAAAAATTTGAGAAAAAATCTGAAAAATGAGAAATTGGCACGTAATATTTTGTTAAATATATTTTAAAATATAGGAATTAAATTTTAAAAAGTTTTGCTTGAGTACCAAAACAGTTACAAGAGAAAAATGTGTGTTCCAGCATTTTCCCGACGAATGTCGAATGAAGCATACTATTATAACTCAAATGCCCGGCTTTGAGTAATTGGCGCTCTTTTTGTGTGTTCTGTTTAAAATTTTAAAATTTCCATAAAAAAAAGAAAAACATATTCTCAAAGTTTATACATAGATAACATTGGGTCGGTTCTAGAAACAAAAAGAAAGGCTGGTGCTAAGCATGATCTGAAGAGTTTCGGCAAAAGACACTACCTGTCAATAACAACGGGATCAGAAGGAGTTTCGTTGCGATTTCCACAGCTCTTTTTGTCGCAGCACCGGCTAAAAATTGAAAAAATATATACCTTCAAACAACACTTCAAATTAAAGTTCGAGTATGTACATACGCCAGCACCACAGGTTACAGTTTCTGACATTGTAGAACGTGGAATGCGTGTTTATTGCCGTTGTCGCATGGAAAATATTAAAACATGCAACCAGCGAAACAAATTGTGACACGCCCTGTATATGTGTACGTTATGACTGGTGTTGTACATATAAATGCGACCGCGCATACCGACCTGCACATAACCTCGTGTGTCAGCAAAACACGCTGCATTTCGGGATTCTTGTCTTGACCTTCGAATTCAACAACCTGTTGGAATTAAAAGTGTTCATTTATAAAGCCACATTAACGACTTCTTGCTGGTGACTATACAGCCGATTGCTCGACCACCGATATTTTCTGTTAAAAATAAATATGTGAAACTAAATTAAGTTGGTGTTGTTACTTGCCTGATTGATGTTAGCTGTCCTACCTTATTCCTTACCAGTGTTGTGCAACAGCCAAGATCTGTGGTGTTTATGGTGTATTTCACCTGCATTTTAGCCAAAACACCATGGGTCCGCGAAATAGCACTCTTATTAAAAGACGCAGAATTATATCCGCCTTGTGTTTTCTCTAGAGGTCAGTTGTGTCGTAACAACGCCCCGCATAGGCCTGATATGTCAGAGGAACAGGGAGGGGCTATCGTATATAAATTAAAAATGCAAGTTTTTTCGAGAAAAGTTGTATTTCAAGCAGTGGCTTTTGAAAACGAGGAAACACGAAACTGAGGGTCCAGTGGAGATTGTCTCAAAGTAGAAGTGCTCTTTGGTCTTTCCGTTTATCCAGCCACCGGTTTGAGCTCGCAGCGCTACATAGCAACCTTTCACCCGACGATCTGTCTTCATACCAAGTGTCGCAAAAAAAAAGAAAAAAGTCCGCAAAGGCAATTTTCAAGTCGATTGCATTACAAAATAATTATGTTTGTAGCCTGGGGGTCTTGCAGATCCCATTGCAATCCACAGGGCAACAAAGCAAGAAAATAACCCACTTGCTGTTAATTTTGCCATATTTTCTTGTGTAATTTCTGTCCCCAAAGACAAAAGTTTCCACCGGCACATCCGTTCCTCTCAGATCTTGATCTGGTGACTTGGTATATTCTTCGCACTAATCCTTCGCTCAATTTCACCAATTTAATAATTTTTTAAAATTAATTCAATCAAATTTCTTACTCGCACTTAGTGTACAGTTTTTATTTATTGGCTTGTAATGTCGGTACCAAAGTTGTTTAGCGGCAGCAGAAACTGGTTCTCTTTCTACGGATGAACGTTTTACGACAATGTATGCCGTATGCAAATGGATAAAAAAACTGCAAAATAATTTAAGAGAGACAGGATCAAAGTCCAATTTTTTGTTTGTAAATAATACGCTCCTGTGCTATATAGAGCCAGGGAAGCTTTAAACGTGATGGTTAACCTGTGCATGCGTTTCTAAGCGCCTGCGCATGTGCAATTCACTCGAAAGAACTAAAGTTAATAAAAATAATATGAACATGAATGCATGAAGTAAGTTCTTGTTTTTTTGTGCTATTTATTTGCTAAAGCAGCTGACTGTCTCGCTATGAGGAACTACCCGGAGAGTGGTTCGGCAATGTCCGTGAGGCTGTGGTGCATGGTAATAGAATTTGCCAGTAAAATAAAGAGCTATGGAAAGCAATAAAGTTTTGTGTAATAATCTATCACTGTGGCCTGCCTGTCAAGATAACCTCTGTGCAGTCGATGACAAAGCCATAGTCATTCATCATACGCGCTTCACGCCTCATTTCTGACCGAGTTCTCGCCGGCTACCCGCCACCAAAATCCTATTTTTCATCCCATGCCAGTTTTAAAGGATCCAGTTATTTTTTGGTTTAATGTAATTATTTTCTGCAGTGTTAAGTAGTGTTGATAGAAACTTTGAAATTACATTGGTCATGTGGCCGCGACGTAGTTACCAAAAATGGTGAGCATTTGCTGTGCGTTTGTGATGCTGGAGTTCTTGTGTATACAGGCTTCAGGAACGCCGGCTGCTTGTTTACTGTGTGCTGTACATGCTAAACCAACCAATTGCCAATCTGACCTATTTGCATCCGGGTCAGGCCCAATACCAAGGTGATTAAAAATTTGTTATTGGGTTAGTTATGTTATTAAGTCGACTCGTACCTTCCCATTTGCAAATGGGACTGGCCTAATTGCAGATATTTTCTAAGTTGCTTAAAATATAAACAAGGCTTTTTATTTCAACTTTTTTTATTATCCGACCAATTTCTAATCCTTTCTCCTACGTCTGGCGTTTTTTGTCATCCCCGGAGAGTTCTGGATTACTGTGAGTATAAACACTGTCGCCCTCAGTCTTCTCATTGTAAGCGGTAGCGGGATTAATGTCAGATAATCGTATCAGCAACCGTGACAGTTCTGACAAACAATTGGGGCTGTAAACTGTGGAAAATATCACGGACTTATTGTAAATAAAAATAAAAGACATCCTATAATCTTTAACTTATTTATTCACTTTTTTAACATATTTGTAATCGGGTCAGTCCCTTGTGCAAATGGGAAGGAATATTTTGTTTGTTATCGGGCCTGCCCCAATGGTAAGTATGCAAGGGGGTCAAATTTCTCAGACTCATTTGCAAATGGGCCGGCTTGATAATTGGCTCGTAACATATATATCTTGTGTATGTATTAATTATGTGTTGAACATGTGGTGATCATAATATTTTAAAGGTAATTATATGTAAACAATCTGGAAACCATATGGTTACCACAGTCTGAAACTAGTCACCACACAGCAAACATGTGTGAACTATGTTTTGACCGAGGTAGCCAACACACAGTTCGCTAAATTGAGTTAACAGAAAAACGCGCTTGATCATATGGTTAATTATCCCGACTCGGTGAAAATTTGAAAAGAGAGCTCTCCATATTTGGCAAAATCTACCCTATTCGTACACAAAGATACAGAAGACAGACTCGAGATTTGCTTTTCGTCCACAACCATTGCCAAGGATAAAAGAGCAATTTAAAAACAAGAATATCCAGGACCTTTGTGCTTGTTGAGATCTAGTTAATCAGGTGCCAGACTACGTTTTTAAGCATTGTCCAACTCGTAAATCTGAGAACAAATCAAATCAACTGTGGTGGAAGCATTTTGAAATTTGCTCACTGCAATTTTTTAATGCCGAAATTTGTCTATCTTTTGCGGATCCCCAAAAAATAATTTTCAGCAAGACGTAACCTATAAACTGAATGCGATTAATACTTTATGAGAAGAACCATTTTGAATAACTGGATTGCTAAATAAAATTGAACCGGATATTTGGCCAATTTTGCCGGCCCACCAAAAAAAAGAAAAGTTGCGGGACACTCACGCAGTATTTGAAAGCAATCCCATCAGAGCCGTGGACGAGGTATTATGGAAACTGGCTCTCAAAAAATTTAACACGCCACCATTTTGCCTTCTGTTGACAGTTAATAGTTTTCAAGAGAAGACTGTTTAGAAAATATGTGTACACCACTTGAAAGCAATCCGACTAAAACTATAGGAGACGGAGCATCCTTAAAAAATGATAAAAATGTCGACATTTGATCATTTTTTTTTGAATCGACAAAAACAAAAGAATAAATTTGCACGCATGACTTGCCTAGAAAACATTCATACGAAATTTAAAGCCAGTGCAATCAAAACTTAGAAGAAGCATCTTGAAAATCTTGGCTCTCAGAAAATTTAAAATGCCGCAAATCAGCCAATTTTGAGCGCATCGCCTAAAAGGTACTTTTTCCTTAAAAAAAGAACTCACTTATGGAACATTGAAACCTAACTTAAACAGCAATTAATGTCATATTCAAATTGTGGAAAAAGAAAAATTAAAAACAAAAACTGGCTCTCAAAATGCTGGCGAATGGCCGTTTTTTGGTGGATCTCATAAAGTGACTTTTCTGAAGAAGACCACATATTAAACATTTTTACGTATATATAGGCAAGACGACGGGGAATGCGTCGGGTAATATTTATGGCAAAACACAGGAAGAATGACATTGCTCCAAACTCCAACATATTTCAATAGAAAAGCCTTCTTCACCGAAATTCAAAATGATTTTTAGTTACAGCAACAATAATTTTGCCGAATTTGGCCGAATTCAAAATATTACTTAGCACCAAATGAAGATGTTTCGCACAAATCCCCGAGTCTGAGATGCTGGAACAGTGAAAAAATAATACTTGAAAAGTAAATCGGCAACAGAACCTGATGAATATTTCATCCAACGCGCGTGCCGGATGTCATTGCACAAAACTCGCGGACGGGGAAGGCATAATTACGCGAGACACTGATCAAAGAACACGCCGCTTCAAACAACATTAGACGTGTTAACTCCAGCAGAAAAACACAGATCTGGGAGAATATTAAAGAAATAATGACTTAATGAACGGAACATACCTGTTTTGTGCTGGAATCGATCAAGCGCACGTAGATGTTCTGTTCCTGACGAACACCTATTAAAAATCAAAATTCATTTACTTAGCTCTGTTATCAAAAGCAATCACACCCCTTGAATTCAACTCACTCCTCTGTTTCTGAATGGACTGTCTGGTGTATGTAATCTAGACTGTCTAATTCGGCGGCAAAAAGGCATTAAAACTGATTAAATGACCTACAATGACCTCTTAAGCGATCCTCCGTATGTTTCGCTTTTTACATTTGAATTTCCCACAATTACTTAAATTTTTAAATTTTATCATTTTTTTATTGATCCGTGCAAAAACACAAAAGACTTGTTAACATACTACGGTGCCGCCGAGTGTTATTGCGAAAGTACAAATCTGTGGGGAAAGAAAATAATATCGAGATAACATGTCATTAGTCTGTCTCTGTAGATATGAAAGACTTCTAAAATATCCAGGGTTCACTGAGCCTTTAAGAGGAAATCCTTGCCGATTGAAACTGAAATGAATATGAAAATATAAGACCGGAAAACGTAATTTGGAAGGAAAAATCTAGCCAAAGTAGAGGAAGCTTGCTCAGGGGAGTGGGGTGAGGGGGGGGGGGGGGTTGGGTGGGGAGGGGGTCAAGATAAGATTGTTACACCGACAAGAAAATTTGAAGCAGTGCTAAGAGCCTACCAAAGGCACAATTTTCTGCGACTGCTTTAAGAATTGTAGGGTAAAGCGAAAGAACACATTTTATGGTGCAGTTGGCATAATTAATAACCTTTGCAGGGGTCAAGGGGGCGATAATGAAGGATTTCAGTAATGTCTTCTGTTCTTTATGAATATGAAAAATGACATTTCTCCTTCTGTCAAAGAACAGATGTTATTGTGTTGGTGAGGAGTCTAATTCTGCACTGAAGAGATGGCGCTATTTAAAACGATGCGGGTCCACACTGCCCTGGCCGTCTTGTGGGTGATTGGCACGCGCCTTGCTCACTCACACGGTGCGGCAAGATGCCTCACTTCATTTTAATTAACTTCTCTCAGGCAATTGCAGATATTATCCCAAAGAGTTAATATTTCACAATTAATGAACTTTTCTATTATTAAAGATAAAACTTCATGCAAAAATAAAACAGCTCAATTGATTGGCTAAATCTGATGAAAAACTTGTGGAATTTGCGCAAATCTACGCCTTAACTTTGGTCTGAAAGCAGCAACAAAACCACAACGAAGGAAGGCCTGCCTCAGATATGGGAATCATGTGAGGATAGCATCCCCCTCCCCCACCCTCTTAAAAATATTAACGATTTCGCAACAAACGATTCTTACCATTTGCGTAGAGTAGCTGCACCCTGTAATGGATTCCGTTCTTCGTTTTCTGGCCATCCGTCTCCTTGTCCTTTTCTATAAATCCAATAAAAGCGGTCCTCTCGACTTCCACAGGCTGCCCGTCCTTGTCAAACAGCGCGATGACAAAGTGAAAGAAATTTGACTTGCGCAGGTTGTTGGGTGGGTGCTTCTCAAAGTGCGCTCTGCCTAACTCACAACTGAAACATGGCCATGTATTAATCTGAAGTTATCCGCCGGACCAGACATAACGAAGCCAGGCCATGTATTAATCTAAAGTTATCCGCCACACATGAAAAGAACATTCAGGAATTCACGTTATTGCATAAAAATACCCTGACAAAAAATAAAAGTAATGTGTCAAATAATCAACCAAACACAGTATAAATCCTGCAACCACCGGGCATCTTCAGCCCCAGTGTGAATTTACCCTGCGATGTATTTACACCCTTCGACATAACTTCTCTCCAGGGGTTCAAGATATCGTAGAAAAAGCTTTATCACTTATTATATTTTATTATTATAAATAAAAAGATAAAATATCTAAAAATTTGTAAAAAAAATCAACTTCCCTGTGTAGATAATTCAAACTTATAAAACAAGTTGAAAATGCATCAAATAAATGATCCAAATAGTTTTTTCGGTTACAAACATAAAAACCGAAATTTTTTATTTATTAGATATTTATTTAGATGAAACCGTCCTAATTTTTTGGGGGGGAGTGAAATTATCCTTGAGAAGGTAAAGATATCCGGAGGCAGGCTGGGGTGTGGGCAAGATATCCTGTTACACCATTGTAAGGAAATTTATCCTCATTGTATTTTTAATCTGTTTATATTATATATTTTTGCCTCTCCGGTATCAGTATTGTATGATATTATTACCTCCCGCCTCCCAGCGCCGTGCATAAAAATTGTACCCCGTTGTAGGAATACCTCTCTTTATTCTTAAAATTACAGATTTGATAAAACTGAAAAACATGAAACGAAAGAAACTATATGTTTATGTTTGCGATGCAGAAACAAAAATAGCAAAATTTTTATTCCATGCACAAGGAATTTTTGAACTCGAACCATCTGCAAAATTATCATCTGGAATTAATATCCTCATATATGTTCTGCAAGTCATGAACGGTTGGGAATTTAGTTTTCCCAACTACTTTGCGCTCGAGTTAATTTTTTACAGTCTCAAACTTGTCCATGCTATTGTGTTTACATTAAACTGTTACTGTTACTTGGTCCGTATTGATCACGATGCAGTGCTTTAATACAACAGAGCGAACATGGATAATGCATGAAAAATAAAATACTTCACCGTTATAACTGAAAAACATGAAACGAAATGATTGTATGTTTTTGGAGGGAGCCAAAACAGAGGGGGTAATAATGTTATACTATGCGGTTAACCAAGGGTATAAGTTCTAAATTCCACAGGTTCGCAATCAATGACCGAAAAATGGTTACCGTCGAAACGATCGGTTTTTTAAACAAAGAAGACGGTTGTTTCACATAAGTGAAAACAATATGTTAGATTTAGTTTACACCTGTGACGATATCCCTTTGTTCTTACAATCCATTATTTTAATGTAATGGACTGGTGGGAGTCCATTATTTTAAATAATGGACTCTTTGCTGTTGCGAGTCCATTATTTTAATACAATGGATTCGCTGCTATTTGAAATGAAAAATAAACAACTGTCCATTTCTTTTTCGTTTAGAACGATTTGGCGTATCTAAAAAAATATTAAACAAGTATATCAGTAAGAAACTGATTATAGTCCCCGCCGAAAGATATCTGAATGTACACTTCTTCGGTCAAAAACTTACTGAAAGATCGTACGTAAAAAAGCAGGAGGGTGGTGGACGGAATTTTGGTCAGCGAACAAAAGTGAAAGCATCGTGCCTCCACAAACAAAAATTTTGGCTATGTTGGAAGTTTAATAGTTTCGTCAATTTTTGGTCAAATCAAAAACCAATCCCACGTCGCACAATCGTAATATATATTCCTTCGCTCCAAAAAAACTCAAAATGCTGTCGTGCAGAATAACTGAGAAATTGCGCGTACAAAAGTGCCCCCACATCACGCCCCCTACAAACAAAAAATTTGGTCAAGTTTGAAGCTTCTCAGTTTCGTCAATTTTTGGTGAAATTCTAAAATAACCACAGGTCGTCCAACACATGTTGTTACTTCCCACAAAAAATCAAAAGCCTGTGGTGAAACGTGAGTGAGTAATCGCGCGTACAAGAGTGGGAGCACTGGTGAGGGACAGATGGACGGACGGACAGACAGACAGACGAACAACGCGTGTTTTATAAGTCCCCCGCTCCGCACGTACCGCGGCGGCGGGGAAATAACAAGCTAAAAAACCACCGTTCCATGTGTTGACCAACCCCCCCCCCCCCCGCCCCCGTTCCTCCATCCCGCCCCTCACCCCGCCCCTCACCCCGTTGTTTATTTGTGTGTGTGTGTGTGTGTGTGTGTGTGTTTACTAAATTTTACGAAAGAATTTGCATCCAGTGTGCAATTCAGCTGGGCATTTTCATTAACGATATCCAAGAACTCTTTTTCCATGTCTACACTTCGCACACCACCCACTGAATGAAAGACTCGGAACTGTACATTATTTTTCTCACACGTTGTTTATTGATTTCAAACCAGACAGCGCGTGACAAAATGGGTCATAACAAAGTGGGCGACATAATTTCACACTAGACTTTTGTTAGGGACAGTCCATGGAATTGGTTGTGAATTGTGTAAACTAAGTCAGATACAGAACTCAGAGGGTCCAAGAGTTCAAATAATGGACAGTTCCTCGGCGTTGCCTCGGAACTGTCCATTATTTGAACTCTTGGACCCTCTTCGTACTGTATCCTATACTGAAAAGGTTTCACTCTGTAGCCATATAAGGTTCGTATGACTGTCATATAATAACAACTATTGGTCGTTTACTTTTACCAGTTTATATACAGTGACGCATCTCAACATTTTTTTTGTAAGCAGCGAATCGAGCATCTTATCTCGGGTTTGTTTAGCGATTTCGATATATTTCTATGTTGATTTGGTGCAGTTTTTATTGAGGCGAACAAAGAACATTTTCAGATGAGTAACTGTTTTTCAAACCCAATTTATGTTTATTACTATTCACTGATGGACGCGAAAATCTTTTCGAAGCTTACCATAAAACCCTACATATTTACTTACCCAACACCTCCTCCCTACTACAACAATCTGAAAATATGCATCAATACGCAGAATGCTGAGCGAATTGATGCGAAAGAAGTATGATGGCGTGCACACACGAGATAAGCCAACCAAACACGGTGAAGTTATCTGTCCAGGCCGTGTAGTAACCCACATCACTGCTTCCTAGAGCTTCCCCCATCCCAACGCAACAGTGTTTAGGATTTCACCAATTAAGGTCATTATTTGTATTGTTTTACATATACCATTGATAAATTATTTAAATGGGTTTCAAAATTTTTTAATTAAATATAAAAATAATTGAGAAGTCGGCGCAGTTATGAATGAACGGCTTTGCCGCTTACTAGCTAAATACATAACAGTGTGGAGTGAACGACAAATCGCTAATAAAAAGGAACAGAACTTAACTCAAAAAATTCTTGAGTAAATAAAAAAAACTGATAAAAGCTGCAGAAATTGTAAAAACAATACCGTTGTTAGAAAATCTCCAAACTGTCAGTGCTTGGAATAAGCGGTGGAGAAATGTCCTGTTATAAAATTTCCCAGATTTGATTAAGGTTCGATTTTACGCAAAACTGAACTGAGTTTGAAGTTGTAAAAAAGGCAAAAAGGTGATAGGAAAAGCGGTTACCTGCCGTAATTCTGTGCCAGCGTGGCCAGGTCGTGCGTGGGTTGGATCCAGCCTCTCATCATGGCGGCGCTGTGCTGACTCGGGTGCGACGCGCTCGCCGACTCCTCCTTCAGGTTTGTCATTACCTTGGCACACCACGCGGCCGCGTCGCTCAGTCCTGTCGCGCTATTTGTCCCCGTGGTCACAATGTCTCAATAGCCGTCGTGTTTGAGTCCAAAAATCTGTCGTGAGCAAACTTTAATCTTAAAAACAGTCTCCAGTATTTTTTACTCTGACAAGCTCTCACAATAAATTATCCCTTGCTGAATTCAAATATTGCCATGTTCTTGTTGATTTTGTCTTTTAAATACATCTATCCGCTTGTGTTTAATACGATACCACACTCGTTTATTCAAGTTTTATTTTGGAGTTCTAACCGATTTTTATAAGGTTATGTTTTTCTCCTGTGTGTTATGTCAGGAATGTTGTTCTTTGTAAGCCGAGAAAATATCTCCACAATGCTTTGCAGTTGGTCACCTGTGCTCATCGCACCAGTCTACTGCTCTTGTTTATCATGTCTGCAGTTTTTAAAAGAATAAGCTAACTTGCTGCAACAAATCAAGGTTTATGAAATTTTAATGACAGTTGCTTTGTTGCTGTAGCGTTCTGAGCACTGGATATTATTTTTAGTTTTTATTGAGCTTTTTTCCGCCCTCCAGTCTCAGTTATTTTTTCGTCAAAAATGAGCAATGAAAATTTCTACTTTTTCTCCTAAAATCATGCCAAATTCTTAACCAGATTTGACAAGAAACAGACCACAGTTGCTGTTGCCTTACCCAGCAACAGACATTTTTTGGAGTGCTTATACAGTTAAATATTTAATGACTCCTCGGCCAGCTAGCCGTTCTATCTTTACGCCCTCGTTTGCTTGACTGACAGGCGGATTTTCGGCTGTAGCAGCGCTGTTTGATCAATAGCAACACCGAGCTTGGGACAGAAGATGTTCACAAGCTCATTTCACCCTTTATATTTCCTTTTATGTGCTGCTATTGTATTTTGGCTGTTTGTTTAGGGGTAATGTTTTGCAGACACTCCACTCATAAAATCATCCGTCCGAAATGAGCGATTAAAATGTTTATGTGAAGACAACGCTTTGAAAAAAATACACGAGGTGTCACACACCTGCACATTTTTATTTGAATGCTTTAATTCTCAGAACTATTTTACATAAAAAGAAAGACAAATGGACAACAATCAAATGAGCTTTTTTCTTACCTTCAGTTTTCAGGTTGATAATTAGGTCTACTACAGCTACAGCTCCACAAAAATTAGAGGATCCAGTGGCTTTTTTTATAATTGAAACAGGGATTTTTTTACTTAATTGATTAAGCAAAGCCTATATTCGAATGAAACGAATTACAAAGTGCATTTGTTGTTTTGTTGTGGCGTAATTATTCACGTAAACAGGCACTGTGGCTTTACTGACGTCACCCTGCGGAGTAATACTCTTGGGAATACTCAATAGAATCTCTTGGCTAATATATTATTCTTCCAGCTGTCCACCAATCAGGCACGTTTATTTTGAAGACTAGCACTTTTTTACGATTTTCTCTAAGCGATGTACTATTTCCATTTATAATGCAGGAAAACAGAATTAGCCGTATTGTCTAAAATTTTAAAATAAAATATGCAGCTTTTTCATGTACTTTGTCCAATTCCGTGTACTCACTTAAAGCTTAACTTCATCTAGATTTTTCACGTTTGTATCACATTTAAACAAGTTGAACGCATGTTCTGCCTCCGACTTACTGGCCATTCATTCGAGCGCCGCGTTTTTTATTGGCGCTGCGGACTGACGGAGCGTGGAGTGCGCAAACAGAACCCCAGCGACTACTAATCACTCTTGTAAACAAGCAACATCATTTCTTTGACTCCTTTTATGGGCAACACATACACCTCGTAATATGGCTTGATTAGGTAAACACCACGTGACTAATAAATAGCATGCAGGACAAAAACATGTGGCTGGACTTGAAAGAGAACAGCGGAATAACAGCATAAATTTTATCACAAGACAATCCATTGTCTGCCTCTTGTTAAACATACTCAAATTATCCAAACATTTACTTGGAGAAAAACGAAAATTACACTCTGTTGTCTCAGAGCAAAATTACACCAGCAATTTACATGCTTTAATTAATTTTTTTTGTACTTGGTTTCGTTTTATGGTATTGTTTATTCATCTTGGTCATTTCATCTGGCAAATTGCTTAGTCTGTACGTGAACTATGGCAAAACTTGATGGCACATGTTCGTGTTCATGATGGCATCACTTAATGTTCACGATGGGATCACTTATATGTTTATGTTCATAATGGGGCCATTCATATGTTCATGATGGGATCGCTTATATGTTCATAATGGGATCACTTATATGTTCGTGTTCTCAATGGGCTCACTTGTATGTTTATGATGGTATTATTCATGTGGTCATGTTCATGGTGGGATCACTTATATGCTCATATTTAATGACAGGATCACTCATTTAATTTTTGGTATCAGAAAAATTTGAGTTGAGATATAATTAATTCAATTTTTGACAGCATTGAATTTTCTAATTGCATAAATTAACTACTGAATTTATGACATTAATAATTTATTTACTGGTAGAAAAAAAAGGAATGAAGTTGCTGAAGTCGCAAGCTGAAAGCTAAATAACCGATAATCATTTCTGATCACATTTATGATAGGAATTAATTATTTTCATTGTAAAAAAACTCAAACAAAAATGAATTTACATTTCATTAACTCAAAAATTAATAAGCATACAAGAAAAACATTGAACTTCTAATAGCATAGAGTAAGTTAATTAAAAGCAAATTAATTACATGAGTCATTTAATATCATGGCACATGCTGAACTTTCAAAATCAAGCTATAATTTGAAATCTCAAAAGTTAATTTATTTCAACATGGTTTTAAAAATCATTTATTTGTTACAAAATAAGAGATTGGGGTGAGAGGGTGAGGGTGAAGGTGAGGAGGTGAGGGTGAAGGTGAAAAGGTGAGGGTGAAGGTGAGAGGGTGAAGGTGAGGAGGCAAGAGTGAAGGTGAAAAGGTGAGAAGGTGAGGGTGAAGGTGAGAAGGTGAGGGTGAAGGTGAGAAGGTGAGAGTGAAGGTGAGAAGGTGAGGGTGAAGGTGAGAGGGTGAGGGTGAAGGTGAGGAGATGAGGGTGAAGGTGAAAAGGTGAGGGTGAAGGTGAGAGGGTGAAGGTGAGGAGGCAAGAGTGAAGGTGAAAAGGTGAGAAGGTGAGGGTGAAGGTGAGAAGGTGAGGGTGAAGGTGAGAAGGTGAGAGTGAAGGTGAGAAGGTGAGGGTGAAGGTGAGAGGGTGAGGGTGAAGGTGAGGAGATGAGGGTGAAGGTGAGAAGGTGAGGGTGAAGGTGAGAAATTGAGGGTGAAGGTGAGAAGGTGAGGGTGAAGGTGAGAGGGTGAGGGTGAAGGTGAGAAGGTGAGAGTAAAGGTGAGAAGGTGAGGGTGAAGGTGAGAAGGTGAGGGTGAAGGTGAGAAATTGAGGGTGAAGGTGAGAAGGTGAGGTTGAAGGTGAGAGGGTGAGGGTGAAGGTGAGAGTAAAGGTGAGAAGGTGAGGGTGAAGGTGAGGAGGTGAGGGTGAAGGTGAGAGGGTGAAGGTGAGAAGGCGAGAGTGAAGGTGAGAAGGTGAAGGTGGGAAGTGAGAGTGAAGGTGAGAAGGTGAGGGTGAAGGTGAGAAGGTGAGGGTGAAGGTGAGAGGGTGAAGGTGAGAAGGCGAGAGTGAAGGTGAGAAGGTGAAGGTGGGAAGTGAGAGTGAAGGTGAGAAGGTGAGAGTGAAGGTGAGAAGGTGAAGGTGGGAAGTGAGAGTGAAGGTGAGAAGGTGAGGGTGAAGGTGGTCACTTTCCTTCTTCGTGCACTGTTTGACTTTAGTTCCTCTACCGTTTGCTGCTTTGTTTGGGCCATGTCCTAAAAATGTAAATGTGAATAAAATATGAGTGATACCGGTGTAGCATTATATCTCGCCCGTTGTACACTCCATCCCACCCCCGCCCCCGGGGGAAGATTGATTAGGCTCTCTTCCCCCCCCTCCCCTCCCACCTGATATTTTTTGCCCCTATTGGTATCAGTTTCTAAAAGGACGATAAAGTTGAACATACAAGAAAACGCTTCTTGGATAATGTGGAAGTTATTTATGATAATCTTACTGATCAGGAGTATCCACCTGGGGCTCTCTTTGTTTGAATTGTGTTGAATTTAGTCAATAAAGTTGTTCGAGATAGTTTCATACAGTTTAGTTGAGTCCATTTATTCACATGAACAAATGCTATCAAAATACATTTACATGTAAAAAAGTTCGTGGGGGTGGGGGGCTAAATATACTGGAGAGGGAAGTTAGCCTGTAAAGGGGGGGGGGGGGTAAGATAGCCTGTTACACCGGGTAACAGTATAAATGAATGTTTGTGAATTAGCTGGATATCATACTATCAACGGATTCGAGCACGTGCACTGTAATTCGAGATTCGTCTTTACACACAGCTATGGAGAAGCTTAGTTCCAAGTTGAGTCAATACTGACATATTATTTTTATTGAGTTCTATGGGGGATCCGTTGTGGGATGGGAGGGGGGGGGGGGGGCATCACAGTTGGCAATATGGCGGATTTCCTTCGGATGTGGAAGGCGCAGATTGTGACTTATTTTGCAAGTATTAATATTCATCATTATAAATTAGTTAACTGAGAACTGTTAATGCCATGCTGGATTTTATGTATGAGGCAACGCCGAGAGTGATCTGGGCGCGGAATATACAGCACTGCAAAGCGTAACACCATTCGCTGTCTAGCCTCAGGTGTACATTTTAAAAATGAACATTTTACTTGAGACTCGTCTTCTTAGACTCGACTTTGAAACTTGATTATGATTTTTAAACTATACCTTTTTATATTTTATCTTTTTACGCTGCTGATAGATGATTTTCTGTGTTGTTCTTCTGTTAAGCTCTTACAGCTGTTTTAGATTAAGCGCTACACAAGCAATTTACAACAACAACAATAATAATAATAATAATAATAATAATAATAATAATAATAATAATAATAATAATAATAATAATAATAATAATAATAATAATAATAATACAACATCTTGAACAACTATTTTCTGATCTGAAAAAATGGCCAGAGACTGCCTTTTTTGCGCACGTGTTCCTGTATTGTTCTTTATATCGTTTTGTCCACCCTGGAAAAAAGGCACAGACAGTTGTGTTTATTTTACCCATTTATTTATCCCTTTCACAGTCAACAGGATTACTCTTCCGTAATGTCACTTGATGGCTATTTTTTTTTCAAAGTCGAAGCATAAACATGTATTGTAAAGGCTTGTCTAATGAGCTGACCTATGATCTTTATGTCATTTCGGTAATACTGTGACAATTCCTGTGCTAATTGGTTGCATCAAAAAGTCGAATTGAAAATTGAAGATTTCTTTTGTGTTTCTTTAATTGCTTCAGTTTAACAAATAAATCAAACGAATTTTTCTTGTGTAAGCCAAGTGGAGTAAAACCGAGTTCCAAACATCACTGCCGTGTAGTATGTTTCGGTAACCGAAGTGCTAAATCAATTTTACATCGTGGCCAAATGTCGTGTTGGTGCAGGAAGTGCTTTGTGTTGACGCGCAGCTTTCTTCCTCGTTCACTGTTTTCCCTGGGCCTACCTGTTAGCGTCACTAATTACAAAGTTTTTCATTACAAAATTTCATCATCATGCTTGTTTGGTGTTATTTATCACGATGCTTATTGAATGTCATCCACCACCATGTTTGTTGAGTGTCATTCACCACCGTGCTAGCTGAGTGTCATTCACCACCATGTTCGTTGAGTGTTATTTGCCACCATGCTTATTGAGTGCTATTCATCACCATGCTTGTTGAGTGTCATTCACCGCCATGCTTGTTGAGTGTCATCCACGCCATGCTTGTTGAGTGTCATTCACCACCACGCTTGTTGAGTGTCATTCACCACCATGCTTGTTGAGTGTCATTCACCACCATGCTTATTGACTCTTATTCCCTATAGTACTCGCATAGTTCTTTCCACTAGTGTGCTTGTTCGGTGTTGTTACTCACCATGTTTATTCATGTTATTCATAATAATATTGTCAGTTTTCTTTCTGTGTGCGCAGATTTCACATTTTGCCCAGTGTTTTTTTTTTTTTTTTTAGATTTTTAAAATGGAAAAATACACGTCAAGTGCCATGTTTTCTTTTCAGATAGAGAATTGGAGTTCTATCATTACATATTCAAAGCCAATACTTTTCATGGTCCTTGTAACAATTTCTCGGAACTGTGTAAAATTTACAGGAGCACATGCAGCTGCTATTATTCGAAATTCCAGTAAAGGCATAAATGTTACACTTGCTTTGAAAATAAGTGCAAACGTTTACAGATTATTGCACTTACTGGTGAATCCTCCCACCTCCATTAAAAAGTAAAACCGGTGTAACGATTTCAGATTACCCCCAATGTCAGATTCCCCCTCGGGAATCTGAAATCGATTTCAGGTTCCCGGGGGGGGGGGGTAACTTGAAATCGATTTCAGATTCCCCCCTCCGATTTCAAATTCCCCCCTCTCAAAATTAAAAACAGACAGAAATAAACAAAAAAATAAAGTTTTATCAAGTTTTTTTTCTGTCGAAATATGAAAATGTCTACATTTATGCAATGATACTACAGATAGTAAACATTAATACTATCACCAGTCTTTTCCATCTTTCAGTTTTCCATATCTAGTTATTATCATAATTCATATAACTTTTGTCTAGAATTAGTTTTTTTTATTTGCTGTTCTCTGATCGCATTTTTTATTTTGTAAAGAGTGCTCCTTATTTATACTCATCTCAGACAGGCCTGGACACCTGTCTACAGGAGGATAATCCACCAGATACAGGTTAACAATAAAACAATGCTTGATGTGTTACAAGAGGGCACAGGAAGACGGAGTCGGAGTAGTAGTGTCATTAAAGACCAAAGCACAAGCCAGTCCCACAAAGGAACATGGAAGCAGTCATCGGAGCATCAAAGATTAGTGTCACTGCTTCGATGACAGCCATGGCACTAAAAGTCTGTATATAAATTGGCAGATGTAAATTTAAAAAATTCTAGGTATGCCTGGGGGGGGGGGGGTTTGAAATCGGAGGGGGGAATCTGAAATCGATTTCAGATTCCCGGGGAGGTAACTTGAAATCGATTTCAGATTCCCGGGGAGGAATCTGAAATCGATTTCAGATTCCCGGGGGGTAACATTTAAGGGAGGTAATCTGAAATCGGTACACCGGCATTTCGCCTAACGAAGGCTTATGGGGAATCTCATGGGCTTTTTTGTCATATCAACAGTGAGGTGCTAGGCTACTCAGGGGTCAAAAAGTGTGACAATTTTTATGCATATGCTTTATGCTCTTTGGATTTCATACCCATGGGACCAAAATTCGACCATTTTTCGACGGTGAAAGTCACTTAATGGTTGCGACCAAAAACAACGTTGCTTACCCAATGCCTCTTCAACGTTGTGTCAAAGATGCTGGTTAGATGTCGATCTGTGCTTGCGACCAACCACAACCAAAGTACACCCAGAGTTTGGTCGGATCATGGATCGACCTCAGAATCTCTGGGGAGTTTCAAATGGTATGGAAGCCCTTGATAGAAGCTACTAGATTCGGCAAATTTACCATTTTACGTGTAAAACAGTTTCCTTATTTTACATGAATGAAAAAAAAAACGGGTGCTCTTTCAGCATTGACGCCATGTTGTAAAAATGGTGGTAATTATTTTCTTGGAAAGCTCCCAAATTCAGCACAAAAAGCAGAAACACTGCGCTGAGTCCTAATATGAAGCAAGAAAAATAAAGCAGATGGAATATGCCCATCAAAGCCCTGTCACCGATATAATAATAGATTCATGGTGCTTTTCGCCCCTTTTCGGCAAAATAGAGCGCATTTCGTTAATTGAATTATTTGGTGAAATACAAACCTCCATGCAGGCTATGCTAATGAAATTAGCGAAGGGCGAATCTAATAGAAAACCAGCATATGGTCAGTGTTGCTGAATCCAGTCTCGTCACGGACTCCCCGTTCTCTCGACGGTGGGGGAGGGGGCTCGGGAGACTGGGCGGGGGGTGTTAGGACGATCAGCTAAAGGTTCTTGGAGTGATGGTATGTGTGCGAAAAGGCAAGCTTGAAATACTAGACCTGTGTAGGGAGAGGATACAGCTGGTAATATTCAACTTTCTTACAGATATGATCCTGTTTCAATTTTGAAAAACTGGTGACAAAATTTGATGTCAGGTTTCGTTTTGAATTATACTTCTTAAGCTATTTAGACATTTAAAAGATACCTTTGCAAGCAAAAATATTCTAATAGATTTGAATAATAATTATATGATAATAAGTGATAAGTTAAATAAGAAAAATCGTACCGACCCCCTCTAGTACATAAAAATGGCATGTTCCCTTTATTATCGTTATGCCGCTTTCGGTTGTCTGGTTTCAATGAAATACAAGACCAACAATTCTGTTGCTTTTCACATTAAGGTCAAATTTTTGTCACGTTCTATTTGTCAATGTGAACGTAAAAACGCCCTCCCTGTTATGGTTTGAGCTGTACTCGCCTCGTCTGGGGTTGATTCTTCGTCCAGACGACACGTGCATTTCAAAAAGCAGTCTCTCGGCTAAAGCTGATATCCAGAAGGACTAATCCGAGGGCAGAGAAACGTTGTAAGAGTTTCTGAAAGAGACAGGCCACTCTTTACATTTTGAAGTTGATAATAATACTGTACTGTGTGTCATATTGTACTGTATGTCATATTGTATTGTATATAATTGTAATGTATGTCATATTGTACTGTATGTTATACTGTACTGTATGACATATTGTACTATATATCCTACTGTACTGTATGTCATTTTGGAATTTATGTCATATTGTACTGTATATCATGTTGTAATGTATGTCATATTGTAATGTATATCATATTATACTGTATGTCATATCGTACTGTATGTCATGTTGTACTATATATCATTGTAATGTATGTCATATTGTACTGTATGTTATACTGTGCTGTATGCCATATTGTACTTGGTGTCATACTGTACTGTATGTCATATTGTAATGTATGTCATATTTACTGTATGTCATATTATATGTCATATTTCACTGTTTGCAGAAACATATACAATGTAGTACATTTTGCGGTAGAGAGTATTGGGTACACATCGAATACATTTTTGCAGAGAAATGGCATATAATTCTTCACACATATATGCATATTTATTAACTGTATATTTATAGTGTAATAGATTTATAAATATATTCAGAGACATTAATTCGATTTCATCAGTCGCCATTGTCCATTGACGAGTTTGACTGGTGGCTAGTTTTCCGGTGGTAACTATGACTAACAGCCACTTGTCCGGTGGCCAGTTGTCCTACACCCAACTGAAATAGCAGTCAGTAAGTGAAATGAAATCGTTCCGGCGGTACACCAAGTTTCAGAAAGCAGGATGTCTTTTTATGGACTAAGACATATCATGAAACGGCGTATAGGTCTTCCTGCCCAAACACATGCCCAAGAACTTGAAGGAGACATCGGAAATCGGCATGGTTACGCATGATCGAGCACGCTGCTTGTATAACCGTCTCGACCTTGGTAGGTAGGTAAGATACATCTAAAAATTCATTTCACTATACTCAGCAGTAGTTACCGTATGCATGTAACCTACATAGTGAATTCGCCTGAGTGTAGTTAATGACCAATATTTACTGGCAACGCTTCAATGACTGTTGCAGTGCTTACCGCACTAAACTGGGTGAAAAAGATCAGTTTTACTTCGTATTTTGGAGGTGAAATGGAAACGTATGCAAAAGAAAAAGCTAGAGGCATGGCTTTGTCTTGACTTGCTACACATAAAAAGGCTTTGAAATTCGCAATTTGTCGCCAAAATAAATTATACAACTAGCTAGGAAATGGCACTGTAACACTACTCCACGAGGAATAGAAGTCAAAGTATGGGAATTTTAAATTGCAAGCACCAATGAATTTCAGAACTTTCCTTTAGTTGTGCTTTATACTTGATAAAACCCTTGCTTTGGCGAAGCTTAAGGTGAGTAAGTCAAATATCAAATGTTTAGATAACTTGTCAGACCAGCAAGCAAACTTCTATCATTGAATATTTTGCAAGATACTCTGGTCTGAGAGTAAATATTGAAAAATTTATGCTATTTTTATAGGTCCGTGGAGAGTCAAACATAAAGAAGATTATAATCTTACGGTTATAGGGGGAAGCTTTAACATGCTACGCATTGAAGTAGGAGCTCATGTTTAAAACTGTACTCAGGTTACTATTGTAGACAACAACAAAAAAAAAAAGAAATAGCTACACGCCTAAACCTATGGAGTCGGACATGTCTTACGTTATTGGGGAACGTAAGCATAGCCGAAACTATGAGAATGGCTAAACTCCTTTATAGTCTGAGCAACACCACTTATACAGATAACGATTTGACAAGAGCACAGTCTGTGATAAATAGGTTTATTTGGGCTAATAAACCCAATACGAAGTCGAAGTAAACCTAGTAGGAAATTTTGATGAGGGGGTATCCGTGCTCCGTAGTTGTGATGAAAAAATGGTTGAAATTGACTTGGCTATCAAGACTGTGGGATGAAACTATAAATAATGCTACAATACACTGCAAAATGGGGAAAATATGGTGGCTTAAGATTAATTTTGCATTCAAATTTTGATTTAAAATATATAAATCTTCCTTCTTTTTATAAAGAAGTGCTTATGTTTTTACTGAATAAGGCAATCAGAATAAATATGGAGGTGTTTTGTGGAGCAATAAGGACATAGTAATAGACAATAAATCCCTATATATTAAGCAGTGGCATGTGGAAGGAATATTTTATATTAAAGATTTTTTAGATAGAGAGAACAGGTTTTTTTCTTTATCGGATTTCGAGTAGAAGTACGATCCGAAGTTAGATATTCTGTTTTATAATGGTCTAAAAATTCAAATTGACAAATGGCTTAAGAATACGGATAACAATAGATTTTTAACAGAAGACTGTAGTCGACTGTAGTAGCCGCTTGTTTAAAATATAGGATCTTATACTCAATGTAAGGAGAGCTAAATCTAAAGATTATTATTCTATTTTGATAAGGAAAATTGTAAGAGCTCCGGTAAGTCTCGCCTTTTGAGCCGGGAAGGACTGAATGATAGTGCTCGTATTTACAAAGTATGCTTGCTATAAAAACATAACAAAAGAAACAATTATTGGCCCTGCAGTTTAAATTAATCTACAACGTTATAGCAACAAACAAGAGAAAAAAGATTTGAATATTGTGGGATTAGACACATGTCAATTTTGTAGTATTTAAGATACCTTAATTCATTTTTTTCTGGAACTGTAAAGCCACCAGGGAAATAATCAATAGATTCCTAAGCGTGTTGACGCTGCACTCGTTCGTCGTTAAGAAGTAGGATCTTATAGTTGGAAAGAATAGATTATCAGAAGATAATCTTTCGCTTTTAATAAAATATCACATTTATCAGTTTAGAATTCACAAGTAGCAGCTTAAGGAGAACAACTTATAACAAATGTTAAAATGCGGTATATTATAGATCTGAGAAATTTAAATGATGAAATGTTGCAAAAATGGGCTTCATTTGGTGTCTCTCTTTTGAAAGAGGGCAATGAAACTTATGTGTCTTCAAAAACACTGCAACTGTTCATCTGATATTCACTGAATTATTCTTCTTTGTTAATGCTATCACCGCCACACTTGTTTGTATGTTTATAAATATAAATATCCCTGAATGTTAGGCCCCATAGCGCATATTTGAATATGGGTGGCTGTGCTGAATAAAATTCCCTCCTCCAAAAACATACCGGTAATAGGAAAAATAAAATATATAAAATTATAGAATTGTTCGAGCACGTACAGTCTGTTATTTATTGACCCTTAACCGTGGCTGGAAGATGAATGAAGTCGTATTGAGCTCCAGAGGATCCAAGACTTTTACCTTCACGGACTATATGATGCACTGCTTAAATAAAATGGTTTATTTATGATATTTAGTTATGCTCAATCATTTCATGCTTTTAACAATGCAGGCTCTGGGCATTAGAAAGTACTGATGATCAATGCGGCCTGACTGTTGGTTCGCGTTTGGTATGATGTTCAAGTTACGGGTTCTTCAAATGTGCCGGAATGATGTTTCAAAATTGACCAACACGACACTTGTGAAATAGAGGAAGAGATTACCGCGAATTAAGACTGTGTGCATATAAAGCATGATCTTGCCATAGTCTCAATGTCTATATTTTATCGCAGATATGAGAATACAACCATGCGGTAATTTTCACGATGACGATACTTGAGCGTGTGTTATGCAACGCCCTTGGTCAGCAACTCTAAGGTACAGAGTTAGGCTATGCGCTGCGTTGCTGGCGGCAATAGGAATTAAATCCAATTGAACTATGCACAACATCTAAATGGAAAATGTATGCTTTAAAAGCCAGTCGTAGGTTGTACAAAGTTGTTCAAGTTCAATGGCATCGAAGGTATTTAATGAATAGTTCGACCTCAGAGGAAACGTGTTTTGTAAGACAAATAACTGATATCAGTGCAGTGGGTTTTCTATATTTGACTATTAGCATGTACTGCATTTGTTCGTCAACACTTAAACAATGCGTATATATACTAAAGTACATGTTTACATTCCTGCGTATTTGCTACGACGTGTATCAATACACGTTAGGCTGGTTGTAAATTCCTTCCAACGAGCGTGATTGGACTTTCAGTTTCATTGAACATGTTGTTTACAATTCGACAAATGCTGTGGGTGAGACGTCAACCAGTATCTTCCAATCTGGTCAGTGGCTGAGAGCATTGTTCTGAGACATCTCCCGTTTTACCGACTGAAACACTGTTCATGACTACTGTTTCAGTCATCACAAGAAAAGGTTTTGGTCCTTGAAAATTTTTCACTTCTCTCCATTTACACGCTATTCTCCAATTTGGTGTAAAGGCCTTTCAATTACATGGTTCTTCATAATGGTGCGTCATATCCATTACAGAAAGTCTCATCAGAGGTCAGCTGCTGTTGTCACTGTTAACTGGAGTCCAGTGGCGCACAAGATAAGTATTAAATTAAAGAATTTAGAAGTTATCAGACTTTTCTAGAATATTGCCTGGCTTACCTATAGATTGTCTGTATCTTTACACATTGGTCAAAGTCATAATTGTTTCTGAAATTGTATTTCGTTTATTTTTCACTTTGTAACAAGTTATCTTATGAAACTATTTTCGAGCAGCCTGTCACAGTTTCAAGTAATGCATCTGTAACTTAAAAACAGAAAGCCTTACCTACATGTGCTTTACTATACCTATACATGTTGCTTTTCATATATATTGTCTTAAAGTAATGGCTTAGGTTAAGGGCTTCTAATAAATTCGTAGCATGGTAGAACAGCACGATACTTTTATTGAAAAATCTGTTGGCAGAGTTTCACATCTTCAGCTAAGAATGAGACTCAAACTAATGACGGTATTGTCTGCTCATACCGATTATGAGTAGTTGTGATTTTCCTCCTTCATTTGGTGTTTGTGCATTCAAGGCTACTAAAGCTTCATAAACCGGGAGATTCTTGGTACTCTCTACTCTCTCTTCCTCTCTCTTTCTCTCTCTCTCTCTCTCTCTCTCTCTCTCTCTCTCTCTCTGTCTCAGCAGAATTTTCAGTAACAACTATTGTCTCTAGCAAATCTAAATACAGAAGATCTGTGCATCGAATCTGAATCCAACAAAGTGACAGAGAGGTACTTGGATTTAAAAGAAGCAAGAAAGTTGAATGATTACCACCGGATGCAGAAATCGCCTGTGATGAAAAGAAGGAAATTTATACTGGGCAAAGATAGAGAGGTAAAACACAAAGAGCTCAACAAAAAATTGTGAAGAAAGGTCCGAAGCCTATTTGATAAATGATCTTGACAGCAACTACCAAAGGAAAAATAACCATAACCTATTCAAAACAGTGCGAAACTTAAGCAATAAACAGAAGAAGGCAATGAGTGCTGCCGGAGACAAAGAGAGCAATATTCACACTATTACAGATGAGGTTCTTAAATGCTGGTAAGAACGCTTTAAGCAACATATAAACACTGAACTCCTGCATGATAGTGAAGCCACCAAAGATATTCCAGAGCCCACATCGGACTCCGATAATTAGCAATCGATAACGTTGCAAGAGGTGGAGAACGCACTGTCAGTCAAATGAAATTCCATCGAGCACCACATCATGACCAAATCACCGCAAATGTCCTAAGAGCAGGAGGCAACCCAATGAGCCTGTGACTGCACAGTATCATCGACAGTTTGGATATCAAAGCCGAAAGACTGGTCCAAAATGGTTGTAACACCCAATGAATGCGCCATGCTGTTATCCCCTACCCTGTTTAATATATTCCTGGACTTTGTGATGACGGAACTAAAATATCTAGATCACACTTTCTACCTAAGCGAGGACCTCTCCTAAGACATCAGATATACAGATGACAATACGCTACTTTCGGGCATATTTAAAAAGTTACAATTGCCGACTAGGAGGCGCATGCAGAGCATGGTGTCTGAAAACAAATGGAGCAAAATGTAAAATCATAACACATTCCTACAGCCAAATAAATGTCGATGGGCAAACCGTCAAACATGAAGAAGAGTTTGTAGTACTAGGAAGTATAGTACCAGACTGCATATTGGACCGAAAAAGAAGAGCTGTCCTTGCTTCAGCTGCATTTGGACACTTGAAAAACCTATCTGGACACAGAAGTCAAACACCGAAAGCTCAAAGCTACACTATATGAAGCACTGATTTTACCCGTTGCTGTTTATGCGTCAGAAACCTGAACGCGAAAAACCGAAGACGTCAGAAAACTCGAACTGTTTGAGATGAGATGCTTCATCATTTTGAGGGATAGAATGAGCAACGCAAAAATACGTTACCTGCTTTACATGGAGAGAACCATCATCGAATGCACATTGCACATTTAAACACATTGTAAGAAAAGCACAAACTGCATGGTATCACAGTGTCACATTAATGCACACCTGGACTAAAAGGAAATCCACCCAAAACGGTTGGGCCATATCAAGTAGAACGACCAATAAAAACGGCAGAAAGGTGAACCAGCAACAGAGCGGTTTGGCGCTGTTTGGGGAGAGCAAGGAGCGCACGGTGGTTCGAGTGTGGAAAACCCAAGGCGATAAGTGGCTCAGGTTGGGGAAATTTGTCATATTGCTTTGTGATAAGATGTGACCATTTTGATGAGTCAGACGTTCTACGTGTTGAAACAGACAAAATAATGAATACTTAGAAAAGAAGACGTTTGAAAAAGAAAATAAGAAAAAAGGCACACCCATCTCAACTCACGTCCTCTAAAACTCAGTAAACTCGGACAAAAGCACACTCTTTCAAGACAAGGTGGTCTATAAATGCATGAAATTAGAAAAATTTGATCTTTACTCGAAAGCAAAACAATAAACGAGGAATAGGCTTTACTGATGACTGCCTTAGGCTTTAGGTCGCCTGTGCATGAAACAGGAATTTAATTTCATGAAAGAGGTAAAGGTGTAGTTTAAGGGACTCAAATCCCAGCGAGGCCACTCACGTTACCATGGTTATCATGCGTATACATGACTTTCCAAAATAACCCCTTTTGGTAGGAAACGCGGAGTACTGGATGAAAAATACCTCTTTTTAAACGAAATTGGCAGACCACGCGGACCGCGTCTTGCCTCAAAATTAACCTCTTTCTCCGCGTTTTTCTGGAAACACATGGTAACACATAAGATACCAAGTAGTCCCCCTGGCATTCAAATGTTTTGTAGAAAAAAAGTTTCATATACCTTTTTGCATGACAATATAAACAATATAATAATAAATACGGTTCCAACAAAGTTGGCCAAAAAAGGTGGGTGTCATTTAAACTTTACTTATAAATATTATTGAGCGATAATATATAGCAATACAATTAATGACATGCTATATATGATATTTAATAATTTTAGTAAAATTATAGAAAATTGAAAACAGTTATGAAGTGCAGCTTGCACTGTGAAATGGCGGACCAACAACTGCAGCTACATTTTCTGAGATCGACAAATTATTTGTCAAACATTTTAAACACTTTTATTGAAAAAATGTTGTAGCTCTGTTTTAAACTTATTGTAGCCTAATTATAATCAAATGTAATTTTGACTACAAAAAATTACGCACCTAAACTACACCTTTTCATTGAAATGTAATGTAAATTCATATTAAGGTCACTGTTTAGCTCAAGTTTAGTGCTTTGCGTAATTTTTCACTAATTTTTTATCACAATATATGTATATCTAATTAGTGTAAACTGAGAAAACGATTTTCCATTCTGATGTACTCGGCTCAATCCTACTGTCGTTAACTACAATACATGAAGTTTTACATCTAAAAGGCAACATACATGCATAGCAGAAGCAGTCACTCAAATGATGAATCGAAAATGCTTGTTGTTTATCCATATTCCTATAACTTCTCTTATAACCTACTAAACAATTAACTACAGTTTTTATTTTTTCAATAAATACCAATCAATAAATTAATTGATAAGAAATGAAATTGACATTCATAACAAAAATATAGATTCTGTTCGTGGGGGAAAAATAACTGAGTTCAACGTAGGAGTTTGTTTTGAAGAAGGATGAGTGTATCATGTCATAGCAAATCCAGCATTACCGTTTTTGGTAACTGAGAGTTGCAGCCCGAACACTATCGCTAAGAAGATGCACAGTCAATATATGCACCTGTAATTCTAGACATTCGTCATATTTTTCCAGCTCTGGCCAATAGGGAAAAACAAAAGATAAACTGAAAAAAAACTTGAAAAAAGCTCAACTTTCGGGACGATCTTTCAGATTTTTCTGTCACTGCATACAATACAGATACAATACAGATACAATACAGATACAATGTAATACAGATGTAATACAATACAGATACAAAAAAAGAGATGGTACAAAACAAGGCAAACAGCCTCCTCGCCACCCCCCCCCCCCTCCCCAACCCGGTAAAAAGCGAGATGGAGGCACGCACTACAGGGGCGGTTTACCGGGGGTAGGGGGTACCTAGAACCACAGTGTATGTGACTAAGCCAGTACTATACCTGAATGTCTGACAACCGTCAATCATTGTCACTATATGAACAAGGGGGTGATAACGCCTGAGGACGCATTTTTCAGGCTATGTCCTGACAAAAGGACAGAATGTACATCACTGAGCAAGCAGCTTGGTGAGTAGCGCATTGAGTTTGATTCGTTTAGCATGTTTTAGCTGCACCTGAACCAGCCGTTAATGATATCAATGTAGGACCCCCTCAAGTTGAACAGGAGAACAAATCCGCAGTTAAGAAGACAATTTCTGGCCAAATGAAGACTGGCAACTCATGTGGAGAAGAAGATGGGCTAAATTGGCCAACAAATGTAGTTACCATTCTTGAGCACAATTTATCTTCTTCTCACAAATTAAGTACTTAATGTGAATTATCATCAAAGTGCCCCCAGCATGTTTGTGACAATTGTTTCTCTTTCTTCTCCAGTTTGTGGCTTTTGTTTTGCGTTTAGTTTTACTACAAATTTACAGGAAGTCTGAATAGGTTTGTGGTCACTTCAAACAAAGAGTTCGTTGCAGCTTTAAGATAGATCTTCATCAAGGCGCTAAAGAACACGTTCATTGCATGACTAGGGCATACAGAACGTCTCATTTGCCTGGCCTACGTTGCGTACACACTCGAGCGTAAAACGTTATATGTCATATGTCATATGTCATGTTACAGGCAGTAATGGTGAAGTTATCCATACATATGGAATGCCATTTTAACATCTAATGCTTATTTTTTATATCAAAATATAATTAAAGATACTAATAAATCAATGTAGATCTCATTAATTTGTATTTTACAAAATCTTATATCTTATATTTCAAACTTTAAAAATTTTAAGGGATTCATACATTTATCCAAAATTTAACGAATCGTTAATTACATTTTGTAGGTGAAAAACTGATTTATTGCTCTCAGTAAAAACAGCTCAAGAATTGCTTCTTTTTTGTGCAGTAAAAATTAAAAGAAAGATTCTACATACAGAAGCCAGTCATTATTTTGCTTCTGAATTTAAACAAACAAATAAGCATATATTTTGATACGAAAAAATTAATTTCTGAGATCAAAAATCATTTGCAGATTTCAAAATATAAATTAGAAAGTCTCATTCTAAAATAATGTAGTCTCAAATACATTCGTGATATCAATGAAAAGAAAATAAGTTGTCGAGCTCAAAACTGAGATTTTGCTATCAAATATTTCATTTTTGCGATCAACAATTGAACTTTTGATCTTTAAAAATCAATTTTAGAGATCATTGAATAAGTTTGATATCAATAAACATTTTTTATATCTCTTAATTTTTATTGATATCAAGAGTTATTTTTGAGATGAATACATTTAGAGATATCAAAAATATAATTACAGAGAACAAAAATTACGTCGTAGTATAGAAAATTTAAGCTTTGAAATCAAAAATTAATTCTTGATATCAATAATTGCCTATTGCATGTTAAAGTGGCATTCCATTTATGACATTGTCGATGTTACTTCGGTTTCAATTATCGACAAAATCACCGAGTGCGTCACTTCCTCCCTGAAGTCTACACAAAAAGGATAAACGCTTCCTACCTGATGTCTACACAACGAGGATAAACGCTTCCTACCTGACGTCTACACAACGAGGATAAACGCTTCCTCCCTGAAGTCTACACAACAAGGATAAACGCTTCCTACCTGATGTCTACACAACGAGGATAAACGCTTCCTACCTGAAGTCTACACAACAAGGATAAACGCTTCCTACCTGATGTCTACACAACGAGGATAAACGCTTCCCATCTGACGTCTACGCAACGAGGATAAACGCTTCCTACCTGACGTCTACACGAGGATAAACGCTTCCTCCCTGAAGTCTACACAACAAGGAAAAACGCTTCCTACCTGATGTCTACACAACGAGGATAAACGCTTCCTATCTGAAGTCTACACAACAAGGATAAACGCTTCCTACCTGATGTCTACACAACGAGGATAAACGCTTCCTACCTGACGTCTACGCAACGAGGATAAACGCTTCCTCCATGACGTCTACACAACGAGGATAAACGCTTCCTCCCTGAAGTCTACACAACGAGGATAAACGCTTCCTACCTGATGTCTACACAACGAGGATAAACGCTTCCTACCTGAAATCTACACAACAAGGATAAACGCTTCCTACCTGATGTCTACACAACCAGGATAAACGCTGCCTACCTGACGTCTACGCAACGAGGATAAACGCTTCCTACTTGACGTCTACACAACGAGGATAAACGCTTCCTCCCTGAAGTCTACACAACGAATATAAACGCTTCCTACCTGACGTCTACACAACGAGGATAATCGCTTCCTACCTGACGTCTACACAACGAGGATAACGCTTCCTACCTGACGTCTACACAACGAGGATAAACGCTTCCCACCTGACGTCTATACAACGAGGATAAACGCTTCCTCCCTGAAGTCTACACAATGAATATAAACGCTTCCTACCTGACGTCTACACAACGAGGATAAACGCTTCCTCCCTGAAGTCTACACAACGAGGATAAACGCTTCCTCCCTGAAGTCTACACAACGAATATAAGCGCTTCCTACCTGACGTCTACACAACGAGGATAAACGCTTCCTACCTGACGTCTACACAACGAGGATAAACGCTTCCTACCTGACGTCTACACAACGAGGATAAACGCTTCCTACCTGACGTCTACACAACGAGGATAAACGCTTCCTACCTGACGTCTACACAACGAGGATAAACGCTTCCTACCTGACGTCTACACAACGAGGATAAACGCTTCCTCCCTGAAGTCTACACAACGAATATAAACGCTTCCTACCTGACGTCTACACAACGAGGATAATCGCTTCCTACCTGACGTCTACACAACGAGGATAACGCTTCCTACCTGACGTCTACACAACGAATATAAGCGCTTCCTACCTGACGTCTACACAACGAGGATAAACGCTTCCTACCTGACGTCTACACAACGAGGATAAACGCTTCCTACCTGACGTCTACACAACGAGGATAAACGCTTCCTACCTGACGTCTACACAACGAGGATAAACGCTTCCTACCTGACGTCTACACAACGAGGATAAACGCTTCCTACCTGACGTCTACACAACGAGGATAAACGCTTCCTCCCTGAAGTCTACACAACGAATATAAACGCTTCCTACCTGACGTCTACACAACGAGGATAATCGCTTCCTACCTGACGTCTACACAACGAGGATAACGCTTCCTACCTGACGTCTACACAACGAGGATAAACGCTTCCCACCTGACGTCTATACAACGAGGATAAACGCTTCCTCCCTGAAGTCCACACAACGAATATAAACGCTTCCTACCTGACGTCTACACAACGAGGATAAACGCTTCCTCCCTGAAGTCTACACAACGAGGATAAACGCTTCCTACCTGACGTCTACACAACGAGGATAAACGCTTCCTACCTGACGTCTACACAACGAGGATAAACGCTTCCTACCTGACGTCTACACAACGAGGATAAACGCTTCCTACCTGACGTCTACACAACGAGGATAAACGCTTCCCACCTGACGTCTACACAACGATTATAAACGCTTCCTCTCTGAAGTCTACAAAACGAATATAAACGCTTCCTACCTGACGTCTACGCAACGAGGATAAACGCTTCCTACCTGAGATATTCACAACGAGGATAAACGCTTCCTATCTGACGTCTCCGCAGCAAGGATAAAAGGTTCCTCCCTGAGGTCTGCAAAACGAGGATAAACGCTTCCTACCTTAAGCCTACCAAACATGCATAAACGCTTCCTCCCTGAAGTCCACAAAACGAGTATAAACGCTTCCTACCTGAAATCTGCACAACAAGGATTAAACTCTTCCCACCTGACCCCCACACTGCACTTATAAATGCTTCCCACTCTACACCTGCACCTTATGCCTGCTGCAAAGGTTAAGTTATTACAGCAGATCCACTCCGATTAAAACATTATAATCAAGTTATAGTTAAAGGACGACTTCACGGAGAATCGTTTGCTTCAGACCACATTTTTACTAAGAATTTGCCTGTGACGGTACCCCGATATTTAGCCGACCGATATTTAACCGAGCTACATTTTGGCAGGCGATATTTGGCCGATATTGGCATCTACGGCAAATAGTCGAAATTTATAATTGTGTGTAAGTTGTTTGATTCCTGGTCAGAACAGAGCCAAATATCTTGTCCAAATAATTGCATTAAATTGATCATTAGGTAATCGATGGCTGGAGGTCCTGTAAAGCAGCAAATTTGCTGCCATTTTCGATGAATAGCAAGTGCTTACATTTCCTTAAAAGGTCATAAGACAAGGTCACAGAGATCATCGGATATATCAGATTCGATGATCCGGAGAACAGACCGGATATTTCAGATCCGATGATCCGGAGAACAGACCGGATATATTCGATGATCCGGAGAACGCCGCTTTTTGATCACCCGCTCTATTTTGTCATGGAAATATCAGCAACGAAAGGAGGAAAATGACTTCTTTTATAAATAAAAGAAAATAGCAAAATAGACTGAATGCCGCTCGGCAAGAACAAATGTCCTGCAATAGCGGCAGACACAACAAAATGCAACTATTTCTATTTTGGAAAAATATGCTACGTTACTTCAGAACAGCGAGCCAACAACAGAAAGCGTTACTTGGTAACTTTTCCAGCCGTGACGTCACAGCCACTGCACTTGTAATCCCAATCTCATGGAAAGAGTTTCACAATTACAGTGAGTGGTGACTTCAAATGAACGTCATGACAGCATCAATACAACAGTGTTTTATCTCGTTGGCTTTTCTGTTCTCGTAACTAAAACACTTAGCTGACGGGAGCATAGCCTTAAAGTCAACCAGACAGGGATAACGGAACGGCAGGGCGTAGCATTTCACCCCCATCGCCTAAAGGATGACTTCACATTTGTTTTCAAGTTTATCTGCGAGCCTCAGGGATTGCCCTTAATATCATTTATGCGAAATGCATATGATGCTACAAAGACTCTCGAATTCCCTCTGCTCCATTATTTGCATTAGAGGCCCGATATGAATAATATTTGTCTAATCTAATTTTCAAAGTAATTCGCTATTTTCATCCAACGAAAAAATAATTCACTGCTCTTTTGTAGGACTGCTTTTGTATTTGCGAAATTACTGTTGGCCTTGGCTGCCATATTTAAAGCTTTTTGTGCAGTTGAAAACAGCGGCACTTATGAAGTAAATATACTTGTATTTTTCAGAAAAAAGAACTTTGATGATTTAAGACGGACAATGCTGTGAATAAAGCTTTGGCACTTGATGTCTATGAATCAGCATCATTGCATATTTTATTACCACAAAGTTATACAAATCAAATGATGTAGTTGAAGAAATATTATCTGATATTGTAAATCTCATTCTCAACATGGCACTACTCTACCCCGAGACGGCACTGCCCGATCCCAAGATGACATTACTCTACCCCGAGATGGCACCGCCTGATTCCGAGGTGGCACTACTCGATTCAGAGATGACATTCACTGATTCACAGGTTGCACCACACGATCCCAACATGGCACTACTCTACCCCGAGATGGCATCGCTTGATTCCGAGGTGGTACTACTCTACCCCGAGATGGCACCGCCTGATTCCGAGGTGGCACTACTCGATTCCGAGATGACACCCACTGATTCACAGGTTGCACCACACGATCCCAACATGGCACCACACGATCCCAACATGGCACTACTCTACCCCGAGACGGCACTGCCCCATCACAAGATGACATTACTCAACACCAAGATGGTACCGCCCGATCCCAAGTTGGCACTACTGGACCCCAAGATGGCACCGCCAGTTTCCAATATGGCACCACTCGACCACAAGACGGCACCGCCCGATCCCAAGATGCCCTTACTCAACCCCAAGATGGCACTACTCGATCCCAAAATAACGCCGCTCGATCACAAGGTGTTGCTGCAAGATCAAAAGATAGCGATGCTCGAAAAAAATGGCGCTGCTCCATCCCAAGATGTCTGTGCTCGATCGCAAGATGGCGCTGCACGATCAAAGGGTGGCGTTGTCCCATACCAAGATGGCGCTGCACGATCAAAGGGTGGGGCTGTCCCATGCCAAGATGGCGCTGCACGATCAAAGGGTGGCGCTGTCCCATGCCAAGAAGGCGCTGTTCGATCCCAAGATGGTGCTGCTCGATCCCTTAATAGCGTTTTTCAGTCTTAAGATGGCTCGAGAAATGCATCATAAATTCAGTTATTCAGGCCAGAACCATTTTTGCAAAAGCGAAATTTTAAATACTTTGCTAAAATATTAGTACATAAATTTCTCCTTTGAAGTAGAATAGTTAAGACTTGGTTTGTTTGGTTTGATTTTCCTTCACAGACCACTCCAGTTTGGAAAGAAACATTTTCTGGCGAGCTTGCAATAATTCTGGGAAACAAGGATGGCTATGCTACTAACTCTGCACATTCACCCCTGCCCCCCCCCCCCCCCCAAACACTTGGCAATCACGCCGCGTGCATCAGGTTTAAATTCGTTTAAACTAAGGTTTTATAACAGTTTTATGAAATTAACCGCCATGTTTGTTCAGCGAGAGTACTTGCTCCTCATGAGTTTGCTTCTTTGCTTGTTTGTTTGTTTGTTTGTTTGTCCCCGCGTGCGCTTTGTCCGGCATTCTAACTGGTGCTGTGAAGGCCAGAGCCGACACATATCATTTCATGGATATTTGAGTGCAACAAAATGAGTTTAAACAAATGTCAGTCTTGGGAACAAAATTTATGGAGAAACTAGAATCTTATTTCGCTAGTGAAATGTTAAACACTTGACAAAAAATCAATGCAAAAATACTTCCTTCAATAGGTTATTTCTTGAATAATATATTGCAAACATCATAGCTTGAATACGTCTTATAAGCCGAGTAGTGTTTGGTTTTTGTTGGCTTAAGGTTTTATTGACTGAGCAGGCATACGCCATGTTATTTATTTACGCATTGAGAGCTCGCACAAAGCTCAGCAACTGTGTTCTGTGATGTACGTTAAATGCACTGCATTTACTTGCAAAAATACACTCTTTTCACATGGCGTTTTAACAAAGAAAACTAAATCGAAGACGAAAATAAAAAGTGACATGCACACGTTCAGATCAAGCTCTTCATAAGTCCCCAGTTTCATGGTCCTAGGGCTCATAGCGTCAGGGGAGAAGAAGACACAAAAAATAGGAAAAAGTGTCAAGAAAAAAAAGGACGAACGGCTGCTCGCACAAATTCATATAACTCGTGCAAGCCAAAGGCTTGTCAAGTGTTAAATTACGAATTTACGATTTTGGATAAAATTGACCATTTTTCCTCATTTTTTTTTTTTTTTTTTGCAAAACAAAAATTGCGCTTAAACACAAAGTTTACGCTTAAAAAGTGGTTTATACATGCCCCTTTTACTATATTTCACCATTCGTTAACAGAAAGAATTCTGCAACTTTTCTATAAAAAAAAACAAGACATCAGCAAGATTTCTCTGGGTTAATAGCCTTAACCCCAGAGAACTACTCCTTCAGCTGTTTCAGATGCTTTCTAAATGTAGCCTAAATACACCAGAAAAGTCAGCTAATGGAGTTGGCCACTTACCAGTGCTGTAATATCACAGTTGTCCTTCTTCAGTGTTCTTACCAACGATTATTAGTTGTCATAGATTATTTTGCAACATTGCTTGCTAAGTAAAGTCATTTTGCTCATAATTCAGCCATGCACAGTGGCATCAGCAGCCATGACTTTCCCACTGCAAGGCACCATCGGTTTTGTTTTTTTGACATTCATTAGGGTTTCAGTTCAGTGTAACAATTTAAATAATAGCTTTCAACACGGTTTTATATTTGTAGTTTTCAGACCTCAAGTATTTTTATTTCAACAAAAATGTGAAATATGTGGTAATTATACCGATTTTTTAAAAGTATTTTTAAGTATTTTGAAACTTTTATGTGCCTTTTCTTTATGACAGAGCCCGTCATGTTGCCCTCGCTTCTTTGACCGTACTGGCCCCACGACCACTAAATTTTGCACTAGCCGAAGTTGTGCACCTCCCGTTTTTTGTTTTCATCTTTGTTTTTCCTTCTTATGTGGAAAACACGACGTGAAAGCCACTGTAGAAAGTACAGCCCAACCGAAATAGAAAATCCAAGACGATGACCACTGTGATCTTGAAAATGGGTGAAGGTCGAAATAAAAACAATGGGCACCTACCTACTATGGTAGGTCACCTATATATCAAATATAATAGGAAAGGGTGGAAGTAACATCCGGCGATGTACGGACTGATAGGCGGCCGGACTTGAGTTTCTTTTTACAAAAACGACGCGCTGACAACCCCCCCCCCCCCCCCCGTAGGACAATTCCCCCCGAGGACTATTCCTCCCCCCCCCAACTTAATTTTTTTTATTTTACTTTGAATGCCAAAACAAGAATAAAACAACCAGCTATGGCCCCAGCTTCGAAGTCGACCCTAGCAGTGGTTGACGTGATGTGTGGCTGGAGGTAGACGACAGTGGAGGTCGCAGACAGTAGACGACCATACGTCTCCCTTGTCTTGTTGGGCAGCAGCGCGTAGACACATGGTTGGTTGTGTTGGTTGGCAACTTTTATAGGACATGGATTGCTGAGGATTGGTGGAAACACCTAAAAACCATTGACTCCGGAATTTCCGGCTTTGAGTCGTTTTTGCCGGACCTGAGGTGGCCAACTTAAAGTTCATTGGTTTGGATAAATACGCCCAAATACTAGCAAGATCTGGACCTCAACCCTCGTTGTTCTTAATATTATCACCTCCGGAATTACAGTGTACTCCGGGTGAATAACACTGCTCTAGGATTGCAATTATAATGATCAAACACTCCAGTTACTGGTTGTGTACTCGCAATTGAGTGCATGAAAGGCAAAGCAACATATCTGAACTTACTGCAATTATAATGATCAAACACTCCAGTTACTGATTGTGTAATTGCAATTGAGTACACGAAAGGCAAAGCAACATATTTCAAAAGTGAAATTACAAGACGAAAGGACAATTTAAAAGGGCAATAATTTGTAAAAAAAAAAAAAGACAGAAAATAGAAAGAAAAAAAATTATAGGGGGGCATTCAAAGTAAAATAAAAGTAAAAAAATTAAGTTGGGGGGGGGGGGATAGTCCTCGGGGGGAATTGTTCGGGGGGGGGGTTGTCGGGGGGGGGGGGAGTTGACTAGGGGGAATTGTCAGGGGGAATTGTCCTGTTCCCGAATTTCATGGATGTGTAGAGTAATAATTACGGTATTGTTACTGAACAAGCATGATGGTGAGCCATCCGTTCACCAGCACGATTCACTAGACAACGCCGAGGTTTTCGTGATTGTCTCGTGATCAATTGATTAACGAATATTTGATTTTGGATGAACAAAACTAAAAATAAAGCCCATTCCTTTTAAATGACTTTAAAATATGATAACATTGCACAACATGCCTTCTAATAACAGTTTCCGTTTTACCGGATGCATGTAACACTAAAGGAATGGCTGAGAATTATGAGAATTAACCAGTTGCGTGTGCGCATCTCTATGAGTTAGCGAATATTCCATAACAATCCGCCATTGGTCCCAGCGGTTCCTTTGCCGCACAAGTCTAGCCCTTTTCTCAGCCAAATGCCAATTGTGCTTGTTCTGCCTTTTCATCGACCAGCAAATGGGCTTTGTTAGCGAGAAAAATGTTGTGCCGTACTTGTATTGAAGCCGTGCTTTACCCGTGGGATCCAGACCCTATTCCAACCTTTATGAAGAGCTACACAAGTTCATTTGCAAGCCGAAGACCTCGGGGAAAGCATTGTTGGAGCGGCTAATTATTAACAATAAATTAGCCCTATTATTGCCCTATTCCAGGTGGGAACGGGCTAGCGCCGATATCATAATACACTTGTGAGGAAAGTTAGGGCCTCACTCCTTTTTTACCTTCTTATGTATTAAGTTTGGAGTTTTTAAGAGTCTTAAGACGACTTTCCTACGTTTAACTGATTAACTTCTCACACTGAAAGAAATGTTAGTCAAGAAAACGTGAAATCAAGGAGAGTAAAGAAACGTGAAATAAGGAGAGTAAAGAAAACGTGAAATCGAATACAGTAAAGAAACGCAAAATCATGGAGAGTAAAGAAAACAGGAAATCAAGGAGAGTAAAGAAACGTGAAAGAAGGAGAATAAAGAAAACGAGAAATCGAATACAGTAAAGAAACGCGAAATCATCGAGAGTAAAGAAAATTTGAAATGAAATACAGTAAAGAAAACGTGAAATCAACCAGAGTAAATTGATTTACCGAAGCCTGATGGCACCTCTAAGCGCTGATATGACGTCACGATGTTTACAGGAAGCCGACTCAATGCCAGATTCCCGATAAATTTTGTGCTGAGTGAGCACTTAGATTCTGACATTCTGACGATCGCTGATTTTCTGGTCAGGCAAGGAACTTCTGCTTCCGTTTCCTACTTGCTGGCAGTGAAAGCAGAGCTTGAGTTGGAAAATTAAAACAGCATTCAAAGAGCTTGCGTGTTGTAATTACGCCAGTAATATGAAACTAATTATTTGGAAAATTAAGACGTCAATTCATTGCAATTAAGAGCTGGGAATCAAAGATGTGCTGATTAATTAACAGACATCATTCAATTTAAATAAATATTAACATCCTTTTCTGCACCTGTATGCAATGACGTATGTTACTGTGTTTCATGTTTGAAGATAACTACTCAGAGCGCCTCTAATTTATTACAAAAGTGGTTTTCATGACGCATTTAATCAAGAATATAATTAAATCATTTAATAATTACTCATTCATTGTTTTCGAAAAATTCGATATAGGATATTCGCTTTTTAATAAAATGATCATAGTATATTTTTTTAAATTCCAAACCTAGTAAATCTTCAGATTCCTAGATAAATAACTGATAAATATAAAACTGGCTTTTCTCGGTCCGTGGTGAGCCAGGTCACGCGTTCAGTAGATTAGGTAGAATTTCGACTGGGAATTCTACTCATATTTTACAGCAAGGGATGTTACACGCGCTGTTCAAGCAGATTTTCAAGATCGGGAAATAAAACTGTTGGACAGGTGGTGCAGTGATGGCATTATGCATATATTAGACCTTATGTGGATTTTATTCATGATTTGCTTTTTTCGAAATAGCTGCATGGCCTTTAGCATGGCAAATAATCAAATTCGTTTAGGTTTTGTTCAACAAACAAACAATTATGGGCTTTAAATTCTTTTAGAATTTAATGAACCCTCCATTTCTCAATTTGGAATGGTTGCATGCGTTATTTTAAATGTTTATATGTTAAATTATAATTCTTCATGTTCACTATTTTGTAAAAAAGAAAGTATAGCCTCAACTTTTAAGATTATTTTATTTTGACAGAAAAAGTGGTTACTTATCCGTTGGTTTTTAAAGATCCAATAGATGATCCTGGCTTTTTCATAAAGTGGTCACACTATCAAGTATTTCTACCTCCAGTAGCACCTAATACCACCCCACAACTCTCTCACTCACGTTCTTTATCCCCCGTACATCTCAATCTTTCTTTCAATCCTTCTGCTTCCCCTTCTCTGTCTTTCTCTCTCCCGTCCCATCTCTCTGTTTCCCTTTTCCTCTTCCTCTCTCTCTCTCTCTCTCTCTCTCTCTCTCTCTCTCTCTCTCTTTCTCTCTCACACACTCCCTCTCCATCCTTCTCTCTTTCTCTCTTAATCTCTCAATCTCACTCTCCCGTCCTCTCGCTCTCTGTCTCTCTTCTCTTCCTCTTTCTGTTCCCACAAGAATCATGCAGTCCTTGGCAGAAAGAAATGAATAGCAGACGGATAAGAGGTTATCGCTTGCAATGTGAGCCTGGATACCCTAGGCCCACTCGGGCGCAGGCTACGGTACAAATTAACAGATTTCTGAAAAGGAAATTTATACTAGTCTCGTTATAGAACAAATACTATAAACACTACAAATGTACAAATCGTAGATTTGAATGTATCAAGCAATGATTAACATCAACAGATGTCCACATATGTGTGCGTCATCTTTAGCACTTCTTCATTTTGTCATTACGTCACAGCGATCAAGTAACGAGTCTTATGTCATTTGTTTCGCTTGTGTTACGCAAGCCTGACCACTCACGTGGAAGTCAGTTTTTGAGCGGAATTCTCTGATGACTTGGACGCCACTGCGCAAAATACTGGTGATTTGCCTGTCTAATGTTGGCCCTGCGGCCCCTCCGTGGACTTTCAAACGGCGGGAAATCTCTACGGTACTAACGACGTGCCTTAAATGTGACATGCGGACGCCTTTTCTTACTTTCTAATAACTTCGATTTAAACAAATTAAAGTTCCTTCGAGGGAACATTTACATCAACACATATGAATACGAGTGTCTGTCTGTCTATGTAAGTGTCCATATTGACCAGTCACTCCAAACGCTAATCAGACGTACATCCGCCCATAGATGACCAACCGCTCCAACATTGATCAGACATCCGCCCATAGATGAATAACCACTCCAGTACTGATCAGACATCCGCCCATAGATGAATAACCACTCCAGTACTGATCAGACATCCGCCCATAGATGAATAACCACTCCAGTACTGATCAGACATCCGCCTATAGATGAATAACCACTCCAGTACTGATCAGACATCCGCCTATAGATGAATAACCACTCCAGTACTGATCAGACATCCGCCCATAGATGAATAGAAACTCCAATACTGATCAGACATCCGCCCATAGATAAATAGCCACTCCAGTACTGATCAGACATCCGCCTATAGATGAATAACCACTCCAGTACTGATCAGACATCCGCCCATAGATGAATAACCCCTCCAGTACTGATCAGACATCCGCCTATAGATGAATAACCACTCCAGTACTGATCAGACATCCGCCCATAGATGAATAGAAACTCCAATACTGATCAGACATCCGCCCATAGATAAATAGCCACTCCAGTACTGATCAGACATCCGCCCATAGATGAATAACCCCTCCAGTACTGATCAGACATCCGCCTATAGATGAATAACCCCTCCAGTACTGATCAGACATCCGCCTATAGATGAATAACCCCTCCAGTACTGATCAGACATCCGCCCATAGATGAATAACCCCTCCAGTACTGATCAGACATCCGCCTATAGATGAATAACCACTCCAGTACTGATCAGACATCCGCCCATAGATGAATAGAAACTCCAATACTGATCAGACATCCGCCCATAGATAAATAGCCACTCCAGTACTGATCAGACATCCGCCCATAGATGAAAAACCACTCCAGTACTGATCAGACATCCGCCCATAGATGAATAACCCCTCCAGTACTGATCAGACATCCGCCCATAGATGAAAAACCACTCCAGTACTGATCAGACATCCGCCCATAGATGAATAACCACTCCAGTACTGATCAGACATCCGCCCATAGATAAATAGCCACTCCAGTACTGATCAGACATCCGCCCATAGATGAATAACCACTCCAGTACTGATCAGACATCCGCCCATAGATGAATAACCACTCCAGTACTGATCAGACATCCGCCTATAGATGAATAACCACTCCAGTACTGATCAGACATCCGCCCATAGACAAATAGCCACTCCAGTACTGATCAGACATCTGCCCATAGATGAATAACCACTCCAGTACTGATCAGACATCCGCCCATAGATGAATAACCACTCCAGTTCTGATCAGACATCCGCCCATAGATAAATAGCCACTCCAGTACTGATCAGACATCCGCCCATAGATGAATAACCACTCCAGTACTGATCAGACATCCGCCCATAGATGAATAACCACTCCAGTACTGATCAGACATCCGCCCATAGATGAATAACCACTCCAGGACTTATCTGACATGCTCCTATATAGATGGACAACCTGGGCAGACTTTCTCCCAGAGATTATAACAGTATAACGTTCCTGGTGTAACAGGATATCACAACATTTAAGAAAAATTTAAATGTGCAAAGCTCTCAACCGCACTCTGGCTTCTCAATCACTCGCCTAACCAGTCTTAATATTATATATAGACATGTAATGGCTGCAGAGTACACAATTTGTATTGCCAATGATGGCTGAATCCGACATATTCCGGAGGATTTCTGCCTCAGAGTGGACGGCATCGAAGCGATTCGGATTCTGAGACAACCTACCTGTTGTAAGTGGATGGCACATCTGACCTATTTCCGAGAATATCCGTTGGACTCAGCTCATGCGCGTGAGGTTTTAATTGAGGTATATCATAAGTTATTTGATGTGAAATTAAAATTATTCACTATGGCACCTTCTATTCACCGCAACTGTATATCAGTTATTTCATTACAATTTAAAAAAAAAACACAAAAAAAAAGATATCCCAGGATATTGTCACATATGGCTGCGTTGCAGTGCGGAGGTGTGTCATGAACTCACTAGCAACCTACGAAAAGCAACTCACCCGGTGTAATGAAACGTTTTGACCCCCAAACAAATCGACCCCCCGGTCGATTTGTTTTTAACCAAACAGACCCCACGGTCGATTTGTTTTGGGAAAACCCGCCATAACAAACAGACCTCCCCTATAATAAAACGACCCCCTCCCAATAATCATGTTTAAATATAAAATGGAGGTAAGAAAGGTACATATGGTTTTTAAATACTATTTTAAGCATTTTCTACCTCTTGATGTAGAAAATTATTATTTTGAGCCTTTGAAATGCCATTATTGAGCTTGCAAACATTTCAAGGGGGTCTATTTGTTTTAAAACAAATCGACCAGGGGGTCTGTTTGTTTTAAAACAAATCTACCGGGGGGTCGATTTATTTTGGGGGTCAAAACGTTTCCTTACACCGGTGTAACAGGCTAGCTTACCCACCCCCCTCCTGTACATCTCTCCCTGGGGGTAGCTAGACTAGGCTATCTTCCCAACCCCTCTGGGATATTTTGCCTCCTATCCTTACAAAACTCAAAACCCTGAATTCAAAACTCTATGATTTGATAATGCTCAATTTTGGACAATAATAACCAATTTGTGCAATTGTTAAAAAATGCAATTGCCAATTTTTGCAAGGGTTAAAGGTCATAAACGGGAGTGTGGTGATGGTGAATGTTTGCAATGTTAATCGTCGTAATAGATTTTGATTGATTTCTCAGATAATCAAAAATTACCCCTACATTATCCAATAAACGCTGTGTCGTTTGCTGAGCGTTCGATTCCATTTTGAATTGTATGAATTTCAAGATGAAATTCTGACTTATTTATACTTATCTGTGAGCAGTAAAATCTCACTTCAGAGTAATCTTTTGCTGCAAATGAATTTCCCTGAGATTCTTTATGGGGAAGAATCTTCCACTATAAATTTACAGTCAGGACTAATCGCCTGTTACAATATATGTATAAAAATTAAAAGCAGAAATGTGGATTCGCTATATCTCAATACAGCGGCGAAGTGTTTGCCAGTGGTAAATGCGACGGAGATTAAACAATCGCATTAACCTTTAAGTTACCAATTTTGAAGGATAAAGGCGGGTTGAAGTGTGCCTTTTGATTCAGCAGCAGAAAGAAAATAAATAGAGAAAAATAGGGGAAAGCTAGAATGGCTGGGGGAGGTGAACAGGGGACATAACGAAAAAAAACTAAAAAAATTGGGGGGGGGGGGGAGAGGGGCACTAGCCTTAGTGGGGGAGGGGAAGCTGAACAGGGGGGCAAAAATATCAAGTGCTGCATAGACTAGGCTATCTTTCCCCCCTCCCCCCGGGGGTGGAGCTATAGAGGGGCAAGATATACTGTTATACCGGGTGTGAAGTTGTCCTAAGTTATCTTCACCGGGGATAGAAGATATACAAGGTTGCAGATAACCTGGGACACAGGAGTTTAGGTGTAATAGATTACACGCTGCCAAATTTTTCAATTACAAACTCTTGACTGAAAAAACCTGTACTTTTACAGTGAGGCATTGTCACAAGAGATGACTACAGCTCATGGAATGACAGAAACAAAAAGATTGCTTTAATAGAGAAAGGAAATTCCGCACACGAAGTTTGGAGTGCCGATGCAGCCTGGCGTGGTCCCGGGGGTGCCACCCTAGCTGGTCTCAGCTGCACCACTCCGCACTTATATTTCATATCAATTGTCAAGAGCAATACTCAATTCTCCAAAGTGAATTCATAATTCGCCCAAATGCTACATAATCTAATGAAAAAAGCCTTGTATACAGTTTTTGACCAAGTTTGATCTATGATCCTCACAAGGAGTCTTTTTTAAAAGAAGTAATCTTTTAAAGGTACAAAACTGCTTTAGTTAGCTTAATAAGACAGATTATGTGCATTTTTACGTGTTTGAGGATGCCCCTGTGCGTGTGGGATGTCCGCATTGAGATGAATGGTCGTTGTGATCTGTTTATGAGCACATTGCTATTCTATCCCGGAGACCTGAGATCGACGGTCGTGTCATAACCTGACATTACGTGTCACTTCCGCTCACAATACATTGGGGCGCGCATACATCAACCACAACTGTCCCAGTTTTTAAGTCGCATCAGTTTATTCCTTGGTTGACAAAAATGTAAAAAGACGCTTTACTTCCGTAATTAGGAACTAACGGATGGTGTATTAATTGAAAAAAAAATCATTGGACTATTTATTATAGTTTAAGGTATTAATGTTAGGAAGAATTTATTCAATAGCACTAGTTTCTGGTGCTCGTAGGGTGGGGGGGAGAGGAGTGTCCACCAGAAACATGTATTCGCTGGGCCATTGAAGAACCCAAAAATAGTATGTCTAACGGGAAACGGTAACACCCCCCCCCCCCCTCTCCAGGTAAAAGCCCCTCCCCCCCATTATTAATCACATGTGTTTTTTTCTAAGAAATTTGTCTCGATTGAATTTACTGAAGAGCTAGTTAACGATGGCATCATAACACAATGTATCAAAATACTCAACTGTATTTCACTCTAATTGCAATTATCTAGTCCTCATATGGATAGAATATGTTTGATTAGGTCCGAGATTTCCAATCATCCACACATAACTACCTTCTATAGGTCATATAAAAACAGAAGGGGGCAGGGCTGTCTTCTTGGGAGTGTGTGTAACAACAGGCAGCACAGATGTGGTTATAAGCACACAGGGCATGAAGTGTATGTGTGACCTGAGCAGTGCCGTGCCAATCATTGTGGTCAGTCAAAGTTCCTCCGACCTGCATGATGGCGTGAACCCTCTTCTTGGTTGCTGAAGCGAGACACCATCAAATACGGGGCATTGTTTCTGCCATAAGCGATTTATGAACAATGTGCCGCCTTTGACGCCATTGGCTAACACCCAATGCGACCTGATTGGTTGAATAATGTAAAATCAAGCAAGTATTATTTGTGAGGCCAAATGAAGAGGTATTCTACTGAGAGCAAGTCAGAAGTGGAGTTATTATCCCGCATTTGAGCACACAAGGGTCCTGCTCAATACAACAGGTGTCTTCAGAGGATTCAGGAGTTAGCCAGCTCTGTGACTTTGCTGCACAGTCCATAGAGCTCTTCATGTCTGCTGCTAAAAAGCACATTTCAGCTGCTCAGAGGCGGAAGAAAAACCGTGAATTGAGTTAACGCGCGACACAAGTTGAATTGGTGATCAGGGACATGCTATAGCCCGGTGTCCCACACGTTTTAGCAGGATATTTTATTCAAAGACTGGTTTTGTGTTGCAGGGCTTAACAGTCTTCAGTTTACTCAATAGAGTTTGCATCACTGCGCACTAAAAAGAGCCAACTGGGGCTAGGCAACTCAGCTGTTTGTTTCTGTTTTATTTATACCTTCATAATCACTCGCGCCGCTAGAGGACTCTCTAGAGGTATCGGGACTCCGAAAGAGACCTACTGTTTACAAACGTTCGGCTGATTAGGGCCATAAGGTGAGAGACTTTTCAGTGTGGGAAGAAAAGACGTGAAGTCTCAAATCGCAAAGCAGTTTAGCGTTTTTATTACTAATCGACTCAGCTAATCAAATTGTGAAGTCCTGGTGGAACTTTCGAAGTGTTATACTTACTCGGGGACGTCAAATCCCCGCCCAGTGGCACCAAAGTCACTCCGTTGGGCAAATTATTATTTTTTAAAAGAAGAAACTGGTGATTTAGTGGAGAAGGCAGTATGTTTGGCACACAGGATATGCTCCAGGCCCGAGGACCCATGACGGGGCTGAAAGAGGAGCCGCTGTCGAACCAGCTGGGTTCTGTACGCAACTGGATGCAGAATCAGATCTCGCCACACCAAGTGCCTCTTCCTATCGATACCTCCAAGTAAGTAAAAAATGGTCTCTCTGTGCTTATTCAGACTATCACAACTGAAAGTAAAATTAAAGTGTAGATTTTTTAAGACGAGTGAATTTGACAGAGTATTTGGCAATTCTGGGTAAAAGTGGAGGAGAATTCTTGGTGTGACGTCAATGGTGTGTTGCAGTAAAGCCTCCCCACAAGGAGCTTTTATGGGACCAAAAGATGTGCACTTTTTGATCGCTGAAGAACATATAAAAGGTGGTACAATGAGACATGTTAATTAGAGTTGACCATGAACGGTGGTTTCGCTTTGTGTTAAAGGCGTGCGAGTTTGAAATCAGTAATCAGAAAAAAACGATATTCTTTTGCGTGTTAAAATAGTTTGTCCTGAAAATCTCTTCAGTTTATTTCAGTTCCCTTACGAATAGCGGTGTCCCAGGATCTCTTGTCCTTGGATATTTTTCCCCAAAGACATCCTGGAATTTGAGATATCCTGAATGCCAAAATCTTTACCCCTCAAGAATACCTGTGCATCCTCTAGGATATCTAACCTCCCCCCTCCCCCTCCCCCTCCCCCCAGTCTGTAAATGACTTATTTAAGAGCTCATGGATCTGCCCCAAAATCACTGACAAAGGAAGGCAAATTGCAGGGTGTGTACATTTCAAATAAAAACAAACATTACACCCCTGCTCATGTAATACAGAACTGTAATCTCAACTCTAATGGTGCTGGAATTTTATTTTATGCATTCTTGTACGGTGCTAGTGTAACAGGCTATTTTACTCCCCTGTACGGCTTCCATTCCGGGAGGGGGGGGGGGCTATCTCTCCCCCCTCCTCCCCACCAATTTTTTTGCGTGTAAATGTATTTTGATAGTATTTGTTCATGTGAATAAATGGGCTCAATTAAACCGTATAAAACTATCTTGAACTACTTTATTGACTAAATTCAACATAATTTAAACAATAATATATAACGACATCCTTGATCAGAAAGTTCTTTTTTTTTTTAAAGATCCTTTTTAGCATTTTCGAGAGCCCAGGTGGATACTCCGGATCGCTAAAATTATCATAAATAACATCCACATTATCCAAGAAGCGCTTTCTTGTATGCTCAACTTTATCTTCCCTTTAGAAAGTGATTCAAATACCGGGTGGGGGGGGGGGGCTTACAGGGACAAGATATATTGTTACAGCTAGTCGTATTTACTGCACAAGTTTCAGAGGGCCTAGGATAGCTCCCATGCGGAGCCAAGTTGTCCTGGGAGGGGAGGGGTGGGCGGGGGGGGGGGGGGCAAGCAATCCTGGCGTATCTCATAATCCTGCTACAGCGGTCCCTGGTGAATTGTTCTAAAGCGTCATGGGAAAATAATTGATTGAATTCGAAAATGTCTGTCTTTTCAAAGGTTAATGTTGAGATACCTCGCGCAAAGCCATGAATTGCAAGTGACAAATCGTTGGGTGCGACTGAATAATGCATTGTCATGCCATCATCGTGCCTATTAGATAAGATAATGGTTTATATCATAATATATAACGAATGAAAGCATGGATCAACAGTGGGGAACTAGCTCAACCATGGAGAGGAGTGAGATATAAAAAAAAAAATGACAAAGTGTGATTACAACCATGTCTTGTCACTCCTTTTAAGTATTCCACTGACTACAAACCACGTATTTAACTGTACCGAACTTATTTCTGACAGAGAGCCCAAACTCTTCCCTACACCACCCTCCCTGTTTTCCTCCCGCACATTGTAATTAATAGACACATAAACCCATTGTGAATTACAAGATACACAGAGAGGAGGATTCCACTCAGTTGTTTACCTGTGCTAAAATCTGTGAACTTTGCGATTGACATAGAAAAGTGAACGTTTTTTTTTATCTTTCAGTGTCGGTTTGGCGCGTGCACATTTCGAGAAACAGCCTCCGAACAATCTGCGGAAGAGTAATTTTTTCCATTTCGTGCTGGCTCTCTACGACAAGCAGGGACAGCCCATCGAGGTGGAGAGGACCGCATTCATAGACTTTGTCGAGAAAGACAAGGTGCTCTTCTTGTTGCAGATGCCTGATTCAATTTATTAAAACTGGAAGAAAAGATAAAAAAAAACAACAACAATAAATGTTAAAACAAAAATCAATTCTCCAAAATATTATTTAAAAATGTTGAATTACTGAAAACTCGAAGATAGCGGAGGATTGCAGCAGGAAGTAATTGAGCACACGGCACTGTAGAGTAGCCTAATGGCATGGGGCGTGTGGACCGAATGGACCGTTACCAGCAGCCTGCCACGTGAAGGCCATCCATCTCGTCGACTTGTCGTCACAAAACCATCCATCTCAACACACGGCGGTTTTTTTGTGCCCCTCACTTTATACATTTTTCAACGCAGCTAATTGTTTCCCTAATTAACTAAAGTAACAAGTGAGGTGCAAGCATAACACGACCTAAGTGCATCACGGCCGCAGGCTCCCTGTTAACTACACCCAAATATGTCCGCTTTTCCTTCTGCAGACAAATGAAAAACAATCTCTTGCATGGGTCTACGAGCAAAAAAAAAAAAAAAAAAACACTCACCCTATTGAATACTTTAAATGGCATTTTACTTTAAAAATGGCGGATGTGTAGGATCGGGTAGTCATGGTGCCTTCACTTGCCATGCTTTTTTTTTTTTTTTGGCTGCATCAATTCGTACCGCTTTCTAAGAACTGGAATTTTACTGTCGTCTCAAATGATCACAATTTACTTATCTAAGTTACCTGAATTCAATGAGAAAACTATTTCGATCGACATTATTTCTGTATTAGAAGATCGACGGTTAATTACTTAAACAAGTTACGCTGTATTTCATTAGTAAATGAATTGCGTTTTCAGGAATCAGACAGTGAGATAACAAATAACGGAATACACTACAGACTGCAGTTGTTATACGTCAATGGTGAGTACACGTCAAATCAGTCGTCCTCATTCTTGACTCTCCATCGCTTTAACTTATATTTTTCAAGCAAGAAAAGTCGAAGATTTTCTTACCTTTGTTTCTATTTGTGAAATATAATTAATCTTTGTAGTGTTATGGGCAGTTTGCTCAATGCTTATTTAAAAGTAAAAGGTAGAAAATATTTAGTTGTCTTTGTAGGTGGCCACTGGTGTGCTTAATTGAAGATATAATAAAAAGAGTCATTCTAATACATTTCTACTACCCTCTATTCATGCATGTGCTAATATTAATTAATAAATCTATAGTCACATCAAATTCAACTCCTCCCAAATTTCAAATTACTCATCCATTCCCCAATTTTTGTCTGTTTTCTCCCATTTCACCCAAACATTGTTAATGTTGATGGAACTATTTCCTGCTTCTTTGAACACGCTATAAAATGTCGTAAATACAGAAATGTCGTTTGGACTTTTTATGGGAGCACACCACATCGTCTAATCGAGCAAAGATTGACGGTTAAACGGCAGTCCTAGTCTACTCGTAAAATACAGTAAAATGACCGAAAACGGTCTCGATTTGTGGCGAGAATGAAGGCAGATAGGTGTCTTGTGGTTGCAGTTCTTTGCGACGACCCAGCACAGCCCTCTCTGTCAATCTGTCCCAGCAATAACTACATCTGTCCTTATGTTTTTGGAATAGTTTTCATTTATTCGACTCGTGCCATACCAGTTTTTAGGCATTGAACATCCCCCATTATCGCCCTTTGAACTCTATGCTTGCCTTTGTACTAATTTAATTGCGTTACAATGAGATGGGTGAAAAGTCAGTGGTTTTATTGCATGTTTAGTTATACTTGAGCTGCTTTCTGTACTCTTATTTTAAAGTAATGATATGTTTTATAGAGTGGTATTACAAATGCTAGAGGCTGGAGTACAGCAGGGGTATCATTTAAACATTTTATTGTCATATTAGGGTGCAATTTTTAAAAGAGATACGCGTGTGGAAGTTAATTGTTTCACAAGCCCTGAACATATTGAAAATCAGCATCAAAAGGCTTGATGCCTGACAATGAAGGGTTTCGATTCATATAACAGTTTTATCGCTTTGAACAGGGGTGCGGCAAGAACAAGACTTGTACGTAAGACTGACCGACTCTTCTACCAAACAGGTAACATGACCCCATTTCCTTCGTCTTCTCACTTCCTCTTTTGTGTTGTAAATAACTTTAATTGTAACATTACATGGTGAACGTCTACATTCTTTCTCATTTTGTCATTTTTAAAAGGCTTATTTTAGTTAAACAGAAAAAGCATGTAATGGCACCTTGTCAGTGTGTTCGAGCTCTGTTCTTCTTTCTCGTTCTGTTTTTCCAAGTGGCTGTAATCTTGGAGTTCCTTCTGTGATCTGTTTTATTCTGTGATCTGAGTTCATTCTGTGATCTAGACCAGTGACGTTTTGCGTCATTTAAACCTTAGGGCATTACAAAAAATATTTAAGTAGTAATTAAGTCTATTGGTTGGTCTGTTAAAACACACAAATAAACACCCCTTCAAACCAATGCAACTTCTCACCGCAGGTAACTGGGCACCTGAAAGTGCTTTTGTTTTCTCATTTGTTTCAAAATGAAATCAACAGATTTGCGGGACATTTGATAAAACCACGTGCGTTTTTGCTTTTGCTTTGTAAGTCAGTTTCCAGAAAGCATTCACAGAAAATGCCACTTTGTGGCAGTTGAGAAACTGATCCATTCGTGACCCCTTTTGGAAGGTTAAATTGCATTTTTTTCAGATTGGACCTGCGAAGTGGGAGAAGGGGGGTGGGGGTGGGGGGAGGGGGGGTTACGAAGGTAACAATTCCTGCTGTATGCGACAGGATTAGGGATGGGGTTGAAAAATTTGAAGTGACCGGTATTCTTCAGAGGTGTCAGAATTATGAATTATGACATTCGGCTTCAGTAGAAATAACAGATGAAATTGCCATTTAATTTTTATGTATATTTTTCTTTGTCCTTTGATTTTGTGTAACCTAGAGAGCTTTGAAATATATAAGCAACGAAATATGAAAAACACGGTCCCTAATTTTATGTTGGCAGGCGATAGTGTATGAAGGACAGGACAAGAATCCGGAGATGCAGCGAGTGCTCCTCACCCACGAGATCATGTGCAGCCGCTGCTGCGAGAAGAAAAGCTGCGGCAACAGGAACGAGACGCCCTCGGATCCAGTCATCATCGACAGGTGAGTGGGCAGTAGGTCGGAGATGGTGGGCAGTCAGTGTGGTGTCGTAACAAAGACGCGGATGGGAGGAGCTGAAAGAGACAAAATATGGATTGGGCTATAGTTTTGTTTGCGTGTGTGTTTGAGACAATTTATAAAATGAGTAGTTATTCTGGGCAAAGACGCCAGAAGGTTGTATTTATGCTCGCAGCCAAAATGTAAATTTAATCTAGAAAATGAAGAATAATTTGAGAGCTGTGATTTCTAAAGTGTCACCTAGAAACGCTCTTACGCAATCCTTGGCGTTGCGATCTATTTATCACAGCATCACGTTCAATTTCAATTCTCGAAGGGGGTGTGCGATGGACGGATAGCTGATGTTAATATCTAAGTCGTATGCCCTCTGGCACAGCGTACGATCTTCATATAAAAAGGCACATATCTGATTACCAATAATGACCGGTTGTATAATTATAGCACGCTTGATTCTGGTCTGATTTCATTGCTTTGAGAGGTCCAATCATTGCAACGTAACTAAACCCCGTTAAGCATTTGAAGACTATATTCCCTCAATGCCTGGCGCTTAGGGCCAGTTGCCCCTGGGGTTGGCATAGCGATACAATACTATCTTAGCTAATACTTGCTTGATGCTAAGTGAGTGCTGCTCTTCAGAACCAATTTACACACCATTTTGTCACATGCTAGGGTTTGCTAAAAAGAAATTGAGATTTATGAGATATTTTAAGCCCCCCAGAAGTGTGGTAATACCCTATTACCAAATAGAGTTTGTTATTACTAAGTGTTACTTAAGGCGAAGTTCGCGCCCTGTTTGTCTTTTCTGGAATGGCTCTTTCTTATATATCTGAATTTTAACCTGTAGAGCGGTTTTTATTTCCATGGCAATACATCTTAAATATGTTTCACGTTTTATAGATTTTTTACAATGAGAACAAAAGTAAAACTTTATTTGGATTGATTTTTTTTCACCAAAAATATTAACCTGGGAAAGGTTGGATATCAATTGTCGATGACATAGCTGAGACGGAGCAATAACACGCCATGTAGATATGAAGCAGCTTGCCCGACTCAGATAAGGAATGTGTCAATAATTAGCGTAATAAGATAATTAGGAAACACGCCTAACTAGCTGGACCCACTGAGAACAGACACTCTATCTGACAGTATTATCTGTCATGTTAGATAAATATGATCATATAATAATCTGCCAGTTGTCAAAAATTTGGGTCTGTGGCTAACGACCATACTCGTTAACTTTTCGTTAAAGGATATTGGTTGACGAAAAACTTTGTATTGCCATAACTTTTAAAACAGATATGTTCTTTATGAATCTTATAACAAGCGTCGTCGTGTGCATCGTTTTTTCTTGCAGTGTGTTTGTTTTCGAACAGAACACGATGAAGTAATCTATTTTGTGTATATCCCTGTAACAGATTGCTTTTAACATTTATTCCATGTGTGGACATCCCTTAAATAACAGCTTTTGTTTTCTTCGGTTTGTTGAAATCAGCAGTATGCGACCCATTTTGCACACATGCGCACTGAATGTGTTCTCCGGAAAAGCTGAGCCGATTTATCTCATGCTGTCGGATACTCGTTTCCTTTTATTTCTTAAGGAATTTAATTAAGTACAATTCGACTATAATTCAACCATCTCTGTCGCTCAGTGTCGGAATACCCGTGCTTTCATATAAGTTGGTGTATGTTATCAAGGCGGAGTCTCTGGTACTGTTATTGTATTGATTGCTGACAAAGAAAAGTGTCCCTCAAGCATTTACATATGCTTCTGGATTAAATACTGTGTCAGACTTGTATATATTAAACAAACTTCTTGAGCTAATTTGTGTGAATTGCCATTGAAATGATGCAGGAGCATTACACACACAGTCCTCACATACTACCAATTGGAAAGCAGCTTTTACACATCACCTTCTGCATAGCACCTTCTGCATAGCACCTGCGTATCACCTTCCTCATATCAGCTTCTGCATACCGCCTTCTGCATACCACCTGTCAACACAGAGCATTTCAACGCAGCATGCAAAACAAAACTTATTTAATAAATTGGTATCCAATAACTTTTACTCATTTTCGTTATCTAAACACGCCACTTCAACTTATTTAGAGCGATTATCTGTACCATTGCCTTTTACAACAGATATGTAGTGGTGGGTTGGTGCGGGGGGTAAATAAGGATGAAATACAATCTCATGGAGATGACAGAGAAAGGTTCATTAAAATGAAAAGTCGCACCCCGGAGTTTACTCGGTATCGTGGTGAGGCTGACAGACACACTGCAGGTCTACCTGATTGGGCAGTTGTGCTGTAATGCCTCTTATCAGATAAAACAAAGATATGGGGATAATTGGTGCTATCCTTCCCGCAAGCATCATGAATATGCTAAGTTTATCAAGGCCTTTTGATTTCTTTTTCAAGTTAGATCAAACTGATAAATATTCAGTGCGTAAAAATTGAAATCATGAAACGCGAAGGAAATATATGACTTTTTGAACCTTTTTTTTTAGTTTCATTAAATTTTGAATTAACGCCACATTCTCTTTCACACACCGACATGCTCTGCTTTTACAGACATACAGGTAACACCTCGCTAGATGGCACAGCATCCCTTTTATGTTCTGCTTACAGTCGTTTGAGTATTTAAATAATAAGGACTGACCTCTTTGAGTCCTAACGTTAACATATGTACAACCGTTCATTGATTAATCTGTACGATATTAAGAAATATCACATGATATTTATAACACCGATGTTAACACCTCGAACAAAAGGAAACCAAACAAAAAACAAAAAAAACAAAAAAAAAACAAACAAACAAACAATATATATATATTTATTTGACTTAAGAGTTTATTTGCTCACCAGGTTTTTCCTGAAGTTCTTCATGAAGTGTAATCAAAACTGCTTGAAGAATGCGGGGAATCCGAGGGACATGCGCCGCTTCCAGGTAAGCGCTTGATTTATGCTACGAGCAAGCCTCAAGCTTCATGCTACGAGCAAGCCTCAGGCTTCATGCTACGAGCAAGCCTCAAGCTTCATGCTACGAGCAAGCCTCAAGCTTCATGCTACGAGCAAGCCTCAGGCTTCATGCTACGAGCAAGCCTCAAGCTTCGTGCTACGAGCAAGCCTCAAGCTTCATGCTACGAACAAGTCGCAAATTTAAACAAAGGTTTAAGTCACAAATTACAAAGCTTAATTGTTAGCCCACACTTTTCTGCAGATTGTCGCATTATTTCAAAATCTGACGTCGATATTTTGTTATCGGTAAAGATTTAGGTCATGAAAAAAATGAAAAGAAAGTGTTCTTTTGTGACAATGTTGTTGTGAGAATGCGTCATAGCAACTGTTGGACATAATAACTGGCTGTTTCAGGTCGCCATATCAAACAGAGTAAGCGTGGATGGGCAGTTACTGGCCGTGTCCGACAATATGTTCGTTCACAACAACTCGAAGCACGGCAGAAGAGCCCGCCGACTCGATCCCATTGACGGCGGTGAGCAGACGACTTTTTTGTCCCAGTTATCGCCCAATGTATATGCAAAATGAGGGTCACTAGATGGGGTAGAGGGGACAGCAGGGACCTAGCACCAGTTACTTTGTGACAGTCTGTCTTGTTCCATCCCCGTAAAGATACCGGGATGAGGGTGGTGGTGGGGGGGGGGGGGAGGGGGTGTCAGTGGCCTGCTCTAAGGCCAGTCTGTCTTCTTTCCACTTGGGCCAGCCCTCGGGATTATCTACAGACTGTTACACCCGTCTTGCATGTTAGGAATACACATATAAATAGTAAGAAAACGGGCCAAATTATGTCTTAAAAATGCAGTGGCTGCATTCGAGTCAGTATTCGGCTTTCTCATACATCAGAACGCCCATTTCCAAATGGTACGGTTTGAAAAACAACTTTGATCGACACTCAGCAGAATATTACTAAATGTACTTTTGAAAAAAAGAAGAGCCTGGGTTTTTTTTTTACAATCATTGCAGTCAATTTCATATAACAAGTGCAAGTGCGACGTTTGCATGCTAAAAATAATAAAGCTGTATATACAAATGTGGTTTGCTGTGAAGCAGTTTTGACAAAGGGTGATATTTATTGTTTCAGCTAATCCTTTCTTTACAGCCACACCGACCATCAAGGCCATCTGCCCGAGCGAGGGCTGGACGACGGGCGGCACCAGCGTCATCATCATCGGCGACAACTTCTTCGACGGCGTCCAGGTCGTCTTTGGAAGCATGCTCGTCTGGAGTGAGGTAAAATAGCTCTTTTTCACTTTGCGATTTGTTAAAAGCAAAAAAAAAAAAAAAAAAAAAGACAAAACAAACAAACAAATAAAAAAAGTTCCTGCAATGGATAGCTATGAAATTGCTCGTAGTTCTGCACTATGGAAAGCAGTACATGATGTTGCCTGATTTCCTTCACACGTTACCTAAATAAAAATCGGAAGCCACAGAAACATAAGTAAACCTGGCTGTATTCCCTGGCAGCTAATTACGCCACACGCCATCCGCGTACAAGCTCCACCGCGCCACATTCCCGGAGTAGTTGAAGTCACTCTGAGCTACAAGGGGCGGCAGTTCTGTAAGGGAGCGCCGGGGCGCTTTGTCTACACGGCGCTGAGCGAGCCCACCATCGACTATGGCTTCCAGAGACTCATGAAACTTGTTCCTAGGCATCCCGGAGATCCAGAAAGATTACCAAAGGTCAGTAGAAACTTAAATGTAATAAAGCGATAGGTTGTTCTGTCAATACAAGGAATCTAGACGTGACTAAACTCCAGAATTTGTTCTGCCGCTGAAAGTGAGTTAGCTCCTTTTTCATGGAAAGTTTCTGGCTAAATTGTGAAGTACCGATCCACACGCAAGTTCAAGACTGTTGCTAACCTGTCCGTTATATCATAAAAACAACGTGGACGCGAGCAAATTTTGGTTCTATGACTGTCATAGCTGATGGTGTGACGTTGCAGGAAATAATTTTGAAGCGAGCTGGAGACCTGGCCGAAGCGCTGTACAGTATGCCTAGGAATCAACTGAGTTTACCCGCGCCTCAAACCTCTCCAATGAACAGTAGTTCAGCATTTAATAGTTATAGTGGACAATTTGCTCTAAAAGATCCTTCCAATGCGCAGTGGGACGACGGCTGGTCACACAGATACCCCACAATGGCATTTTAGCGATCTCCTCCAAGCATTCGAGCCTTACAACTTGTGTGCGATGGAATCACTAGGCTTGACGCACGCCACGTCTGTTTGGCGCGGTGTTCACCGATCTCAGAAAAGATTTGGAGCCTCGGGGTCCGAGGCAATGCAGTTGATAGCCTAGGCACGGAAATGTAATCCATAGCTGACCAAGAGGCCACACAGACTGCAGTTTACAAGACTGATATGAAACTTATGCTTTAAAATTTAATACGCTGAAAAGAATACTCTTATAATTTGAACTAAATGTCTTCAAGCAGTCGTTCTAAGTTTTATTTTAGCAAGATGTTTGTACTTGCCGAAAATGAGGTTTGCTACAAAATTTATCGCTATTAATGACGTCACACAAGTCAAAGTTGTCAGACGAACGATAATTTGGAACGAATAGCAAGTGTTGGTTCCTTGACTTCATAAAGTGTTCACAAGTCATTTACTTATTCTTCATTCCACGCCCCCTTTCACTTTTTAAGTGCTGTTTTAATGTTGCATAGTGTGAGCAGTTTGTTCATAAACAAATGAGCTCATGGAAGCGACAATTTTCTGCTCGCATTTTTATTGTGGTTATACTCATTCACTGAAGTGAAAGCTAATGGCTGAAATAAAGCTTTTTCTCTGAACTAAAGCCGTCTGGTGTGTTTGGGTTGCCTTGAGTGGAATAGCATCATTTCTAAATTTTAAGAGCAGTTTTTCGGTATGTCCCTCAGTTGTTTTACACAATAATAATAATAATAATAATAATAATAATAATAATAATAATAATAATAATAATAATAATAATAATAATAATAATAATAATAATAATAATAATAATGACAGTAACAATAAAACTGTCAAATTTTGAGCGCAATCATTTGTGAGGGATCTCAAAGCTGGTATTCTGACCATGACTAGTCTGTATCAAGACGAAATAAAAGTATTTCAGAAGTGAGATAAACATAAAGATCTGGAGTCGTATTCAATAACTTAGCTTAAGCTCATACTCAAACTGAGTCTGAAATTTGATTGTCAAACTCTTTTGAGCATTTGCTCAAAATATGACTTTAAGCTTTACAGCGTCGAAACTCGGTTTGACACTAGACACTTTCTGTGGGAAGCGGGAGATAAATTTGCTTGTATAATTTAAAATGATAAGAATAAATTACTTTAGACAGCTTATGGTGAGAAAAAGCTCAGTAGCTATCTTATTTGACTTCACTTAATATTAAGCCACCTTCTAGTCTAGACTCATTTTTAGCTGAAGTTTTACTTACTGGGTGACTGAAGCTCATACTTAGCTCAAATTTTGAGTTTCAGCGTAAGTTTGATTCTGAGTCACGTTATTGAATACGGACACTGGACAACGTTTTTTCATTACAGTCTCCTGTTGATTTAATTGTAAAGTGAATATTACCAGAATGCCGGAAGCGTTTTAACAAAGTTATTTAGAGGTTAAAAACTGTTGTTTTGTCCTTGTTGTTCAAACGTTCGTCTTTAAAGACCCGACATTGAATTTTAAATCTAAAAAATATCATTGTGTAAAATGTTTAATGTGTGAATATTTAAATTTTATAATGTGGATGTTCAACTGAGATAGTACATTCCATCTTAAAATATCTTCAGGTCGCTCAGCAGTATTAGTTACATTACAAATTGTTTCAGTTTGTACTATGTCTTGTTTTGTGTTATATATCAGTATATTTGATTAATTTAAAATAAAGCGTCTAAAGTGAAAAGCGTCTTGTTGATTTTTTTAGAGACTGAGATGGAGGAAAGCTTGAGTTTTACTTATGGTTTGGCTCTTTTACCAGGATTGATTTATCAAGATGAGATTGGGTTGTGGCTCTGTCTGACAGCTTTCGCCGGTGTAGCAGTATATTTTGCCCCCCTGTACAACTTCCTCCCCCCGGGGGAAGCTAGACTAGTCTATCTCCTCCCCCCGGTATTTTTTGTCCCCTATTGGTGTCACTTTCTAAAAGGAAGATGAAGCTGAACATACAAGAAAGCGCTTCTAGGATAATGTGGATGTTAATTATAATTTTAGCGATCATGAGTATCCACCTGGGCTCTCTAAAATGCTAAAGCGGATATTAAGAGAAAAATAAAGAACTTTCTGATCAAGAATGCTGTTTGGTCAATAAAGTAGTAGCTTTATACAGTTTAATTGAGTCCATTTATTCTCCTGAACAAATATTATCAAATATATTTACACGCAGAAAAGTTCGAGGGGAGCGGGTAGCTAAATATACCGGTTGGGGGGGGGGGGATAGCCTGGCATAGCTTGCCCCGGGGGGAAGCTGTACAGGGGGGAGTCGGGTAAGATAGCTCGTTTCAACTGCAGATTTGCTTAGTATTAGCTCAACTAGTCCGCAGTATGACACACACTCGGGACCAACTAGCCCTGAACAAAGCCGCCGTATGAAAAACACACACTTGGGATGAACCAGCCCTGACTGGCGTAGTTAGTCCCGAGCAAAGCTGCAGTATGAAAAACACACAATCGGCATCAACTAGTCCTGAACAAAGTCGCCGTATGAAAAACACACACTCGGGATGAACCAGCCCTGACTGGCACAGTTAATCCTGAGCAAAGCTGCAGTATGAAAAACACACACTTGGGATGAACTAGCCCTGGGCAAAGCCGCCGTATGAAAAACACACACTCGGGGTGAAATAGCCCTGCCTGGCTTAGTTAATCCTGTGCAAAGCCGCAGTATAAACGCTCACCGGATTTGCATAGGTTAAAAGCGACGTCCCCGATCCGTATGTTGTATGCCGAAACTAAATTACTATTCTTGATTTAGTATTTTATTTAACCAATTTGAAAACGCAGTCAGAAAACACTAAGCCCTTTGAACATCTTCGGTGTCTTATTGATTTACTCAGAAAATGGGTACTTTGCACAAGGACAATAATCACGAATCTTACGAAATGCCGTTTTAACATTTAATGCTTATTTTTTATATCAAAATATATTTAGAGATATCAATAAATCAATGTAGATCTCATTAATTTATATTTTGGTATCAATAATTGAATTTTAGATGGCAAAAATTAAGTTTTGAGATCAAAAAATTAATTTTACAAACCTAAAAAATCTTACGGGAGACACACATTCACATAAAATATAACGAATCGTCAATTAAATTTTGGAGATGAAAATTTGAATTATTGAGATCAATAATAACAACACAATTTTTGATCTCAAGAATTGCTTCTTTTTTGTACAGTAAAAAATTAATAATAAAGATTCTGTATACAAGGACAGCCATTATTTATTTACAGATGCGTGTTTCTGAATTTTTTATTTAAAAAAATAGACTGATATTTTGATATCAAGAATCAGTTTTTGAGATCAAAAAATCGTTTGCAGATTTCAAAACACAAATGAAAAAAGTATCAGTCTGAAATAATGATATCTGAAATAAATTCTTGATATCAATATATAGAAAATCAATTATTGAGCTCAAAATTGATGTTTTGCTATCAAATATTTCATTTTTGCTATCAAGAATTGAATTTTTGATCTCAAAAAAATCAGTTTTAGATATCATTAAATCATTTTTGATATCAATAAATATTTCTTGATATCTCTAAATAGTTATTGATATCAAAAATTATTTTTTGAGATCAAGAATACATTTAGAGATATCAAAAATACAATTACAGATAGCAAAAATGAATTCTTGATATCAAAATAGGGATTGTTTGAGATCAAAAATTAATTCTTGATTTCGAAAAATCAATTTTTGAGATCAAAAATTAATTTTTGATATCAATAATTCACTAATAAATGTGAAAACGGCATTCCATAGAATCTTCTATTAATCTGCCTCTATTGACATTAAGACTTCTATTAATGTTCCGAGATAAATTCTAAAAGAATAAAACTGACAAGAATATCAGACAGCAGGCCATGTGAAGAAAGACTAGCCTAGATTCCTCCCCCTGGAACAAAGTTGAGGGGTTGGTGGCTTGACAAGTCTATCAGGGGCGAGGCAGACTACACTTGGGATCTGTCGCCCGTTTGTATGCACGCTGTGTGTGCCTATTCCGCTTCCGTTTTGAGACCCTCCCATTCAATGAGCACTTGACGCATGTGGTGTAGTTTTGGTCCATCCTCTCCACACTTGGCAGAAAGTTGCCCCACAAAGTACTCGGTCTGGCTTGTGCTCTTTATTAGCATTCTTGAAATTAGCGATTATTCGCGAATTTTATCTTTTCTTTTTCAGATGCTATAACACATAAGTAAACATGAAAACTGTAAATTATTCTACACTTATGACTCAATCGTTTTCAGACTTCAACGCCTGCCGTCAGCTATACAAGATTATGGATTGTACTTAATATCGAAATTTGAGAAAAATGTTATTGTTAATATTGTTTTCTTGGGCCTTCAAAATCGATATCAGCACTTTTGCAGATGTCTTTATTATATAAGATGGATGGTGATTTTCAGAAAAAAACAATCGGATCCCAGTAGTATGTCGACCCATCCAATCGGATCCAGATTAATTCAGAAAACAAACACAAGGATCCCGACAACCATGCCTGGTGCAAAAAATCCAGGTTTTTGCCGAAATCGCGGCAAAATTGCCTGGCATGCCGATCACACATAGTTTGAATACTGAAAATAATTATAACTGATATACTCGATTGGTCAGCTTGGGGCTATTATAGTTTGATTAATGTTGTGTACCTGCGCACCCATACATGCGAGGACCCAGCATTTCGGTTCTGTTCTAATCCATTGTTTGAATCATTCAAAGAGTTTTTAACAGTTTCTTCCTCAAGATGTTTCATCTATCGAGTATAACAATAACAAATTGGTTAGGAAGAAAATAAAAGTTTAAGTAAATTGGATGCAAAACGTCGTCGCTATTGATATAAAATTGAAGGGCAGTGATTGGGAAGGTGACTGATCGCCATGAGACGTCCCGTGTCACGACACCGCTTGCTGCTTTGGCTTCTAAATAACTAAGTTTACAAGCGTGTCACCTCTCACCCCCCTTTTTGGCTGGTGTTATTGAAATGAAATGACTGAGATGAAATTCGATGACATTTAGTAACCAACTTGCCTTCTCTACTGATAAGCGGAATTGACAATTACTAAACAATCAAAAATGACAATTTCATAAAATGTTCTTTGACCATGCCAAATGTGGCCACGAGTTTGGTGAGATAGTTTCCCAGTGACAGCGGGTCCCTGCGTACAGCGGGGCTTAACTTATTGCCCGCAGAACAAAAAATAACTGGATTTAGAAGTCATATTTCTTGTAGGGTTATGTTCGGTTTTAGTACATTTTGGGTGATAAAGATAGAAAGCCAGGATAAATGTGCCAAATTGGGGTGTGAATAGCCCCTACAGCCAACTTATCAGCCATTCACATCTATTATTCTATTGCTTCAAAACAAGGCGGTGAATTATGGTACTCGTAGTGAAATATGCACATGATGGATGCGCTCCGGGGAATGCTTGGTTTGTGATCTTAAGACCCCAGGCAAGGGCCTCTCCATCACTGCGTACCCAGAGGGACCCAGCCCATATTAGGACGTCGAAGGGCGTAGAAAATTAACTTTTCTATACTGACATGGCGCTTGAATGAAGGAAAGCCCAGGTGACCTATGACATTGTCGTGTTACGCCTTTGGCTGTAAGAGCTGCGAGTCATAACTACTCAACAACTGCTCTCTCTTCTTTAAGCAACCTTAGAGCACAAGGCAAGATAAGAGCGCTGATCTGACTTCCAGTGCTAATATTATAGTGCAGGTTTTGTTTCCACTCTTGTTTTTATTTCTTTCATTTTCAACAGAGCCAGAGAATGAAGGTGTGTTGTGTGAAAAGATACTCTGTAACTGATCAAGATTGAGTCGTCAAATGCATCTGTTTGGAGACGCACACATTTTGTGAGAAGTGAAGATGCGTCACGTCCTTGTGGAGACCACACTCACATTTGTCAAGACGAGTTTATTCTGCGAGTTTTGTATGAAAGAAATCCAATGTGCTATTCTCGCTGACATTTTTCATCATACACTGAATGACGTCATAGCATGTCATTAGATGATGCCAAACGTGAGTGCACTTATTCCTTCTCAACACTGTTATAAACAGATGCTATCATAACAATCCTAAGATATTAAAAAGAAAAACGGAAAAAAGTGTGTGCAAAAATAGATAAAATACACTGTGACAACAATGCACACAATGCTGGCGCAAAATGATTATCTTTAAAAGTGGAAATCGTAGCACTAAAATATCCCCCTTCCCCCTCCCTCTCCTCCCGCGCATCCAACATCTTGTACTAATACAGGTTTGGGCACAGGATGAATTACGAATGTGGACACTTTTCTCTCTCTAACAATAGACCCAAAAGGCTTCACATAGGAATGACTTAGCTTTTATCAACTAATGTTTTATCATGGGTTTTATGCAAAATGTGAATAGACAACATATGGCAGTATATTGAAACTGGATATCTGGTATAATAAATATGTTCTTTTGCAAAACTCCGCTGTTATACCAACAGAACATTAACTAGAACCTTATTTCGCTAGCGAAATGTTAAACACTTGACAAAAATTAAATTGCCAAAATACTTCCTTCAATGGGTTATTTCTTGAATAATATATTGCAAACCACACAGCTTGAGTACGTCTTATAAGTCGAATAGTGTTTGGTTTTGTTGGTTTAAGGTATTATTGACTGAGCAGGCATACGCCGTGTTGTCTATTTAGGCAGTGAGAGCTCGCACAAAGCTCAGCAGCTGTGTTCTTTGATGTACGTTAAATGCACTGCATTTATTGCAAAAATACACTCTTTTCACATTGCGTTTTAACAAAGAAAACGAAATTGAAGACGAAAATAAAAAGTGACATGCACACGTTCAGATCAAGCTCTTCATAAGTCCCAAGTTTCATGGTCCTAGGGCTCATAGTGTCAGAGAAGAAGAAGACACAAAAATCGGAAAAAGTGTCAAGAAGAAAAAAAAGGACGAACGGCTGCTCGCACAAATTCATATAACTCTTGCAAGCCAAAGGCTTGTCAAGTGTTAATTATATTTGCGATATGCTGAACAAAAAGGGAAAGTTAATGACTTCAGTGAAGATAAGAAGTATCTTTAATCTTATCATAACCGCACTGAAACTTAATTTAATAACTGCAGTTCTTAAACCCCGGAAACAAGTAATCAATTCAAATTAAGAAAAAAATAAATAGAAAATGTAGAAATAATAGTCCCTTGACATTCTTTGAATCGTTTGTACTTAAATTTAATTAAAACTATACATATGAGAGCTTAATGCTAGAGTAATACGCGATTCCATTCTGTGTGAAACGACGGCATAGTATTGCATTGCAGTTAAATATAGAAAAGTACACTAAGCTATTCGTTCAATATCTGACCAGTGTGGTTAGGGATAGCATGCTTACCTTCATAGTTACGCACAAAATTATGCATCTACATATGTTATTTCAAAATTTGATTCTGTAAAACAAAAACAAAATGATATAACTCATATTTATACTCAAATGCAAAATTATATTAGGCTTTACTGGTAAACTGATGTCACAAACATATGTATCCATTGATTGTATATTGGACTTCACTGATAAACTTTATAAAAATAGTTTCAAGATAAAAAAATTTACATTAGACACAAGGAAAAAGATCCTTGGATTGATTATAAGAGACTTTAAAAAAAAATACATGCATTTATCACTGATTATGTTTATTACAAGCACATCTATTTATAAACTGACTTTTGTTGTGGCCCATGGGATGTATTTGGTCCTTTGTGTTATGCAGTCGTTGTATCAACAACAAGGAATTGTCGTTACACTAATTATTACTTTGTGTGATTATTGGTAAATGTGTTCGAGTTATATATGAAATGATAACCACAAAATAGTGTTCTTTTATAAAAAAATGCGTGCATCTATAAACTAGTAAAACTGCTGCAATGTAGAGTAAGAAAATCCATGCTAAAATGCAGTGTGAAGTCTAAAGCTTTTGCAGTAAAATGCTTGTGATTTCTAGGTAGATTCTGGAGACGGTTCAATAAAAACAAGCGCCGTTAAAAGGCCGCAACTTCTTCAAAATTTTCGCCAGCATGCCATAGGGTTGTTACAAGCGTTTTGTAAGACACGTCAGGTGCAGTAAACCCGCTTCAGAAACTGCAGTTATTACAACACAGGACATCTGGGATAAACCCCGAGGCGGTCTTCCTCACGCCATTACACCTCGTCAAGATCGGCGTATCCGGATAATACACCTTCATAGCCGCTTTCGCACTTCGACAATGACCGCAGCGGTTTCATCCGGATTAACAAATATCCAAGTGAGTATAAAACAGTCAGTAGATGCCTCCGCGAAAGTGAGATTCGTGATCGAATGCATTGGGTGAACAATCACTTTGTAGGGGCTTGCATAATTCCCACTTGGCATTGAAAATGCCAAATGGGGATGGATTGCCTCGAATTCTTCACCTATTTTTCCTTTTTTTTCTCGCTTTTTTAAAATTTTTTTTCTTCTTCCGCCGAATCGGTTTCCAGACATCTCCTCCGAGACCGCTGAAGCTAGACCAACCAAACTTGGCACATGTATGGAGGGTCATCTGAAGTGGTGCACCTGATAAAAATTTTCGACCTTGACCTTACTGGTCAAGGTCAAATCGCGAAAAAGGTCAAACGGTTTTCAGGCAATTACTGCAAGACCGTTGAAGCTAGAAAAGCCAAACTTGGCATATATATAAAGGGCGATGTGATACAAAGCAACGAATAAAAATTTTTGACCTTGACCTTGACCATGACCTTGAAATCGCGAAAAACGTTATTTAAGAAAAACAATGAGTTATCTCGAAAACGTCCGAGACCACTGAAGCTAGACCAACCAAACTTGGTACATGTATGGAGGGTCATCGAAAGTGGTGCACCTGATAAATTTTTTTGACCTTGACCTTACTGGTCAAGGTCAAATCGCGAAAAAGGTCAATCGGTTGTCAGACAATTACTGCAAGGCCGTTGAAGTTAGAAAAGCCAAACTTGGCACATATATAAACAGCGATGTGATCTGAAGCAACCAATAAAAATTTTTGACCTTGACCTTGACCATGACCATGAAATCACGAAAAACGTTATTTAAGAAAAACGATGAGTTATCTCGAAAACGGTAAGAGATAGAGCAATTCTGACCTCATTTTCGACCTCCACCCCCTATACGACGATACGTAAGGTATAACTTCCGGTGTCCTTGACCTCCAGGTCACTTTCGAACCCCAAAACGGAAGTTGGCCTTTATCTGGAAAACGGTAAGAGATAGAGCAATTCTGACCTCATTTTCGACCTCTATACCCTATACGACGATACGTAAGTTATAACTTCCGGTGTCCTTGACCTCCATGTCACTTTCGAGCCCAAAACCGGAAGTTGGCGGGGGATGTGCGTATGATTTTATTATCGCACTTCTCTAAAATTCAGAAACGGCTACATATATATCATATTGCTGTAATCGTAGGTAAGCCCTTTTCTATGCTGTACTGACTCGGAAATCTCTCTCTCTCTCTCTCTCTCTCTCTCTCTCTCTCTCTCTCTCTCTCTCTCTCTCTCTCTCTCGCTAACGTGATTATGAAGTTTTACAATGTTATCATATCGTTTACGATCCCAAGCATTGAGGGAAATCAGAAAACACCTTTCCTCTTTTTATCTCAGTGTGACATTATTTATGGAGGCTTTTGGTACATTTCATTGACATTAATTGCCCAAATGCAACAAACATTGGATGGTGATGGTGGTTGTTAAGAGGGGGTGTGGGAGGTTGGTGCGTTAGATTTCTTTTCCCTTATCGTCCTTCAAGTTTTACATATCCTGTGTGTGTTTTTTTTTCGTATGTTTCTGCTGCATTTTTTGGAGTAGTCGTGCTTTTACTATGCGCTATTTGATGTACAGTATCAAGCCTACATCGTCCAAGTTTGGATCTCTCTCTCTTTCTCTCTCTCTCTCTCCATATATATATATATATATATATATATATATATATATATATATATATATACATATATATATGTATATATATATATATATATATATATATATATATATATATATATATATATATATATATATATATATATATATATTAATCACAGGATGCACACACACACACACACACACACACACACACACACACACACACACACACACACACACACATATATATATATATATATGTGTGTGTGTGTGTCTGTGTGTCTGTGTGGTGGCTGCATCCTGTGATTTATTCTACTATATGATAAACATTTTTGGTGTGCGTATGATTTTATTCCCACTTGGTATTGAAAATACCAAATGGGGATGGATTGCCTTGAATTCTTCACCTATTTTTTTTCCTCCTTTTTTTCTTTTTCCGCCGATTCGGTTTCCAGACATCTCCGACGAGACCGCTGAAGCTAGACCAACCAAGCTTGGCACATGTATGGAGGGTCATCTAAAATGGTACACCTGATAAAAATTTTCGACCTTGACCTTACTGGTCAAGGTCAAATCGTGAAAAAGGTCAATCGGTTTCAAGACATCTACAGCAAGGCCATTGAAGCTAGAAAAGCCAAACTTGGCACATATATAAAGGGCGATGTGATCTGAAGTAACCGGTAAAAATTTTTGACCTTGAGCTTGACCTTGAAATCGCGAAAAACGTTATTTAAGAAAAACAATGATTTATCTCAAATACGGTGAGAGATAGAGCAATTCTGACCTCATTTTCGACCTCCACCTCATATACGACGATACGTAAGGTATAACTTCCGGTGTCCTTGACCTCCAGGTCATTTTCGAGCCCCAAACCGAAAGTTGGCTTTTATCTCGAAAACGGAAAGAGATAGAGCTATTCTGACCTCATTTTCGACCTCCATCCCCTATACAACCATACGTAAGGTATAACTTCCGGTGTCCTTGAACTCCAGGTCACTTGTGAGCCCCAAACCGGATGTTGGCCTTTATCTCGAAAACGGTAAGAGATAGAGCTATTTTGACCTCATTTTCGACCTCTACCCCCAATACGACGATACGTAAGGTATAACTTCCGGTGTCCTTGACCCCCAATGCACTTTCGAGCCTCAAACCGGAAGTTGGCCTTTATCTCGAAAACGGTAAGAGATAGAGCAAATTTTTGGCCTTGACCTTACCGGTGTAGTTAGTAGTATTTAGGAGGATATTCTGCATTCAGAAATGTGAAAATTGTCAACAAACTGCAATATCATCTACCTTCCGCTTTAAGTTATCATTCCAAGTGGGGCTAATTCGCTGTGCGAATTTCTGTCTAGTTATCGACATGTAGTTTATCGACGCGAAGAAAGACGTACTGGCAAGCTCTACATCCAGGCCTGACCACCAGGCCGATCGCTTGGGCAGTGGGCTTGTAATGGTTTGGCGTGTCATACGATCTGAATGGCGCTCACAACATTCTCATTATTGATGGCATTTTAACAACCAGTAGGTACGATGTCACAATGTTGAGCACCAGGGGCTGTATTCATAAAAGTTAACCGACAGTTAATTGATTCCGTTAAGTGTTGCGTTACTTGCCAGAATATAAAAAAATAAACGAATAAATTTAACCTATTTAACAAACAAAAATAAACCTAAAGTTGTTTGCATGATATAGCTATGTCAAGCTATTTTGACCTCTAGGAGAACAGTTAACTGCATAGTTAACTTGTGTGCATGCCTGGGCAGGCGATCTTTCTTGTGCTGTAATAACATGCCCCCACTTGGACTGCAAGATATTGCCCTGCTTTAAGTAACGCAAGTTTGTCAGGATTATCTTTGAACAAACAACGTCAATCGCTACAAAGTAAAGCTCATATAGTCCAGAATGAATCAATACAACACACGTAGGACCATCTGGATGAGAAGATATGCGACAGACAGTCAGCGCCGCAAACTGACGACAAGTTAAGAATTCCTCGATTGAAAATCGCACCGCTATCCTTTTTGAATGTTAGCAATGTGAGCCCTGTTTTATTTCAGATCATTCTCGTAAAGCTGTGGAAATGGCGGTGCAATGAGTTTACTGTATTTGAAAGAGATTATGTTAAGGTTTGTCTGTTGACATGAACTGATTATTTTGGTTGTCCTCACGTATATTAATTTGCCCTTTTCTGTGGTGGAGAAAGGTGTAGCGACAAGAAGTAAGGAACAGTGAACCTAAAAAAGCATTTCAGACAAGGTTGAGATAAACATTTGCCATTTACATGGCAAATGCCGAAATTGAAGTGAGTAATTTTTTCGGATATATATCTCAATTGCATAATCAGTCATCGGGTTTATGATATGAACTTGAATTTTGCAACTGAATAAAATGCCGATTAGGTAAGACATTTTGTCATAAATGACAGAACTTCTGGTATTAAATTTGGTGACTGTATCTAATGGTTTAACTATATTAGTAATAGATATGAGTTTTAGTTATAATTTGAGCTGAACGCAGATACTTAATAACGGAGAGCGATCCTTATGAAACCAACATATAGCCATTTAGTTATGTTGCTTACAGAACCCAGGAAATGAAGTCATGCCTGAAATTTGACCTAAATCCTAATGTTTGGATTATGTAGATCTTTCTTGGTACATTACGAGTATGTGACTGTGCACTAGAAGCACATAAAGATACACCTTTGTCAACACCTGCCTACGACGAATATTCCTCTTCCACTGGCCCGAGACCATTAGCAACACCAATCTCTGGGAACGAACTGGCCAACAACCAGTGAGCGACGAGATCAGGCATACGCTGCGTAAACCAGAGGCAAACGTAACGAGGCAGGCACGTAAGTGGAACACACAGGGCAGAAAGAAAAGAGGTCGTGCCAAGAACACGTGGCAAAGAGACGTAGAAACGGACGCTAAGAAGATGGGCCATACCTGGAGGGAACTGGAGGCTACCGCCAAGAACAGAAGCTGAAGAGCATTGGTCGATGGGCTATGTCCTAGCATGAACGATGGCCTTAAGTAAGTATTGGGATGGTTGAATTCAAGGCAGGATATTCATCGAAAAAGACAATATTGCAGTGGATTACTGCCAAATACACGGATGACTCAGTGAAACAGCTGAAATTCTCAGTACACTGAAAACACACCCAGGCCCAAGGCAACAAAGTGTGGCCCAGAGAAAGAATCGTATATACTGGTAGAGCTGCCAAGTTCGGTGTTTTGACTGCCGAGAGGGAGAAACGCAGATACCAACGGCTGGCGGATACCTTCAAAGCCAAATGTTACTAGCATCTTATTTTACCCATAACGTTGTTCTACAGCACTGAATACATTTAGGTCATTAATAACAAGTGCAGTAAAACCTCAATAAACCGAACACTTGCTGCTGGAAGCTAGGTCGTCCGGGTTAACGAGGTCTCTTGTATGTTAGGTGTACTTCATTGCCACGTTTTAATGCAATATCACCCCAATATTGTGACTGAAATGATATATTTCACAATTTCAAACATTAATAATTTGGTAGTGTTTCTTGACAGCAGGATTTTTATCGAGATTCGCAGCAGAATGCTTGCACCGAATTAAAAGCAAATACCCCTAATTCAAAAATTAAACCTATATATTGTTACTGACGTCAGCCAGAACTAATCACCCAAACAATTAAAAAGGGAATTAGCAAGGACCTTAGTCTCTTTGCAAAACTTCAGAGTGCGCATTTACAGCAAATGTCTCAAATTCACTCCAAACAATGAATAACTTATGTGGGGAAATTTCCTTTAAGCATTGCATAAAATCAGAGAGGTGTTTTTTATGCAGCTGGCAAAATTATAGAGATTTTCCAAGCCAATTACATTTTCAGACACATTCAACTTCTATAAAATCTTGTCATGGTTCACCAAGCATTTAAAATATGATGTTATTTTAAAGTTTGTCTATATGCTCTGTAGAGACAACTCAGGAGTTGTCATTACGATCAAAGTGCTTGTTTTGCAAGTAATAAACAAAGCTGTTCAGGGAAGCAGTTGATTACGACATGTACCAACATTTTAAACACGAATATTATAAATATAGTTCTAAAAGCATGTTAACTCCTAGATATGTAGTCACACTGACAATATTAAGCACAGAATCTGACACTTCGTTAATTGGGAGTTGTTGCGCTGAGGTACCGGTAGTACACTTCAAAACATATTAAACTTATTATAAGGATTATCTTTACTTTACCGAAGTTTATCAGAACAAAGCTTTAATTCAGCAACCTTAAGACCAAACTTTAAATTGTTACTGATTATCAGACATGAGATTATAGGTGACAGTTGTTGGACTTCTGAAACCGAAGGAGACATTTTCTTGATAAGCACCGATTTGATTTATTTAAGTTAATGAACTTTGCATAGTTTTTGTCGTTTTATTTATCAGTAAAACAAAGCAGTCTTATTTTGAAAATGTAGATGCTTCACAGAAACGTTTATATAAAGCATTACAAACAGTTCTCATTCGCATCGCATCCCTGTTCTTTATTCGTCTCGGACCACAATTACATTTCCTGGTAGAATATAAACACGCAGCGAGTAAGAACAAAAGCAGTGCTGTGGTCAATGTATTATTATGTAACACACGTGCAGTCAATAAATAATTAATGTTGTAAAATAATCACAACAGGTTGGATTGTCTAGAGCAAAATTGCTGTCAAATATTTGTTGTTTTTTGCGTGACGAGTTTTAAAACTGAGTGAAATTCAAGAAGAAATAGGCCATTACTTTGTAATCCCATAGTTTGCATTCAGTATTGCAAAAAATGCAATCGAAAGAACCCCAATTTTTCTAGTAATTCTAAAAGCCCAGGTGTTTTGTGGTTGTTTTCGATTATATACTACTGTGTAGAGTTCCAGAGTTAAAACTAGTGTACAGAACATCTATGTAAAATTAATTGTGATCCATGGCCTACTGTCAAGACAAATCTAATACACTTTTTGAATTAGTTAAACTTTTATTCTGAATTAAATACATATATCGTTAGTAGTAAAAATTATCGCTGTTGCATTGTAAAATATGAGACATGCAATACGCCAATCACTGAACCAAATATAAGTTAAAATACAATAATTCAAATTAAATGTCATGTAATGTCAATGAATTACTGAAGAAACAATTTCAGCTTATTATTATTTACGGACGTGCGCCAAGTGAAGGTGCCTTTAGGTTGGATTAACCAGGACACCATGTTAAAAAAGTCACCCGATGCGCCGACTTTGGAAGGGAATTTCCGACTGAACCACGAGTCTGATTTTGAGGAAAAATTGCCAACATTTAGTCTGGATCTTATGATCATGCTTTGTTTCAAAGTGAATTTCGATAAAACCTCGACGGTCAAATCGTTAACAACTATAGAAGTAGATAAAACGCCGATCATCCTCTCCCAACGAGTATTATTGGGAAGTCTAACGTCTGGTTAACACCTAAAACCCAAGGCAGTTACAGAGGATGCATGGATTCGTCGAGGGTTCGGCCTGAAGTCGTGATGTCTTTAGGAGTGAAATGAATTGAGAATCCAATGAAATGTCGTTTCTAAACTTGCTCCATATTTAAGGACTAACGTAATTTTATGTAGGACCAAATTTGGCCCATTGACCAATGGTTCTGAACTGATTACAAACTTGTTACTGGGTTTCCCATTGGAATGAGAGAATCCACCAGGTGGTGTTCGGGCTGCAAATAACTCTGATCGAATCCCCTGCAATTCGCAACTGGACAACTCACAACTGACAAAAGGGACAACTCGCAACTGGTCCATCATTTTATGAAATATCCATGATTTTTTTTCGATAAGTTGATGTGTTTGTGTTGCTATTTATTTTGATTCGTGTACCCCCAAATGTTACACTTTTAAATTTGAAGAACTACTTCGTAGTTAGTTATTCTGCTATACATTTCTTCGTATCACTTACATAGCAGAAGAATTGATGCACGAATCCACATCTTAATCGCACTGATCTATTCAACTAATTCTGCTTTACTTTGATGCACGGTGCTTCCCGATCGGCATGCATGTATACCAATTTGCAGCAAAATTTCCTACTAGAATGAATTCACACCCCAGGTAAGTATATAAGGAGCATAAATCAACCGTGAAATTATCATTATCCAATTTGAATGAAATTCATTCCAAGTCAACACGGAAAACCCAAATTATGCTTCAGTGGCTTCATTTACAGCAAGAAAGAGGACGTACAAAAATGAAGAAATCCAATGAAGATGCATCAGAAGTGCGGCTAAATGCAACGGAGTCGTGAAAACAACGGCTGAACTTTTGCAGCCCCGACTTCTAAAAGAGCATAACCACGATGCCTATGTTGTACAGGCATACGTCGAAGGTATCTATCGCCTATGCCAAAATGCGCGGAATGGGACAAACATGCGAGGAGTCCTACCGAGGCTTTCCCCGAACGTCAGGAATGTGCATTAGGCAACCAGGAACGACCATCCCAGGACTAACAACATGTGTGAGGAGTGGAACAATAAGTTTTCCCTCTCTTCGGATAAAAGCACCCATCAGAGAAAATCAGGAGGTAGATGAGTTACATTTATTGCAAACAAGTTACTTGCAATTAGGTTAAATGCAATTACTATTACTACTGATATATAAGACAATAGTGTCTGCATTGTAGAAAGCGGGATTCGAGTTATTGCAATTAGATTAGTTGTAAGTATGATGAAGCAGATTATTTCCAAAGTAGAGAGCTGAATTAGATTTATTGTAATTAGGATTTTTTTGTCATTAGCAGAGTTGTAATTTAGAGCACCGAGTTAGAGTAATTGTGGAACTTTTTTCCTTTTGTTTTTGTCTCAGTTGCGAGTTGTCCATACGCTAGTTGTCCAGTTGCGAGTTGTCTGGATGCCCTCTGCTCGCATGGATAGCATCCCATCAACGGCGTCTTCGCGTAGGTTAGGAATGTGCATTAGGCAACCAGGAGTAATTGTGGAACTTTTTTCCTTTTGTTTTTGTCTCAGTTGCGAGCTGTCCATACGCTAGTTGTCCAGTTGCGAGTTGTCTGGATGCCCTCTGCTCGCATGGATAGCATCCCATCAACGGCGTCTTCGCGTAGGTTATGGCAAAAAATCAAAAGTTTCCTTTTAAGCAGCGGCCATCTAATGACAAATAGTGTACGAGATATCAAGAATGATGCCAGTTCTAGTAATAAATATTTGTAACTGGTTCATTCTCATTTACAAATGGGAAGGGGCATGTATTTGTTATCAGTTCTGAACCGATTATATATCTGTAACTGGGTTTCCGATTGACCAACGGGTAACCCGATAACAAATTTGAACCATTGACCAATGGGCCAAATTTGTAATTGGGTTGTAGCCTTTATTTAGGTTGTTTTTTGTCTCTAGGAAACATCAAGTCTGAATATATGTCGCTGGACGGCAAGCGGTGTTTTCTTAAGGTGTATTAACTGTGCAACTGATAAGTTCATTTTTTTATTTTTTTATTAACAGATGTTTCTACTTCATTTCAGTCAATATAAGTTAGTCGACGTCTCATCGGCTTTTACATGTGTCGACGTTTAGACCGTCGACATTTTGACCGTCAATGTTTTTGACCGTCGACATTTTTGACGTGTTATCCTGCATTCATTCAAAGATAAGACATTACAAAACATATTTATGAAAATCTTTCATCAGAACAAGAGTCCACTGATGATATATATATATAAATACAAACAAAAGCATGTTATAGCTGATTTGCAGAAAAGCTACCAGTGTGCTGTCCGAGAAGAATATAACTGCAAACATTGCTTTCTCCAGTTCTTTTTCACTGCAGTACATAAAAACATAGTGACAAAAGGGATATTTTTACCAATGCACCAGTAGAAGTTAACATTACGCAAGTGTAAATTAGTTAATTTAAAATAACACAGTAAATTTGCAGAACATTAAAATACTCTTAGATTTGTCATAGAGCTAATGAAAGTGGCAGGCAGAAGCTGTTGAAGCTACAAAAGTGAAGCGACCTCCCAGAACGCGACAGAGTTGAAGAAAATATAGAGTCGCTTTGGGACGTAGGGGATCGGGAGGGGGCATAAGTGGCTGTTAGCTCAATTAGTTAAGTGAATGCTACTGTCCATATAGGGCGTGAAAGTGGTCTCCGGGCGGGACCGGGGGGCCACACTGATAGCATTTCACAGAGGTGTGCGGCTAAACAGATCTAGTAGACCCGCGGGGGGAACTTCAGTGTCCTCCATTGCAGTGGGATCAGCGTTTAAAAGGTCTATGCCAGTGATGTAATGGTCCCAGACCTGAGATTGGGAGCAGGTACTGTGTGTGGGAGACTGACACAATTGAATCAAAGGTTGATTGCTGTCGGCCCTCGCTGGGGCCCAAAACACAGCATAAGGAAATAAACCACTCAAACAATACGGCTCCAGTTAGAGCTTTTAAACTCTTCATAAACGGTTACTTATGACGTTCTCAAACACTTAAATAAGGATAAAGAAAATTTTGGGGCTTAAATTTGGTCACTCATAAATTGATTTTATGCTGTGTACTTTATGTTGTAGCTCTCACCTTCATCCATTTAACTTCCAGATTATTGCAGTCAGTCCTTCTGCTATGATTGAACATCATTGAATATAACCATTAATGCAGGCAGTAATATTTCGGCTTCTGTTAAAATTAAACACGGTTAACAGGTATGGTTGTTCTAAAGTTGTATTTATATATTTCCGTTTTATTTTTTTTTTTAATATGACCAAAGGATTCAATGAGACTTCAGCAAAACGATTAAACCATGGTAATGCCGATAATTCAGTAAAACGATTCACCCATGGTAATGCGGATAATTCAGTAAAATAATTCATACATGGTAATGCGGATAATTCAAAATAATCGATTTCTTTTAAACAGCTTGTAGTTACGACCTTCCCAACAAATCTGCTGGTCCTGGCTAATTTTTTTACTGATTTTATTTCCTCTCAGAGTCATGGAGTGAAAAAGTCATAAAAGCGGGGAAAATTAGAGGAGAAAGAGCAAGGATTAGGCCGGGCTAAATGTCGCTTTCTCTCGGATTGATTTCTTCATTTTTGGAGGAAAAGATGGGCCGCATTAAATGTGTTTGACTCCAAATTAGGAGTATTTGTGTCTATAACGACAGTCTCAGGTGCCATGTTAAACGACTTTAGTCCCTGCGATTTAATCCGTGGAGAGAATAAAAATTCTCGAGACGCCTTCATTATCGGTTTCGCCTTTCTTAGTACGGGCGCCAGGGGATTGTAAAAGAAAGAGTGGAATTGACTTGGAGATCAGATGAATAGGAATGGGTGCACAAGGGAGTTTGGGGTATTAAAACTTGTGATGAGAATCCATATCTCAATCAGTTGTGGAGTTTTACTCAAGCAAAAGTCACCGCGCTGTCTTTGCAGACCATAAACCATTCAGTGCCTTTAAGACGCGTCATCAAATATCAGTCCAATATTGGCCGCACTCGGTGAGCAAAGTGACAGAAAAACTTCAAAAACGATAAGCAAAATTTTCGGGTAATTGTTGGCAAAAATTGAACAGGGGCAAAACATTAATAATTGCTCAAAACGAAATTCTTTGAAGTGCGTTCTATTCCGGATCTTCTTCAGAAATGACAGCGGCTAACTGTGCTGGGCAGCTCCGCTTGTATGATGTACCCCCCTCTAATCGCCCTGTGGGGAAGGGGTGCCTTGAGATGACCGGTGCAACAGTATATCTTGCCCCCTGGAAGCTTAACCCCCCCCCCCCAGGGGCAAGATAGATTAGGCTAGTTACAGCGGCCGGTTTTAATATTATTATAATTATGATTATAATTATTATTATTATTATTATTATTATTATTACTATGAAAATCTACAAAACGTTTCAATTTTGCAAATAACAAAATAGATTGTACTTAATTCTTCAGAAATTCTCGATAGTCGATACACGGTAAATTGGAAACTTCGCTGTACGATAAACAGCTTGCTTATATATATCATACCGACTCCGTAACCTTGCCATGTCAACGTCGAAGGGGTGTTGTTTTATAAATATACCCACTGGAATATCATTAGAAATATTTGCAGTCACCAGCCCAGATGGTTATGACGTAAAAAAACCCCCTCTTCTTTGTATATTGCTACATTCAGCAAAGGGAAGTGTTTGAATCTGATATTCTAATAACATTTGATCGCTTCTCTGCAGGCGTGGGCATTTAGTGTCACCACTGGTGCGCTTTGTCACTGAATTGTGACGTAACAGGAGAAATAGCATCGCCACAGATGATTACCATAGCAATGTATGTCTTACCTATTTAGTTGTCAAGCGACGCTAATATGGCTTGAACGTTGCGTGGGCCATCGTGAACATTAACCGCACTGCTTGCTCAGTGAATCGTTTAAATGTCGTCATATACTTATGGAGCATTGCGGGCGGAGATGTCCTAGTGCAGCCCCTCACATCGTTGCCGTGGCAACCTCTCCCACGCAGGAATCGGTGGGGCTGATTTTCTGCGGAAGCAAACAAAAACCATCTCAGTTCTCTTTAATAATATTTTTATACTCCAAACAAATAGATAAATAAAATAACAACATCTCCACACTGTTGTCAACTCTGTTCTGCAGAGATAAAGATCTTATAAGGCTTTCACACTGTGACATATATTGCTCAGAAATTTTAAAAAAAAAAGCTTTACATCGAGCCTCAGAAATACCTGGACCAGTTATCAAAGAAACTTGACATAAATGCTGCGTTTGAATGTACCACCTTCCTTGCATGCAGACTATATGGTCGTTTTGCTTCGTCTTTGCGCATGCTCGCCTGCCTCCGTGTGGTGGCGTATGTCATTTGCTTGACTTCTACAGCCAAAAATCGGTACAACTGAAATTTTCCTTGACAGCTGGCATGATTTCTATTCACGGGCAGAATCCAACTTTCTTCTAATTAGCTGAATGATTTCTCACTTTTGTTAAATTGGATAATTACAGCAGAAGACATTGTAAAACAAGCAGGCTGTTATTAGGGGCTAATCCGCCGGGATTACAGCTCGGGCTAATCAAATTTATGACAGCAGAGGCAATGAATATCTAAACCTCGTGACTATTTACTTAGTTTATCACTGGCTATAGCCCAGGGCCGAGACACAAAAAAACCTGAACTTCTTGCTGCCACTGCTCCGAGAACTTAAGAATCGTAATTAAGTGCTGAGGTCTGACGCAAAGCCAACCCAGCAAACATTCGATCGTCGACCAACTCCTGTGTGAGATTGTGACGTCGACCCAACCAAACCACATTAATATTAGTGGGTGAGAAAAAACTTGCGCTCCTGAAAATCTTATATTTTAGGTATTTGTTTCGATCTATTTACGAAGTCACCTGTTGAGGCTACCATTTGCATTGAGGAATGACATGAGGTGGTATTTTTGTTAGTCCACCGTCTTACAACGTCGATATTTCGACGTATGTCCAACTACGATTTTCCGACATCTATTTAACATTGCACCAAATATGTTGATTAGACCTAGGAGAAAGTTACGTTTACGTTTACGCAACGTATATTTAACGTTGTATCAAAGACGTTGGCTAGACGTTGATCTGTAATCGCCACCAATCACAACCGAAGTACAGCCAGAGTAGATGTCGTGGTTTGGTCGGATTAACGCCGCAACCTAATGTCGACGTTAAATCAACCTTAGAATGGTTATTGGGAAAACATATTAGTATATCAGTAGATCAGCATAGTATCTTCTCTCCCCCGACCCTCCGCAGCAACTCCCTCACTCATCCTAGGGGAGTTATCATTAGGTATTTTCTTTCGTCAAGGGAAAGTTGAACCAGGTCCTCTTCCGCCCCCCAACCCAATCCCAGATTGGGGCGGGGGCAACCAGCCAACATCTACATAGAGCAAATAAGCTTCAGCCTGATGCTGCAGTACGTGACATTTGGATATTCAAGTACTGAATCTACATGCGAACAATCCTCGGAAGGGTTGCAATTTTTGCCAGCGTAACACTTTTGTGTCCAGAGATTTTCCACTCATTCGAATTGGAATTCCTACTCCTCATCAAGCAATATTCATTGACGACATTTCATGAAGCGAAACTTTTTCGAGTGACACTTCGTCAAAATGTATGGATTGTCATCTTCACATTTATCAGGCAATTACTGATAATTTTTTATTTCAAAAATTTATTTTTGGACATCAAGAATTACTTTTTGCTGTCTGTAATTATATATTTTTTATATCTCTAAATGTATTGGTCTCAAAAACTAATTCTTGATATCAGTAAATATTTAGAGATATCAAAAACATTTATTGATATAAAAACAATTTAATGATATCTATAATTGATTTTCAGAGATCAAAAATTCTATTCTTGATAGTAAAAATGAAATATTTGATGGCAAAATCTCAGTTTTGAGCTCAATAATTTATTTTCTTTATATATCAAGAATTTATTTAGATAACATTATTTCAGACTTTTTAAATTTATATTTTGTAATCTTCAATGATTTTGTGAGCTCAAAAATTATTTTTTGATGTTAAAATATCATTCTATTTTTTATATCCCAAATTCCGAAGCAAACATCTGTGAATAAAATAAAATGACTAGTCCCTGTATACAGAATCTTTCTTTCAGTATTTTACTGCACCAAAGAGAAGCAATTGTTGAGCTCAAAAATTGCGTTGTTATTATTGATATCAATAATTCAATTTTTCATGTCCAAAGTTTAATTGAAGTTAAATATGTGTAATTAATTTAAATGTGTGCCTCCCTTGAGATTGTTTCAGTTTCTAAAATTGTATATTTTGATCTCAAAATAAAGTTTTACTATATAATATTCGATTATTCATAGCAAAACAGAAATTAATGAGATCTACATTGATTTATTGATATTTTAAGTATATTTTAACATGTAAAATTAGCCTTAAATGTTAAAATGGAATTCCATAAAAATGAACATTTTGCCCATATAAATGACGCAGCTGCCCCTGGATTGATTCGATGCCTTAAAAAGCATCGTTCTGTCTTTTATTTGCCCATAACAAAGTTGCTATGCACTTTTTAATAAAATTTATAATTAATTTCACTCGATTTAAAAACTTTGTGGTTAGCGCCAAGTACTCATGGGTAACCCCATGTTTACTATATTGGGGATTCGATGTTCCCCCTTCATCCTTACGCCTGTGGGAGAAACACAGCTGGTAGCATCAGTGAAGGAGTTTGGTTTGTGGGGCCCTCTTCAAGGTCGGGCGTAGCACTGAGCATTGCAGAAGGTGAAGCTTGGGAGAATTCCATCGATGGAGAGCTGTCCAGTAATAGCTTGATCGTCCAGCTGCTGTTTTAGCACTCTGTGGTGGGTAGTTTATTTGTTTGTGTCGGCTTTTGTTCATACAATGGAAAGGTTTGGACCGCAACACTTGATTTTAGACTTTTTTAGCCGTTTTGGTTGTGAGGCGCCATTAAAGTGTTCAATTTAGGTTGGCGATATTACGGATGATTCGAGCGTCTGCAGTTTTCCCAGCTTCAGCAATGTCAAAGCTCTCCGCAGTTCATGTACAATTTTAATTTTGGACCTTGTCACAAAGAGAAATGAGCAGTTTTAGTTTTGACGGAAAGGCACCTATAGAACAGTAAGTTGTCGCAGACACCGTAGGCTTGCTAATCACACCACCTTCCTCCTGGCTAACAGCAGCCTGGAAAGTTGCTACCTGGCTCGGCTGCGTGTGAGACGTTTCAGCGAACTTTTCAAACGTGGGAGCTTTTCTGTACTTTGTGTCGCCACCTAGCAGATGTGCCGCACTCGAATTACTCTCGCGTTACAAACGAGTTACTCGGAGGAGGGGGCACACAGCGAAAGAAGCACTACCAGTGGTAGCACTGTCAGTTTGCGGTCTGCAGCGACAACCAGCGGTAACACGACTGTAGCGATTCTGGAATAGACAGATAAAAAACTGTGGTTGCAAATAATGTCCTCAGCGGATACTCCTGTATACGAGCCTCCAGACAAGAATCCCGGCACCCCATTGTGTCATGAAAAGGTGATCACATTGTCTTGGACTCCGATAGATCGCCCAACAGGAGCCGAAAGCAAATCATGTAAGAACAAGAAGCAATCAACTAGCCCGGCAATGGAAGGGTGCGTGTGTGTTGTTGCAGGAGCTGGAGCAAGAGTCGGTAACCATAACACCACTAACCTCGACCCAACCGTCAGATAGCAATGCAACAGAGGGATTTGAGGAAACAATTGTTTGGGCTGCAAATACATTCCGGGCACGCGTAGCAACGCGACCACGATCGCAAGTGACACACCAAGCATTGGAGTGGATACCACCCAAAAACAGAAAAGCCGGCTGTCCACACACAGATCAACACAGAGGAGATCCTCCGCAGCGCCCTACAGAAGCAAGCAGCCGTGATCTCGCAACGGCTTGTGGTGCTGCAGTCGCAGGCAGCGTGAGCATCAGTCACACGGCCAGAGCTCACACCCGCACCTACGTTATAGGCTTCAGCACCACAACGGAAAAATAGAAGTCCCAGCCAGGTTACATCCCGAAAGCCAACCAACACGAAAGGGGAACTACCCCTCTTGACCACGCTCATTACCCAGATGGAAGACGAGAAGCACAGCAGTCTCCGGAGCACGCATTAACGCCATCCAAAACATGCGGAATAGAGGTAGGAGACGTAAGTATTTCATACAGTATTAACTCTTAGGCGGCTTCTAGTCCCTGGACTCAGCGCCGCCTCGTCAATGAAGGAGACACAGCCGTGTCCCCAGCAGACGCCGAACGCCCTTCCGCTCTGACTCGGGACGGCCTAGAGCCAAACGATACCTACATAATTCGTCGTTTAAGCTCCAGGAGTGCTGCGACTGGCTAAGGTCACGGAAAGCAAGACGTTCACAAGGAGGGAGTAGATGAAAGGTAAGAGTTTTTCAGATGATGGGGAAGTTAGGATGTGGGGTCAACCACTGCAATGGAATAATTGATATTCCCGATGATATCCCAATGACAAGGTCACTGTAATGGAACAATGATTTCACCTACATCTAGGGCGTCGCTAGAACAGGGCTGCGGGTGCTGTCATCTATGAGTACGTAAATCAAACTTCGGTGAGTGGAGCCCTGGAATCCGACGCCTCCATAGGGAACACGTTTATTGGGTGTTTCTTGTGCGGAACAAAGGTCCTGATCCAACTGTACAAAGCGCTGCTATCGTACAACATACAGCTGAGGAGTGATAGTGTAAATTCCTGTGTGTATTGCTGCACGAGCGGTACACAGAGGTCACGGTCTTACAGCAGTGGCCGCCAACTGTTGCGCATCGTGAATACATGGCATCGGCGCCAACCAGGATAAAGCGGCCGCAAAGGCAAGACAGCCCGAGCAGTGCTTTTTGGACGGCCAGTCAGACCCCGTCAAACAGGTGACAACTACAACCTGCATCAAGCAAGCCCTTGTCTTGAGTACTGGTAGGTTCACACACTTTTAGCAAAGATGGGAAAAACTGGGACATCAAGCAATGCGGTGAGAGGGCTAATGTGGCTGGTGTTCCCATTTCAGAAATTAACTGGTCAATTGGTTTCCGTCAGTCTCACTCAAAAACCACCTCAGAGCCTCGTGAGCTCGTACGGGCAGGGAACAGAAAAGCAAGCAGCAATCCAGGATATGTTGGATAAGTCGTTAAATGCCATAGAGGAAATGCCTGTGGGACAACTGGGCATGTTCCACGGGGTTTTTAAGACCGAACAGAACGAGTTTGAGTCTAATAATAGAGCTGAAACCACCAAACGAGAATTTGGCAACTCCAACATTTAATGTGAACACTTGCCAGCATATTCGCAATTCACTCAGTTGGTGCATGTGGGCAATGCCGATAGATCTGTACATACCGATGTGGTCCCACATTACAAATATCCATGCTTTCGAGTTGGGGACACAGGTATTGGTACAGCGCGTTATTCTTTGGTCTGGAACCAGTGCCTTGGGTCTTCAGCAAGGCAATGCGTTCGATAAAGTCTTGGGGCGACAGGAGCTAATGCTGTTGTTTCAATACCTGGACGACTGTCTGAATGCGGGGCTGGTGTTGCTCGACAAGTGCTTCGAGCTAGAGTTACTGGTAAACCTGAAGAAGTCGGAGACACAGCCCAAAGAGATAATTGTTTTCCCAGGGTATATGCCCAACTTCATACTCGGGCGCGTGTTTCTGTCACCAGACAGAATCCAGAAGACATCACCACAATCATGCTGAAAGCTAGGTGTGTGTCCGCAACCCTAGCAAAGACGTTCTTGAGGCTGTAACAACGGCTAACAAGCTGCCTATTGGGCCCTCTATTTTCGAGGCTACCAGCACACAGTGCGAGTAGCAATCAATAGGGACCGCACTCCACGCATCAAGTTCAGCCTAACGCCACAATTGAGCCAGGGCCTCCAATAGTTCTTCAACACAGCGATTCAGACAAAAGGGGTCCCACCACACAGTATCCACAACTCCAGTTGCAAACTAGACTTGCCAAAGGAAAGTTTAAGGGAGTTTGTTTCAGAAGCAGTGGCCGCAGCAACTGTGAGACCAACACATCAATATGTTGGCAATGCGAGCAGTGGGAAAAGCACTGAAGATCCTGGGAAGAAACCTCCAGGACAAAGCAGCAATCTGTCTAATAGACAACAGCACAATTTTAAGTTACATCAGGAGGCAAGGGGCACGAGGTCACCCACACTAACAGAAGTAGCCAGGGAGGTGTGAAAGCTGGCAATGCAACACCAGGTAACATTGCAATACATCCCTGGGAACCTAAATGTGCTAGCAGACATAACATACAGGCAGGCACAAGTACCTGGAAGGACGCTCTCCACGCGTCTCTACCAGTGGGTAAGGAACTAATGCTTTGGGTCCCCATTGGTGGGAAACGCCACTCAAAACGCAACTCACAAGGTACTACTCACCATGCTCAGACCCGGAAGCCACAACCACCGTTGCACTGAACTGCACATGATCGAAGGAGGCGCTGCGCTTCCCCGAGCCACGATCATCGAGAGAATAGCACAACGGCTAGGGAGGGAACAGAGCTTCTTAGTGGCATCGGCTAACCCGCCTCGCCGGTGTTTCTATGCTACAGATGCGGATGCCAGCACTGAGACAGTAACATTGGCCACATTGGCACCCACATCCACACATAATGAACCTTCTATCTGTGGTCCATAAATGTACTGGCTGAAAATAGCAGGTGGTAGCACGCCTGCACGAAGTGCACGGTAAGCCCACTCGTTCGGTCTATGGATAACCATGTAAGGTATGCAAGGTGTGGTGTCTGATGAAATCGGTGGATCCAGTGCAGCAGCGACGACTTTCCCATACACGTGTTAGAGGTGAAGAAAGTGGTGACTAGAGCAATAGAGAGCTACCAGACAGCGTTAGACTCCGTGCTAAAGGACGACACCTTCTACCACCAATGTTTAGATGAGTTTCTGTCTAAACTAAAACGCAATTTTCGCTTGCAGAGACCACCACCAGCCAAGACATAGTGCGGTGGGACTTGAAAGAAGTACAAGATTTCTTTTAGGGCCCCACCTTCCTGAACTAACAGAACACTCCACTATACAGTACATAGCATATAGACCGCGCGCGGTGGTTTCAATCATGCGAAAAGGTGGGGATGAAGTTTTCCCGTACGTGTGCAGAAACACTGATGGGAAGAGCGTACCGGCGTCAGTAAACCGACAGAAAAAAAAGGATGCGTCATCTAGGAAATGCCAGACCACTAGCTTCATCTGCTTCAAAGCATCGGGTCGATCCAACGGCAGTCGCAAGGCATTTGTATGAATAAAATGGATTTTAAGTTACCCCCTCTCAGGCTACCCCTGGTAACTTGAATTCGATTTTGTATCACCGGGGATAATTCGAATTCGATTTATTATTACCCTTGGGGGTAATCTGAAATCGAATTTGTATTACCCTTCCCCTGCTTTTAGATTCCATAATATCAAAAGCTGTTAACATGCAGGTAAAAATATTCTTTTATATTTCTACATTTATTCACATACAAATAAACTAAAGTAAAATATTCATTTCATCAACTCTTCAAACTGGACGACCTCTTCAACACTGATTTTGCACAATCATTTGACTGATATTCTACAGAGAAGTTGGTTCAGTTGTTCATTCAAAAATCAAAAGGCTTTTCTATTAGTATCTATCAATGTCCTTCAGTGTCTGGTAATGTCACAGTTTTCTAAATAGGTTAATTCCCTGCTCAAAGCTGCTAATCCCGAAGTGTCCGGACGATGTTTTGAGTAGGCTTCTTGCATCTGTATAAATAGGAGGTTGATTTTTGTTGTTACATGCAGTTCAAATAACTAAACAAAACAGAAGCAAACCGTTAAAAGTTGTAAAATAAAATAAAAAGGTCAAAATAAACATTTCATTTCAGTTTATTTGTGGGTGGATAAATGCACAAATATGAAAGATTATTGGTTTTCTGTATATTAACAGTTTTTGACATGGTTTAACTTAAAATCATGGAGGGGGTAACACAAATTCGAATTTTAGTTACAGGGGAAGGGGTGGCTTGTATTCGATTTTAAATTAGCGGAGGTAATAGAAATGCGGGGGTAATCTGAAATCTTTACACCGGGTGAAAAATGAGCATCGAATCCCAGACATATAAATTTCATTAGAAGGTACATCTCGACTGAGTTACGGGAACAGAAAAGATAGGGTGATGTTTTTTTTTAACCTATACAGCTGCAACATTTGTACAAAACAAAATCCGATTTTAATGGGTAGTAACAATGGGCACTTTCGACTTTTTGTCGAGTTTTAGTAGTTCCTGTTTTATTGTTCTTACTGCAATTTTTGCCCTCCATCATGGAAGCGAAGGTATGTACTCTGGTGTATTGGTCGATATTTTACCTTTGAACCTAATTAAATTTAATTTGATGTGTATTTTTGTGATCAAATTTCCTCATCACACACACATCTGTAGTGAATGTAGGAACGAACCCCCCCCCCCCCGCAACAGACCCCCCCCCCCCTTTTAGGTAGTTTCTATTTTCATATATATATTTTTCTGTATTTTACAATTTGCAATTATTATTTTAAATTGCGTGTTTATTTTCATCACGATGAAAACATGTGCCAATGTCCTTTCATGGGATGAAAAGGATGAAAGGATGTATTGATGTTGTTTCATCGCAATTGCAATTTGATAAAACTTTTAGCAATAGCACAAATAACACAATTACAGAACTCGAATGCAATCAAAACCTCTCTGTCAAAACAATTAACGGAGATTCAATCTGCAGATTAGCGAAACACCCACACCCCGACCCAAGAGCCGGAGATGTATTCAATAGAAAGTGATTCTGGATATCTGCTCGCTGCTCTATTATCCCCAAAATAACTTGATTTTTTAAATTTAATTTCACAGAGATACTGAAACATTGTTATAATAATAAAAAATGGGGGGGGGGGGGGTCTGTTCCTACCAATGCAAAAAAGGGGGGTCTGTTCCGGGGGGGTCCGTTCCGGAGGGGATCTGTTCCGTTTACCCATCTGTAGTACTTCTGTGAAGAGGGTGGGCAGTTGTCCAGCACCAATGCTAACTTTGTCATGTGCATGGTCATTGGATGTTATATGTTGTGTTTTTGGTTCTCACTTTTGAAGGTGCAATTCGGCATTACAGGTGAGCATCATTTTAACATTTCCCAGTCTGAAATTATAAACACGCTGATAAAATACTGTGTAAAAGTCAGGTTAATCTAAGCGAAGTGTAGGTGAAGCAGAAAGGATATGCTTGCATGCTTGGGATGGCTGCATAATTTACTGCATCATTGACTATGCTACCCCCATACACCCCCGGGCATTTTGTCAACACCCCCCGCCACGCATCACCAGTTGTGCTTACGTCATCAAAGACCGCCATTGCAGCGGCATTAATCAGAGCTGTTAATTGGTTTTCAAACATCTCGTAATAGCTGTAAACTTTCATTAACATATGCAAAATCGTCAGAGATTAAGAGTAAAGGTACGTTCAAATGATGCAGAATTAGGCAGGAGACGGCAGGCGACGACACATTTCTCACATGTTCGTTTCGTCCACAGCATCTTCAAAAGAAAAAAGTTTGGGAAAAATCGGCATTTCTTTCATTTTGATCAAATTTAAATAAGTAAATTAGCCTTACTGCTGTTAAAAATTGACCGAAAAGTCATTAGGGCAGTTTTTTTTTATAAAACCTGGTCAATATAATACACCCCCCTTTAATTTGCCTTGACTTGCTTAAAACTAGTATATTTTGTTTAGTAGACAAACGGCATGGGGTGAGACTGACTGATAATTTTGTGGTTCTGTTTCAGCCTTGGTAAAACAAAGAAATGTGCCTTTAAAAATCTACCAAACTTATAAAAATTTGGAGTTCAGAGCGAATACAGACTGTTAAAGACAGGGTTTGCCAGGTACTTGATCCGGAGATCCGGTGTAATGAAACGTTTTGACCCCCAAACAAATCGACCCCCAGGTCGATTTGTTTTAAAACAAACAGACCCCCCGGTCGATTTGTTTTGGGAAAACCCGCCATAACAAACAGACCTCCCCCATAATAAAATGACCCCTCCAAATAATCATGTTTAAATGTAAAATGGAAGTAAAAAAGGTGCATGTGGTTTTTAAATACTATTTTAAGCATTTTCTACCTCTTGATGTAGAAAATTATTATTTTGAGCCTTTGAAATGCCATTATTGAGCTTGGACAGATTTTTTGGTGACCGTATGTTAGTGGTGTTGGAAGAGTTTTTGTGTTTGAAAATGTAGATGTTAGTTGCTAGATAAATTGTTATTAGTGGATATAGTTTTTATTTCAATTAAAGAAACTAATAAGGTGGATATATATGAAAAAAAAATGAAGAAATCAACAAAAAATAAGAGGGTTAAAACATTTCAGAGGGGGCCTGTTTGTTTTAAAACAAATCGACCGGGGGGTCTGTTTGTTTTAAAACAAATCGACCGGGGGTCGATTTATTTTGGGGGTCAAAACGTTTCCTTACACCGGACATGCAGCAGAACGACTGAGTTTGGGCACATGATAAAAACAGCCAAATGCTGGCACTGGTCTATTTTGGAGACTCGCAGCGCCGTGGTAATGATGGATCTTGGTTACGCTTGTCTCCGCATGGGTTCTAAGCAGAGAAATGAGATGACGGCGTCGAGGGAGCACTTGGTGGCTCTAGCAATAATCTGATAATAGGTTTGATGAGCGCGTAGGAAATAAGCCCTAGAAAATATGATTGTTACAATGACTAGTGTTCATCGTCTATTCACATGCGCTAGGCTTTGTAATGGACGACTTGATGGGACTTGAAGAATAAATACAATGCTTTATTAGGAAGAGGAGAAATTAAGAATCACACAATATTCACTTTATATGCATTGAGAAATGTATTATTGTACTCCAGGTCCTCAATGTTTCCAAATTTTTGCCCAGTTCTCAACACATTCAAGATAACGACATTTGTTAAAGAAACAATTGGCAATCATTAGTCAAGATGTGTTAAAAAATTAGCAACTCTCAACTCTTTTCTCTCCGCTCTCTGTGTGACATGGATCCTGGGGGAATCCCAGCTGGATATCGGGATATGGTAAAATATAGAAGAACTCGGGATCAGTATTTATAAAACAACATGAACCAAGCTGTGGACGCTTTATGAAAATTCTTTTAGATATGATGAAACTTGCATTTTTACTGGGAATTACCGAGATTTTGAATAAAATTTATACCTGATCAAAAAGATCCATTCACATAAACTACTTGTCTGGACTCCCACCCTGACTTGCGGAAGAAAATTTCTGCAGCCCGATAACGTTCTGTGGCATTACGTTCATGGCAAACAAATGCCATGTGACAGCCTGGACAGTGATTTGACAGCGTCTCTGACACACTATGGGCGAGCTGTGACGGCCAGCTCCGCCACACACTGTCCCTGACAACAGCTCGGCACTTTTCCCTTCTTGCCGTGTAACACTCTCTCTCGCATCCTGTACAACTGCTTCGAAAAGAAAGGCTAGTCTAGCTTGCCGCTTTGGGGATGGGGGGGGGGGGGGGGGGAGCTACACTAGTCTAGCTTATCCCGATCTGGGCTAGCTCCGCCCCAGCTCTCCCACGTTTTTTCCGATCTAACATTCATTCAACATTAGCATTTTCTCTAAATGCTTAATGAATCCGAAAACTGGAAGAAGTCTTTCATGTCAGTAAAGAAGACATATCTATGATCTCGAGATTATTATCTTTGCCCACAAATCCAAGTTTTCGCGGAACCCAAAATATCCAAGAAAGAACGGAGCTCGCCTGGTGTGGGGACAGAGGCGGTGTAGTAACGTTTTCACCGTCGGCGCTTTCTCCGCATACCCTATCAAAAAGTGTTTTCCTGAGACAAGAGCCGACCCCATTTTGAAGATTTTTTTATTTTGTGGGTAACAGTCACCACGAAAGTAAATGCTTGGTTAAAAGCTGTCCTTTTGTGGTATTTAATCCAGATTTTACCTTTCGCACTCATTAAAGACTAAATATGTCACTACAAAATTTGTTTTGACTGCAGTGGTTTTGAATTACATCTTGCACTTGAAATAGAAAGACCATGTCGCTAGATGCATTGGTGAAAGGGTGTTTGGGGAGGGGGAGGAAGGAACTAAAAGCTTCTCCCCAAGCGTTCAAGGAAACAAAACTACCCGATAGGTGCGGGCACCATTCGTCATATCGATTGGGATGCAAACAAGCAAAAGCCCATCCGTAACCCTTCCCGGAGTGGGGGGGGGGGGGGGGGAGGGGGAGAGGAGGTATCCTCTACACCAAACCGGGGAATCGGGAGCATCCTTTACATTCTACCGAGGGGTGGGAATTGGGTATCCTTTATACTTCCCAGGTCGAGGAGGGGGCACCCCTCATAATAAATCGGATGAAGGGAAGGTTCATCTTCTACACTATACCGGGAGGGGGAGGGATTGGGTATCCTTTACACCTTGCCCGGAGAGGGGAGGGGCATCCTTTACACTATACCACTATACCGAGGAAGGGGAGAGGGGAGCATCCTTTACACTATAACGGTGTAGCAGTATATTATGCCCCTGGGGAAGATAGACTAGGCTATCTCCCTCCCCCCGCCCAGTATTTTTTTTGCCCCCCCCTATTGGTATCACTTTTAAAGGGATGATTAGGCTGAACATACAAGAAAGCGCTTCTTGGATAATGTGGATGTTATTTATGACGATCTTACCGATCAGGAGTATCCACCTAGGCTCTCTAAAATGGTAAAGAGGATATCAAGAGAAAATATAGAACTGTCTGATCACGAATGCGTTTTTATATTTTGTTTGAATTATGTTGAATTTAGTCAATAAAGTAGTTTCAGTTAGTTTTATACAGTTTAATTAAGTCTATTTATTCTCATTAACAAATATTATGAAATTATATTTTAACTAAAAAAATTTCGAGGGGGAGGGCAAAATATACTGGAGGGGGAGTTAGCCTAGTGTAGCTTCCCCCGGGGAGAAGCTGTACAGGGCGGGTAAGATAGCCTGTTACACCGGGTGGAGGGGGGCGGCAGCCTTTATCTGATCTAGAAAAAAGCTAGCTGTAGTTGTATGCCTCCTGAACCCAACGCGGAGAGTTTAAGCTGTCTGACTGATAAATAATAAAAGCCGGTTTGAGCGATTATTGCATGGTACACCAGCTGTGATTTGCTGGATTAGGTTTGCTTTTTCTGCCACGGACCAGCCCACACCTGGGGCATTGTTTTAATATACATATATTATGGTCGTTTAAGTACTATAATGTTAGAGCATTGCTTGATTGTAATTAAACTTTAAAAAAATGTGGAATTTATTGTGATTTTGTTAACCGAGAAATTGCAGTGACTCACCATTTGTTAGTGTTGCTTGACTAGGAATTAAATTATTTATTAAAGACTCAATACATAAGCAATTGAGCAAAGTAAAAGGCTTTAAAAAAGGAAAAAAATAGCATTGAAATAAGGAAGCAATTTGTGGTGTTTGGGTATTGTGCATTTGTCTGGTTGTGTGTTTGCTCCATGCAGCATTCTCCCACGCGCTCACCGTCTGTCTGTGTACACAACACATGTAAATCCCGTACACACACAGTCTGGTGTGCTTCCATGTTCCCCCTGCCGCATGTAAGTAGTGGGCGATAATTGGATAATTCCATCACAGATCAAAGACTATTTTAGCGGATTATTTTGTTTTCGGAAAAAGTCAGTAATCAATTATTTAGTAACCAATCTGTTAATTTGTCTCATTTTGAACATAAATAAAGAAAGCATTTCGAATGAAAACAATGTTCGTCCGCGCACGATAAAGAACGTCGTGCTCTGTGATTTACTGTGTAATTTGTGCCGCCAAGAAACACTGTATGATCAAAATGAAGGGGTATGAAATAACTCTAGGAGTGAATTGTTTGTCATTTATAAAACATTTTTGAGTTTGATGGTTTTTAATTTGACCAATGTCATTATTTACAACATTTCTTTTCCATCAAAGAATTAAGATCTTCTAAAAGAAACACTACTTGTGCTCCCACCGCCCCCTCCCCCAACATATTTGTTCTCATTCTTGGTCTCGCTGTTGCCTGTCTCCGTTTACATGACAATAACATATACGGGCAGCACAGCCAGCCAGCAGATAAGAAGATGAGTGTGGATTTATTAAACCAAGCGGGGGCAGACCCCACTGAGCGGGTGACATACACCTGCCACATCCGTGCGTCGTCCAGCACTAAGATCTTCCCACACGTAACACGCTCATAGCACTCTCGTATGACATGTCATTAGGGCACTGTAAACAAGGTTATTTTTACTTTGACAAACATCACGTGCACACGGCGCACGGCCTACTAATATTCTTGATTCTAATTCTAATAATATCTTAGACATTTTCTTTACTTCATAATAAATTTCTCATGAAGTTCCTCGTGAAGTATGATGCAATGATTAACCGTGTGTAGAAACCAAAGTAACTATCACTCGATGAGTTACAACGGAGCAGACTTACATCTCGTCATGTAGCATGCACGAGAGCATCAACGACTCGCTCCAGCTATAGGAAGTCGCTTCTCAATTCAGTAGCACCTTAGGCAACATTTTTTCATTGTTCTATTTATTTCTTCATTAGCTTTTCAATTCCATTCCGTGGCCGACGTGTCAATGCAAAAGTATCGCTTACTTAAGCGCTCTGCCTGCGTGGCATGGCGGCCCTCGGAGTGAGCGGGTGGTTATTACGCACGGCGTTACAGCACAGCCTCAGGTTAGCTGTTCTTCTGTATGACTTCACCCATTCATCTCCGCAAATCAAGTAAAATATCACCCCAAATAGTCTGCTGCTTTCTTTTTTCATCAGATTTGTGACAAGTTATGCAAGCAGGCCAAAACAATCTCCTTACATCTTACCCTCGGGGTAAATTAGGCCTGTAAATAGCCCGACCCCTGCCACCCATGGGGCTCTCATTCGACCCACCCTGCGTGTGAAGAACTGGAACGCAATTTCGCATTTTATGATCGGGGTTCACAATAAGTGAGCTACTCACCAGATATCAGTTTACTTCCGGTTCGGCGCTTTTCTGTTTCATAGTAATTACCAACGATTTGTCGCCTTATGAAAATTTATTGCGTTGATATTGATATCTCGATACATGCTGTTGCGGATCGTTTTCAATATGGGAGAATTTTAATGCCGGGAGAATCTCACTATCAGAATCACGAAAATTATGAAAATCCGCATCTTCGGCATTAAGTCGGTCGCATTGAAAGAGTTAACGCGGGGAAATCAGTGCGGCCGTGGCACCGCCCAGGATTAGGCACGGCATTGAGTTTGGCCCCTCGGAGGGCCTCTTCACATGATTACGTAAATGCTCGGCGAGAGTATCGTTTTCACACCATTTCAATGAGCGTGTTTTACACAAATCCCGAGTTGGCAGTAGAGTTAATGTGCTAGCATTGCTTACCAAACTACTAACACGCTTCCAAACATACTAAAGGTACCCCTGAGTTTTGTTAAACGTTCTTCAGGGCTTGAGGATAACTCACGAGTCAACACGTTGCAATCATAGCTTTAGATCAACACTGCTTTTCTCTAAATGTCATTGGTGAGACCAGCCTATTTAGAAAAGTCCCGCTTCGGGAGGATATAAAACAAATAGCACGTGGTTCTGTACAAGTGGAAAATAAATTTAGCCACTGGTGATTATAAGGTCACGTTCTAATGCGACGAATAAATAAAGTCTATATAGGAGTAAAATAAACTGAGTAATTTGACGAAAAGTGCGATTCTGAATTTCGAAGATTTTTATTGCTTCATTTTTTTCGCCAGCCGTGTGGCCGGAGGGCCTCTTCACATGATTACGTAAATGCTCGGCGAGAGTATCGTTTTCACACCATTTCAATGAGCGTGTTTTACACAAATCCCGAGTTGGCAGTAGAGTTAATGTGCTAGCATTGCTTACCAAACTACTAACACGCTTCCAAACATACTAAAGGTACCCCTGAGTTTTGTTAAACGTTCTTCAGGGCTTGAGGATAACTCACGAGTCAACACGTTGCAATCATAGCTTTAGATCAACACTGCTTTTCTCTAAATGTCATTGGTGAGACCAGCCTATTTAGAAAAGTCCCGCTTCGGGAGGATATAAAACAAATAGCACGTGGTTCTGTACAAGTGGAAAATAAATTTAGCCACTGGTGATTATAAGGTCACGTTCTAATGCGACGAATAAATAAAGTCTATATAGGAGTAAAATAAACTGAGTAATTTGACGAAAAGTGCGATTCTGAATTTCGAAGATTTTTATTGCTTCATTTTTTTCGCCAGCCGTGTGTGGCATGCTTATCCGTGTCCCAAATGACATGTTCCGTGGAACAACTCGAATGACATGCTCTTATGTGGAACAGTTCCAATGGTATGGTCGTCCATGGAACGGCTCAAATGACGTGATCGTACCTGGAACATCCCAAATAACATGATCTTTCTTGGAACAACCCCATGGCATGGTCAGGCGTCGTAATATTTCACTGGGCATCTAAGGCATCGTTGTATTTCACTGGGCATCTGAGGTGTCGGGGTATTTCACTTGGCCTCTGAGGCGGCGTGGTATTTCAATGGGTAGACCAGGTGGCATGGTATTGCTCTGACGGATTGAGGCCAAGTACCCAACTGAAGGTGTGCACTCCTCGGTATGAAGGCGGGGGTTGTTGTAAGCATTGCATACTTACATACCATGAGTGCCATCACGGGAAGTCGGCCTCACGACCTTCTTGTCACCGGTCCGACGAGCTAACCACTCGAACTGATGTAGCCGGAGGATGAGTTTAAAATTTGTCTCTATGTATTCGCTGTATTTAGGTGCGTAATATAAATTACCTTTATTAAAACCAACATGGAGTTTAACAATGATTTTATAACATGGTGTGAGAGGTATGAGGGGCATAATGGAATGTTAAAAGGATTATGAAGAGAAAATACAATGATCCAGAAATGTGAACTGAAGTGACAAAAAAAATCAACTATAAAAAAATGTCGGTAAATTTCCAAGTACCATCGCCAATGGTACTAAAACATGAACATTTTTGCATTATCATGGCAACCAAAAACATTGTTAATCTAACAATGTCAATAACATCCCGTTGCCAAAAAAATCCGTTAGACAGAGGAAAGCAAGAGAAAATGGTTTTAGGAAATTTTAAAACTCAGTAATACGCAAGGCTAAAAAATGATTCTGGAAGAATGCTAGCACAGGTCGCATGAACGGGTCGTGCAGTTATTATTTGTGACCATGTGATTTAGTAACGCTGAGATGCAGAGGCAAAAGCCACCTATAAATTATTCACGTTAAGTCTCAATTCTGACGGGAGAGTGAAATCCCCGAACCGTCATTGCATTAAAAGCTGTTTGGGGGATAGTATGCCTGGCCACATCTTTGTTCACAAAGCACAAAACCTGTTCTTTCAAACAACAGTCTCTGTTTAACCATGAACAAATTTATCGCATTCATTTTTGTGTTTTCGTGCATTTTTATTTATTTCTTATTTAAAGATGGGATGAAGAAAAATGCGAGCATCCCCACCCCCACCATGTATAAAAACGCAGCTGTAAGAGCATGGATTAAGACACTGCTTTGTCTGCGCGTGCACTTCCTATTATTCTGTAAGGCGCAGATTAAGGAAGATAGTTTACAATGCGACACGGCAACAATGCCAAGCTACATCAAGTGAGAGGGCGAAAAGGTTTGCCTCATGGGTGTAATTGTCTTTTTAACAATTTTAAGCATTGAACAATAAGTATCTGAATGAAAACGATAAAATACTAAAAATACCACGTCGTCTAATCTGTATTTCTAAATACATAATATAAAAGTATTCCCATTCCCTCTTCCCCTGAAAAATGCCTCGAAGGGGATTCCATGCTTTCTAGAGAAGTTGTATTTTGGTCACTTAAGCCACATAAAACAAAACGGCAGCACAAAAAGAAACATGAACAATACACACAATGCCGCCAAGTTAAAAGAACACACTGCACTGACGTGAATAAAGGCGTGGAGAATAATGTAACTAACAACGGGTAGTTGTACAGCTGCACCTCACTCGTGGTCATTCTTTCTTACGCATGTATCCCTGCTATCCTTATTACGCAAAGAATAAAAACTCGCGTACATCGCCATTTTGCGATTTATGGAAGCAAGTCTCTCGAGATCTCGTTTTCAATCTAAGAACGCTGGTCTCAGGTGTGAGCTCCTATCGCCTTTTGGTTTTATCTTTAAGCCTGCAGAGGAAAGTGGAAGTCTCTTGGTATTTATATTATCAGGGTTTCTCTTTCTCTAAACATGATACGGAATTGTTTTGGAAGAAAAGAAGAATTGGTTTTCAGTTTAGGTGATTAATGGACTAATCACTCGGGAGTTGGTCTCTTCATGGTTCCTAGAAATGTAGAGAAACATTGACCCGAGAACAGAGCTAATACAATAAATGTGGTGTCTATATATGACCAAAAACGAACAGAAAACACTTTCTTTTTACATCATATGTAAAAAAAGAATTTTAGTATCGGGTAATGGTTTCGTGTTTTGTTTATTTTCTACAGTTTAAACAAAATATCTTAAAATAATATCTTAGTGCATCCCTTCCCACTTGTAAGTGGTTTACCTACAAGCTCAGGGATCTGCCCATAAAACTCTTGACAAAATTAGGAAGGTAGACCACATGATGTATATATGCCAAATATAAACGAACATTACGCTCCTGTTTAAGAAATACAGAAGTGTAATCTGAGCTGTACAGGTACAGAGAATTCAACAAAAAAAAAAAAGACAAAAAAAAAAAAAAAAAAAAAACAAGAATAGATAGAAGCTTGCCCTCACAGAGAAGCAGCACATACTGAAAAAGACCAGTGAGAATTCAGAACCTTTTATTTTAAACCCAAAACATGGTAAGCGAAAGAAAAAAGAAACAGAGGCAGGAAATCCGTGCTCACGAAAGATCAAGAACAGCCACAAATAACCCCAAATAACCGTTACTCAGTAAATAATGTGGTCTGTTAAAAGAATATGCAAAAGATTGCCTTGGCTTTTTTTTACTGAAATAGATGCTTTTTAAATTTTCAGATTATATTTGTTATTTCTCTTCACGGGGAATTTTGTCCAAAACTGGGTTGCAAATGAGTTTATATATTTTGAGTGGTTCACATGGCTCATTTTGAGGAAAGGGAGTAAAAGCTCGACGCATAATTCACCAACATCAGTTGTTCAGTATTCAGCAACTCCTTCGTTAAAGGTCCGCCCACTGCAACCAACCACATCACTGCAATACAAAGGACTACTTTCATTGGCAAAATGAGGACGCTGATTGGTCAAAACCGTGCAGTGTTCAGCACACTTATAATAAGGCGAGTCCCAAATGGGAATTGGTGGAAAAATCCGACAAGTCTGCTTAAACAATCGAGGCAAGAAAAATGGTAGATACTCAAACCGATTGAGTATCCTCATGTCGCAAAATCATTGGCATCAACGAAGGTTCGAGTTTCACCATACGAGGGAAATTATCTCTATAGCAAAACACAAGAAAGCAGAAACTATGATTTTTGTATCACCTAAAAATGTCTCTCTAGGGAAATGTTGAGAATTATTTTTTAATCGTTATACACCATTTAAGTCTCGTTTTATACATGAATTCAAACTGGAATAAAATCGAAAGATTTTGTTTTCATATAACTCATTTATTTCTTATTTAAAACCGCATCTTCAGAAAATATAGAATATAAAATAAAACAAATAATAAAATAAGCAAAATATCGTCTGTAACCACCAAGCAATGGACTATGAGTCACTGCGGATAACGACAAACTGGATAACAACAAAAGTTTTTTTCAGTTTTTTTCTATAATACTGCCGAAGAACAATAAGCAAAACTAACTACAAAGAAAGCATTGGAGGTGAAACAGTAGAATATTACGGACGCCATTGATAGATTTGACAACTGAACTGAATAAATCAACTGAATTTAGATATAAGATCAAAGTATAATAATAGATAATAGGACATGTACGGGACACAACCAGTGGAGCGTATCGGCATGCTGCCGCCGACTGACGGCCTCGGCGTGGTCGGCATGAAGACAGAGGACAGTGTGTCGTCACATCTGAGCAGCGTCCGCGGTTGGATGCAGGGCAACGGTCCGGCCTACACCACCGTACCCCAGCCTACGGCCGCAGAAATAGCCAAGTGAGTCGTCTTTTGCCATCTTTTACACAATCTGTCGCTCCTGGTTCAAAATTGTGATGGCTCTCTTCCTTATGTTCGTTTGCTAAATTTTTGCCCCTATGAAATTTCTGAATAAGAGAGTAAAGGCAAGGCTTAGCAGGTCTCAAAATCCGTTCTTTGCCCTTGAAAATGCGTAATCTAAAAGCATCTTTACTTCAGATGACTTTCAACTCACATTTCATTAAAAAAGGGTTGTCTGTCATTAAAACAGTACTCGAATTTGATCTAAAAGTACGGAAAATATAGAATCTTGATAAGTTTCGAATAAAAACCTTATTGTTTCTTCATGTTTGTATTTAATGTGGCTGTTTTTTTTTTTTTTTGCGTTACATGTTTCTTCTCATCTCATGGGCATGAAACAGTTGCAGGAAATTCTGCAATGCCTATAGAAAAATTAGAGTTAGGAGAATATTGGTTAAAGTGGCGATATTGCTAAAAGCAGAAAGAAAAATAGGGAAAAAAAAAGAAAATGGGGATTCAATAGATCAAAACAGCGAACGCATGACTTAAACAGATTATTAAGATTGGAATTAGTTTTTAGATAACTTATCTTTTTTGTGCAAATTGTACAAATTTAATCACATTTCCCTACCGAAAAATGCTGCCCATAACTCTTAATCTTTTTTTTAATGGACAAGCTTAAGCATTTCTTGGGGCACACAGTCAACTGATGTGTTGAGTGCTCTGTTTGAGCATAAAATATAACACTTAATTAAAGTCAAGATAACTCCATATGAAATTAAATACAGTTTTAAGAAAAGGTCTAGAGTTATATACGACATGTGCTTTCACTACTTAATTACAGTAAATAATAATGACATTTTCCTATAAAATTTATTATCTTAAAATGATTGATGGATAACGGCATTTTCCTATAAAAACGTTTATTTTAGAATGAGAGAAAGATATTTCAGACAGTGAATACAAAATCGATACATATTCCATGAAGACAATGCTGTTCTTTTTGTTATAAGATATCTTTGAATACAACATACATCTAAAAATGTATAATTTCAACAAATTTATATATTTTAACATAACTTTAGATATCTCAATTTCTGGTGATTCTTAAAGTAGGTTGAATGATTTCAAATCCCTTATAGATATAAATTCATTTAGAGATACTTGGAAATAGCAAAGTATTGCTTTCTAATTACGACATGTTTGAAATGTTATAAAGATGTCTTGCATAAATCTGTTTCTATAAGAAAAATCTTTAAATAATAAGCTGTATTTAAAAAAAAACTGGGGAAGATCTGCAAGTAAGTATCCCTATAACACAAACCTTAGAAGGGTATAATTGACTAATAATTCTAGGCAGGGAAAGTGACAAAGGCAATCAATCGCAAGGCACTGCACACAGAATCTCACTGCGATGGCCAGACCGTAGAATTATTGAATTTTGCTGGTAAATGTCAGATAAACATAATCCGTCATCCTTTTGCAATTTGCAGGCGATGGAATCGAGTTATCTAGATTATTTCTCAGTTTTCACGGAATTGAATGAAAATAACATGTCAAAATATCGTCGGTTTATGTCCCTGGAATTGCATTACCCCTTTAAAATACATTGTAATTTCTGCAATGACACTTTTCCTGTTTGATAAAAATTTCTCGTTCTGCAGACAATTCTTGCCAATTAACAAAAAAAAAAAAAAAAAAAACAGTGAAAAAAAAAAAGATTGAAGCAAAAAGAATAGACAAAACATCAAATGCCCTACTGTTTATTTATAAGTGTCGATATTTGAACAGGAGGTGTATTTTTAACAGGTGTGTTTTTATGATTTTTTTTTGTTTTGCTTACAGTACAGGACTGGGTCGAGCTCACCTGGAGAAGCAGCCACCAAGCAACCTCAGGAAAAGTAATTTCTTCCATTTCGTCATGGCTCTGTACGACAGGCAGGGTCAGCCCGTCGAAATCGAACGCACTGCTTTCATAGATTTTGTAGAAAAGGATAAAATCGGGGTATGTTTCGTCCACTGTCATAACCACAGTTTTTATTTTTGTCATATCTTTTAAGATCAGTCTTCAAATGAAAATTTATGCAAATACATTTTTTAAGACTCAATTATAACATTTATAAAGAATGAAAAACTTGTATTCGAAATATCATAATTGATTTCTTGTAAATAAAAATAAATTAAGTGGATCTATTAATAACTATCGAGAGTTTACACTGTCGATTTATCTGAAGTGCAGGAAGAACTATGCAAATAATGCAAACTTGGCGCAATTCCAGATCTAAGAATTTGAAACAAACTTTTCCAACACTCAATTTGATCGCTTTCCAGCGTGAACTCAATTATCTTGGCGTGGGAATTTGGTAATTATCTTCGGTAACAGGTTGTATGACGAAGTGCAGACCTGGCAGACTGCTCGGCAGTTTGTTGTGCAGATAGCCCTCCACTTTATCTGCATTTTCACACCTGTTTTACCTGCTTTTTATCTATGATGTCTTCATTCCGCACGTTATCTGATAGGGAGATAACATCGTGTTATGATACCAGATAATGTGCTGTCGACATTCTCTTGAAAAATAAACCAAAATAGTCACAGATTTCTTTTTTAACCCTGTCGCGCCTTTGATGCCCAGGAAACCTTATTTTTGAAGATAAAAATGACCCTTTTTACATGGCATCGACTATTTCATGGAAACGGTGCATAAAAACCATGGTACTTCCCCACACTTGATGGAACTTGCAACCAAGAGTCTAAAAATGAAAATTTGCACAAACATTTTTTGGATTTGAGTTTAATCAAGCATAATTTCATAATGTTAGTTATTTTGTCTACTCTGATTATTTTAATTAAGTTCTAAATTAATTACGCGTCGCGTTTCAGGACGAGGAACAGAAAACGCACAATGGAATCCACTACAGACTGCAGCTACTGTACGCCAATGGTATGTGCGTTTGATAACATTTTGCTGCAGTATTTCAGCACGATTATGAAGGACATTATTAGCATACAGAAAGGGGAAATCGTTTCCGTTTTTATAATATAACGTTATTTATTTTCACTTTTTGCCATATTTGCATGTATAGTTTCATTAAACCAAAAATGCATGCTTTAATCGTACGAGAAGATTTGGCAATGGCCATTCGCATTAATGCTGTGCCTTGGGAATAGGATGAATGAGTGAACTTGTCATGTGATCTGATGGTTCACATCAGCTAAGTATTTAGTTTTGGGGGACTGAGAGTGGCAAATAAAAGATGACCTATACTTCACCCAGGCCAACAAGTAAATATTAAAACTCCCTCGTATAAATATACAGGCTTCACTTTTATTTGATGGAGAAAGAATAAAAACATTTAATTTTCGTCTACTGAATGAGTCACGATGAATAATAAATTGTTTTCAACTCTACCTGAGTTAAATTTTATTCATTAATAACTCCTTAGTTGGGTGGGGTGCTATTTTTTTTACTAAGCTTGGTAAAATGCCCCATCCCTATAGCAAAGTGCTCACGATGAACTTTGCAGATCAATGCATCTCACAGAATCTTTCGGACCTTTCAATGTATCTCTTATGCAGAAAACAACTTTACAAAACTACTCCAAAAAGTATCAGTAGCTCAAGATGAAGAAAGATTTTTTCAATTGTCAAATAACAGCCTTTGGCCTGCTTCCACCCGTGTAGACAATCAGTGCTACGCGTGTCCCTCCTCTTCTCCCCATTCAGTCTTGTGTAATAAATCTCCTGTATGCACGTGCCCTCACTTCAGGCGTTCAGCAGTGCGAATTGCCCCCACTTACAGCAGACATTACAGGCATGAGACGGATAAAAACCTAACAAAACATGGTTTTCTTTATTTATGTTTCAATTATACTGAGATTTTTTACTAAATAATTACGACTTTTAAAGTTATCTATATGGTATCCAGACAGAAGGGCCTTGGACAAAAGGGCCTTGGACATAAGGGCCTTTCCCAAAACGGCCTTTCCCAAAAAGGCCTTTCCCAAAACGGCCCTAAATGAGAAGTTGGACAAAAGGGCCTTGATTTTTTTCTAGGATTTTGAGTTTTAAATATTTGATATAATATGTAATAAAATAACAAGTAAAAAAAAAAACTTCAATGTGTTTTTAAAAGTAACTGCCTTGATGTTTTGTTTCAATGACTCTCCATCACTCTCTTGAGATTTCCGAAGCACTGTGCCACAGGATAATCCCTGTTTGTACCAATCACTGCCTTGATGTTTTACTCATTGTAAAGACTCTTTCAATTACTTCCCATTACTGTCTTAAGATACCAGATTTCGGAGTCATTGTGCCACATAAGATAATCTCTGTCCTTTGTTTCGTTCCTTTACACTGTGCTGTTTAAACACACGCGCTAAGCCGGATGATGTTGGCGTGTCAGTGTCTTACCGATATATGAGTTCTGAATTTGAGGTCTTTATTTGAAATGTGAGCAACAGCAATGGATATAAGACAAGGTAATAAAGGAAAACCAAACATTTGTCTCGAGGAATAAGGCAATAAAATCAATAAACTTTGTTTTTGGAGTTATTTTATTACACAAAAAATAAAAACCATATCCAAAAAAAAATTTTTTTCAAGGCCCTTTTGTCCAACTTTTCATTTAGGGCCGTTTTGGGAAAGGCCCTTTTGGGAAAGGCCGTTTTGGGAAAGGCCCTTATGTCCAAGGCCCTTTTGTCCTGGGCCCTTCTGTCCCGGATTCTATCTATATATATAAATAGTTCAGGCATTCTAGGAACTTAATGAATATAAAAATGAAAGCAATCTTTTGGCATAATTTTACATAAACTTTGGTATGAACTTTGCACAAATTCAGTTATGTCAGGCAATTCTGAGGTTTATTGCTCATCGGATCATGCCCCGCCCAGTGCCAACTGGCCATGCTGGTGGAGGAAGGTGTGAAACTGACCATGCTGGTGGAGGAAGATGTGAAACTGACTTCACTGGAACCTTTTTTGACATTTTAGTTGTATTGCGCAAGCCTACATTTGGAAGTTGTATGTAGGGTTTCCTTGCTAGCATCCTTGCTCAGAACATACATTCTGTCCATTACACTCAATTCCCTTTTATTAAGAGCTAATCCCGAGCAAAGGGAAAGCTAATGCCACAGGCTAATCCAAGACAATGTTTGTGGTGACATGCGTAGTGCGACCAAACAAGCGCGGAGGAGCCCTGCAAAGCCAGGGACACTTGTAATACAGAGACAGATGAGCACTGATGACAACTTGCCCCGAGATGTGCTCACGGCTTTTAGTACACAGACAGCATAATGCTTTAAAGCTGTTCACATTTTTCTTGATTTGTTCGGCTGTAACCATCTGGCTAATTTTTCTTTCTTCACACAGCTCATTGTGGTCAGCACTCTGGGTTAATTATAGCAAACTTTGGGGGAGTAGTGAAAATTCCAGCTTCGTAAAATAAGAAAGTGGCAGCTCTGCGACAACCTCGTGGATATTATTTCCTGTGTGTTCCCCAGTCCTCACAAATATTTTACAATTCTTTTAACACCACCCCTCCCCATTCCCGCATGTCAGCTTGTGTCAGTATTTCACAAAAAAATATTAATTTTCCGTAATATCATAAGTTTATCGCCTCGTTGACAAATATTAAGTACAGATTTTCTGGTGGTTAAATCGGTGCAAGCTGTGAGCCGCTTTGTTGGAGGTGTTTCCGCCGCCAGAGAGCGCCACGGGTGGACGTCTCGTCTTGAACACCAACCCATTGTGGCGAAATCGTTGGGACGCACCCTGAATATGCCGTCATACTGTGTAACATCACAAGTTTATGTGCACACTTTGTTTGTGGAGGACAAAAGAGACAAACACCAACACTACCAATTAACGACTCTTGTCCTTTGAGTAGGATCAAATCAAGCATATTGTATTTTTGCGTTATAATTCTGGTTAGTTACATAGCACGTAAAGAAAGAGCATCTGTCCCGAAGCTGCCCTTGTTTCTAATCAGCTGTTTACGGTTGCTTGGTTTTTTAAATTCTCTATAATGCTGAATTCACTGGTAGGAAGTTTTGTTTTGTGGAAAAACGTGTGTTAATAAACGGCTGGAGAAGAAACATCCAGAAAATATCACATGGAGATATGGTCTCTTTCCTCACACACGGGATCAAGTCTCTGCCGCCATGTTTTTTCTTCAGAACTGGAGATCTATTTATGGATCGAAATAGTGCACTTTCTGAATTTGACCGTTATTTTCATTGACTTAATTTTTTTTTAAATTATATTTTTCACAACATTATCTTGTTTATTATGTTTGCTGTGTGTCGAATGTGAAGCGCTGCAATCATATGACACAACAATAAGATTTTAACCACTGCTTCATGTCAGAACCTACGTGTGTTTCATTTCGTTCTGCTCTGTTAATACATATAGGTAGAAAGTATCACCTGTGGGGCTAGTGGTTAAAATGCAATACTTGAAATTCAATCAAAAGAAATAGAGTTCCATTACGGTATAATTAACCCGAAAATAGACAGAGGAAATGCCCTAAACTGCGATGCATGATAGTTGTTTACTCGATTATGGTCACATCCTAACCAGCATCGACAAAAGAAACTGGAATAGGATACACCTATGTAAAAAATTTTGCGCAAAACATAAATTAAAAAAATCGTTGTTTGGGCTAACGCCATGTTCCTGCGATGACAAGATGACAATCCACATTTGGTTCTCAACACACGATCTAGGAAGCTTCGGTGGTAATCGATTGGCTCACTCTTGTAAAAATATTACCCTTCATTCCTCAACCAGTCCGGATGGCTGCTCATGAGTAATTGCTACATAGTTAAATTTAAATTATAAGAAACAGAATACCTAACATTCTATTGTTTGTTTGACAGGAGTGCGCCAAGAGCAGAACTTGTACGTCAGACTCATAGATTCCGTATCCAAACAGGTAAACAGTTTCCCGTTTCTTTCTCTGAGAAAAATAGTGCATCAGAATAGATTCTGGTGCTTCTATATCCCAGAGCTTAGTTTGCCAGACCGAGTCGAGAGGTACGAGATAACGCTGAGATGAAAATAGATTCTATGGCACGAGATAGGGTGGAGAAACCAGTAGATTCTATCACACAAGGGTTTCGGTTATCTGGGCTTACAGTGCTCCGTTAACTGTCTCCGCAATAAAACAAACCTTATCAAAGATCAAGCCGTTCTCCCATTGTGGACTTTAATTGTGTTTTGGCATGCATTTACATTCCCTTTGTACTTCTCGATTCTAGCGAAGGCAAGCAAAAGTAGATAAAATGGATGAAAGAGAAAATTGCCTCCCATTTTCTGCACTTTTAAAAGAGTTTTTTTTTTTGCATAATGTTGTAATGCGTGTCAGATAATTTGACGAAGTCTGTATGATTAACGGGTTTCCCAGTCACTTCTTTCACTGTTTATCCTTTCATGTACCTGTCTGCTGTTCTTGACGCATGCGACTTCATGTTAATATACGATTGCGTCACAGGCAAATGTACATAATGCGTTTGTTAAGTATTTAAACTACATTTTGACTGAGTTGTGTATTGTGAATTCATGAGACGTGAAAAGCCACTCAGACGCTTTCACCACTCACTTACACGTTATTTGTCTCTGTGTCTGAAACTTAAATATTTTTTTTTCGCTATGTCCGTGCGGCAAAAACAGTGTTTTTGGGCAAAAGTAGTGCCGCGTCGTATTGTGTGATCACAATCTAACGCCCACACAATGGGCTCACGCTCGTCTATTAGACTTCACATATACCTTAAGTGACCAAAATAAAATAAATAAAACATAGCTGCATTCCTGTAAGTGACAAAAATAGCTTGAGAGAAAATCTATACAGAATTTATTAGCGATGGTTCTCCTATTTCACTTATTGCTTGGTCGACTCTTGTGCAGCTATCTCCTATTTCACCCTGATATCGCGACTTAACTTGTCTCGTACTGCAAATCCATTTCGCTCGATACCATCGTGATAGAACGAGACTTGGTTCCTATCCCCGACATCATGTGGCTCACGGCTACTTCCTCTGCAAAATATGCCGGATTTTTTTTCACAGTAACCAGTTTACATGTTACTGTTACCAATCTAAAAGTATCAAAACGGTTTAAGTGTGTGTTGCCCTCCTGTCGTCATTCGGCCAGCAACAACTGTAATTCCCAGTGCTCATGTTGAAAAAGTACAATTCCTGGCGGAACACCTTAGACTTGTACCTTCAATGTTATTGTCATCCTTTCAATGAAGAAAGCTTTATTTCTTTAGAATAAGCGTATAACTTCCGTTTTAGAAATCCTGGCCAATAAAGGACAGCGAATGTATTTGGAAGCATATTGCACAAGTTAGCTATTAGAGTGGCCATAAAAAGGAAACAGAAACAGAACAACAGATTGCGCAATCGTGCATTATCACTTGTGTTATAATCTGTACAGAGATTGCACAGACATTTTGACCGCTACGGCTCAAGCCCAGCACATGAACGAGCGCGAAAATGGCGGCGGTGTATAAATCAGTTCACGGTCTCCAGTAGGCATGCTCCGTAGAAGAGAGTCGCAGGATTAAAGGGGGGGGGAAATATAATGAAACAAATAAGAAAATGCACCAAAAGTTATTATTTTCTGCCATGGCGTATCCATAAGATTCAAAACTTTATTGGAATGTCGCAAAATTTATTCATGACATCATTATAATGGGTTCTAACACAAAAAGAGAGCTACATCTATTTCAAAGTGATTTTGCTGCATTTCTCCATTGACTTCTATGTTTCTAAGTGTCTATGTCTCTCTCCCAAAAACTAGAGTCCTATTTTTGTGTAAATCTCGTAGGAGAAACTGTAAATCCCAATATTCTTATTGGTCACAAAGTTTTGCATACTCCTGGACAAATTATTCGCAGACAAACCACTTTTTCGTATTGCTAGCAAAACTTTATTATCGCATGCGGCTGTGCCTCCAATCCCGTCCGACGCGATCTTTTTTTTTTTCAAGTAACTAAAATCCTCTTGACTATAATATAGGAACAGGCGCGCCCCCACCCGAATGTTGGATTCAAATGAACAAAGAAATGAGGCTGTAAATACCATATGCAGTGTAAAAGATACCCTTCCGCACACCCCCTCCTCCATCGTAATTAAGCAAACATCAGCATATTTATAAATGGTCCAAGATTCGGTGATCTCCTTAAGTTGCGTTTTTAAAATGTCTGTCTGTTCGAGCTGGGACAATCTTAGAGCGATTGTTTTCATTGGATTTTTAGGAGTTTTTTTTTCATGCAGTCTTCATCCGCGCAACCCATACTTTTCCTGGCCAAATATCCTCCGTTCCCAAAGTGCAAACAAATTTAGACTGGGATGCGATCAATATACAGGCCCATTGTGGCTGATCCACAGTGAGTAGTTACACGTGAGCATACTGGTGACACAGGTGGTGACATACGAGGGCATGGACAAGAACCCGGAGATGCAGCGAGTTCTCATCACCCACGAGATCATGTGCAGCCGCTGTTGTGACAAGAAAAGCTGCGGAAACAGAAACGAGACGCCTTCAGACCCAGTCATCATCGACAGGTGCGCATACATACTCTAATATCCCAAAAAAATATTTGAAAAAAAAAACTACTATTGACTTTTTTTGAAGTGCTGTTTTTTATTAACGGGCTTAAAATACAAACTCTTGTGACTATAAGGGAGCCAACTGGAAGTCACATTACGCCCTTAAGGAGCATGGCCGAAATGACCAGTCCTGAAAAATATCAAATTGAAAAGCTCGCTCCTAAAATGATGGCAATGTTCTGGGAAAATGGAAGTCAGACAGATCTTAAAGCATAGAGTTTCAGAAAAGATTGGTAATTTTTACTTATTTATTTTTGCTAAACGTGGAATGATTTCTGTAGAGTCTTGATTAAGATCGCTTGTTGCTGATGGAAGGTTGCAAAAATAAATAAATAAAATAAAATAAAATAAATTTAAGTTTTGAGAAGCTGTGTAGTGGGCGTTACGTATAGTCGTTGTATTGGTTTGGCGTTATGGATAGTCAGTTGTTTGTGGAATGGGCGGGCGTAATGGATTGGCTGTTGGCTGAAGACAGGCAGAGCGTTATAGATAGTCTATTGGTCGTGGAGGAGTTGAGGCGTTATGGACAGCCTGTTTGTTTTAGAGAGACTGGGCGTAATGGATAGTCTGTTGGTTGTGGAGAGGGCGGGCGTAATGGATAGGCTGTTGGTTGTGGAGAGGGCGGGCGTAATGGATAGGCTGTTGGTTGTGGAGAGGGCGGGCGTAATGGATAGGCTGTTGGTTGTCGAGAGGGCGGGCATAAAGGATAGTCAGTTGGTTGTGGAGAGGGCGGGCGTAATGGATAGGCTGTTGGTTGTGGAGAGGGCGGGCGTAATGGATAGGCTGTTGGTTGTCGAGAGGGCGGGCGTAATGGATAGTCTGTTGGTTGTGGAGAGGATGGGAAATGTATAGTCAGTTGGTTGTGGAGGAGTCAGGGGTTATTAATAGGCGGTTGGCTGCAATGGGGTGGGGCGTTATAGATAGTCGTTTGGTTGTAGGAAAGTGGGCTTCGTAGACAGTTTGTTAATGAGAGGCCGTCATAGATTTTTAATGCAGGTGCAATGCGGAAATTGCAATTAGCCATTCATTTTCGAGATGACTACTTTGTATGATCCATTGTGCAGATGTTAAATGCAAATCGAAAACTGAAATTAAAAAGTAGAAGAAATTCAATTAATTTATTCTACAACAGACTGCAAGTTAACTTTGGCAGCAGAATAGATCATCCGAAGTTGGTTAATTTTAGTACAAATTGGCCCAGTGGACTGAGGAAATATTAAGAATAAACGCACTGCTCTCTGTTCCCTTCACATAGTAGGAGGCGAATGATCGGACTTTCTTTCTTCTTAAATCATCTTTCTCCCCAACAAGTGCGTCCCAGTATAGCCTTCATTGTCTTTGAACGGGACGTTAAATACCAAACAAACAAAAGTATAAATTAGCGCCTTTTTAACCAAATATCATTCAAAATATACAATACCTCACATTGTAAACCGAAAACGAAACGGAAAATTAATCATCCGTGGGCAGTTCAACTACTGTATCTGCGTAATCGATCTGGTGCCTGCGACTGCTCTGGGAATAGCCATAGCAGTTTACCAACTTAAAAAAAATCTCGTCGATTTCGCTTGAGGATTTTGTGACTTTCTAGCGAATGTTTTTGCGGCTGTATGTGGAAAGCGATCAAAATACTATATACCAGGGTTCGAAAATAGCAATTACCATCCCACGAAACATTAATTGATGACCAAATTCTTTTTAATATTTTTGCAAGTCACATTTCCATATGAAATCATGTCAGAGAGGTCATGGTATCGTAGGATATCTTGGCATCTAGGATAGGACAACTGGCATTACAGTGTTTATAGGGGTTAATCACAATAAACGGAGCGTCTGGTATGCCTCTCAGTATGGATAAGTCGTTCTTGGCAGATATTTTTATTCAGTTTAGAGAAATTATCCATAGATTTATGAGAAGAGTTTAGAAATAGTGTGTTTCTTTATTAAGGTGAGAGTGAATGTAGCTGTATGTGTGTATGTGACGGATTATCCAAAAAAAAAAAAAAAAAAAATAGCAATTAATAATTTGCCCAGTCGTGGCAAGATAATGCATTTGTTCGCTTGTCCGTTCATAACAGCAGAGCAGAAATCCGGAATGGAATCCTGGAATGTTTCATTCCATTCCGGGTTTCAGAGTAGTAAAAAAAACTCCGAAATATCTTTTTTTAGTGCAAATGGCCATGTTGCTCAGGAGATGACGGATATCGAATGAAGCGCCAGTGTTTATAAGTAAACATGGTCATCTTCAAGGAAAGCATATCATTCCGTGACTTAGACAAATATAAACCACGGATTGACATGTACATTCAATTTCATTTAGAAGTATATAAAACACGGAAAATGCAATCATTTTATCACACCATTCCAATCCATTCAGCATGCCATTCCGGTGTAAGAGGATATCTTCACTCCCTCGGATATCTTCATCCCGGATATTTTCACCCCCTTTTAGGATATCTTCATCCCCCTGCAGAAAAATAAGACGCCTCTTGATTTAATAACATTTATTGCTCTAATCGTATTGCACTTGCAAAACTGGAACGCAGAATGCACATCACTAAATCACAATAATTCAAGAAAAAAGTCTTGCTTCCTTACCATTAAGAAGAACGGAGTTATTGCCTTCTGCCGCTAGACAAGTCCGTTACTCTTAAAGAATTAAAAATGCTTAATAACATTAGAGAATAATTTGCAAACTTTCAATCGGTGCGGGAGAGAGTAAGTACTTTTTCTATGATGCATTATGACCCGGAGTAAATTGCAAAAAAATAGAAACTGTATGATCTATTGACAGGTTTTAATTGCACTTTTAAATTGCAATTGGAAATCACAAATAACTATATTTCACAAGAATTATATTTTAGCAGTAACTGCAATTTTCCGGTTATGCGGGAGAGAGAGAGAGAGAGAGAGAGAGAGAGAGAGAGAGAGAGAGAGAGAGAGAGAGAGAGAGAGAGAGAGAGAGAGAGAGAGAGAGAGAGAGAGAGAGAGAGAGGTAATTTCCCAATCTGACGTGTTCAGTTTTAATTATTTTCGTATTTACTAACCTAAGGATGGTAGGCACTGGTGATCTTCTATTGCATTACAATCTTTAAAAAAGGACAAAAAAATAGTTGGACTGGGATGAAGATATCCTAGGATAACTTCACCCCTGGGAGTGAAGATATCCTAAAAGGGGTGAGGATATCCGGGATATGTTCACTCCGGGTTGAAGTTTTCCGATGATATCTTCACATGGGTAAAGATATCCCAGGACACCGGGCTTTAGACATTGCCGATAGTAACCGGTTCTTCTTTGCAGATGCAATATTCATAACTGATAGATTTGAGACAATTTATTACGATGTAAACTTAGGTGTAGAACACAGTAACTTCCGTTCTAGCCAGATTGTGATTTAAATATAATTTGAGATTTATGGATTGTAAAATGAGCTTACTGAAGGCGGTATAAAGATAATAATAATAACAACAATAACAATTATAATAATAACAATGGCAGCAGAGGTATTTGTGGAAGTAGCAGTGGTTATAGAAGTAGTAGTAGGTGGGAAAGCAGTAGTACTACTCTTACTAGTGGTAGTGTAGAGGTGACATTAAAACTGGCTATAGTAACAAAAAGAGACATAAATAAAATAACGAAAATAGTTACCACAAACATAAACTTGTAATGTGAAAATTAGCAAGCGCGGGCAAAGAAAAAAAAACAATGTAGATCTACAGGTGTCAAAGGCAATTAGAACCTCCGTGCAAACATCACGTCATTAGGGAGAATTAATTAGAGAAGAAAGAAGTAGTGGCTCATTGGCCTACCCCTTTCCTCTTATTTGTTTTTACTGTTGGTTCGAGATAAGTGAATATTTAATGGAGTGATTGTGGTATTGTGACGTGGGCTGTTGCTTGGCATGCAATAGTGCTATTGTTGCTGCCTTGTCGGCGTGAGAAGGTCTCGTAGACTTAAATCAGCTTCTCCTCACCAATGACAGATGGCACGACAGCAGAACAATCTGCAATAAAATTTATTCCAGTCTGTCTATTGTTTTACACACCTCCATGCTTTCTAACCCGCACCCCGTACTCGGAATTTTACTTGTATTCCTGAAACTTTTTAGAGTGGATATCCAAATGTGACAAAAAAAGTCAACCTAGTAAGATAGCCTAGTCTAGCTCCCCCCCCCCACCCCTAGGGGAAGATAGACTAGGCTGTCCCCCCGCGGGGAAGCTGTACAGGGAGGGTTTGGCCACAAGATATCAGTTGTTTCCAATAAAGGGTAGAAGACGCCATGACGTAAGCAAAAAGAACATGTGAAATGCTGCATGCTGGGAGACCCAAAACTGAAGGATGGGAAGCTTGATATTCTGTGGGTTATTTCTTTCGGCCACATATGCCCCGTAGCTCTCAACATAATTTTAAAGAGTTTATTACGTCATCTGTCTACTTGACTTGATTTCAGACACACGAAGAGATATAAGCCTTTTATTTATGTAAATGGACTGTCAAAAGGAAACCACTCCTGACCAACAAAACAAAAAAATTAAATGCGATACACTTCAAAGCGCTCCATATCTGTTCAAAACCGGCCATGTTGCATAGTGTTCAGCTTGGGCATACTTTAAATACCTGTAAAAATCTTCCAGCCAGGCCATTTGGGAAAAATAGTTAAACATGATATTTTGCAAACAATTACGCTGGGCAGTTTTGCGAAATAGAACCACCACCCTTGATTTGGCCAGTGAATGGACACAGTCAGATTTCGATCAAAGTCTTACATTTCACTGTTGGCAATTTCAGAGGCTTTGTTCGAAACCATTTGGCTAAATGACATATTTGGACATCTCTTTTTATAGCTTCATTCCTTAACTAATACTACGTGATTTTTTTCAGTCTTCAAACAAGATTTATGTAAATCGGTGATCATTTAACGATCGGTAACTCGGGCCTGGGGGTCACGCAGCCTCGAGGGATTGCAGGTCGTCGCCTGAGGCTAGCTCCCGGCGAGATTTCTTATTAACAGTTACGCAAGCGCAATGACAAAATAGCAATACTTCTTTCAGGCCCATTAGCCACTGAACTTTCTTCGTGCCCCAAGAAAGTGCTTATTATTTTTGCACATTTTCGCTGGTGTTCAATCGAATCGACCCGTTACTCGGGGGAATTGCGCAATAGCCAAGATTATAGTTTTCCTCTGCAAACCGAATGAAGCCACTGGGAATGAAATAACTACTGCTATTATTCACGAAAATAATTGCTTTCTGTTAAAGAATCTCTTTGTTCAAAGCAACATTTGAATTCATTCACATTTGAACTTTCCGCAGCATTTATCATCATCAAATCTAACCAAGATTAAAAAAATACATTTTCTTTGACCAGTACAATATTGTGTTTGCAAAAAGAAAGAAGCTGGAAAGAAGTAATAGAAAAGTAACTGGAGTCGGCTCTAAGCATTGCAATATCTTACGATTTGTATACAAATATATATATATTTATTGGTTTTAAATATAAGTTAAATATTATAAAATGGTTAATAAATAATAAAATTGTTTGAATTACTCAAATTCCAACGTGTTAAAAAAACTCTTTCCTTATTTGGAATTATTAGTTATGCTGCGAGTCACTTCAATTTCAGCGTACTAAATTTCATCACATAACTTACTGTATGAAATGATCTTTTGTTTTTAGAATGTTTAGGAATGCGGAAAATTAAGCCACTGAATCAAACTTACATGTCGTTACAGTGAATAATGAATAGTGATATTAACAGCTTTTTACTGATAGCGCAAATTACTTTTTTAACAACTGTATAGGAATCATTAAGACTTTATCGATGACATAACAGCCGCCTGAACGTCATCAAATGTCTCGCTTACTATGTAGATATCGATGCAGCGTCAAAACAAATTGGGTTTATTGATTGATTTGTTTCACCTCGACTATTTGAATTATCGAGAAAATCCAATGCTGTTTTCTGTTTATACATAAAACATGTTGTTTAAACATTGATTCCAAAAATAAAATTGGTTAATATGTGCAATATTTCATTCGGGTAGTTTATTTCGCCCTGACTGTCACGCATCGTAGAATATGCTTATGTTCCTAAATTAATCGTGAAATTGAAACTAATTAGTAATGTTAATCAAACAAAAAATCAGGTATCGTGATGTGTGAATCACACATTGCTCAGACTGGAACATATATCATGGAGCTGTCAAATAACAGAATACAGGTACTTGGTAAGGGGAAAACTGCGATGGCCAGCATACTTAACATTGTGTGTAAAGAGTGACAGCAGTAGCTGGGTTTATTGTATAACATTATGACGGGTGTAATGAAGAAGCGGAGGGAGGGTGGCGGGGGTTAATCATTTTCTTGCCGACCTGAGTGTTTGTCTGCACCTATCTTTGTGTACGGAATAGGAAGACAGATGGCGCGTACTGTCTTACTGTAAGGTGTGGACGTGTAGTAATCACCGTATCATTTAGTGTAACAATTTTTGTATCAGTTACTCCTGTAACCTGTGCGTTACAATAGCGCTGTCACATCAAATTACCGCAAACGTGTTGATTTGGCATAGTCCATTCAGAATCCAGGTCATTCCACACCTCGTGTCAACTGACGTCCAACCATTCGAGCTGCCCAGGTTGGCAACATCTCAGAGTCACGAAGGATTGTAGAAATACCATGTCTCATCCGCGTATTACTGTTTGGTTTATAAGGAAATCTGCAGTCACCTGATTTTTTGCAGCGACTTGCTATTCCTCTTTGTTTCCATATTGAAACCAACATCTCGATCTACTCCTATTTAACACGGTCTTCGTAACGTCATTTCGATTTTACGAACTGTTTTCTGGCACACACATACTTACATTACGACTCAGAACATTACGGCTCGTGACATTACGACTTATGACATTACGACTCATGACATTACGACTCGTGACATTACGACTCATGATATTAGTGGTATTACGACCGGTGACATTACTACTCATAACATTACGACTCATGACATTATGACTCGTGACATTACTACTCGTGATATTACGACTCATGACATTACGACTCGTGACATTACGACTCATGATATTAGTGGTATTACGACTGGTGTCATTGCTACTCGTGTCATTACGACTGGTGTCTTCACGATTCGTGACATTCCCCTCATGAAATTACAGTAACATTTCGCCCACGAATGCATGGTGCGACTCACTCATATTTTAACTAACAATTTCTTTTTAGTTCGTGAAATAAAAATATTATTTGTCCAGAATGTAAGAAAAAAAAACCGTTTTAGTTATAACATAAAATTTATTGTTACAAATTTAATCGAGTGTTGTCATCAATGACATTGACGGTCAAATGTGCAATGAATAATAAACGCCAGATATCTGCAATCAATGGCGGAGGGATGTAAACAGATACGTATCCGTTTGCAGAGTTTTAATTAGAGTCCTGCTTGGCTGACTGACCATCTGGCGAAACTCTCTCCCTACATTTTATCTGTAAAATTGGGTATCCGCCCAAAATGACTCCGCCCAAAATGACTCCGCCCAAAATGCCTCCAAAAACTGCAAGGGGGGACAAAATGACTCCGCCCAAAATACCTCGAAATCTTATTTTTTCAAAGTGAAGGGAAGAATGGTTTATTTTAATAAATGAAAAAGACAACTGTAATGTATGTGGGTTCAAGATTAAATAAAAGAAACACATCCGTTTGTCACTAAATTCTATTACCGACTAAAGTGAGGTGTGAGCAAGTCTGGAAAGGGAAGGATGGGGGCCGTCTCAATACATTACAGTTCTCCCCGGGAAATAATTAAAATTAATTAAGTATTAACAAATTAATTTTCATTTTATCAACTTTTTGTTTTTGTGTTAACAGTTAATGCAGTTGTAGCATCGGTGTGATCCTGATGCCAGCTGTTCCGTTCGAGGTCACTGTAAACATTGTAAAATGCACGCGTGTAGATAACAAGTGCATCGCATGAAACCAAATAGCTTTGTGCCCTTTTTTTTTTTTTTTTTTTTTTTTTTTTTAGGAACCTTTTCACAGATGATTTTTTTTTAAAGTTGATTTAACGGGGGGGGGGGGGGGGGGCTAGCACCTTAACAATATTCACTATATGTATTGCATTCTCTTGCTCGTCACCGTTTTCTACTTGTATTACTATGTGATTATATGAAACATTTAAAACTCGACTGTCATTTGCAAACAGGTTTAGTTTACTCAAGCCTTGCTTAAATGTTCAACTAACAACTATTCAATAAATGAGTGTCATTTCTTATTAAGTGATTGCCACGGGATGCTTTCTCCGTATAACTGGGTTGCTGGTTTTATTCTTGTCGATCTTCTTGGTTCAGCTGTTGTTGTTATTCTTGGAGAGCTGATAATCTGCTGATTGCTTTTTGGAGAGGGTGGCAAATTTGGCATTATACTGGTTCTGGAATCTGGTTCTTGGGTTTCGGTTATGCTGTCACCTGGTGTTTCCGTTATCATGTTTTGACTGGTACTCTGCATTTGGTCCGCATGGCGTCTCAATATCAGGCCACTGTCGGTTTGCGTTTTGTAATTTAGTAGCCCGTCTCTCCTTACGACCGTAGCTGCCTGCCATTGGGCATTTCTGTTGCTTGAAAAGTCTTTAATTAAAACGCGCTGTCCCTCTTCAAATTGGCGCAGCTTGTAGTTGTTTTTCGGTGATTGGTTGTTCATCTTATCGACTTGTTCTTTCAGCGATGGTTTGAGTAAGTCAAATCGCGTTCTCAGTCTGCGATTAAACATAAGAAAACCCGGGGTTTCCCCAGTGGTTGTATGTGGCGTGTTTCTGTACATGAACAGAAATTTATTCATTTTCTCGCCGAGAGAGAAATTACTGTCTTTCATTGCACTCATTTTCTTCTTGAATTCTTGAATGAGGCGTTCCGCTTGGCCGTTCTGTTTTGCTAGGTACGCAGCACCTGTAATGTGTTTTATACCGTTCATTTTGCAGAATGTCGCAAATTCTGCTGATTTGAAGCATGTGGCATTGTCGCTGACCAACAGTCGTGGTATTCCGTAAATTGCAAAAACGCTTCTCAGCACTGACGTGACGCATTTCGTTGATGTGGTGTTGGTTATTTCTATTATAGGCCACTTTGAGAAGGCGTCAACGATTACGAGAAACATTTTCCCCATAAATGGACCTGCAAAATCGAGATGTACTCTGTCAAATGGGCGATCAGGGTACTTCCATGAGCAGAGTTTGCTTTCCGGTGGCGATTTCATGTGTTGTGCACACGCTGTGCATTCGCGGCATATTTGTTCCAGCCGGCTGTCTAGGCCTGGAAACCACAGATATGATCTTGCAATGGCCTTCATTTTCACAACACCTTGATGACCGTCGTGGAGTTCGTGCAATATCTTGTCACGGAGCTTTGCTGGAATCACAACTCTTGATCCCCAAAACAGTACTCCTAATTGCACAGACATCTCATCGCGACGTAGATAATATGGCTTAAATAGGCCATCTTTTTCTGACCAGCTTCCGGTCTGTAGTGACTGGTACACCTTGCTGAGAACAGGGTCTTTGCGCGTGTAGAATTTAATATCGCCGCTATTTAACGGGATAGCGTCGAGCTGTCGTAGCTCAAATATATCGGCTCCGTCAACCTGGTTGTCGTTTGCGCTGTTGTGTGGTAAAGGTAACCGTGAGAGGCTGTCACAGTTCATGTGGTCGCGTGCCGATCTGTGCATTATTGTGTAATGCATCCCCGTTAAAAATACGGCATAACCTTGTAGGCGTGTTGCTGTCATTGCCGGTATTCCTTTCTCTGGATGGAATATCGCCGACAACGGCTTGTTGTCGACCACTAGGTAGAAGTGTCGAACGTAGAGGTAATGATACAGCTTCTTTATCCCCCACACAATTGCCAGAGCCTCTTTGTGGATGTGACTGTAGTTGCGCTCGGCTTTCTTTAGCGTGCGTGACAGAAATACAACGGGTCTTTCTGTGTTATCCGGCATTTTGTGGGACATCGCTACACCGATTCCATTCGGTCCTGCATCACACTGCACGTATACCGGTAACTTCGGATCGTAGTGTGTTAACACACGGTCAGACGCTATAGCACGTTTTGCCTTCACGAAAGATGCTTCATGTTCTTTTTCCCATACAAAGCGAGTGTTTTTCTCAGTCAGTGCGCAGAGAGGTGCCAATATCTTTGAGATATTTGGTAGAAAGCGATGATAATAGTTGATCAGACCGAGAAAACTTCTCACTTGCTTCACAGTCGTGGGGGTGGGAGCTTCGAGTATTGCTCGCGTTTTCTTCGTGTCCTGCTGCAAGCCTTCTGATGTGATTCTGTGTCCGCAAAAATCGATTGCCGGCTTGAAGAATTCACACTTCTCTGCGTTTGCTTTAATCCCGTATTTTTCTAGGCGAGAAATCACGGTTTCTAGACGCCTAAGATGCTCGTCGTCGCTGGGACCTGTTACGACAATGTCGTCAATAATGCACTTCACACCTGGGATTCCTTCTAGGATTGTATCCATCGCCCTTTGCCACTTAGCTGCCGAGTCTGTAACTCCGTAAGGTAGGCGATTGAATGTGTATAGTCCCTTGTGAGTGGCAATAGTGAGGTATTTCCTGTACTCCGCATCTACTTCCATATTAAGGTAGGCTTGTCGGACATCTAGTTTTGAGAATTTCTGCCCACCTGCAAAGGATGCAAAAATATCCTGAATAAGAGGAAGTGGGTACTGCTCAGGTACGAGCTGTGGATTCAGTGTTTGTTTATAATCGGCGCATATCCTGATGTCACCGGACTTCTTCACTACAGTGACTATTGGGCTGGCGTAATCCGAGTATTCCACTTTTGAGATGATCCCTTCCCTCTCTAGCCTGTCAAGTTCCATCTCTACCTTTCCGCGGATAGCATAAGGCACTGGTCTGGCTTTGAAGAAAACAGGCTGGGCGTCATCTTTCAGTCGGAATTTAGCAGTAATGCCCTGGAGCTTTCCTGTGCCTGGCTTAAACACGGCTTGATGGCGATTTATGATTTCTGTGACCTTTGAGTCATGATCTTTCGCCTTACTTGTGTGGCTACTGTTCACTTTGTTTATCTGTTCAGCAACGGTTACGCACTTAATCTCAGCCCAGTTCAGTTGAAATGTTCTCAACGCGTCTCTCCCAAAGAGTGAGTTGGAACCATTTCTCACGACCTGAAATGTAATTTTTTTCTTTTGTCCATGAAGTTTGACGTGTGACTCAAACTTTCCCACGGGTTTAAGTAATTCACCGCTGTATGTCTGTAACGTGACACTGCTGTTTTCAAGCTTTCTCCCTGGAAAATGTTTCTTGAAAACGCATTCTGGCATAATCGTGAGAGCACTGCCCGTGTCGATCTCCATAGGGATAGGTTGTCCCTGTACTTTCGGATAGATCATCAATTTATCCGTTTTCTCCGGCGCCGATATTCCATTCACGTTGAAATAGTACACATCGTCGAGGCATTCCTCATCTGAATTTTTGTCCAGCTGATGGACTTTCTCTGACCGTTTACCAGAGCGGGGTCTAGTTTTTGGTCTCGCGCCTGTCTGTGTGGGTTGCTCTCGTTTTCGTTTGCTCAGACAAGCCCGCTCAATATGGCCGATTTTGCCGCAGTGACGACACTCAGTGTTAATAAATCGGCAAGAGCGTTGATCGTGGTCTCCGTTGCAGCGGATGCAACGCTTTGGATGCTTCTGTTTCTTCTCCGGAACCCTAGTGTGAGTCGGTCGTTTGGGGTTCTTCTGTACGTAATGTACGTCATCACTCCCCTTGGGATTAATCTTCTCCGTTTCAGAACATGCCTGCTCGTATGATTTCGCTATTTTCACTGCAGTTGTAAAGTCTAAATCGTCTTTAGATAATAGTTGTTTTTGCACATGCGCATTGTTCACACCAACGATAAATTGATCACGCAGATTCTCGGAAAGTGCAGCGCCTTCATACCCACAGTGGATGGTTAGTTGTTTTAACGCAGCCACGTAGTCTAAAACTGATTCACCGTCATTTTGCATACGCTTGTGAAAACGATACCTTTCAGCAGTAACTAGAGGTTTTGGCGAAAAATGATTTTTCAGGCTTGCAACTAGTTCATCAAATGTTTTCTCGTGCGGTGCTTCTGGTGAAACGAGGGTTTTGAGTAGTTTATAAGTTTTACCTCCGAGTAGGGTGAGAAGAGCTGGTGTTTTCTTTCCGTTGGGTATCTCATTCACAGCAAAAAATTGCGTCAGACGTTCACAGTAACTATCCCAATCATCGTTTTGTTCATCAAACGGCTCAATTTTACCGATAACTCCGGCCATGTTAAGTGTGTTTATGCACAAAGTTTTTTTTTAATGTACAATATAGAGCAAGGCAGTATCTTAATTAGTATCGTCTTATCCAGTCATCCTCGTCGCCATTTGTAATGTATGTGGGTTCAAGATTAAATAAAAAAAACACATCCGTTTGTCACTAAATTCTATTACCGACTAAAGTGAGGTGTGAGCAAGTCTGGAAAGGGAAGGATGGGGGCCGTCTCAATACATTACAACAACTCTTGTTAATTCACATTTTATCAAAACTGTGTCTACTCAAAACAGTTTCTGGCAGCTTTGTGGAAACAAAACCACGCTTATCAAAGTCCTCCGGAGTGGGATTAACATGCGTTTCAGGCCGGCAGTGCACTGCAGGGGGATTAAGTGCGTCTACTCAAAACACCGTTACTGGCAGCTTTGCGGAAACGAAGCCACACCTCTCACACTCCCCGTGATCAGGATTAAGCCCGTCTACTCAAAACACATTTTCTGGCACTTTGCCAGAAATAGTTAAAAAAAATTCGAAATAATATTTCGGGGCATTTTGGGCGGAGTCATTTTGTCCCCCCTTGCAGTTTTTGGAGGCATTTTGGACGGAGTCATTTTGGGCGGAGTCATTTTGTCCCGGATTCGTAAAATTGTTCTGTCTGTGACCTACAAATTGCGCGTGAATTTGATTAAGCAAGATTAAAATTAGCTTCATGGGCATTGCCTTTCACGCGAGTTTTAATCTAACAGCTGGGTAAGACAAAACAACTAACCAAAGCAAATATCGGATGTAACTGAAGCCGCATAGATAATTGCATTTCTTAGGTTATGTGTGATTATGTCACTGAGGGGAAATTAGACGGAGAGCAATGCTAAAAAGGTTACAAAAAGTGTCCCGTTGTTTGTCATGTAGACTTACAACCATAAACGTCTGCAACCATAATTAAACGTTAACAGCGCATTGCCCAGTTTCTGTGCGTTAAGCTTGGGCACGAATTCTGAACCAACATCGGTTCGAAAAGAATCAATTAGTGTATGATGATTTTCCACCATTTTTATACGCACATGAGAGAAGGTAGATTTATATGTAGGTGTAGATGATGTAGATGTAGATTTCAATTCAATTGCTTTGGTTCCTGCACGCAAATATAGACGAAAAAGCCCAGGAGAACTTCGGCTTATGTCATCCAGAAGCAAGAGACAAGAAAAAAAAAAGAACAGTCTCGCGAATGTAATTTGGCTGAGCTAACTCGGGGTGCCCGCTGCCAATGAGTGGAGGGTACTTGCGGTAATTCAGTTAGGCCAGCAGCTACTCTGCATTTGTGGCTCAATGACTTGATGGTTTCCGTCTAATAAAACACGGCACAAACGCGACATTTGCTTTATGAAGATGTTTACATGTGTCAGTGCTTCTTCTTATCAAAGATGGTGACGGAGGTTCGCAGTAGCAGTTATTAACTATGCCGTTTACATTGACTATGCAATTTACTGCTCAGTGGCTGATTTAAGGGGGAGGGGAAGGTCTCTCCCCCTTTTCGACATAATTTCAAGAGTATGGTTTTTCATCGATGTCTTAGCAGCACTTCTCTACTTGAGCCAAAAACCACCAAACCCCGATAGATCTTAGATCCGCCCCTGCCTGATTAGACAAGGTACGTCGATTCGAACATGAAAACTCTGAACACATTTTTGCGGATTGGTGCGCTGTGTACTTGGCTAGCGGGTAGTACACTCTATAACCTGAGCGCTTTGTTTCTGATTTGTATATTCTGTAGTCTGACCACTTTATTGCGGATTAGTACACTCTGTAACCTGACCACTTTATTGCGGATTAGTACACTCTGTAACCTGACCACTTTATTGCGGATTAGTACACTCTGTAACCTGACCACTTTATTGCGGATTAGTACACTCTGTAACCTGACCACTTTATTGCGGATTAGTACACTCTGTAACCTGACCATTTTGTCATGGAATGACGCGTTCTATAACCCAAGCACTGTGTTGCTGAGTTGCGTGTCATAATGTAGATCAGTTCTCCCCACTTGACAACAGTATGCCGTGTCTTTATAACTGCTGCAATAGGAATCTCTGTAGTTTAGAAATTCTTTCACCTTGGAATTTGGTTATGGGATGTGTTAATACCTTAGCACTTTCACAACGAGTTTTAAGTATCTCTCTGGTTCTTGATGTTAGTGCATTGCTATTGCATTTGCTGTTCGTTGAGGTATAAGAAATCTGCTGATTTGTATGTCTGAGTTTTTCAGACAATGACCGTTGTTGTCTCTGAGCTATATTAACTGTCTCCAAAGCACATTGAACAACGGAATCATTTATGTTGATCTCTTCACATGAATGTGGAGTTATTAATGGTAAGAGTTTTTACAATACCATCGCGGAGTTTCACTCTGCCGCAGTCTTGCCATTGCAATTTTTTTTTAGTAAAACGTCCACTTTCCGGGAAGCCGCAAAAGCCACGGAGAAGAGCGCTGCCGTCATAATCAAAGCAATGTAATGTGATGCCGTTCTTGGATTAATCGATCAATTCATTGCCAAATTTCTTGACAAGAATGACAATACAAGCGATTGTCACTATGCTGTGGATAGAACCCATGGTTCCTTTTGGACACACTTGTCCACGTGTACAAAAACAGACGCAAATAGATGGTGTCTAAAATGCAATATCTGTTACGCTATGGTTTCCTAAAAAAAGTAATTTGTGGGCATTGGAAGTCTCAGTGCTGATGAGCAAATGGGTACAAGTTAATTGAATGAATGGTGATTGAGGAAGGAAATTGTCACTTGTCATAGAATTACCCAGCTGAGGCTATCACTCTTAAAGCATGGCTAAAGCGCCACCTGGCAAGATGAATGGAGTAACTACAAAAGTGAGAGAGAGAGAGAGAGATAAAAAGATAGATAGAGAGAGAGAGAGAGAGAGAGAGAGATAGGGAGGGAGGGAGGGAGGGAGGGAGGGAGGGAGGGAGAGAGAATGAGGGGAGAGAGAGTGGGAGAGAGAGGAGAGACAGGGGGACAGAGAGAGAGGGGGAGGGAGAGAGAGAGGAGAGAGAGAGAGAGAAGGGGAGGGGAGCGAGAGAGAGAGAAGGGGAGGGGGCGAGAGAGAGAACGGGAGAGAGAGCGAGGGAGAGAGAGAAGGGGGAGAGAGAAGAGAGGAGAAAGAGAGAGAGAGAGAGAGAGAGAGAGAGAGAGAGAGAGAGAGAGAGAGAGAGAGAGAGAGAGCGTGAAAAACCAAATATCATATAATGAAAAAAATCTTTTTGTTTCAGATTCTTTCTCAAATTTTTCATGAAATGCAACCAAAATTGTTTAAAGAACGCTGGGAACCCAAGAGACATGAGGCGATTTCAGGTATTTTTTAAAAGAAAAGCTATCAGTTTCGCTTTAATTTTTAAAGTGCAAAATGCATTGGTTTGATATGAGGAGATGAGATGAGAATGATGAAAAAGCTCTTTGAGTAGATTAGCATTAATGAGGGAGAGTTACAGAACAAGCACTGTGGCCAATAAAGGGGGTAGATCAGGGATGTAATGGACAAAGAAAAACAAGCACATTTGTGATAATGGATGCAGCGCGCGTTTCATCAAAATCTTTGATGCCTACACTCGAATTGTTTGATGCGACAAAAATGACCACGGCCATTCGATTGGCTGACTAGTTCCTTCACGGAATTTCTTTTTTGAAACAAAACAACTATTTTTTTAGAAATTATATTTTTAGAATTTTTGATAAGTTTTACAGAGGAAGTGTTTTCTTACCGTTGTCTTCTTAAAGAAGAATTAGTGGAGGATCCTGTCAGGAATTTCAGACTCTTTTCTCTTTTTGACCTTAAAAGGAAGATGCCTTTAAACTGTAATTTGGCCACACAAATCAGTCGGCCATTTGGCGTTTTTTAACTTAGTTTTGCACATCTTTCTACGTGAAGTCTTCCGTTTGCACAGATTGCAGTGTCAACGACGGAAAGTGTGGACGGCAATTTGCTGGCGGTGTCAGATAACATGTTTGTGCACAATAATTCGAAACACGGCAGACGGGCGCGACGTATGGATCCGTCAGACAATGGTAAGCACCCCAATGACCAGAGCCCAGCTGTCACTGGATGGACTTACCTAACCCCAGAGGCTTCCTTCACACCAAACTGGCATTGTCGCCTTTTGTGCAGCCTTTTACAGTCATGCATCCCGTCAAGAAATGCTACGATAATCTCATCTAAAAAGAACTCGTTTTGCATCTTCCTATGCTAAACACATTTTTCTTGTTTCAATAATGCAGTTGGAATGCCAAAGGCTCTAGTCCATACTCACTTATGAATAATTGAAAATGCTGTCCCGGTGTTATTTGTTTTGGCGACAGTTTGGAAGCCTCGTGATCTCTAAATGTAGAAAAACGGGCTCAGTTTTTAGACTCCCATATTCTCAGACAAGGTTAGAAAATGACAAAATTCCTTCGCTTATTAACTGGATTGTTGGCACCTCATTGTTTCGTTGAGTGAACACCCCTACACGCAGGTGCTTCCTGTCCTAGCTTTGAGTGGACACCCCTACACGCCGGTGCTTCCTGTCCTAGCTTTGATTGGACACCCCTACACGCCGGTGCTTCCTGTCCTAGCTTTGAGTGAATACCCCTACACCTCGGTGCTTCCTGTCCTAGGTTTGAGGGGACACCCCTACATGCCGGTGCTTCCTGTCCTAGCTTTGATTGGACACCCCTACACGCCCGTGCTTCATGTCCTAGCTTTGAGTGGATACCACTACACGACGGTGCTTACTGTCCTAGCTTTGAATGGACACCCCTACACGCCGGTACTTACTGTTCTAGCTTTGAGTGGACATTCCTACACCTCCGTGCTTCCTGCCCTAGCTTTGAGTGGACACCTTTACATGCGGGTGCTTCCTGTTCTAACTTTAACAGCTTTTCGTATGTGTTTGTGCAAGCATTTTCACGGGTTTTGTGTTTCAGTAGGTTTGAACACTACGGTTACATAAATTGATGAAGCAAGGAATTTCATAATCGACAATATTCTGCATGTTTCAATCTTTTAGCGACACCAACCATCAAAGCGATCTGTCCAAACGAGGGCTGGACTTCCGGTGGCACGACCACAATCATCATAGGAGATAACTTCTTCGACGGCCTGCAGATCGTCTTCGGCACTATGCTCGTATGGAGCGAGGTCAGTGGTTCCATTAACACTGTAAACAAACGTGCAGAATGCCGTTTGTTACAGTGAACTTTCTCATATCCGACATGTGAGAGAGCAAGCATGTGTTCAGCTGTAAGACGTTCGGTAATACACTTATTAATTACAAATGAAAAGTTTGAATTTCCTGTGTTACTATTTCCTGTTCTAATTTTAAAGAAAATAACCCCAAGCGCGGAGTGAATCTCCGAAATAACAGCCGTTTTGTAGGAAACTCGAAGCACTGAATGAAACTTGGCCCCTTTTTAAACGAAATTGGCAGTGTGCGCGGACCGCGTCTGGCCTCAAAATTACCCACCCCCCCCCTCCCTTTTCTCCGCGTTTTTTTTTTTTTGATAAACATTTCATAACATTGAGCCTCCCCCCTTCCGGGATTAGCCAAATTTTAACATGGTCTCGGTATTTTGAAAACCGTTTATTTGCCATTATTTTCTGCATAATTACCTGAACTAATCAAGAGTAATAAAATATTCACCAACCTTGTCATCAATAATAAGCAGATACAGACTTATTTGAGTCAACATTCATTATTCGAAAAATATTGGCCTTTAGGTCAACGCCCGTTCGTGTGGTGTTATCATTTAAGATACCTCATTCCGGTAATATCAGACCACCCTTGTTATACAGCTGAACTCTGATAAAATCTATCTGTTGTGTATAAACACAGAGCAGATGGATATTTTAAAAAGTAATTCCGCTCTTTTATGCGTGCCATTTTTGCGGAATCCCCAGTGGGTCTGCAGAGTAGAAAGGTATCATACATAACAGACCGAACCGCCGTAGAGGTTGGTTGTTGAACAACAACAGCCAGGCCACATTTGATGTTTTTATTGTGATGTCACGGAACCCCCGGCTTATATCCAATCAAAATGTACAGCAAAATGAACAGTAGCATACCGGTCAACAACGGAAAATTGTTGTTCATTCTTCCGCAATTTTAATTTTACATTAGATTCATTGACCAGTTCTCCTGCAATCGAATCTTCTGACACAGCCCAGTGATATAATCACACCATGTTACTGTAATATGATTGGTCGATGCTCAAGCCAATATTTTTTCAACGATGACCGAAAAAATATTGCAGTTATAATCAAAACACCAGTTAAGCCATGTAACAAAATATATATTAGCTGATTATGAGCCAGGATGAAAATATTAGTAACCATTTAGGAATATTTTCTTTCCGGTCAAAAATGCTTCATGTTAACTAAAAAAGTTCATATCTTCTAAGCATGAAATCTAAGCTAGATATAAACACCGATGTGCGACCATGTGGCGTTTAACAACCATACCTTTCCATTGCATGGCCACACAACAGCTGATAACGCCACACGCCATCAGGGTACAGACACCGCCACGGCATATCCCAGGTGTTGTGGAGGTGACGCTATCTTATAAAGGCAAACAGTTCTGTAAAGGTGCTCCAGGCAGATTCGTATATACAGGTCAGTTCACCATTTTCAGATGGTGTAGTCTGTGAGTACTTGTTCACATTAATTCATGTTATTGTTTCACATTCTTTAATGATTTACATATTTTCGTTTTCGAAATTAATATATTTGGAATGAACATAAGATCTGAAGAGATGATGGTTTTGAATTGCAATCAATGGAGCATTTGTCTCTGTTAATACGAATGCTTGCAACAAGTCAGTTCTTCGTGGCTTTTCTGTTCCATGGTGTGAAAACTAATAAAAACGTGTTTTTGTAATGTGTGTGGGTATGACACCAGCTTTTTTCTGTTTTTATAGCTTTAAGTGAACCGACGATTGACTACGGCTTCCAAAGACTAATGAAATTAGTTCCCCGCCATCCTGGCGATCCCGAGCGCCTACCTAAGGTACGTACAGCAAGCAATAAACCCCGAACCGTAGTAAATATCACAATATATGCTATTGGTATATGACGTGATTAAATACTGTGAGCTGACTGGTTGATTCCCAAGTCAATATCGTATGACGTGATGCCCGGGACGCAAATAGCGATAGATGTTGCAGTTATTTGTAATCAAAAGGCCATTTAAGTCCTGCAATAAAACATACACTAACTTATTTCGAGCCAAGATGACGAAAGTATCGAACAAATACTAGAATGTTGATCTAAAGATCAATACTTCCTTACTGGTTACTAATACTTCATCCCGCGCGTGGATTAATTGCAATTATTAGCTATCGAAACGTTTTGAAATGCTAAAACATAGTTTTACTTTTAAAACAATAATCTAAAAAACATAATTTGCTTTGAAGAAGTGGATGTTTTGTTCATTTTTTTCCATTTGCGGACGTCCATGGGCGTTATGCGGGATACCTTTTGAACCATCTGCGGACGCTCCGTCCATGGGCGTTATGCGGGATACCTTTTGAAACATCTGATGGGTTTCCGGCATTACAATTTGATATTGCCACAGACAACGCTAGGTTGTTTTGTGCATTCAAAATGTACTGTATTTTAAAAAATTGACATCATATGTTTAGAAACTAGATTTACATTTCAATAGCAAAGTCAAAGTAAAAGCTTCAATAAAAAACAATGTAATTACTTCTAATTTCAGGAAATAATTTTAAAAAGAGCAGCTGATTTGGCAGAAGCATTGTACAGCATGCCAAGGAACCAGCTGTCCCTGCCTTCCTCCCAAACTTCGCCCATGAACGGCACTTCCGCTTTCAACTGCTATACGGGACAGTTATCGGTCAATGTAAAGGACACGGCAAACTCACAATGGGACGAAGGTTGGTCGCACAGATATCCTGCCATGGCCTTCTGACAACCAATGTAGACTCACTAACAAACCGTTAGAGATGAGAAACAGTTGCGTTCGTGTGTAGCGTCTAGTTTGTGGATTGCAGTCACTAATTTGCTCGCTACATAGCCACTAGCGTTATTAATGTGTGGTTGTTATGGTACCAAGATAACACTGCGTGTTGGAGATTACAGTACTAACACAATAACAGGTTGCATAAAATACTAAGACATAAAACGACAGAGGTCGCTCGGCAGACTGGTGGAATGCAGGAACATGTCTGCCACGGCTCTGCCCAGTGCCTAGCCATTCTGTTTCTAATGCATTTTTTCTTTTTCTTGTGTGTGTGTGTACTAACATAGTTTTGTGTCACAAAATATCTACAATTAATGCAGTACCTAAATTTTAAGCTATAAATCGTTTTCAGCGGGAGTGAAAAGTGATTGCTCAATAAGTGTGTTCAAGTGGGTTTGAACTCGCAAGTATTATCGACACCTATCTGCTCATATTCTTTAGCACATGCTAATATTTCAGCTCATTGCTGCCGATGACATAGACTGTATTTCTTTTTCACGAAAAATTGAAATCATGTGTTTTGGAGGACGTTAAAAAGTGAAATATTATGGTCAGTAGATAATACATGAATTCTTACGCACATTGGCAAATAGTTAGGTGGGCTGCAAGTGTGTGGACTGCCGGGCAGATCTATGAAAACTAGGACGCAGATACGCAGGTCAGAGACAGGTCCTGGGGAGGCTCACAAGGTCCGAGCCCTCCTTTTTGCGTGTGATTTTCTTTTAAATAGTGTGGTTTTCACCAGTTTTGGCAAAAAAATGGGCTTGATCCACACGTGCGACCCTCCTTTTGGAGTTTTCTCGTCCCGTCTCTGCTTCACATAGTTGGGACTTTGCGAGTTTAAATCCAGGTTGCAAAACTGTGCTTTGTGCTGTTTCCATGCCAAAACAAATACTATTACTAAATGTAGAGAGAAAATCTCTAACAGTCGAATTTCGTATGATGGTTTAACCTCGTAAAATGACATTGCTAGATCGAGAAAAGTAAATGTGATTCATGACCATAATGACCAATGACCGTAAACAGGGAAGACTTGAGGCAAGTCGTGAAAGCCACGTAGTACCTGTAACTGGAATGTTGTTGTAGCTGATGCCGTTTAATGAGGTTCATCTGTGCATCTGATGCCGTTTAACGAGGTTCTACTGTGTATCTGATGCCGTTTAACGAGGTTCTAGTGTGTATCTGATGCCGTTTAACAAGGCTGTACTGTGTATTCACATCTATGCGAAATCATGGTATTAAACAAGAATTGTGTGAATGAAAGTAAAATTCCCTTGTTTTGCCAAATGCATACGCACATTTTGTTATTTACCAAGCATCTCTTGATAATGTGTGTCATTCGTGCTCAAAGTAATCATTTTATTATCATGTTTGTATGTTTAATATATTGGAATGTCATAAATTAATATGTCGTGTTTTTATCTCTTCCGTATTATATAAAATTTGGTGCAAATGCACGATCTGTATCTTTTATTTGTTTTTCTGGGCTTGATTTTTAATGTTGAATTGAATTGATTGAAGAGAGTTATTACAAAAACGCTGAAAGGTAAGACTTCGGGATTATTGTCCCCTGTGGTCCAAGAAAAATCTGTAAGCACAAACGAAACCGGTTGAAGTAACTTTGGAGCATCCATTTTGAAACACATAACATACTGATTTGAGAAAAATCGATTTTTGTGTCACTTTTTGAAACCAAAACATGGCATTGGTAAGGTTTGCTTTGCACTGGAATAAAATAAGTGTAATTGAAATTGCAGGTTATGGAAGTGCCCCCATGTCATCTACAGGCGAATACTTCCCAGCGAATGCAGGCTTATTTTCGATAAATGCGTCCATGATCTCAAGTAAACAAAGAAGTGCCTTTGCTCCGGTGCCCCGACCCGGGGACCCACCCTCGCCCATGACGGCTGCTGCTTTTCACAGCACCTACTCAGGAGGCTGGCACACCGTCATCAGTGTGAGTGCACATCCACGGAGCTCTCTTATGATATTTCTCCAAACTTTTCTGAAGAAATACCAACTTATTTTGACGTCCAGTAGTTCTCTTAATTATCACGAGAACAGAATGCATTTTGTGGCCTTTTTTTTACCATGTTAAGGTAGAAGCAAAAATTTGCCCAGTATTGGTAAGCCACTGGCGACAGACAGTCCATAGCCAGTGTGTGCGCTGAAGCCTTTAATGTCTGGAATAAATTCTGTTCAATTGTTAAAAGACACACAAAAGTATTACCGCTGTTCCCAATTGAATACATTTCAATACCCACATTTAAAATACAGCGAAACCTCTAATATATGAATTCAGTTGTAAGCGTTCCATCGTATATTTATATTTTTTGTATCTTTTTTTTTTCATTTATTTCAGTGATGACTCTGCCAAGGGTGTGACTTAAAGCCCTGATGGAATGACAGAAGAAACCGTCACTTGCTCAAAACGTTAAAAATAAACACGAAGGAAGGACAATGTTCTCGCTGTGAGATGAACTGTCTCTTGATATCATTGGTATTATGACGTAAAAACATGAACCGGACTTTGGTGGAGAAAACATTCACCTTTCTGAAATAAGCAAGGGCTTCGTCAACGCTAGGGAAGCCCGTCAGTTGTATTGTGTTCATTGTTTTGTTTAAATAAAATGCAATGCAAATAAAAATGAATGTTATTTTATTTGTTTCGCATTAAAGAAACAATCGCATATTGTATAAAGTAAAATGTGCATATAAAAAGGGAGAGAGCAAGATAGGGAGGAGATAGGGAGAGAGAGAAAGATAGGGAGGAGAAAGGAAGAGAGAGAAGGTGAGAGAGGATCCGGGGAGAGAAAGAAAAAGAAAGAAAGAAAGAAAGAAAGAAGGAGAGAGCGGGGAGAGAAAGAAAGAGAGAGGGCGGGGAGAGAAAGAAAGAGAAAGAAAGAGAGACGGCAGGGAGAGAAAGTGAGAGAAAAAACGAAAGAGAGATTGAAAGTTAGAAAGAAAGAAAGAAAGAGAGAGAGAGAGAGAGAGAGAGAGAGAGAGAGAGAGAGAGAGAGAGAGAGAGAGAGGAGAGAGAGAGAGGGTTACTCCCAATTTTGTTTTCAAAACAACATTCCGCTTTTACATATTTTGAGATAAACAGAACTGAATAAAGCTTGTGGTGGGGCATTGTAGCAATTCCACTTCACCTTAAAGAATGTATCAAAGCCTACAGATGGATGCTTGATACTTGACAGAAATGAGCAAGTACCGCCCTTGGCCCCACCTTCACATACGGGTGTCTATTTCATTGTTGCGCACATGACCAGCTGGCCTGTATTCTCTCTCGGCTGCCCAGTCGGGTATTTCGTGTGTTGGGGAGGGCAGTTAATTTGTCAAGGCGACATACACGCCGTTTTTGTCTGACAGAATATTTTTAGCTTCTGTAAGAGGCACTAACATTCAAAAATCGAACGTATTCTCTCCCAGAATCTGAAATGGGAGATCCCTTCTGAGTGCCAGTGAAGCATGTTGGACTGGATTCTGCCCTCCAGGGTAGGCCTCTTCGTCTGGTTGTTCATTGAGCCCTTTACACGCCCCTTTTCAGCAGTGTCTTTTAGAACCAGGCCTTTTGTTAGTTTCTTATTCAAACCTCAGCACTGTTATGGAAGACATGAGTTCAAATAGTTAAAACATCGCTTGAAAATCGTTAAATATAGTCAAATACAATAATATTATTCTGGAATGGTCTCTTCAAACTCTACCTCTCAGTTATATGAATAAAGAAGTCCTATCAAGTGACTAAATAGTTCAAAGCATCAACCACCAGCAAAGCCATGTTCTGATTGACTATCTGAAGATTTTCTGAATTAATTCATGAACCAATTTGACGGCAAAAGAACAAAGGCAAGCCATTATCTCGATCCCTTTCTGTTCAACTGTGTGTCAGATGGCCTGGAATTAAAATGAGTCGTGGAACCTATCTATTTGATTCGTCATGGCCGTCATTGTCTATCACAGATACGGCTTACATTTCATGGTAGGTCAGGGTAGAGGTCACCCATGGCGTCCACACTCATCTCACTGACTGTTCTCTCCTCAGTGTGCCGCCCCAAGCCCCCGGGCCAGTGACATTATCAGCTGAACACAGGCTGTGTGAGCCATTTGATTACACAAACTCCAATTCTCCAAAAAGATTCGGGAAATTGCAAGAAAATTCTTGCCTTTTATTTCCAATATACATAGAATTCCTACTTCATCGGTCTAAGTATGGGGTTTTTTTAAAGGTATTTTTAAAGAAAGCAGTTATTTTAAAGAAATAAAGAAATGTGCAGGATGTGATTTATAACAAATATATTAAATTATCACTATGGATAGTCAAAATGATATATATAGAAACAGAGAGAGAGAGAGAGAGAGAGAGAGAGAGAGAGAGAGAGAGAGAGAGAGAGAGAGAGAGAGAGAGAGAGAGAGAGAGAGAGAGAGAGAGCGAGAGGCAGTTTGAGGGAAAGAGAGAGAGAGGGGGAGAGAGTGAGTGAGTGAGAGAAAGGGAGAGAGGGGGAGAGCGAGGGAGAGCGAGAGAGAGAGAGAGAGAAGAGAGAGAGATTGAGAGAGAGAGAGACAGAGACAGAGGGGGAGTTATTCACACATAAAGACAAATTCTTACCCGAAAGAATCACTTTTCATAGTGATCGTCTGCTAAAGGGGTTTCTCAAAAGTGAAACATGTATTTCACACATCTAAAATTGCAGCGGTCAATTCTGTCACGTCCCACAATTACTCTTTTTAATTCTCAAGAGAGGGAGGTGTAGGAGAGGGGGGGGGTTAGAGAGAGAGAGGGAGAGAGAGAGAAGAGAGAGAGAGGAGAGAGAAAGAGAGACGGGGGGAGATTGAGAGAGAAAGAGAGAGAGACAGAGAGAGACAGAGACAGAGGGAGAGAAATATGACAATTAGATATGACATTCATAATATGGTAGAAGCCATGTGTGTTTTTTACAATAGAATCCTTTATGTCGTTGGCGTAATGAAACTTATGCCTAGATACTTATATGACGCCCTTGAAACAGATCATAATAGATCACAACAGATGATAGGTTTGCATTAAAGTGCATCATATCATCATTAATTTAATTTGCCTAACTTTTCTGCTAACCGTATTGAAACACAAACGATGACGGGAAATATGAGAAGGCCGGTTTAAAAAGAGTGTTTTCAACTATTCTTTGTTTAAAATCCTATTTATTTTGTTTACAAGTGACAAAACACCAAAATTCAGCGGATTGCGCATACATTACTTAGTTGTTGAAATTATAAGTGAATTACAAGTGGGATGAAAAAGTCAATGGACAATCCCATGTATCGTTTTTTGTGTTATTTGACTTCAGGTTTACCACACATTCCATGCAAATTCGGATAAGATATGCATTCCATAAACATACTGATTACATATCATTCCATGATACTGCTGGACAGTGCATTAAGGAGACGGGTTCAAAGTGCTGGCTTTTCTCTTGAACAGGCTGTGCATTATGCATCAAAATTGGCAGATTTTATTTGAATAATGTAGTTTTTAACACTGGGAAAGCCCTTAAAAGGCTGTGTATTTTGCATCAAAATTGGCAGATTTTATTTGAATAATGTAGATTTTAACACTGGGAAAGCTAAATAAAGGCCGTATTAAAGGCAAGACTTATTTTTTACAAACTAGCAAATTAAAAAAAAAACAGAAAAATTCGAGCATTTCATTTCATTATTTTTGACCATTATCGCTTGACCATTGTCTCAAGACGGTTCCTATCGAGCAAATTCTGAACTCCTTTACGACCCGGTGGGCCACCGAGATGTTACTTAAGAGGTAACTGGGTGATCCTGACCTTCTCAGTCAAGGACAAGGTCGGAAACCAGGAGTTCACCTTTTTTCGAAAACAGTTGCAGAGAGAGAGAGAGAGAGAGAGAGAGAGAGAGAGAGAGAGAGAGAGAGAGAGAGAGAGAGAGAGAGAGAGAGAGATAGCGATTTTGAGCTCATTTTGGTCCAGCTGGACTTGGAAGACGCTACATAAGAGGTAACATAAGAGGAACATAAGAGGTAACATTAGAGGAACATAAGAGGTAACATAAGAGGAACATAAGAGGTAACATAAGAGGTAACACAGGGTCCTCGAGCTTGTAGCTCAAGGTCAAGGTAGAAACTGCAAGTTGATCAGTATCCCAAAAACGATTAGAACTTATAATATAGGGTGTCAGATAAGGAGTAATTACTTGATCCGTGTTGTTACTTTGAGTTTCTAGTTATAAGTGAAGTGACAGTTGTATCTTCAAAACAATATGGCCAGTAAACATTTCAACGTCGATCCAAAGTTGATTTGAGGTTGCGACATAGACCATTCCACAACATTAACTGGTTGGAGTTTTTCAAGAGCTTTCAAGAGCTCTCAAGATTTTCACCCCCACTTTTGAAAAGTACTCACGGAAACCGATTTCATACATATTCTGTGTGGATGGAGGGCACAAAGGCGGGGGTACTGAGACAGTGATGTGACCAAATTTATTGTCACTGTCTAAATGGCGATTATAGATTAATATTTATCGACGCCTGTAAATTTTCGTTCTCCCGGCGTCTATACAACGTCGGGAGATATTTGTTTAGACTTCAATTAGCAACTTTACGCAATGTTGATTAGGCACGGATAATCGACGTCTATTCAACGCAGAAGGTAGTCCATGTTTCGACTTCCATAAACAACCAAGCCCCGACCTAGTCCGGCGTGGGCTGCGACGGCTATACAATGTCTGCAACGTATACATATACATATACAAAGTCGCAATGATTGCTGAGCATGATGAGACTTTTCTTTTGTGGTTGATCCAAGTGGGTCATTCCGCTAACTAGCGGAATTCGGTATGGTTTCGAATTGAAATTATGATATAACTGTGTGCAATGATGACTGCATGCACAAGACGCTCCAGTTACAGTTTTGTTTGTCATATTGAACATTAGCTTCAGCGAAGCTTTCTTAGTTGCTATTCGGGGCCACGTTTGTGCTGGATGTTCAGCTAATTCCCTGCTGAATCTTCCAGCCCTCATTCTTGAACGTACGTGACCAATAATTCGATATTTGAACATTGCCAATACAACTACAGGAAGAAAATCTGCACTAATCAAGGGTTAACACGGCGTTTGTCTTCGCTTATTTGTTTCACTGACAGCAGACACTGGCTGTAATCAACGTTTACACTCTAGCAGTCACCGCCGACCTTTATGTCTTCCTCTCCCTCCCCCCTCCCCAGCAAACATATTTTTTCCGTAAATTTGGCGGCGGTGTATCAGCATGTCTCGTGGAGGTTGGGTACTGTTTTTCGCGTGATTGTAGATGGTTCCTTCTATGTGCTTGTTAGCACTGGTGCAACAGTATATCTTGCCCCCCCCCTGTATAGCTTGCCCCCTCTGGGATATTCTGCCCCCCCCCCTGTTCAGCTTCCCCCTCCTGGGATATTTTGCCCCCCCCTAAAATAAAAGCTAGTGCACATTCACCAACACTACACTCCCGTGTATGGCTTTTAGCCCTCATGCAGCAAAAGTGCAGTGAACTGCAGTGAATTGCGTTAATGACTGTTGAATTACGCAAAAACTTGATAATTTTCAAGTAGAGAAGAAATTCTAATGTATAGAGATCATTTACCATTAAAAGTTCTTGATGCAGTTAAGTATATGTTTCATTTATTCGGGTTTTTTTTTATGGAAGATGCAAAATATCCCAGGGGGGGGGGGGGATAGCCTGGTCTAGCTTCCCCCCTATGGGAAGCTGTACAGGGGGCAAGATAGACTGTTACACCGGCCTCTTACAGAAGCAGGGGCTATAGCAGTCGTTCAAAGTATGTGTCTATGTGGGTATGTGCGTACGAACTCTTTTAAGTTGAAAAATCCTATCTTCGCCTAGGTTTTTAGCCTGAATATCTTGCGATTTTGGTTGATAGTAGCGGGCATAAGAATCTACCTCGCTTTTCCTTTTTTCTGGCTATTCGTCAAAAATTGGCGGAAATATTGGCCAAAAACCAAATTTCTTTAAAACGTATCTCATCCTAGGGTTTCGGAGGAAATGTTCTAAAGCCTTGGTGGAAGGTAGATTGCATAAGTGTGCATCTGGCTATTACTTTTTTGGTGATTCGGCAAAAATTGGCGAAATATTGAGGAAAAACCATTTTTTTCCGTAAAATCTTAACTACTTCTAGTAAAGTGATCTTTGTGTTTTGACATTTTAAGTGAAAGTAACAGACGTTATTAGCTATCGGGCTATTACTTTTTCAGATGATTGGCCAACGACTGGCAAAAATTTTGGCGAAAAACCAAAAGCTTTTTAGCAAACACTTAACTAATTGCTGGAAAATAATCTTACTGTGTTGAAATTTAAACTAGAGGTAGCAAGAGTTACCAACTATCTTGCTGTAACTTTTTTTGGCGATTCGCAAAAAATTGGCGAAAATTATGGCGAAAACCGTACATTTTTCAGTGAAACCTTAAATAACTCTTGGAAAACAGTCCTAGTGACTTGAAAGTTAAATTAAAGATAGCAGGCATGATTACCTACCTCGCTCTTGCTGTTTGTTGTGATTGACCAATTAAAAAAAAAAACACAAAAAAATCAGTAAAATCTTAATGAACTTCAGAAAAATGGTCATACTGTCTTGAAATTGTAAATTAGCAAGCATTACTACCTCATTGGTCGTTACTTTTTTTTTGGTGATCCGCCAAAAATTAGCGAAAATTTTGGCAAAAAAAATTCAGTGAAATCTTAAATAACCAGTAGACAATAGTATTACTTTCTTGAAATTTTATGTAGCGATAGCAAATATTACTATACACCTGGCCGTTAGTTTTTTTGGTGATTGGGCAAAAAAAAAAACAGTTTGAAATTTTGGCGAAAAACCAAATAATTTTCAGTAAATCCTTGACGATCTCCAGGAAAATAGTCTAACAGTCTTGAAATTTCAAGAAAAGATAGCAGGCCTTTTACCTACCTGGCTGGTACAATAATAATACTTTGCTATTGTTTTTTCTATCTTTTCTTTGTGATTTATTATTGACGAAAAAGCCATTTTTTCTTTAAAATGTTAACTAACGCCAGGAAAATAACCCTGTTGCTTGTAACTTTATGTCATAGTGGCACATATTACCTACCTAACTATTACTTTATTTGGTAATTCGCCAAAAATTGGCGGAAATATTGGTCAAAACGCAATTAAAACGTATATGCTCCTACGGTTTTAAGGAAACATGCACATTAGTGTCAACCTGGCCATTTTTTGGCTATTAACCAAAAATTGGTCGATATATAAAACCTTCCTTTCGTAAAATCTCAACCAACTCCAGAAAAATAGTCTTATTGTCTTGAAACTTTACATACAGGTAGCAGGATTAATTGAATACCTGTCCATTACTTTTTCTGGTGATTGGCCTAAAATTGGCGCAAATATTGGCGAAAAAGGAAAACAAATCAGTAAAATTTTACTCACACCACAGATATGGCCTTACTGTCTTGAAATTTTGATTAAAGTTAGTGGTCATTGGTACTTACCTGATTATTGTGGTTTTGTGTAATTCGGAAAAATGTAGGAAATATTGGCGAAAAACCAGGCCGTTACTAACGCTAGAAATATAACGTTACCTTTTTAAAATTTTGAATTATGGAAGCGGAATATAGTACCTATCTGGCTATAACTTTTTTTGGTAATTTGCCAAAAATATAATTGAAAATACAGCTGGCTCTAAGTATTTGGCCTTAATCTCTTGAAATTCTGATTAAAGGTGGCAGACTTTGGTACCCACATGGCTGATGCGTTTTTTCGCGATTGAATGAAACATGCGAATATTAATTTTTATGGCGATTGGCCAAAATTGGCGCATATATTGGCAATAAACCATTTACCATTAAAATTTTGACTGACACCACCTTTTCTGTCTTGAAATTTGGGTTGCATGTTATACTTATATGTCATAAATCTTGACATCAGCATTCGTGAGCTGGGTCATTTCCATGGACAATCTTGCATTGGTATGTGACCATTTCTGATCAACCAAGAATCGATTTAGAATGAAATATGTCAAACTCCTTTCAGAGTGTTCAAAAGATCTTGGTGTCTTATTTGTTTTATCTACAAACCAGTAACTTTCGTGTATTAGCATTGGCAAAAAAACCATCCTTTAATAAAGCAATAACCCGATGGAGGTGATTAACCACACACTCACCAAGAACTGTTGGGCTTCCTCACTGGTGCTTTGACTGGTCCCCTGCTCGGTGAGAGGCTTGGAGTGCGGATAAGTGTCAGCTCACGCAGTCGGTAGCGCCATGGCAAGTGCACGCTTTTCACTCATGCGTAAACAAATCAACCAACATTTTGGACCCTTTTTTAACGACAGACAGAAGCTATTTCAGCACAATGAAGTACAGCATTTTTTTGCATACATGTTCTCCTATCCACCATAAAGTTGGACAGAGTTTGGGTTTTAGTCGACAGAATATCCGGGTAGTGTAATTAGGAACCTACATCGCACAAGCACAGACTAATGTAAGGTGCGCATGAATATTTGATGAGGGTGCAATAGCGACTGATTAAATAGCCCTCCCTTCCCATGTTCTTTTCTCATAACGCTTGTGTTTGTATAGCCGTCCTTTTTAGAATTCCAACAGTGCCGCAATTCTTTTGTTTTTCCTCTATGTTCAAGGCCAAGACACGTTCTTACATTTTCTCTATCAACAGCTGTCGTTGCCACACGAATTTGATGACTCCCAATAAACATTCTACAATCTACAACGCCTTTTTGCTGTTGCTACGTCGACATGACCAAGCTGCAACATAAACTCGGTTTGTATTTGGTTGTGATTGATCGCGACCACACATCAATGTCTTACCAATGTCTTTGATAACACGTTGAAATGACATTGAGTAAGCAACGTTTATAAGACGTTGCTTTTGCTTGTATCTAAAAAGTAATTTTCTCGGGCCCTTAATCAACGTCTTTCGTGCAGCGTTGAATATATACCGGGAAATCTACTTTCGACAGACATCGCAAAATTGACATTGTCTCGATGTCGGACTGAGAACCAAAAAAAATACCTCCTTTTTTATCGATCACCGGAAATGGTAACCATGACAGATCACGGCGTGGTGACTACGCTATGACTGGGGCTGTCTTGACCGTGAATCTAGATTAATATTTTCCGAAAGCAATTGCGTATAACACATTTTATTTATCGCCACTTGTAATATGGATAATAAATTTCAACTTTCTCTGAAAGTACAGCAGCAAATGTGGCTCAAAAGATAGGAAAAATGAAAACAGAGCAACAGCTTTAGTTGCTCCGGTAGGGAGGGCGAGAGGGGGAGGCGGAGGGGAAGGGGGCTTAGTGGTGTTTTTATTACCATGCGTATTCAAAACAAAAAATAGAGAAAATTTAGGGCCAGACGCAGTCCGCGTGAAGTGCCAATTTCGTTTTTAAAAAGGTTAATTTTCATTCAGTACTCCGCGTTTCATACAAAAAGGGAGGTTGCTGTGGAACCGCACTCCGCGTCCAACAAAACAGGGGAACCCACGTTAGTTGCTCAGTATCAACAAAGACTATAAACTAGTAGTAAACAGCCTTTGGTATCACGGAGTATCACCAAAGAAAAAAAATGCAGAATTTTGCTATAGCTGAGCGGCTACAGTGGCGGATCCAAGGGGTAGGGTTCAGGGGTTGCAAACCCCCCCTTAAATCCGAAAAATAGACCCCCAGCTGGCTTAGGAGCGCGCGCACGCAGTAATTCCACGCTGGCCCAAGTTGAACCCCCTTGCCCGAAAGCTGTATCGGCACTGGGCTAAATCAGTTCAAAGCAACAGGATTTCTTACACAAACTGCCCCAGATTTGTGTGATGATGATGGTTATGATCATAATTATTATTATTATTATTATTATTATTACTAAGTTGTTTGCTGGGTGAGACAATATTAACGTCTACAAAAGAGATAAATCTTAATGCCAAACTAAGACGCTATTACTACACTGGAATTCCAAAGAAGAAATCTCTTTATTTTAAAACTCCTGTTGAAGCCAAATGAAGAGCTAATAATCACATCAGTTTTCATGTTTTGAAAACACCCTTAATGGGGCTTGAAAGAAGAACTACAGAGAAGGGTGCTAATTGGCTATACCCCCTCCCAGGGCACCCTAGAGTTTGCATAGATTGACACTCATCCACAAGTGTTTTATTGTCTTCTTTCAATCTCTGCTTTCACGGCTTCAGCTTAAATCTTCCAAACATGGGTGTTGCTTTCTAGAGATGGGCGTGTGCGATCACGGCGTGATCGAGTTTCGGGCTCAAATCAATTGTCATGCGCGATGCTGGTAATGCGAATTGCTGATTTTTTTGTCGGCAATCCCATGATAAAGAATAGATCTTGTAGACAGACGTCCGCTACGGGTGCTACAGAACCGCTGCTTTTAAGAGAAAATGTGCTATTTTTTTTGGAGTTTATTTGAACTTAAGATAAAGGGCAGAGCACGTTTATTACATGCCCGTCTTCCTTACTATATTATTTTTTCTCTGTTAACTATCATCATGTTTAGAGAAAGATGCTTAAACCACGATAAATAGTTTACAATATTTGGTTTAATGTCTTTCTTTTCCAATACGGGACAAAACAAAAATGGTTAAAACGTTCAAATGGTGCCCCTGTAAGCACACCCAAGTAAAACCCATGTAAAACCAAGGGTTATTTTTGGCCTTCCCACGTGAATCCCATGCAGGGATTTGCATGGGAATGAGACAAAAATCGAGGTAAAATCCATGGTCGGAATTCCAACGCATAATCCATGCATTTCCCAGTTGGGACCCACCTGGGTTTACCCGGGTGGGATTTACATGGGCATTCCCATACATATTTCATGTGTATTTTACAGGGGGTTTCCCAGGGTGGGAAAATCCAGGCATTTCCCACCCAGAAATGGCTCCTTTCCCCACGGGATTAATATGGGTTTTCCCCTTTCCCACCTTCCCATGCAAATCCCAATTTAAAGCCCATACGTATCCCACATGGGAAAATTTTCTTTGCTTACTGGGGCATGCTATCTGATTAAAGCTCAACTGTCAAAAGTTTTATTGTTTTTTTTTCCTTTTCTGTTCGTTCGAACCCATTCATATTCAGAAGTAAACACAAGTACAGAACTACCAACTTGTGATCACATATTTTTGTATGCTGTTGCTAAAATCTGTGTTAGCGTTGCTCACCGATGGTTTACCTGCATAATGTACAGAAACGCATATCTATGCGCATATCTATTCAAACTCAAGTCTCCAATGAACTAAGAGGAACTAAAATCGCCAAAATATCGGACAGCAAACAGAAAGGCAGAACAGAAAAGTGATGAGATTTTCTGGTCGAGTGGCTGGCCACACCTCGTGATTAGCTGTCCATCTGTCCGCGCTGCCCCCTGCCCGGAGCGCGGGCCTGAGGTGACGATCCCCGGCTCGCTTTCAGGTCTGTAGCTTTTCAAAAGTCCTGCTTAGATTTTAGGTAAACCAGTTTAAAAATATAATTAAAATCTCTTGTGCGAACCGCTTTGGGGTGTTTCCAAATCGCCATAAAGAAACGATGTTTCACATTAACAGCGAAAAAGCGAAATTGTTCATTCTGTAAGTTCGTCACTTTCACCTATTACATAATCATTTCTAACCGTTTGCATTTCCCTTCAAAACAGGGTACTACACACAAGGAAAAGGTAAATATGTAGCTTCAAATTTTATCACAGACTTGAAAAAGCCTGCGTTTTGCTGTTGGTTAAACTCCTTTTTCCAGCTCAACGTGGTTTTGACATTTAGGATAAAACAATAAATCACACAATGAGTTAACTTCCGAAAATTGGATTAGCCTTAAATGCGCCATCCGGAGTCCGGCGTAAGGCAATGAAGCGGCTCTCTGTCTTGATGCTGCGAGAAATGACAATGCTCTGTTATAACGACAACTAATCAAGACGAATCACGTGACGACTGTCCGCGTCACATGAGCTATTGTCTCCTCGCTGTTGAAACCGCTTACAATGGCTCACATTATTTATAATCAGCTGACATTACACTTTGAAAGGTTAAGGATCAAACGCCATTCCCAAGTATCAATTACGGTGACAGGGGGCATGGGAGGGGCTCGAGGCCACGGGATGAACAGGCGACTGTTAAATCAAGCAACTTCAAGCATGAGCCTGGGACTCGTTCTCCATTGCTTTCGAAAAATCAAATTAAATCTCATTTCAAACTGTCAAATTCGTGAAATACTCTTGAAAAAAAGGTGTATTCTTTCCATGTCAAAATGGTGATTGTCTCCCCAGACAACAAGTTCGATTCTTTGACATCGATATGGCATGGTTTCAACGTAGCCACGACGTTAAATAGACGTCGGTATAGGGGTCGGATAAGTGTGAATGAATGGAGGCTAAACTTTTCCAGAGAAGACATAACCGACGAAGATGATAAATTTTGGGATTAGTTTAAGGTGGAAGGCGGAAGGCGGAGCAACGCACTTCCTTTGCCGTCGATACATGAGGGCGATGCTGTATTGGCGTTTATACATGGGCGCGATGCTGTGTTGGCATCTATACATGAGCGCGATGCTGTGCTGTCTGTGTTGGCGTCTATACATGAGCGCGATGCTGTGTTGGCGTCTATACATGAGCGCGATGCTGTGCTGTCTGTGTTGGCGTCTATACATGAGCGCGATGCTGTGTTGGCGTCTATACATGAGCGCGATGCTGTGTTGGCGTCTATACATGAGCGCGATGCTGTGTTGGCGTCTATACATGAGCGCGATGCTGTGCTGTCTGTGTTGGCGTCTATACATGAGCGCGATGCTGTGTTGGCGTCTATACATGAGCGCGATGCTGTGTTGGCGTCTATACATGAGCGCGATGCTGTGTTGGCGTCTATACATGAGCGCGATGCTGTGTTATCGCAGGGACAGTGTCTTGCATGGACCTCGTGAGAGCGACGTGGTGTAGCGACGTTTCCAAGAGGCCAATATCGCAACTCCTTCAGTGTATGCCCATAGGCGCCCCACCTCACCCAGACGAAAGATGAACTAGATCAGCTTCCCCAGCTTGGGAATCGGAAAAACAGCTATCGAAAGGGGGAAGGGAGGCTCTAACTTTTTAAGCAGCCACCACAGACTCTAACCTTCAATTGTTGATCGTGGTGCAGACCTACTTTCATTTAATTGACCGTATTTTGGATGATTTTATGACAGAGACGAGAAGTTCATTGAATCGTGGCTTCATGACAGCAGTCGACAGGACTCTTAAGTTTCAGTTATTCATCGAGGTTGTGATTTTCCACTTCTGGTTAAGGAAAAATAATTTTTTAATCATGTTGTAGATAGACTGCAAGTCTTAGATTTTGCTCCAAACCTGTAAATACAACCTTTTAGGGAGTACTTTTCCTTTGAAATATTCATGACGTCACTGGACGCGGATGGTGACATCATAGGACAACCGATTTATACACGAATAAAGATTACATGGTCAACTATTAGTGTTTCCAGTTTCATTCTCCTAACGCCTAGCTCCAGTCCTGTGTGGAAAGCGAGCAAAAAATAAGTATGTGTGGATTGACACAATGGGTGTTATGGAAAATAAAGTCAGCAAAAAATAATAAAAAGATCTCCCGTTTTGTCCTGGATATGTTCTGCGCTGGTATAGAGAAATCTCTCCTCTATTCAACCAATTATCTGACATCCCTTAATTCTTAATTTCTTTACTTTTAATTGTCGGATTTTACCACACTTAGTCACTGAATAAAACTATAAGTGATATTGTAAGTGTTTCATGTGAATTACCTGTGTGTTTATGAGTAGCACTTAAGTTGTTTCATGGCCTTTTTTCTACGATAGCCAGTTAAGGATTTACAATGCTTATACCCTCCCATCTACTTCAACTGCATTCGGTGTGCGACCGTTGCAAGAGGGATAATGGCCTTCTACTGTGCGAGGTGTCACGTAGTGCCAACATCTGGCGCAGAGAGACTGGAAAGCTATTTACCAAAACCGAGCCAAGCACGAATGTAGCAGAGATCAGCGCAAAGCTCTCTCCTTCTACTAAATTCAAAAGAATATTTTGGAAGATACCACGGGGAAAGCGAGCTCAGTCATACCAAGCCAAGTATCAACACCGGTCCGAGGGGATACCGGAGCTGAGTCAGACTCGGCCAAGAAATCAGGGAAGGCTTTTTGGGGGACTGGATATCCCGAAAGGGAAAGAATGTTAGGCCTTCCGCAAAGAAATTCCAACAGGTTCTTATCCAAATCAGACACTGAACTTCAATCCCCTATCGAGTAAGTTACAGTCACATATACAGCCTCGGGATCCAGCTTTTTCAAATCAACGAGACATCTGTAGGCATCACCACTCTGGAGGAGCTGTTCCAACACGGAAGGAGCGACGCAGCTACAACCGTATCCAATGACGCTACGAGTCCTTCGACCTTTGTATCGTTTGTATCGTTACAGCTACAAGAATTGCAACAGAAGGTCCGGGGTCAAGAGGTAATCCCTCAACCCAAAAAGAACGGCAATCTACGGTTTCACGCCCTCCTCTGCCAAGTCAGACCCTGACATCCACTCTGCGTCCCCTTCATCGCTAGAGTCGTGTTAAGTGCCAGATACCGTGGTAGTTAGCGAAGAGGAATAATTGGGTCTCCCATCATCGAGTCAGGTGTCTGCCCTTAATCTGGACTCGGATGATCCGGGATTGGAGGAAGAATAACAAAAAGAAGAGACGGAAGAGTCTCGAACCTTTCTTATTACCGGCTACCCTTTCGAGAAGTGGATTTCGTGCATTTGCGCGTGTGGGGCAACGGCTATGGACGGACCCTGCAGCAGCGGGGAGACGTCTTATTCTGACTCCTTCGAGGAGAAGACACTGCCATCTCAGAAGCAATGTCTGTACTTCCCCACAAGGATTCACTTGTCGAGCTTCCTACGAGCAGGAGCATCGTAAATGCAGTGACTGTGTGATCTACTGAATTAAAAAATGACGAAGGCCACATGCTATCTCGCTTTCATAAATCGAAACAACGTGTTGTTCGTCCCGGACCATATCGCTCATCTGACGACCAGATCCCACTGAAGGTCCTGGAGCAGCTATTAAGTGGACAGTGTGGATGCCATTAGTACATAGTGACTCAGACAATCGCTTAGTGGAAAACGATGCAGAGACCATTGGGCCTTGTTCTTCGTATCCGTCCAGAACCTTATGGAGGATTTACGTCTCAATCATCGAGCCTCCTTCAAATCCCTGGAACGTTTAGCGCTAGATAAAGCTGTCCACTTTCATGATAGCTTCCAAACAATACCTGCGGCGAGATACATTCCTACAACACTGCTGGTTCAGTGTCAAAGGGTTACGGGACTTACAACAAGTTCCCATTCTCGGTGAAAAAGAGCTATTCCGTCCCGCAAGATAGAAAGAGATTTTTGTGGAATGTCTTATAATGTACCTATACCCATCACCATTTCTAATGGATGGATGAGAAAATTGTTTTGTTGCTCAGCATGACAGCGTAGTAGAATGGTGTCTCAGAACGTAATAAAACTTGAGTTTGGTTTTTACTAAACATCAGAAAGCTATCAAAAAATAAAAGAAATACGTAGTAAGAAGTAAGAAGTAATGATTCTAAATAGATTATACATATACTAAATATTTTTGAATGACCCCTAGCAATATTTAGTCCTTTTGGTGGATGGCCCAAAAATTAATTTCACAACAGGCCTATCCAGAGCACATTCGCAAAAAATTTGAAAGGAATCCGATTAAAACTGAAGGACACATTTTAAGTAAAAATTTACATTCGCACATACGCACACACGTACATACAGAGAGTGCGGATGCCTCTACTGGTATGATAAGACCAGCTTGACGAAGTTGGCTATTCGAATAAGTGCCGAGCTCCAAGATTTTCCGTCAGGTTTCCAACTTTTTGAAGTTCAAAGCCCGGCGGGCCACCACGTTTTTGCTAGACATTTCGAACGCTGAAAGAGATGGTAGCCTCCCGAAGAGTAGTCGGTTGGCTCAAGGACTGCTATCCTCTACCCTTTAAACGGGATCCGGGGGATCAGAAACAGTCTATTTCTCTTACTTCTCAAGTACCGGAAAGCCTAGTCACATCCTATCCAAAGACTTAGCCTTTCAAGAAATGATAGAAAATTTAAGGATCCAAGGGGCAATAGGGGAAAAATGCACAAGTCATAAACGGAACTCTACTGTCAGGGATGCGGAGTACGTCAATATACGTCATCCTTCATCATTCCGCAAGAAAATGTCTGGTTACTGGCTCTTTCCTTCGGCCCATCCACAGCTCCATATGTGCTCTCGAAGGTCATGAAGGTTGTGAAGTCATGGGCTCGTCTGCAAGGTATGTTTGTGTTCCAGTACCTAGACGACTGGTTCGGCTCAGCTACACAGAGAGATACAGGCAATGCTGCTAGTCGAAAAAAAGCCTTACATCTGGGTTTGGTAGTGAACCTACCCAAATCCGAGTTATGTTCCAAACAGAACATTGTTTTGCCAGGGAAAAAGGTGGAATTTATAGATAGCCCGCGCATTTCCCGCATTGGAAGGGCAACATAAAATTTCCCCAGCCATCTTAGACTTATCCATGAAACAAAAGGTAAATTTGCAAGCCATGGAGTGGCTGTTAGGACTGTTATCGAGCAGAAAGTCCCTTTGGGCCGTCTACATTGCAGACCCGTTCAGAGGTAAGTATAGTTGCATTAGGCCAAAGAGGGTATGCAAAAGCCAAAATGAGGGTGTCACAAACTTCCTCAGCTCCCATATTCTGGGGATGCGACCAACAAGTCATGAATGAGGGGGCTTCTTTTTTCATCTTCTCCCCCAGAGATAGAAATTTAAACAGACGCCTTTCGGTTCGGGAGAGGAATTCATTGTAGGGTGGGCAATTCAAATGTGGAAAGGCAAAACGCACCTTCTCTCGCACAGGTACCACATCAACTGGCTGGAACTCCAAACAGTCTAGCGGAAGACCGAGTGGTGTCTAGCTTGATTTCCATTGGGGTCCTTACACTGGATCTGTTCACCAATTCAATAACGCTATGGGGTAATCGAGCTGAACTCATCCACTCTTCTACCAGCAGTCCCGTTGTCCGTAGAAGACCTGTTGTTCACTCTATTCCTCTGTTGTAAGGTAGTCAAATCAATTCCGATCTCTTGCCACAAAGAACTGCTGTCTCAACCGAAGTGGCAATATGTTCACCTCCAGCAAGCGGAGAAGCGATATCCAGGTCAGAAAATCAAAAAGCCGTTATTCTTTCCTTTATGCCCAAATTTAACAGGGACCTTTCAAAACAGACCATCTCTAATTATATACAAGGAGTCATCTTAGCGACTTCTGACCAGGCACTGACCGACATGGGTCTTCAGACGGAATGCAAGATCAAGACACATTACGTTGGTCAAGATGCAAACTCTCTCAGAGCTCTCCGTAATGCGTCACCTCTGGTACACTTAAAACGGGATGCTGGACTTCACCCAACTCTTTTTGAAGTCTTATTTTAAAGACTTCTCTGTCAAAACGAACGTTCTGGTCTTTATTCCTTGGATCCGTTTATAGCAGCAGTGACGAACATAACAGACAAAGAAATTCCCTTTTTTGTTACAGCTCACTCACTCCCAAGCCCAAGGGTAAAGGGGAGCAGAAAGGTGGTTTTGCCAAGGGTCACAACAACCACTTCAAGGGGAAGAAATAGCAGTGCTAGAAAGAAGGATCGCCTATCCGTCCCCTACCCACTCATGCACCTCTAAGTAACAATTTCTGGACGCATAAATAGACTGTTATCATTTTCACTTGCATTGACTGTATTTTCCGTTCTTGATTATCTTTGTATCCTAGAGATTGTGTTTTATCATGGCACGATCACTCTCAACCATACTAGCCGTCTCATCACATTTTATCCGATCACTGTGAACCATACTAGCCGTCTCATCACATTTTATCCGATCACCCTGAACTATACTAGCCGGATCATCACATTTTATCTGATCACTCTGAACCATACTAGCCGACTCATCACATTTTATCCGATCACTCTGAACCATACTAGCCAGATCATCACATTTTTACCTCCTTTTTCGAGCACTAGGGCTAGTAAAAAGGGGGAAACTCAGCTGTTCCCGCAGGATCGTGCAGGCTGCACTGGTGATGAGCCAAGAGGGGGACGTTTCGTAGTGGACGTGCTAGCTGCGATTATAATTGCCTCATATCATTCAAAAGTGACGTTTAAGGGAGTTTTATCATTGTTTCAGTTCAAATTTAATCAGTTTCTGAATTTACAGAGTATCTCGTCGTATTTTACGGGGTTTGCGGGAAAAAGCCGTCGTTTGAATCACCTTTTTGTCTAAAAGCGGTGAAATTTAGTGCCAACATCTTAACTGTCATAGCACTAGTATTGTGAGCGCTCCAGAGCCAGTTCTCTATAGCTGCCAGTATTTTAATTTGATTTATGATCTATTTGTCAATTAGACAATAAAATATTTTATTGTTTGATATTCTATATAGCTTGAGTGATTGAGGTCGGGATTCATCCATTGGTAGGCTGGAGGCGGATGGTTGGTGTAGCAGACTTCTTCGTTCTTTATTAAATAAGTCATTTTGTTTTTATTCCATTGTATGTGATTGCGGCTCGAAATTGCTCTCCTATCCATCTTTTTGGAAGCATTAAAAGAAAATGGAACTTAGTTGTTGGTTTTCATTTGACTTTAGCTTAAGTTCACCTTTTCCTTTGTCCTTACAACGAAGGTCTATGGGTTATAGTGCAATTCGCGAACCTTTTTGAGTAGTTCAGATTGGCAGGCTTCCCTGCTCTGGACTTGAGTACCATCTAAAAGTGGAGATAGGCGAATTTGAAGCTTTTGCTTTATTTCGTAAAACGAGCTTTTACGAGTAAAACCGTAATTTCTCCCACCCATCCATCCCACAATGACCCTGGATTGGTTTGTAACCACCGAGAAAATTTAAAGTCTGTTTTTATTGCTTGGAAAGCATTTACCAGGAAAACCCATCCAAAAGTGGAGAACACGAATCTCCCTTTTACTCTCGTAAAAGCTTGTTTTACGAAATAAAATGATAGTTTTATATATAGGCTTTAGCTGATGGGAGATATACTTGGCGGCACAACTAGGTCCTGGAAGCCGTGGCGGCAAGCATAGACAAGGCCAGAAGGCGGTGGAGTGTCCAACATAGCAACGGCCTACAGTTCATCCAGTTTGTCCGAGAAACTGGAGCGAGTGGCGTTAGGCAGGCGAGAAGATCACCAGGAGGGATACTAGGAGCGAGTGGCGATTGGGAAATGCGGGCGGATGTGATGCGACAGCTTAGCTTTCCCCAGCACATAGTTGTAACAAACCTACGGCCGGATATAGTCCTGTGGTCGCAGGCAAGCAGAACAGTCGTGCTAGTGGAGCTGATGGCGCCGTATGAGGAGCGAGTAGACGAGGCGCACGGGCAGAAGCTACCTAAGTATCAAGAACTGGTAGAAAGTGCCGAGACAAAGGCTGAAAGACGTGGTGTTTCCCAGTGGAGGTGGGGTGGCGCGGTTTCCCGGCTCAATCGCTGTGGAGGGCTCATGGTATGCTCGGCGTAATGGGGAAGGATGGAATAAAGATCGTAAAAGAGACGGGCGAACGAGCAGAAAAGGCCTCTCTGTGGATTTGGAACAAAAGAGAAAGGCAGAAAAGCTTACCGGTTCCGAGTGGGGTCTGATCAACTCCACTGGCCCACTTCTGTAGGTCGTCGATGCAAGGGCCGAAACGACCATTGAAGGAAGACGCATCCTGATGATGGAACCGGTATTCTTCGACCCGGTGTCGTTTCTAAAATAATTTTTTTTCACAATGGAAACTGTAAGTCCCATAGAGTTATGTGTTCCAGGCGTTGCGAAAGTTCCTGGAGAATATTCACAACAAAATAATTGGGAAGGGGAAAAGAGACACACCGAAAAAGCAGGGCATGGGGGAAGGGGTAGCCGTGGCAACATTTCGGCAGCGGCAGATGTGTATAATTTCACACAAAAAAAAAGACGCAGAGAAAAAGATGTTCGTGGTGACTCATAATCACATTGTTCGTCCGTCTAATGCTCCTACAGTTCTCGTTAACTCGCAGTGCAATTTTGTGTATGTACGACTTGTTCAGGTATGTGTGTGTTTGTTTGTCTGTGTGTGTGGAGGGGGTTGTTATTCTATTTGGGTGATTCGGCAATTTTTACCCAATTAAAGGAGACGACACTTCGCTTGCAAAAAGAAAAAAAGTGTCTGCTTCCATACATCTTAAATTTTGCACGAGGATATTCAAGGTCGGGGCAAATAATATTTTTTCATTCTGCTATTCTATTCATTTGTATGAGATTTATATGCATGTGATTATCTGCTATTAATACTTTATTAAACTAGACCGAATTACGCTAGATACCGGAATAACCCACTGGTAGAAACCACAAAGAAAATATTTGTATAAATTATGACTGAGAAGGTCAAAGTCACGTGTTAAAAATGAAAACAAATTCGCCCTCCCTCTCTCTAAGCGTTTTCGAGATAATAGTCAACTTCCGGATTTTGATCTTGACCGTGATCAAGGACAAGGCCGCCGAGGCACCTCACGTAAGGCTACTTTTCGTGATTAAAAGTGGTTTTGAAAAATATTTTGATCTCACTATGACCTTGACCTTTAGATTAAGGTCAACAATTTTTGCGGTTTCACCGAGACCTGATGATTGTCTGTAAGTGTACCAAATATGAAGCTCCGCTGATTCACAAGCTAGTAGGAGTTTTCTGGAAACCATTTTGTAAAAAAAAAACGCTTTGACCTCAAATTGACCTTGACCATGACCATTAAGCTAAAATAAATGTGAATTCACCGAGATCTTGTCATACTCTGCATGTGTGCCAGATTTTGTTTCCCTCCGTTAATTAGTGTAGAAGAGTTTTCTGGAAACCATCCAACGGAATAAAAGAGAAAAAAATGAAGAAAAGGGGGAGGACCTTCCAGAAAAACTTATGCCCAGTTGCAAACGAAATTTGCAAGTGGAAATTGCTATCTACTACTAAATATTTTAAATTAACCACTCGTTCTTTTTAGTTTAGCAATAAAAATGCCGAAATAAATTTATGGAGATGGAGCCAGTATGTAACTGGGAGCCTCAAGATCTCACACATGATCCTACACCGTGTGTAGGATCGTGATATCAACTGGAAAAGATTAGAGAACGTAAAATTTACAATACAGGAGTGGCTAGATTTTTCTGTACGTTTTTGGGATTAATATGAAGAATGTGGATGTGTCTAAGATTACTTTTGAGTGAAAGGTAGTGTCATTGAAAAGGGACAGGTCCTGGCGGTTCTCAACCCCTGTGTTCCACTTTTCTTTTCGGCTGCGTTTAAAATGCTTGAATATAGTCACCCACAGTACCTTTTTTCATATCCAGAAATTAGCGAACTATTCGAATTGCCATATTTGGCTGATTTTAAGTGATCTATCAAGTGATTTTTATTCTTCAGTAACACCCTTTCAAACAAATTTTTAAGAGTGGGGTTTTAAGAGCGGTCTTTTTGAATGAAGCAGTTTTCAGCGCGGAGATCCACATTATGTGCCAGCCAAACATCCCTATCACTTTGAAGACAAACAGCAACCCACCCACCCGCCCACCCAAAGTTTAATTTGGTGCTGTGGATTATAAAATCACATTAAGCCGTCAAGTTTTTTTTTTATATTAATGTGAACAATGCAGTCATGGTTGTCATGGTAACTGTTCAGAAATGTGTAGATATGAACGGGATTGTTGATGAAAGTGTGAAAGAAGATAGTGTGTGTTTATGGATGTATGGATGGGATGGTGATTGTTTATGAATGTATGGATGGGATGGTGATTGGTTATGAATGTATTAATGGGATGGTGACTGTGAATGTGTGTATGGGATGGTGATTGTTTATGAATGTATGGATGGGATGGTTATTGTGAATGTATGGATGGGATGGTGATTGTTTATGAATGTGTGGATGGGATGGTGATTGTTCGGGAATGTGTGGATGGGATGGTGATTGTTCGGGAATGTGAGGATGGGATGGCGATTGTTTATGAATGTATGGATGGGATGGTTAGTGTGAATGTATGGATGGGATGGTGATTGTTTATGAATGTGTGGATGGGATGGTTATTGTGAATGTATGGATGGGATTGTGATTGTTTATGAATGTATGGATGGGATGGTTATTGTGAATGTATGGATGGGATTGTGATTGTTTATGAATGTATGGATGGGATGGTGACTGTGAATGTATGGATGGGATAATGATTGTTCGGGAATTTATGGATGGGATGGTGATTGTTCGGGAATGTGAGGATGGGATGGCGATTGTTTATGAATGTATGGATGGGATGGTTAGTGTGAATGTATGGATGGGATGGTGATTGTTTATGAATGTGTGGATGGGATGGTGATTGTTTATGAATGTGTGGATGGGATGGTGATTGTTTATGAATGTATTAATGGGATGGTGACTGTGAATGTATGGATGGGATAATGATTGTTCGGGAATTTATGGATGGGATGGTGATTGTTCGGGAATGTGTGGATGGGGTGGCGATTGTTTATGAATGTATGGATGGGATGGTTATTGTGAATGTGTGGATGGGATGGTGATTGTTTATGAAAGTATGGATGGGATTATGATTGTTCTTTAATGGATGGGTGGGATGGCTATTGCTCATGAGTGCGTTGGTAGGATGGCGATTGTTCGTGAGTGGGCAGATACGATGGTGATTGTTTATGAATGGAGGGATGGGGTGGTGATTGTTCATGAGTGGGTGGATGAGATGGTGATTGTTTTGTTGGTGTTTGCGATTTGAACCGTGTGTGTTCATTGTACCCTGTAAATATGCAGTTTGCATCGTGGCTGGTTGATAATGATTGTTATACTGCAAGTCATCAGCAGTTGTCCTAATGCATCCCATGGCGCTCATTTAACAGTTTCTTTTCTTGGAGCTATCATCGATCTCAGCCTAGTTTTGTTGCCAGGCGATAATACAAGCACGACATTGATATAAATCAAGTTGCATATGAAAAGAGACAACCAAGTCAACTCTGCATATTGCGGTTGGTTCATTCGTTTGCCTTCTATTTTTCGAAATACATGCAAAAAAGATCTCCATAAAAGGAAACTTTTCTTCGGGTCCCAACACCAAATTTTAAATGTACGAGATACGGCAACGGAATATCTTACCATGCGTGCCGCACCCCCCCTAAAAAACGGGGAGAAAGGATAGGGGGTAATATTGAGGCCGGACGCCGTCCGCAGAGAGTGCCAATTTCGTGGGAAAAAAAGAGTGGAGGGAGGGGGAGCAATTTTCACTCAGTACCCCGCGTTTTCCACAAAAATGGGGGGAGGTATTTCAAAAGTTCATTTCGTATTTGCTTAAAAATTGGTGTTATTTCAAAATTAGCACTTCGTATTTAGAGTCGTTTTAAAAAGTTGTGGATACTGCGGTAACAAGTTGGCACTCTGCGCGGACCACAAAGGCATCGCCGACGATCATTTAACGATAGATGTGGTTATTCATTAACCATTAAATTATAAGGGGTCCTTGCTTTTACCATTTTGAAGCGAGTACATGGACAACCGTCTTTACACGGCGGTCATCAGTGATACGAGAAAGCCATGAGTGGTTCTTGAAAGCCATAACTGGTTCCGGAAGGCCATCAGTGGTACAGGGAAGCCACGAGTGATTCCGAAAAGCCATAACTGGTTCCGGAAGGCCATCAGTGATACAGGGAAGCCACGAGTGATTCCGAAAAGCCACGAGTGATTCCCGAAGGCCATCAGTGGGACATGGAATCCACGAGTCGTTCCTTAAAGCCATGAGTGGTTCCGGAAAGCCACGAGTGGTTCCGTAAAACCATGAGAAAATTCGGAAAGCCATGAGTGGTTGCAGAAGGCTATGAGTGGTTCCGGAAGGCCATCAGTGGTACAGGGAAGCCACGAGTGGTTCCGGAAAGCCATGAGTAAATCCGGAAAGCCATGAGTGGTTGCAGAAGGTCATGAGTGGTTCCGGAAGGCCATCAGTGGTACAGGGAAGCCACAGGTGGTTCTGGAAAGCCATAAATGGTTCCGGAAGGCCATCAGTGGTACAGGGAAGCCACGAGTGGTTCCGGAAAGCCATGTGTGATTCCAGAAGGCCATGAGTAGTTCCGGAAGGCCATCAGTGCTTCTGAAAAGCCATCACTAGTGCAGCAAAACCGACAGTCCGGAAAGACAGCAGAGCTACCCGAAAGTTCTCAGTGGTACCGGGAACCATCAGTGATCAGTTCTACCAGAAGAGAGCTTCAGTTGTACCGGGAAGCAATCAGAGTCTTCAGTAACATCGTAAAGCCATCAGCAACATCGAAAAGTTCTCCGCAAGCAATGAAGCGCCTCGTAAGCGACGCTTTAACTGGTGACCCTGTTTGGACAACGGCAGTATAATTGTCGTGTTTTTGCTCCATTCTTTACTAAATATGAATAAAAGTAAGAAAATCTCAATCTCGTACTTGCTATCATTGTCAAAAACATAATAATTGAGGTAATTCTCATTGGTTAATGAGAAACGTGCTTTGGAAAGTGATACGACTTTTGTGTAATTAGTCTGACATTTGTCCCTGTGACAAAAGACTTAAAACGGCGACCATTATGTGGTCGTCATGGACGTGCCCAGCAGACGGCTGCTGAATGCACGGGCGCAGAAGAATTGGTGGACCTCCTCAATTGGAGTTAATTACAGAGTTCTTACCTTCAGCTTGTACAATATTTTGATTAGGAACACCTTTTATGCTTTGTTTTACTGTGGCAATACAGTAATTATGCCTGAGTGAAGTTCGGCGACAGCGTTTGAATCAGTCAGGTCCAGTGTTACCGCAAGGACAATTTAGAAAAACACTACCAGTCGGTTTTTTTGTTCGGGTTGCGGATATACTCAGGGCAGGTGTCCATAACAGACCACGCATTTGACAGTTTTGTGAATGTGACGAAAAACAAATTACAAGCTCTGATAAAGCCCAGGTCGGCGGGCAAACAGGACGACTGGTTTAGCGCGGAAGGCAGTCCTGTGCTAGCACTACTCACTGATTTGGCGGGGAGCGCAGTCCTGTGCTAGCACTGCTCACTAATTTAGCGCGGAGCTCAGTCCTGTGCTAGCACTACTCACTGATTTAGCGGGGAGCGCAGTCCTGTGCTAGCACTGCTGACTGATTTAGCTCGGAGCGGGCATCGCAGTCCTGCGCTAGCACTGCTCATTGCTTTGGCGGGCAGCGTAGTCCTGTGCTAGCACTGCTCACTGCTTTAGCGAGCAGCGCAGTCCTACGTTAGCACTGCTCACTGATTTAGCACGGACAGTCCTGTGCTAGCATTGCTCATTGATTTAGCGGGGAGCGCAGTCCTGTGCTAGCACTGCTAACTGATTTAGCACGGACAGTCCTGTGCTAGAATTGCTTACTGATTTAGCGGGGAGCGCAGTCCTGTGCTAGCACTGCTCACTGATGTAGCACGGGCAGTCCTGTGCCAGCATTGCTCACTGATTTAGTGGGGAGTGAAGTTCTGTGCTAGCACGGCTCACTGATTTAGCGGGGAGCGCAGTCCTGTGCTAGCACTGCTTACTGATTTAGCACGGACAGTCCTGTGCTAGCACTGCTCCCTCATTTAGCGGCGAGCGCAGTCCTGTGCTACCACTGCTCACTGATTTAGCAGGGAGCGCAGTCCTGTGATAGTACTGCTCACTGATTTGGCAAGGAGCGCAGTCCTGTACTAGCACTGCTCACTGATTTAGCACGGACAGTCCTGTGCTAGAATTGCTTACTGATTTAGCGGGGAGCGCAGTCCTGTGCTAGCACTGCTCACTGATGTAGCACGGGCAGTCCTGTGCTAGCATTGCTCACTGATTTAGCGGGGAGTGAAGTTCTGTGCTAGCACTGCTCACTGATTTAGCGGGGAGCGCAGTCCTGTGCTAGCACAGCTCACTGATTTAGCACGGACAGTCCTGTGCTAGCACTGCTCCCTCATTTAGCGGCGAGCGCAGTCCTGTGCTACCACTGCTCACTGATTTAGCAGGGAGCGCAGTCCTGTGATAGTACTGCTCACTGATTTGGCAGGGGGCGCAGTCCTGTACTAGCACTGCTCACTGATTTAGCGGGGAGCGCAGTCCTGTGCTAGCACTGCTCACTGATGTAGCACGGGCAGTCCTGTGCTAGCATTGCTCACTGATTTGGCAGGGAGCGCAGTCCTGTACTAGCACTGCTCACTGATTTAGCGGGGAGCGCAGTACTGTGCTAGCACTGCTCACTGCTTTAGCGGGGAGCGCAGTCCTGTTCTAGCACTGCTCACTGATTTAGCACGGACAGTCCTGTGCTAGCAGTGCTCATTGATTTAGCGGGGAGCGCAGTCCTGTGGTAGCAGTGCTAACTGATTCAGCGAGCAGCACAGTCCTGTGTTAGCACTGCTCACTGATTTAGCGGGGAGCGCAGTCCTGTGCTAGCACTGCTCACTGATGTAGCACGGGCAGTCCTGTGCTAGCATTGCTCACTGATTTGGCAGGGAGCGCAGTCCTGTACTAGCACTGCTCACTGATTAGCGGGGAGCGCAGTCCTGTGATAGTACTGCTCACTGATTTATCACGGAGGACAGTTCTGTGCTGGCATTGCTCACTGATTTAGCGAGCAGCGCAGTCCTGCGTTAGCACTGCTCACTGGTTTAGCACGGACAGTCCTGTGCTAGCACTGCTCAGTGATTTAGCGGGAAGCGCAGTACTGTGCTAGTACTTTACACTGCATTGGTCTGACGTAGGAACCGACAAACCATCGTTCAACTATCGTTCCGACAAAAAACACTATCACGAAACAACGTTACCGTGACTAGCCCGGGACTACTTGGCTAACGACTGAAAAGCCCGACTGAAACTAACCTACTTAATCAGCCTGGCAACTGAACACAGAGCAGCGGAACACGTCTGCTGTGCTTTTATTCCGTCCTAACACGCAACCATTCGCCGAGATGATTAGATTAAAACATTCAAACCTGTCTGTTTTGGCCAACAGTCCATGTATTCTCTAGTTGTATTTCTTTGTAAAAACAATCAACCTTTTGCATTTTCTAAGTTTGCATGAGAAAAACAGAAGCATCTGGACAGACGACGCTTTCAGTATTACGTTTCTCAAAAAAAGGTAAACAATTTTACTGCAAATAATTGCGGTGTAAAGTAATAATTTTATTTCAGACATGGACAACACTCCTGCAGGTTTCGTGGAGGCTTAGCTGGGGTGGAATCATATGGAGCAGCGTCGTAAATTGATGTGGACGCGCTGATTTTTGGCAGCGAGGTAATGAGGCGTCTAACGTAGCTGGCCGTATGTTATGTGCTGATAGTCACGAGTCGGCGACGCCAGCATCCATCTTCTCTTTTATGCCCTTCCTTTAAATATGCTCCGTAGTACTTATATTTTCACGAGTCCTTATCCATCCGAGAAAAAATATTGAATCAAAGATACCTTAGACCTCAAAGAAACTTGTTTCTCACTGCTTTGTTTCTCATTGCATTTGTGCTAAAAACTGACCCGGTCAACGATTTAAACAAATCATTATTACTTTTAAATGTGATCTGCCGGGACCAATATTTTCTTATTTTTGGAATATTTCGATGACTTAGCATACAAAATTACACATCACTTGTGTTATCTACTTACAAGTCATGATTTTTGTGTGTTTAAAGTGTTGGTTGTACGGAAATGCGAGGGCCGAAAGCTCAAGCATAAAAATACATTACGATAAATTTCTGTTATAGAAGCCCGCTTTTAGTACATTCTCCGTCCGCGTGAATCTTACATTTTGTGTACCCGGCCGGCCAGTCGATTTTTCACCCGAAATATTTTTGGCCGGTTTGGATCTTCTTTGTTATTTGCAACTTCTTTCATCCTTTCGGAGGCGAGAACAAGGTTCATCAGCGACTCGGAAAAACCCGAGGACAACGGCACGGCCAGTTTCGAGCTATGCTCCTATGAAGCCAGCAGTACTTTGGTAACGTCTTCATGGGACAACGACAGACGCACGGACCGGCATACTCAGTACTCACACTGACGGACACAGCCAATGACTTGTAAGCACAGGGGCTTTACACAATTTATTTCACTGTTAACAGTTAGCCAGTAGTGGGGCTGAGAAGTGAGTAGTAACATGAAGCCTGTTAGATGACAGATACGAGTTATTCCGATAAAAACAATTGCCACAAGGCAGCATTTACAACACGTGCCTCTGGAATGTAAAGAACTCCTCCTTCTTCCCCACCAAATACAAGTTAGTATTGAACGTAAAACACAAAATTATCGCACTTATACAACAGACAATTCAAAATTCACCTCAAACAGCAGGCACCCGCGGCCAATGTAAAACACGGCGATTTGAACACACGAGAATAGTCCTTGTACAATTCTGGCAAACGAGGCAATCGTTCCTGATAGAATAAAACTAAACATGTTACAATAATAACTCTTGAAATGTCCCTGCCGTATTTTAAGATTACGTAATAATTTTATAGGATATAAGATATTCAGACATTTTGCAGATGTGTTTTGAATGTAATTTAAACGTTAATACGTACAATTCTGGTTACTTTTTCACAAGTAAATCCTGTACACAGCAGTTCGATCACAAAGACGTAGCACAATCGGAATGCTTCTGTTTACACACATAGACAGAAGAGGCAAGTGTCTGAGCACAGGAGACATCTTCTCGTGGAACACAAAGTCGACTCCAGCCTTATACAGCCCTGTCAAGATGGACATAATAACCCAATATCATACATACACACGAACAAAAGTAACGGACATACACACGAACAGAAGTAACGGACATACACACGAATAGAATTAACGGACATACACGAACAAAAGTAACGGACATACACAAGAATAGAATTAACTGACATACACACGAACAGAATTAACGGACATACACACGCACAGAATTAACTGACATACACACGAACAGAATTAACTGACATACACACGCATAGAATTAACTGACATACACACGCACAGAATTAACTGACATATTGTGCACTATTTTGCAGAGAACCACGCGCCGAGTTTTTGCTGTTTGAGAGCCTTTGAAGGCGTCTCCGCCATCCATGATTTAAACAGCGTCTCCATCTTGCGGCGGGCGTGTGCACTACCATTGTTGACAGTGGGGAGAATTTGCTGGGCCTTGATGAACTGACAGAACTGTTTCATCTCCGTGTAGCTGCTGTGCTCGCTGTAAGGAACACCTGCATGACAAACAACACGGCTTTTAAATAATCTCTTTACTTCTCATTTAGCTTCATCAGTTCGTCAAAGGCTTGACTTGGCGGGCAGAATGCTCTTGTTGCACTCCACCGTTTTTATCCGTTCTAGCAATGAATTACCACTTCTGACACTTCAAAAATTATTCTGTGAGTCCGAAAAAAGGGATAGAGGCAAATGGTTTACAGGCAATCCGATCTTGGGAATCAAACATGCGCTCGTGCGTGCTACATCGTTTACAGGACCATCCTCCCGCTTCATGTCCACTCTCTACTTTTCTTTAAGACAGGTGAGCGGCGGAGGTTCTGCTGTCCTCATTCCTAATCAAAAATGTTTTCGAACTCTCCCTCGTCACAATGACCTTCATACAACATATCGCTAGTGACTTGCTCGTCTTGCTCCTGTAGTTCTAACACAGGGACTTACAAACACCACCACAACGCCACTTCCTCCGGTACTACACGCCCCCTTGCCCCCACCCATACGCCCCTTCCCGTCCCACTAACGACTGACCCAAAACCAAATATTCAAATGCAAGGGACAAAAGCATCTTTAATAAATTGAAAAAAAAACAACTTAATCTTTCACGGAGTACAAAAATCGGCCGTTCTGGCGTGTCCACTGCCATGAGGACTAAATGAGGCGCAGACTCTTCGCTAAGCCACAATGTACTCCTACAGCACAGACAGTACACAGTCGCCCTCAGTGGCCGTTTTGGGGAGATGGTCAACTCATCCAAAGACCAACTCATCCGAATTCTTTGGTCATCTCATCCAATTTTTTTTTCGCTAACTCATCCAAATATTTTGGTCAACTCATCCAAATTAACGTCTTTTCATTTTTTTTCTTTTCCAAATATAAATCGTCTTTTTATTTGACATGTATTAGAAAAAGTTCATTTCAGATTTTCGAGACATGCTTCATTGGCATTTCTTTTGAAAGTAAAAATGTAATCAAATCTGATTTTATCAGAGTTAATTGTAATGGGAGATAGTCATCTCATTACTTATTTCTGTGCTAATCTATTTTACCACATCAAATCTCCTACTTTTTCGACATTTTTGTAAGCAGTAATAGCAGTTAATTTGGGGTTCGGTCCATCTTGTATTTTGCGTAAACTATCTTGTATTTTGTCAAAGGTATTTTTAAAATTTTCGGTGCCGAGTTGACAAAAAAAGTGCCGAGTTGACCAAACAGTGCCGAGTTTGTTTGGTACCGAGTTGGTAAAGTGCCGATATGACCACAGACCGTTAATTTAATTATTCGGTCATTTCGTTCTGAACTTAAAAGTTTACAATGAGCTCGGAGCCAGAGTGGGACACAAACAACCATAAATTCCAGTATAAAGTTGAGGGATCAAAAGTCTCTTTGAAGATATTATTCAAGTCTCGAAAAGAGAGAAAAATAACTTGGATGAGTTGAAAAATTTAATTTGGATGAGTTGACCATATTTGGATGAGTTGGTTTTTGGATGAGTTGGTATTTGGATGAGCTGACCATAACCCGCCGTTTTGGCGTGGGCACTTGGCATTGGCACTGAGCGCGCGCAGACTCTTCGCTGAGCCACAATGCACTCGTCCAGCACAGACGGTACACAATCGCCTTCAGCCAAGTCGACTCAGACAAGCCCGTCCCCTTTTCAACAGCGGAAAAGGGGATGGGCTATATATATATATATTCATATTGGGATCCGTTTTTAATTTCAACCCTTAACAACAGGAAGCCACCTTTTACGAGCGCTCCTCTACCCCGTATCTGCCTCACGCTTGCTGCCCTCCCCCATCCCTCTCCCGCGAAAACATGCAGAGAACTACACACCGTACAGCGTGACCCGGTCTTTCTTCAGCTTGGGTTTGAGGTTGTCCAGGCTAGGCACTTTATTGCTGTGCGTCCAACCAGTCGGCTCAAACGCCAGCACGCAGTCAAACTGTGGCTTCAATTTGTCCAGGTAGCTCGTCAACGCCTGAAGTAAAACACGCTTTTTAATTGACAGTTCTACCGAACTTATTACTTTTTTTTCCTTTTCCCAACCGCCAGTCACATATAAAGCCGAAAGGCGAACACATCTGATTTTTTTTTCAAATTACGCCAGTAAATGAAACAAAGATTCTTCTTTCAATTCGATTTTTCCTTATTCTAATTATTTTTTTCTTAGTATTTTCGACGGCTTCCGGCTTTGAATACATTACTCCCCTACACTGGCGGCAGTGAGCATATCGGGAGAAGGAATTACATGTCACAAAACGCGCTGCTGCCTGAAAACTTCAATAGGTCAAGAGACATAACATACAACAAAACGCGTTGCTTGTCTGAAAAATTTCATAGAACAACAGGATACCATAGAACACAGGCAATACAACACATCTTGACTCGTCGCACGGCTGGTAATTTCCATATGCCTTTCAGTGGGCAGGAGGTACACCCGTGACTCGTATCTCACCTCATGGTTTTAGTCTTTCATGGGCATGACGTGCTCCCACGACTCGTTGTTCACCTCATAGTTTAAGTCTTTCATGGGCATGACGTGCTCCCATGACTCGTTGCTCACCTCATAGTTTAAGTCTTTCATGGGCATGACGTGCACCTACGACTCGTTGCTCGACTCATAGTTTAAGTCTTTCATGGGCATGACGTGCTCCCATGACTCGTTGCTCACCTCATAGTTTAAGTCTTTCATGGGCATGACGTGCTCCCATGACTCGTTGCTCGCCTCATAGTTTAAGTCTTTCATGGGCATGACGTGCACCTACGACTCGTTGCTCGCCTCATAGTTTAAGTCTTTCATGGGCATGACGTGCTCCCATGACTCGTTGCTCACCTCATAGTTTAAGTCTTTCATGGGCATGACGTGCACCTACGACTCGTTGCTCGCCTCATAGTTTAAGTCTTTCATGGGCATGACGTGCTCCCATGACTCGTTGCTCACCTCATAGTTTAAGTCTTTCATGGGCATGACGTGCTCCTACGACTCGTTGCTCGCCTCATAGTTTAAGTCTTTCATGGGCATGACGTGCTCCCATGACTCGTTGCTCGCCTCATAGTTTAAGTCTTTCATGGGCATGACGTGCACCTACGACTCGTTGCTCGCCTCATAGTTTAAGACTTTCATAGGCATGACGTGCACCTACGACTCGTTGCTCACCTCATAGCTTAAGTCTTTCATGGGCATGACGCGCACCTACGACTCGTTGTTCACCTCATAGTTTAAGTCTTTCATGGGCATGACGTGCTCCTACGACTCGTTGTTCACCTCATAGTTTAAGTCTTTCATGGGCATGACGTGCTCCCATGACTCGTTGCTCACCTCATAGTTTAAGACTTTCATGGGCATGACGTGCACCCACGACTCGTTGCTCACCTCATAGCTTAAGTCTTTCATGGGCATGACGTGCTCCCATGACTCGTTGCTCACCTCATAGTTTAAGACTTTCATGGGCATGACGTGCACCTACGACTCGTTGTTCACCTCATAGCTTAAGTCTTTCATGGGCATGACGTGCACCTACGACTCGTTGCTCACCTCATAGTTTAAGTCTTTCATGGGCATGACGTGCACCTACGACTCGTTGCTCACCTCATAGTTTAAGTCTTTCATGGGCATGACGTGCACCTACAACTCGTTGCTCACCTCATAGTTTAAGACTTTCATGGGCATGACGTGCTCCCATGACTCGTTGCTCACCTCATAGTTTAAGTCTTTCATGGGCATGACGTGCTCCCATGACTCGTTGCTCACCTCATAGCTTAAGTCTTTCATGGGCATGACGTGCTCCCATGACTCGTTGCTCACCTCATAGTGTAAGACTTTCATGGGCATGACGTGCTCCCACGACTCGTTGCTCACCTCACAGTTTAAGTCTTTCATGGGCATGACGTGCACCCTAGCCTCGTCGCGCACCAGCGTCAAGCGCTTGTTGATCCTCTCATCCTCCAGACAGTCCAACGTGTTCTTCTTCTCCCGCGCCACACACACGCGGCAGTTAAGCGACTCCGCGATCGCTGTCAATCATAAATCCAATATTTACGTCACCGTCTGGCAACATATGAATACGTTCAAAGCGAAAATTGTTGAAAAATCTTTGCAAAACAAAAATTAAAACAAACTTTTCGTATTCTTTCGTGAGGCTAACCGGCGTTTGAAAAGCCTAGCAAACAAGAATGTGCAGGGACATTGCCTTATAGCCGGGGTAAAGCTTAATTAAGCAGTAATCTAGGTTATCATATGTTTTTCTAGCTATGGGGACGTTTTGGCCCTTATTCATTTGGGAACTTGTGGCCGGGAACTCTATGGCTGGGACGTTTTGTCCTAGACTCAGCTACAAATTTTGCTTCGGGGACTTTTCGACCCTAAGTTCATTTGGGGACCTTATGGCCGGAAACGTGATGGCCTGTTTAAAGCTTAATAAAGAGTTAATATAGGTTACCATACGTTTATTAGTTTTGTGGACGTTTTGGCCCAAAAATGATTTTTGAACCTTATGGAGGGAACCTTTTTCCTAGATTCCACTAAAAACATTGCTTTGGGGACGTTTTGGCAATAAATTCTTTTGGGGACTTTTGGCCGGGTACCTTATCGCCGGGGTAAAGCTTAATAAAGCATTAATTTATCACACTTTTTTCTTTGTGGACACTTTGACCCTAAATTCATTGGGGACCTTATGACCAGGAATATTATGCAGGGGACATTTTGTCCTGGATTGCACGGTAAATTTTGGTTTTGGAACGTTTTGGCCCTAAATTGATTTGGGGACCTCATGGCCGGGGATATTATTGTCAGGTACCTTACGGCCAGGGTAAAGCTTAATAAAGTGTTTGGAGCATGTTTTGGTCATATATTCATTTGGGGGCCTTATGGCCGAGTACTTTATGCCGGGGTAAAGCTTAACTAGAACCTCAGAGAGACACGATCTCCGTGTAACATGGATTACCTATGATATAGGTGTCAAAACTGGTTTACTACAACTGCCATTTTCATTACGTTTGTCACAATTTTTATAGGTGTGCGCTTTTAAAATTTCGATAAAAGCTAACTTTTTATTAAAAAATAATCCACTCTGGCAATTTTCAGTATATCTGTTATTCGTATGTGAAGTTTCAAGGAAATCTGAAAAACATTTTTAGAGACAAGGCTTGGAAGACTGTAAGACCGTTCAGTTTCGCAGACAAAATCAAACGAGCCAAGAAATTAAAAGATGCTCCCATTTAGTCAATTTTTGGCGGATCGCCAAAACAGTTATTTTTCAAGAGACCTGCCCAGAGAACCATTGTACAAAAATGGAAAGGAATCCAATAAAAATTGTGGGAGAAGAAGCATTTTGAAAATTAGCCAGCCAAAAAATTGAAAAAATGCCTCCCATTTCGCCAATTTTTTGGCGGATCGCAGAAAAAAGTAATTTTTCAAGAAAGGCCTACCTAAAGAATATTCGCACAAAATTTTAAGAAAATCTGACTAAAATTGTGGGAGAAGAAGCATTGAGTAAATTGGCAACCGAAAAATTTTAAGGGCCCCACCTCCCATTTGGCCAAATTTTGTTGGATCGTCAAAAAAGTAATTTTCACAGACAGGCCTACTTAGAGAACATTCGTACAAAATGTGAAAGGAATCCGATCAAAACTGAAGGAGAAGAAACATTTTAAGTAAAAGTTTACATACGTACATACATACATACAGACGACGGTTGTCCCTCTATTGATGTGATCAGACCAGCCCGACGAAGTCGGCTTGTCTAAAAAGCGGTGGCCCGCCGGGCTCCGTACTTCAAAAAGTTGGGAGCCCGCCGGTAAATCTTGGAGTCTGGCACTTATTCGACCAGTCAACTTCGGCTGGTCTTATCACGCCAGTACAGGCAATTGTCGTCTGTATGTAGGTGTGTCCGGATGTAAACTTTTACTTAAAATGTCTCTTCTCCTTCAGTTTTGAGGAACGTTTTCTAATTAGGTCTATTTACTTTTTTGGCGATCCGCTCAAAATTGACTAAATAGGGTGGGGGGGGGGGGGTATATAAAAATGTTTAGTAGCCAATTTTCAAAATGATTCTTCTCCCACAATCCTGATCGGATTTCTGGATTTCTATCCATTTTTTTACCATTGTTACCCAGATAGTTCTGTCTTTAAAATTTACTTTTGTTTTGCCAATCCGCCAAAATTGGCCAAATGGGAGGTGGGGGGGGGGGGCATTTTTAATTTTTGGTAAGCAGTTTAAAAATGCTACAACTCCCACAATTTGGATCAGACTGCCTTTAAATTTTGTACAAATGTTTACTGGGTAGGCCTCTGTTGAAAGTGTTTGGCGATCCACCAAAAATTGGCGAAACCGGGGGCATTTTAAAATTTTTTGGTAGCAAAGGTTTTTTTCTTCCACAATTTTGATTGTATTGCCTTCAAATTTTGCACTAATGTTCAATGTGCTGTTCTCTCTTGAGCACTATTTTTCTTTGTACCTAAATGGGGCGCATTTATAATTGGTTGGTTGCCACTTTTCAAAATGCTTTGTCTCTCCCAATTTTGATCTAATTGCCTTCAAATTTTGCACAAATGTTCACTGGGTGGCCCTCTCTTGAAAGGTTACTTTGTTGAAACTGGCTACATGAGAGGGGAGGGGGGGAGGCACTGAAACAAGTTTAATAGGCAATTTTCAAAACGCTTCTTCTCCGACATTTTTGACCGGATTCCCTTAAAATTTTGTACGAATGTTAAATTTGGAATAATCGGTTTTAAAATATGACTACTACTTTTTGGCGACCATAGAAGCCTATTGATACTCGATTCACTAGATCTGGACTGGTCACAATGTCCACCGACATTCTCGTTAAAAGAATTTTTCTAATTTTCATATAAACACAATGCATTGCATGGCAGCTGTTCTATGTACATAATCACCTACAGATACGCTTGCGACAAATGCAAAAATATGTTGGAATAAAACGCAAAAAGTTGCAATTTTTTATTGCGACTTATTGCATTTTATTGCATCTAGCCGCGATCCAATATTTCAGAGGACGCGTCCTGAGCATGCAATATGTTGCGATTTATTTTATACTGATGAAAAGATTACACCTTGAGCAAACATTCACGCAAGCGATTTAATCCCCCCTGCGGATTCACTCCAATTGCATGTACTCTATGTAAACAAGTCAATGTTTCAGCTGTATGTGTGGACGTGTAATATGCATTATTTGTGTTTAAAATTATTCTGTTATAACTGTATCGCTTTTTAAGTCAAATAGAAAATAGAAATGGAATTACAAATGAAAAAAAAAAATATACAATTTTTATTCAGGCCTGTGGAGTGATTTTAGTCTTACAACTCAGGACAACATGACGGCAGGGGTGGTAGAAAGGGTTTGAAAAAAACTTAGTTGGTATTTAGTTGTTAAGGTTTTGACTTAAAAAGCGATACAGCTATTACAGAATAATTTCATAATAACAGAACTGAACACATGTCCACATGTGAGTTAACACAACAACTTTAAATTGTTTTTAAATTTAAACATTTATACCCTTCCAGAAAATAAAAGGTGTAATCGTCAGTCCGGGAAATAAATGGCCATGCACACTGTAAAACAACATGTAATATTTAAACTCTGCTAGCATCACACAATCCCACACAATACTTCTTGTATGCAAACAACATGCGCATTAATGGGGATTAGTTGACGCGATAACGACAGTACACAATGCAAAACATCAAAAGACAATGTAGTAGTTAGGGAAAAAAACGACCTGGTTATTCCAAGCAAACAAGTTTTTTGATGTGGTAATATACAACATTGAAAATAAATCGGAAAGTTCACACCACTAAAATATTCGGATAGCTTTCTGATGTTCAGAAAAAAAATCAAATTCACGTTTTATGAAGTTCTGAGACACCGTTCTCCTGCGCTCTCATACTGACCAACAAAACAGTTTTCTCACACATCCATCAGAAATGGTAATGGATATGAATGCATTAAAGAAATATTCCACAAAAAAAAGAGCCAGCCGGGCTCGGAGCCCGACGCGAAAATCTGGAGCCACGGGCTCTCGGATTTTTCGAACATTGATGTTATTGTTTGGGTGAAAATGTCATAAAATTAACTTAATTCACTCAAGAAGTCATTAATCTCACATAAGAATAGCTTACCGAAAGGCAGTGACGCTCACCCCCATACCACGACTTTGTCGGGCGGTACCACAAGGCCCTAGAACTGTGAACGACAATAACTGGTACGAACCCAAGAAAATCCTCTCTTTGCCGATGGTGTACGAGCCGACGGCGATGAGGGCGTTCGGGTGCTCGTGCAGAAAGTCCGCCACTGTGTTCACGGCGAATCGAATGACGTCATCCTGAGGTGGGAACGAGTAGCTGGGGTCGCAGTACCTGTAAGTAAGTAGCTGGGATTACAGTACTCAACTACTCAGCGCGCATCAAAATATATATTCGAAAAATTTTGAACATGCACTGTTGTACAATTGTAATCTTAAAGGGAAGAAGGCTCATACAACTTTTAACTTAGGATTTCGTCAAGTGCAGTGCATTACAAATAGATTCGACACTACGGCATGCTGTTACGTCATCACTGCAGTTTCTATTTCTTTATCGAGAATGACATAATACCTTCTATACAACCTCCTTTCTTCATTGCTAACCCAGAGGAATACGGAATTGAATTCAGACTCCCCTTTGTTTCTTGCCTGCAGTTCCCTTGACGCCTCCGACGTTATGGAGGGGGGGGGGGGAGGGGGGGGGAGTGTTGATGAAGACTGCAGCAAAAGCTTACGTGGTGTCCAGATAGAGCTGGCTGATGCGCACGGCGGCGAGCGCGGGATAGTCCTCCATGGCGGCCGTGGCCCGGAAGTCACCCGTGTGCAGGTACGCGCGCCCGTCCTTCAGCTTGAAAAGGATCATGACGGAGCCCGGGCAACTGCCAATCACACGCCGTCACACATGTGTCAAGGTCATGCACTTCATTTTGGAGGACATTTACTCCGGAGACCATTTGTTTTGCCTCCTGTTTTGAGGTAACACGATATTGTCTGGTGATATTACTTTCTTAACATTTCATTGACTAAACAAATTATGTTATTAAGCTTTTGAGAAACTAGATGCTGTCAGAGAGCAGCAATATCCCCCGTGAAACCCTAAATATTACCCCTATGCAATATCTAAGCTAATGAATTCATGAAAAAAAATATTTATAAAAGATAAAATTTAATCTAAAGAAATCCAAGATAAAATTTATTCCAAACAAATCCAAATATATTGCCTTTGGTTTCTGCCAAAATGCAATTGAAACTGTTCATAAAATTCATGTTACCAGGTGAGCCGATGGGAGGCGCATCGTTTCAGTATAAAATGAAATACATGGAAGTTTAGATCGCTTTCTAAGGCTCATTGAAATACCATAATTGCTTTCACTAATAATTCGATTTTGCTATTTACATACATGTCAAGAGAAAAAGTTTCGGTTTCAGCATACTTCCGGCGATAATGGCTTTTAAAGGGGACAATGAAACAAATGCATTTCATTATATACCGTATGAAAATGCTATACGCATGAAATCGTGTAGCATTTCCAATCACCCGTATCATGACATATGACAACTGAAATTATAATTAGCTTTAGGATAAAAATCATTTAAAAATATTACTCACCTAATGCGCTTTAAGAACAAATTAACGTCCGTTCATATAGTGGTGCCCACGAAGTTCACTCCGTTTGCATATATGTCGATTTATGACGATTTTTAAAAGCCTGTCATTTTGTCAATTTTGCTTCGATCAAACTGAAACCTTGACGTTGCACATCTTTATACCCTATATGTTGCCTATATGAAATATGAAAGCTGAATTATATTTCGTTGATATAGAAGTGGTGTCCACAAAGTCCTATACATGTGCACATATGTCTATTTTCGACGATTTTCAAAAGCCTGTCAATTTGTCAATTTTGCTTCGATCAAACTGAAACCTTAACGTTGCACATCTTTATACCCTATATTTTGCCTTTATGAAACATGAAAGCTGAATTATGCTTCGTTGATATAGAAGTGGTGTCCACAAAGTCCTATACATGTGCACATATGTCTATTTTCGACGATTTTCAAAAGCCTGTCAATTTGTCAATTTTGCTTCGATCAAACTGAAACCTTGACGTTGCACATCTTTATACCCTATATTTTGCCTGTATGAAATATGAAAGCTGAATTATGCTTCGTTGATATAGAAGTGGTGTCCATAAAGTCCTATACATGTGCACATATGTCTATTTTCGACGATTTTCAAAAGCCTGTCAATTTGTCAATTTTGCTTCGATCAAACTGAAACCTTGACGTTGCACATCTTTATACCCTATATTTTGCCTGTATGAAATATGAAAGCTGAATTATGCTTCGTTGATATAGAAGTGGTGTCCACAAAGTCCTTAGCTTGAAGAGGGGACGGACGGACGGACGGACAATCTCAAACCTATATCCCTCCGTTTCACGGGGGATAATTAAACTGTCGCATATGCAAACGTACAATTCTTGTGTGTGTGTGTGTGCATGTGTCCGTTTGAGAGAGAGGGAGAGAGAGAGAGAAAGAGAGAGGGAGAGAGAGAAAGAGAGAGAGAGAGAGAGAGAGAGAGAGAGAGAGAGAGAGAGAGAGAGAGAGAGAGAGAGAGAGAGAGAGCGGGGAAGAGGAGGGGGGGAACTCGAACGGACATGCACATACTTACTGGTTGGCATCCATGAGGGTCACCTCTACGCCCTCTATTACAGTGGGGGTGTCCAGAGCTATTGGATTAAGATACTGCCTGTGCACTTTGATTTTCTTCTCTACCAAATTAGCTGTCTCCTGGTAAAAGTACATTATTTAGCGTGCTCAGTATTTTTGGGGGGCAGCATTAGGGTTGCAAGCGACGCTCCAGTGTTTGTGTTAACAAAGCTGATAAAATATTTTTGTCACTAGTTATTTTAAGTCTATTTAAAACTTTCGTAATATTGAGTGATAAAAGGAAAATTTGCTCTTATTGGCCGCTTTTTCAGCTGTCACAAATAAATTATTTTATGACTTTAGTAAAGGGCGCGTCATTTTTATGGGTAAGGTGCCTGTCGGTGCGTCCTCAGAGCAGAAAATCTGAGTAAACGATTGTGAAAATAAACAGCCCCTTTGTAGTTCTTTTTCAACTTAAATTGAAAAAGAAGACTCGGTTATAAAGAAGAATGAGCAGGGACGATGAAACATGAGCAGGGACGACGAAACATGAGCAGGGACGACGAAACATGAGCAGGGACGATGGAACCACGCATGACTCAGTTAATGAAACTGACACACGAATTTTGCCCTACAATCAAAGCAATGTCTCTTATCTAACACCTCGTGGTATCAAACAGCAAATAAAGGCTCTTTGGTGGTATATAAGTTAACAACAAATTTAGCAAAATTCTCAAATATCTCTCAGAATTTTAAAATGCAACTATTACAATACAATTTTCAAGGATCTGATTTCGACTGCAAAGCCTTCATTGCGAAAAAGGAACTGGATGAAACAGAAGCACTCAAGGAAGTGTCCGATTTGATGAACACTCCCTCCCAGGTCATCCATAAACTACGGCACAGGTATGGGTCAAATGGGCCACGTCACAACTATGCGCATAAACCCTCGGAGGAGTAGGGCAGAGAAGTGTATAACTGCCACAAGACGCACAGCGCAGTAACCGCACGTATAACAATTCCGACTGCAGTCGGCTAATCTGAAAACAGAGCCTTTATGTACCCCTTATGTGGGTGGTGGTAGCAGTGGCCTACCTTTGAACAGTAGATAGGATGCGCGAAGCTCTTCCTCAGGCCGCCGTAGTGGTCGTAGTGGAAATGGGTGAGGAAGTAGGCGCGGCAGCCGGGCACGCTTCCGTAGCGGAACGCGTCCACTGTGAACGGCGTACCTGAACAACACTTCCCCAGCTCAACATCTCGTTAAGTGCTTATGTAGTTATAAGGTCAGCGAGCTTCTGCTTACCAATAACAACTTTAAATCACTCCTTAAGTCATTTTACAACAGATGGATGACGGTTTTATTTACGTCAAGCCTTCATAGTATCATAGTAAAGCTTTCAAATAATACAGACTCGTTCGAAATACCTGGCATTTTCTTGTAGAATGGGCATTTGCGCTGGTAGCCTGAAGACGGCGCTTCTTCTACATTGTTTGACACACTGAAGCCAGTACTGCTTCCGGTGCTGCTGGCTTCTGATTGGTCCAAGCGTCGCGGGGCAGACCTGCTCCTGGTCACAGGCGTTGCGTCACTTCCGGAGTTATCGTTCACCGCACGCAACAAGTTATGCACAGTATTTCCTGTAGTACTTGAGGTAGCTGAAGTAAATGAGGTAGACGCATGAACATAAGTACTTTTTAAACTGGATCCCAACTTGGAATCAACTAAATTGGGCGCTGTGGCGGACTTTCGTACATATTTCGGTCTGAAGTATGCACTTATCGATGTCTGCGTTGAATCTTTCTTTATTGGCGGTTTACTCATGGATGTTTTTCTCCGTGGCGACGCAACAAAATCCCGTGTACCCTCCTGCAAACTATTACATTCCGCATCGTTCGCTTGGCTAGAACTCTGCGATGACGAATAATTCTCCTGAGAATCCACCACTAACCCGAATTTTATTGCTGTAGTTTCGGACATTTCTTCACCCCTGACAGTTGCACCTAAGCTGAGAAGATGTGCATCTGAGACACATTCGCCATCCGTCAACATGCCAGCCACATCGCGGAAGAAATCATCGTCGCCGGAATCTTCTCCAAACATGTCGTCGTCGCTTCTGTTGCCGCGAGGTACGTTTATTTTTGAACTTGAGCACAGGTCGTTGCCTTCTACGCTTGTTTGATCACAGGCTGCTGTTATGTTGTCATCAGAAGCTTTATGTTCTTCTGAGCAGCGGCGTTTCGCAGACGGCGAAACAGGATTGGTCACTGCCTTATAACTGTGGGCATTCGAGCACTGTCTTTTCCGCGCACCTGTCACCTCACACCCTGTTTGATTCTCTCCCTTACACTCCCCAAGATCCACATTGAATTTCATGTCATTTACCAATATTTCAGGCACGCTGTTCTCACATTCAAGCACATTTGAGGAAGCGGGTTCACAAGGCGGGGGGCCTTTCTTGACAGAAAACGAGAGCTTTTTCTTCGCCTGATCCACGGACAGGTCGGCTTGTGGGGAGGGCTCCTGCGCGGCACAGCCAAGGGCCGCCACGGGTTGGGCACGACTTTCGGAAGCTGCTGGCATGCTGACCAAAAGCTTTTTGGAGGAAGAAAACTGAAGCTTTCTTTTGGCGTGATCAAGCCCGTCGTCGGGAGTGGAAGCTTCAACCGCGCCACCTGCCGACCGCAAAGCACATTCTGATTCTCATAGTTTATGAAGATCTTGCCATCACATTACTGCTCATAAAATTGATCAACTTCAAATTTCTGGTTCATGCGCAAGTATTTTTATACAAAAAAGATCGTAGCGTTTTATTTAGTTTTCTGGGTTTCTTCATTCGTCATGAAATACCGAGAGAAATAATCAACACTTCATCCATGATGAATTAAATAAAGTCCTTAAAATGAATTTTTAGCTGATTGCAATGTGGCTGGTCGAATCACTCATTTTCCAATCTGTCTGAAAATTTCAACCAGGTTACAATGTGGCTGATCTGACACTTTGCCTGTAATTGCCTGCTGGGTATCCGGACAAAACAGACCTGAACATAACGGCCACGTCCATTTTGGACCCGGACATAACGGTCCCAAGTGAAAAGGTGAAGTTTGGGCATCGTGGAAAAAAAAACTTTCAAACAAAACATAAAAAAAATATTACGTAAACTTCTGCTAGTGATTTACTCAAGGAAAACAGTTTACTGAAATATTTACTCCAGAAATACGGTGGAATTACCTAGCTCAATCCTCACTACAGATGCTATTGAATTTAAATTCTGTTTCTACCACTTCACTCAGGCAGCGCGGCCGAAGATACAGGAGCTGGGATTGGCTGTGCGCTATCAGACTGACGAAGAGTTGAAGCTTTTTTGCAAGAAAGCTAGACGCTTTAGCCTTGTTCCCACAGATAAGGTAGAAGGACTGAAGCACATACGCGAAAATGCTCCGGATGGCGCAGAACCCCTGGTGGACTACTTTGCGTCGACCGTTGTTACTGGTACTTTTCGTCGTGCTCGGGCAGTCCGCGGGCATGTCGCTATCTGCGAAGAATGCCATCAAAGATTCTCCCCCCATTTGTGGAATGTACACGACACAGCCCCGCACGACGAGGCGAGGACGCATAATCAAAGTGAGGAGTGGGATAGCCGTTTCTTCCATCTCGTCGGATACGCCCCCCCCCCATCGATTTTGGCCTTTATTGTTGCCATTAAGAGAGCAGACTGCACCGTGAGAACCTTGATTCAGCAAGTTCTGAGAGGTGAGCCACCCAAAAAGCGTGTGTGGCGCGAGTACACTTCAAAAACGCCTAAAGACTTTGTGCCAAGATCGAGCTGCTGGACGTAAGACCATCCCACAATTCCTCCGTAGTGTGGGACACAACATCAGATGGCGCCCTGTCAACAGGCAGAATCTCCAGGGAAACGAGTGAAATGAGACTGACGCTGTTTTGAACCTATGCCGATCGAAACCGTAGCAGTGTTTTCATAGTTGTGAAAATACCGGAAATAGAAATAAAGAATTGTTTGAAGTTTGTCTGTTCAATATTTTTTTCAAAAATTACAAAATGACAAAGATATAACCTTGGGGCCCCAATGTCCACCTTTTCACTTGGGGCCGTTATGTACGGATCCCTTTTGTCCCGGAGTCGCCTGCTGTGCTTAAGTCTGTTTTGTGAGAATTTGATTTCCATCCATTCAGCCAAAACACTTTCGTGATCCAAAACGCCCACTGGAGCGTTATTTTTTGTGGATGCTTTATGTTACCCGGATATAACAGTGCCAAATACCAGCAAAAAGTTTAGGTACGGCAATATGATGGGCGTCTCGCGGGTGGGTGACGTTTTGGATTGCACATCACAATGAACTGGATGAACGACAAGTCATTTTTTAATAATCTAGTTTTCATTGTATTCAAAAGCTTCGACATCCATGATTACGTTGGAGCTTACACTGAGTCGGCATTCGCTTTATTTTCATCACAGCAAACGCATAAGTTAAGGCTGGCAATGTATCGAAAGTCCTCGGGATTAAGATGAGGGAGTTATCGAATAGGCATTAACATCCACTGACATTTTATCCTACATATTGATAGCATAATCTTTTCAAAATATAAATTTAGCAATTTATTTTTAAATTTAACAGAAATATGAATAAATATTGGCCGGGTGAAATATACGTTGCCGGAACAAATGTTGGGAGAAGAGGTCGGGATGAGAAGTAAGCTACCTCGTCCGTCCTGGTTGTCAGCCAAGGTGACACCGGCCCGCAGGTTTGCAAGCAAAGTGTGTCTGAATCTTCTATAATGACTTGATGTCATGTCCTCACACACCAGGCCCGCCGGGCACTCTGTAAACAAAAAGCAAAAACCAAAAGCTCGTCAACAGGTGATATATGGAAACTTGAAAGATACTGTATATGTTACAGGCAAACTGTCAAATCAGGCAGATTATAATCTGCCTGAAAATTTCAGGCAGATTTTAAAATTCCTGGTTCGATCAGGCACATTGTAATCTGCCTAAAAGTTTTAGGCAGATTGTAATCTGCCTGATTTTGGAACCTGAAAATTTGACAATTTGCCTGAAATGAAAGGAACGTTTATAATCACGATCCACCCCATTCATAACCGGCTGTTTCATGCGAATTGGTTGTTACCTATTCAACTATGTGATCGTAAGAATAAAAAGCGATTGATGTGATCAATTGCAATTAAATAGAGGAAAATGTTCGGTTATGATCATGCATAACACTAGTTTTTTAGTATCTACTCACGCGTTATATGGGATTTGGTTGTCATTTATTCTAATATGTGATCGTAGGGATAAAAAGCGATTGATGTGTCTAATTGCAATTAAATACATGTGAGTGGTCGGTTTGCTCGTTCGTTTCATGTGATTTGTTTACCACTTGCTTTCTTTTATGCCTTGAGTTATTACACCTGCATAATGCTATTGATATGTTTTGCTGATTGCTTTGTTTTATGTTTTGATTGATCACACTTTTACAATAGTATTGATGTGATTGAATGCAATTGGAAATTGCAATTTCTTGATAAAATAAATGCAATGATATAAATCTCAATCCAGCTCCCCCCTCCCACACCTCTATGATGTATTATATCTCTCGAGATCAGCATGCCAATGTAGCTTCCTAATTCTTACTCCTCCGGTACTTGATGGGATTTTTTGTGCACAGTATAAATAGGGGCGTGAAAAATTGATACCTGATAAATACATTTACAGTGTTACATATTTATGTTTTTAGTTAGTACAATAAATAGAAAAAAATATTTGCGTTTAATCTCAAAAACCCCACAGATCGACACAATTGCATTTAAATACATTGCTGCAGTTGTCAATGAAGACATGAGATAAAAGTAACAATAGAAAACACACGGCAATCAAATCGCATGAAACGCGCGAGCGGGCCCATTGTTCACTCCCATTTAATTGCAACTGACCCCATCAATCGCCTTTTATTCCTACGATCACATATTTGAAAAGACAACAAGCAAATCGCATGGGGGGATCATGATTACAAACGTTCCTTTCATTTCAGGCAAATTGTCAAATTTTCAGGCTCCAAACAGGCAGATTACAATGTGGCTAAAAATTATAGGCAGATTACAATGTGGCTAAAAATTATAGGCAGATTACAATGTGCCTAAAAATTATAGGCAGATTACAATGTGCCTGGTCGAACCAGGAATTTTACAATCTGCCTTAAGTTTTTAGGCAGATTATAATCTGCCTGATTTGACAGTTTGCCTGTAACATATACACTGTGCGAAAATAGAACTGCTGTTTGATGAATGCCCTAACGCATTGGAGGATGTGGGGGGAGGGGGGGGGTAGCTTGTCGGGGTGGGGGTGGGAGGTTGATGATGGGGTGGGGAGTTCGGGAGGACAGGAATAACTTTAGCGTACAACATTAGATAGCAGAACTCTGCGCGGTGCGTCAGACACTTTCCACTGCCTCTAAACACGCTATGGGCTAAAAATACCACAAGTCACAACCATTCACAAAAGTTTGTATTTTTATACATATAATATATGCGGCGACATCCTGGTCTGCTGGATGAATGAATAAGTATAGAAATAACAGGCCATCATCGAAGGCGCAGACCCCAACCGGACACAACAAGTCGCCATTTTGGCAATTTTTGGCCGATTTGAAAAATAGCACGACGTTGCACAACCGGTTAATCGCATAGCCAATTTGCCAAGCCCTGTAATGCGTTTATCCGGAGTACTCTTGCCGTGCCTGCTTTTTTTCATTTGCGGCAGTTATTAGACGTGCACCCCGCCCCTCCTCATCTCCGCATTTCATTTTTCCAACAGAAAAGGAAAATATTGATTGCCTTCTACGATTTTATTTTATTATTACAGCTTTAATAAATTCATATCGCTACAGACAGTTCACTACAATTTACTATCAAAATTCTTCCGTCAGTGAAAATCCAGGTTATCTGGGGCAACGTGGGGATTAAGACTTTCGGGCCATTATTTGGTGAGGGCTCAGGCAGCGCGGGGATTAGGAGTTGCAGACCATTATCTAACGTCAGCTAAGACAGTGCGGGGATTAAGAATAAAGGTCATTATCCAGTGAGAGCTAAGAGAGTGCGGTGATTAAGAGTTCGAGACTCACTGTTTACAACAGCGAGAGGTTGTGGGTACACGTACACAATGGGTCAAGCAAACAGAAGACAATGCATTGGATAAATAAACGAGGAGCAGCTCACTCCCTTAGTTTGCTTTAAGTGTGGCACTGTTTGAATAGTCACACAGAATTACCAATTAACCAGTGTGATTCCCCTTTTAACGTGAACAATCCATCGTCGAAGGCGCAGACCCCAACCGGACACAACAAGTCGCCATTTTGGCTTTTTTTACCGATTTGAAAAATAACACGACATTGCACAACTTCAATATACAAATTTTCACTGTACAAGGTAGCATATGCCTAGGATAAATAGTTTCTGAGAACTCGCGTGGAAAAGCACACAAGTCTTATATTGCAGTTATCTCAAAAGATCACAATTTTGACAAGTCGCCATTTTGGCAATTTTTGGCCGATTTGAAAAACAACACGACATTGCACAACTTCAATATACATATCTTCACTGTGCAAGGTAGCGTATGCCTAGGATTAATTGTTTCGGAGAACTAGCGTGGAAACCACCCAAGTCTTACATTGCAGTTATCTCAAAAGATAACAATGTTTGACAAGTCGCCATTTTGGCAATTTTTGGCCGATTTGAAAAATAACACGACGTTGCACAACTTCAATATATATTTTCACTGTGCAAGGTAGCATATGCCTAGGATTATTAGTTTCGGAGATCTCGCGTGGAAAGCATCCAAGTCTTATATTGCAGTTATCTCAAGGGATCAAAATTTTTGACAAGTCGCCATTTTGGCAATTTTTGGTCGATTTGAAAAATAACACGACTTCAGTATATATATTTTCACTGTGCAAGGTTGCATATGCCTAGGATAAATAATTTCGGAGAACTTGCGTGGAAACAAAACAGCATCCAAAGTGCGACACACGGACGGACACACAGGAGGCAATCCTATAGACCCCCCGGGCTCGCCCGGTTGGGGTGTAAAAAGCCATGCGTTTATCCAGTTTATGTGATTCAGCGGTATGCAATTATCCGGTTAAATTTCCAATAGATAGCATTGAAAATGGTTTGGGATTTGCGAATAATATGCAGTTAACCGATTTATGCGTTTAAGCGGTATGCGATTTCATCTGTATATATCAGGGTTGGCAAGTTTAGGACACGATCGTAAAAACCCCTGTTAAAAACTAGGTTTTTACCGTCCTGTCCAAAACAGTTTTGGACGGTCCGAAACTGGGCTGTCTAATTTAAACTATTCAAATATACAAAACGCGTTTCTCTGTTCTGTTTATTTAACACCAAAAATTTAGAGTGTTTATTATGTACTTTAATCCTGAAGCCACTGGGTACCTCAGGAGGGGGAGGGGGGACTCGGCATCTACATAATCTCTTAATGCTCCGGCTAATACTTTGAAACAGGTTGGTAATAACTTTTCCGGAGTTCAGTCACGTTGAAAATGTACAAAGAATTTCAAAATGCATATTCCTTTACTGTCGCTTAGCGCCTAATCTATCACTCCATTGGTTTCTCTCGAAATGCCTCTTGCGCGTTATGATCCCTTTGCTTGATGGGGATCAGTTGAACACGTGCATAACTTTCTGCAGAAGCGGGACCCAAATTATATGTCAACTCTTATTGCTTATGAGGGACAGTGTTCACCTTTTCTCAAGGATGTTTCACAGAACTAGCTACAAACGTCGACCCAGTTACGTGGTGGAAGGGTGTAAAGAACTACAAGGTTCCAAGCGGATTTGTAGATGTGGCGATTCAACTGCTTTCAGCACTTCAATCACCTGCTTCCATTGAAAGAGTATTTTCGAACTTCGGTTTGCAATCCACATCAAGATCAGAAACCGTCTGGGCAACGAAAAAGCAGCAAAGCTAGTTTTCTGCTTCAGGATGTTTAAAGGGAAAACAGAACTGGATTACTGAACGACTTATACATAACCATTGTGCAAATATTGTGTACATAATAAACACTTCAAAGAAATATTAATGGCCTCAAGTTTTTATTAATTGATAGCCATAAGCACCTTGAATAAGTGCCTTACGCCATAGAAGTTGAGTCGTTTTAGTTTCGGACCGTTTCGGACAGGTAAAAACCCTATGGGCGGTTTTTACCACGTTTTGGACACTGTTCAAAACCTAATCCTGGTATATATATATATATATATATATATATATATATATATATATATATATATATATATATATATATATGCGTGTGTGTGTGTGTATATATATTCACTGTGCAAGGTACCATATGCCTAGGATAAGTAGTTTCGGAGGACTCGCGTGGAAAGCACCCAAGTCTTACATTGCAATCATCTCAAAAAATCACATTTTTCACAAGTCGCCATTTTGGCAACTTTTGGCCGATTTGAAAAATAACACGACGTCGCACAACCACAATATACAGTCGGACCTCGGTATAACGAAGTGGCTGGGACTGTAGGATTTTATTCGTTATAGCGAGGTTTCGTTATATCCGGGTTTCTCGAAAAAGTCAAAGGTATAAGAAATACAAACTTTGGAGTTTACTTGTGACCAAAATACATACCGACGCATACTGTACATGTACGTGTATAGGTATTTACAACAACTTGACGTTTGAGTTACATTCGGTTCGATTTCGCTGGACTCGTAGGCACTAAAAATTTTATCTTTGTCTTTTATCCACGTGGATAATGTGCTTTGCGGTATATTTAAATCCGCAGCAAGTTTGCATTTTTTTAACCGTTTTCAATATCCTTTAATGTTTGATATTTTACATCCAAGGAGAATAATTTCCTTTTTGCTGCTTTTTTTGCCGTATTCATAGTTGAAAGTTGCAAAAAAGACTGAGCAAACTGAACACACAACAGAACCTGCTACTGAGTATTGTTGACTTAAAAGACAAGACGCTGTTATGGTCAGTACAGGCCAGGCCTGGAGAGGTTGCAATGATTTAAAGAGGGCATTCGAATCTCTTAAGCAAACAAACAGTGTATGGGCTAAGACAATGGGGTGCGGATATATACTTGCGTTTGAAGTAAGGCCAGGCAAAAGCTGCGCTGCAAAAATGGGTTGTAGTTTATTTTTGAGTACATTATAGCATGCACTCTATTATTGTATACTCTGTATGAGTCCATTATTACATGAAAATATGACTTCGTTATAAAAATACTTCGTTATAGAGGGAATTTAAATCATATATATAAGTATTTTTTTCCGGGACTTGGAAATTCCTTCGTTATAACCGATATTTCGTTATAACCGATCTCGTTATAAATGGGTCCGACTGTATATATTTTCGCTGTGCAAGGTAGCATATGCCTAAGATAAATAGTTTCGGAGAACTCGCTTGGAAACCGCCTAAGTCTTACATTAGAGTTATAAAAAAAATTGGCAATTTTTGACAAGTCGCCTTTTGGCCATTTTCTTTTACAAATGTGAAAAATAACACGAAATTGCACAACTTCAATATATATATATATATTTACTGTGCAAGGTAGCATATGCTAGGATTAATAGTTTCGGAGAACTCGCGTTGAAACCACCCAAGTCTTACATTAGAGTTATCAAAAAAATTGGCAATTTTTGACAAGTCGCCATTTGGCCATTTTTTTTTTTTTTACAAATTTGAAAAATAACATGAAATTGCACAACTTCAATATACAATCGGACCCACTTAATATGAACACGGTTAATATGAAGTTCGCGTAATGTGAAGTCATTTGCTTGGTCCCAGTGTAAATGCCTTGGTTTCTATGGACATAAATTCACATAACATGAACACGTCTAATATGAAGTTCACGTAATATGAAATCCAGCATAAGGTCCCATAGGCCACACTTACTGCATAATCTGTTCGCGTGAAGGCCAAGCAGTTTACTTGAAGTAACTTGATTAATATCGATGTTATTTAGTTTTATCGGTGTGATGGGTGTTTCCACTGGGTTGGTCGAAATAATCATCTCTTGTGTTTTTAGGGCGTTCAATTCCATATCATTGTTTTCACTCCATCTGAATATTTGGTCTGCAATTTCTTGCAGTTTACTTGATCTATTGATTTCGGATCTCTCCATAATTTCGTCAGTGGTTGTATCGTCAACGTATTTGTAAATGTCTAGCGGTGTTTCAAGGTCGTCAATATAAATGATAAACCCTTCTATACCAAACAGTGCTCCTTTTGGTACTGCTCCACGTAGTTTTCTAGCAACTGATTGGTGATTTTCAACCTTTGTCTTTATTGTTCTCTCATCCAAGAATGAGGTGAACCAGTTAATTAGTATCTGGGGAACTTCTAATTTTCGTAGTTTGTCGAATAGGATATTATGGTTGATTTTGTCGAATGCTTTCGAGTAATCGAGGAGCAAGACTCTCACAATTTTATTTGTGTCCAGGACTAAGTTCCATTTGTGTAATAATTCCACCAGCATATGTGTTGTCGATATTCCCTTTTTATTTCCGTATTGTGTTTTCCTCAGTTTGTGTTCGGTACATTGTTTCAGTTTTGATATCGATTGGTGTTACAATAAATGATTCATGGTCTGATCATCCTAGGCTTCGTCTTATCTCTGCATCATTGCAGTATTCAGAGAGGTTGGTAAAACATTTATCAAGGGTGTTTTCTCCTCTGGTTGCCTGTTTAACGATTTGTTTGATGTTTCTGTCTAGGATATGTTTATCTCTAAAGGCATTAAAGTCTCCTAGTAAAACGATTCGGCTTGATGTTTGCTCTGTTAAACATTTGTCAATTCCTTCCCACAGGTGTTGTTTAACTCAAATTGGTTTGCTAATGGTGGGTGGTATACGACACATACACAGATTGCTGTAATTTCTCTGGGTAGTTTAGCTGGTCTGATCCTAATCCAAACTGATTCTATTTCTGCATTTTCTAATCTTTCCAGTCTCTGGAACGGTACATTTTCTTCTATGTACAGGCATATTCCCCCTCCTCTTTTATTTTTTGTCTTTTCTTATCATCTGGTAACTGTCTATTCGTGGTGGATCTTCGGGTATATCTTCATTTAACCATGTTTCAGTTATCGCACATATATCAATGTTGTTTATCTGTAGTACACATGATAGTTCATCTATTTTGTTGTTTAAGGATCTCACGTTTGAACAGAAGAAAACGGGGAAGTTATATCTATTGTTTGTGTGTGTTTTTGTTTTTTTTTTCTCTGGTTGCTATTGTATTATAATACTTGTGCGTGTGTTAGGATTTTCACAATTTCGCCCCGCTTTATGATAAGATCTTGTTCCCCATTCGCTTTCCTTCGTTTAAGTTCTTCGATGAGTCGCTTATTTTCCTCTCTTTCTTGTGACGTCATACCTGGGGATATAAAGGTATTTTCGAAGGTTGGTGACTCACGTAGCCGTTTGGCATTCTGGAGGATTTTTCTCTTTTGTTCAATAGTTTTCAATTTAATGAGGAGTGGTCGTGGCTTATTTGCTACACTGCTGGTTGCTGTACCTAGTCTTTTGGTTTCTATTACTTCTATATTTTTTGTTTCAATATGCCGGCATATACCTGTCAGCTGTGATGGTAGGTGGCCTTTTTCTGTTAGTCCGTCTATAACAAGGTTCATTTTACGAGCTTCTCGTTCATTGCATTCTCTAAGTGAATCTATGAATTGTTTTGTTTGTGTTGCCTCGTTTTGTGTAACTTCAGTGTTACGTACTATTGTTTCTTTAATTTCTTTAGACACAGTGTTTAATTCTTTCACTTTGCTTGCATATGATTCCATCATGTTGGTGCTAGTTTTGAGTATATCTTCTGCTACTCCCTCGGTTTTAGTGACCCGTGTATTGTTTGCTGTTGTGATTTGAGAAATAGTACTCTCAATATTTTCCAACCGTGATTCAATTCTTTTTATTTGCTCTTCCATTTTCGTGTATCCTATTGTTGTTGGGGGTCTGCATATTTCTTCATGCTTAGGTACACAAGTCTTACATATAAACAGGAGAGCATGTGCATTACTCGTTAGAATGCTGAAGTCTTGATAGGTGATATCAGCACATTCAGTACAGAACCATTTGTTGAATAGTTCTCATCCTGAGTGTTGTCGTGCTCTTTTATTGCACATAGCACAGGGTGTTGGGCGGCCAACCATTGTTTTTGCTGCCTTTGTTTGGTCTTTCTCATCTTGATTGCTTGTCTTTTTTCGTTTAACTGTTTGTTGAGGTGCGTCATTGTCTTTATTGGTACTGAAGGCGTTAGGGGTTGATATTAAGTCCATTTGTTGTATTATTTGGTCATTCAAGTCGGAGTTTCCGTCGTCAGTTTTTCCTTGTAAAACAATTTCTTTATTGGTGTTGTTTTGTTGTTTTCAACCAGGGCTGGTATGATTTAAATCAGTTGATTTAAATTATGATTTAAATCGTGATTTAAATCAACGTAATAAAATCACGATTTTTGATTTTTTTGATTTTTTTAATTTGTTGATTTTTTTCTACTTAAAATGTGTGTCATCCAGACTGTTTCACTGAAGGCACTTGGAGACGCCTTTGTTTAAACAAGGCATTTCATATGGTACGCTTATTAGTGCACATGAGCCTCTGAGGTGGGGAGAAGGCGTTTAGTTAGGGGCAGCACGCTTTAAGCAGGTAACTGCCTGTGGCGTATGAAACAGGGCTGGTATGAAATATTTCGAATGAAATATTTCTTGAAATATTTCATGAAATATTTCACTGTAAAAATTTCAAAAATTTCACATGTTTTGAAATTTTTAAATAAGAAATAAGTTGGACATCAAGAATGCCAAATACTGACGGACACCTATCCACGTACATTCATCTTTAGTTGTCAGTTAATACACTGCGTTGGCATAACTCTATCAGTAAACAATGCAGCCACAGAAATCCAGCGTGGTCTATGACTTTTGAGTAGCAAAACCAGCAGTTGCTGGCCTACAGCACCGTTGACACATCTACTCCGGGTATCTGAAAGGGTGTTTCTAAGGGGTGGGGAGAGAGGCGGGGGGGGGGGGGGTTATAGGAACTGCTGAAAGGGGGCGCACTGTTAACGGCACAGGGGAAAAGAGGTCGGATATGTACATAATAGGTCAAACATATAGCAGACAATATGTTAGCTAAACAAACAGGGAGCAACTCACGCCCGAGTTTGCTTCAAGTTTAGCACTGTTTGAATACCCCTTTAATTCTGCAATTAAGCGGTGTTTCCCATTTAAAGCAGAAAAAGCTTTGCCTTTATTCGGTTTACGATAAAGCGGTATGCAATTATCCGGTTAAAAATACATAATTTTATGCAATCAACCGATTTGTGCGTTTAGCCGGTATGCGATTCTGTCATTTTATCTGTCTGCATTTTTACGGTGGTATTTGTTAAATTAAACGAACAGATATTACACATAGCATGGAACTGTGGGTTTTTTCTAATGTGGTTTGAAATATTTCAAAAATTTCAATATTTCTGAAATATTTCAAAAATTTCAAATTTCATGAAATCTTTAAAAATTTCGAAATTTTTACCAGCCCTGGTATGAAAAGAAACCTTTGAGTCTCACAGTATTTTTTATGATTGTTTGAGCAAGTACTCTGTAGTGGATATGTAATCGCAAACTAATCTTCAGAAACTCCCGGTAGCATCGATATCTCCAACGTACTCCGGCCTTTCTCCCAACCGCGTGTGCTTGTAAACAAAGTATTAGTGTTACGCGTCGAGCGGGATTATTTAAATCCCTCCCCCACATATCACTGCTTTTTCGATTGTTTATTGAACAAACCTCGGAGTGGAAAAGGTTGGAGACTATCGTTTTGCTACCGATCGCTCAATAAATGAAGAATTGAACTTGAAGACAGTTATCTGAAAATTTAGGACAGTTGTCGCAGATTTTGTGAAATGTAAATGTTTTTGTAGTACAAGGGAGTGTTACGAGTCTTCAATTAACTGTCAAAAGGTGGTGCTTTTAGATATTTTCGGGTTTTTTTTCAGTTTGATTTAAATCAAAAACATCAAAAAAAATCAGATTTAAATAAAAAAACTCAAAAATCATGATTTTTTGAAAAAATCAGATTTTTTCCAGCCCTGTTTTCAACCGATCGTTGGGTATAACAGTCGCTGCACTCATTTTGGCGAGTGTTTCGCAGTTCAACACATCTTTTTCTTTTCTTACATATTTCGCATGCTGCTGGCTTTGGTGGCATAATCCTGCTTCCCAGTGAGCGACAATATTTCATAAAAAGCTACAGTTTTCGAAAAGTGTTGCTAGGTATCAGAACCGAACATCAATTTAATGGAAAAAAAATACCAGGTATATTCAGCCCCGATTATCTGTAGTGAAGAGCAAAACCATCTTCATACAAACCTTCAGCTGCAACAAGCGGAATGTCCATACAATCCGTCACATGCCGTCCGGGAGACTTAACTTTGAGAGCAGTAAATGGCATTTGGCAAAATGGGCAAAATTCGGTTTTGTCGTCATTTTTATGGGTCCGACATTTTGCAAACCCAGAAATATCCTTCCAGTCTGCCGATTTAATATTCACTTTCTTCTTATGCATATTTTGGCATACTGATTTCCGTGCTTGTGTTTTGGCTGACCGCTTCAAACAGGGTGGTTCTTGGGCGATAAACGAAGATCTTACAGCCGTCACTAGTTTTGGCTTGATTATTTTCTTAATGGATTGATACTGCCAAATACTGTCGTCTTCCTCTGTATAATGAAACTGCATGTTATGTGTTGCATCCCAATTTGATAAGCAAATTTTTATTGTACCACGGTACGATTTTTTTCCGAATCAGCGGATTCACTCGTCGTTGTTGTTCTCATCAGAGGTTAGCTGTTTTATAATAACGTGGATTCACTGCGTTGGCCTGTGGAAAAATTAAAAGAGGAAATCAGAGAGTATTTAAGAAAACATGCGCCAAACATGTGCTGCTGTTTACCAACAACGTCGTGATTTCAATATGTGTGTACCATGACACTTCCTGTTCGCCTTCAATCATTTTGAGACTGATATCGCATATAAAATATAACAATACATAATATATCATTTTTTATTTATTGTCTTCATTTTTTATACATGTATACAACTAAACTATGCACGATCAAATAAGAAGAACGTGGAACCATGAAAGCAACGAGCGAATATCTTTTGTGGAAAAGTATCGCAAGTCGGTAGGTTGTAGAATAATTAAGATATACATGAATAATAGTGCAGTACATGAGTTCAAACTTTGATGAAGCCTGGAGTTGCCCAATTACAGTCGTATTTAGAATAAAATATAACATATGAAGCTACTACTGATATTCTACTAATAGTGTTGTGTAAATTTCTTATAGGCTTCAACGAAAGATTCAAACGCTTGAAAATTTCTCTAAGACTAGAACCACAATCCTTTGTAAATGGGTTTCACGAAATGGCAAACCGTGTTGGGTAAATACGCGTAATGCCTAAAATCTTTTGCCGTTTCACGAAATAACCTAAAAGTTAGGTTATTTCACGAAATTACCTAAAAATCTTACATTTTATTTCACAAATCGGCGAACCAAGATCAGGCAAAATTGTGAAATAAGCTTATTTTTGCTCGAAATTACTTACAATCGTGACAAATATTGTGTCTTTTACCTTTTATAATTGCAATAAGATTACTTCAGTTTTCAAATACAATAAATACATCATAGTTGGTTTGTTCCTTTAATTAATACATCACGGTTGATTGCAACTGATCACAAGCTTTTAACGCGATCATATTAACTGTAATTCATGGTGATGCACACAAGTGTTTGTGTTTCTTTTTGATTTATTTAATTGCAATTAGGATAAATTTCAGAACACACTGAACTAGGTTAAGATGATGTACTCAGGAACTAGTCACCGATTTTCCGTTAGCCTACCCTGAAAAGAACATCCTATAACGTCTGCTTTTACCTACTCGGGAATTAAGCGGTTTTCATGGATTGATCATAATAAGGAAACTTTCTCCATATTGGCCCTCCGTAGAAGATATATTTTGATATAACTTTGACCTGAAATTGGGACGTTTTTATCAAATTCCTAAAAATGGGAGAATCAAATGAAGATAAGTACAAACAGGAACTGTACAAAGTATTTGAACAGCACAAATCTGTCTTTATGCCAAAAGACCAATATTACTCGACTTTGGAGGAATTAAAAGCATGCGCCTTGAATACCGGCACAAAAAGCAGGCGTGAATATTATATTCTCAACAAGTATGAAATTATTATTATTAACACAAATTTTGGTCATTATAACTCGGATAATATTTAAAAATCTCAATGTTTATTAAAATAGAATTGGAGTATAACGTTACTGGGATACAACAGCTTTAATATTACTCTTAACCGAAATTCTGCATTTTTGTTCATGTCTTTGTCTCAAATGTACGCTAAAGCTTAAAAGATTTTCCTTTTTTTAATTTTCAGATACGAAATTCTGCAATGCAGTGATGTGATATTCATATTGTTCATAGTGTGGTGTGAAACATTCTCGTAGGATTGATTGTATTACCCGTTTTTTTATCAATAAACAATTCAGACTAATGTTTTTTCTGATTCCTGTGATATTCTCTTGTTTTTGATAACAGTTTGCCATTTCACGTAATGGCAAACCGAAAATTTAGGTAATTTCGTGAAATGACCTAAGTTTTAGGTTATTTCGTGAAACCGCAAAAGATTTTAGGCATTACGCGAATTTACCCAACACGATTTGCCATTTCGTGAAATGGCGGGTTTCCAACATTGACTGTAACATATATAGATCACAGGTATAACCATTATTAGTAATATCTTTAACTAGAGAAGTGTATCTGTTACATTTTCGAATTTTAGCTTCTAGCATACACTGTTCAAATGATACAGTCAATTCGAGAATTAAAACATGCTTAGTTTCGCTATCTACTAAAGCGATATCGGGTTTTTGATTTGTTTATACGATGTGGGTTGGGATAGTACTATTCGCAGCAAAGCACATTTATGGTAGATCACAATATATACTCCAATTTCGTGTAATCTGGGATTTCAATGTGTCTGCGATACAGTTTGGTATACTATTGTGCCGCCGCGTCCCTGCTCCAACATCTTTGGGCAGTTATTTAATGTATGAAGAAGCGTTTCATTTCCTCGGCACAACTCACACTTTGAATTCGATTTCTTACCCCATTTCAGGAGGTTTGAGTTCGTTGGCAGCGTGTCTAGAGTCGAGTTTAGGAGAAACTTGGCTACACCTCTAGGGAGATTGTATATGAATGAATTCCATGTCGGATCACCTTGCTCGCTCTCATATGTATTCAAAAACTGTCCATGTTGGATTAGGGACTTAAGATGATTTGACCATGTGTCTTGAATTTCTGAGTTGATTGATTTTACTATGATTTTTTTTCACTATCGGGAGGTCTTATACTTTCGACTAGGGTACTAACTGCTGAGCGGCGTTCAGTGCATTTTGCTATCCAATGCTTCTTGGTTCACGATGTGGTCCACTTTGATGCGTGAAGATGCGTGGGCAATTGAATGGCAGTGTAGGTAAAGCGATTGCACTGTAGGTATATCAGTAAACTGTGGTATATGTAGAATATTCGGGGTTGCTCTTCTGGTAAGACCTAGCCACTTTTTTACATGTTTATTGCAAAGCGCATCAATTTTCGTAAGGTTTGATTTCGATAATTTGTGTAATGTTAGTAGGAATCGCGATGCAGATAATGCGTAATTTTTATACATTTTTGTTTCCTATTCGCCTCTGATAAGGAGTTTATCAATACGATTAAGCCTAGTTTCGAAGTGGTTTAAAATATACTGGTTTCTTTTTGTTTGCCGTGGAATGTCACTTGGGAACCCAAAAATTTATGGGGGTCACTTTCAATGGTTCGATAGGGTCTTTATCTAGAGTAAACTTAATAGGTGTAGGTTTGCCAGACTTTAAGGAGACAGATCTGCATTTTGAGGGTTGAGTCTAAGTTGCATGGATTTAGTCCATGCTGAGATATCGTTCATTAGTTTTTGGTGGGTACGCGAATTTGTAGTACATAAATTAAAGTAGTCGGCAAACGGCGTGCATATTATCTTATTTTCGGCAGTTAATGCATCTTTGAAGGTGTTCAGTTTTTCTAAAATGGGATTAAAAACAATTACAAATATAATAGGGCTTAGGGGATCACCCTGAAAAACTTTGTTTGAGTTTAAATGGTTCCGAATTCCAGTTTTTTTCCAACGATTTTGCCAGAGATAGCACGATATATATAAAATAATATATATATATATACACTCACACTTTAGGATATTTATATATAAGTGTTATTTATATAAAGGTTGTTTGTGTATATACTTTGCAAATAAGAAGTTAAGGTGAGATTACCCGTGTATATATATTATGAATTTTTATGGGGCGAGTTGTTTTAATGAAACTATCAGAGGAAGAAAATGATGGTAAGATTTGGGAAGATATCATGGAGGAGAGGGAGGGGGGCTTAAGATGGAAGAAGCGATGGGGAAGAAAAGGGTAGAAGGGAAGTGGGAAGAGGCCGGGGAACAGGACGGTCGAATTTTTATTTTGGCTTTGCACTGCCCTGAATTTTTTCCGTTCATTCTTGTTTTATTCACACTCATACGAGACCACTCTCCCAGGTTCTTTTTTACGTAGACATGTTCTTCAAACAGGATTTTAAAGCCTCAAGAGGCTCTTCATTAATAAGCGAAATCACACTTTGAGCGTTCCCAATAAAAATAACTGGGTAAAAAATGGAAGAAATAATAGAGAGACTCCGGTTCCCTCGCAATCGAAATTCAAGATTCTTTCTTATTTTATTCGAAAACCGAAAGTGTAATTTGACTCTTTAACGTTTGGCGAGGGGATAAATACTTATAAGCTGCTCCTTGCAACTAGTTTTCCGGCCGGTTGAGGATGCTAAGATGAAAAACAAGTGTATTACTGAACGACATTGTTCGTGAAAATTGTGCAAATGCCAGGGCTGGAAAAAACCGATTTTAAAAAAATCATGATTGTTGATATATATATATATATAAGCACCCTCTTTTAACCGTTTATTGAAGACTCATTATACTCTCTTGTAAGCCATTTCTAAACACATTTACAGTTCACAAAATAGGTGAAAACTGTCCTCAACTTTCAAATGTTCAGATAACTGTCTCATGCTCAAATGGTTATAATACTATAAGGTGCAAGGCCTTCTTTGCAAACAATACCGGTGTTGGGTGCCGGCATTGACCTGCTTGAAGCGTGTTGTCCGTCGATAACCCCCCTCCCCCCACCAACTCGGAGACTCATGTGCACTAATAAGCGTACGGTACGAAATGCCTTGTTTAAGCAAAAGGTGTCTTCAAGTCCTTTCACTGCAAATGATCTGCACACAGGAGACACAATTAAAAAAGAAAATACAGTGCATAGAAAAAAAAATTAAAAATTAAATATCGTGATTTTTTAAAATGCTAATTTAAATCACGATTTAAATCAACTGATTTAAATCATACCAGCCCTGGCAACTACTGTGTACTTAACCCTTGTCGTTTTCCGTAGATGTTCAGTTTAAATTTGTTGGCCTCGAATGAGCTGAATTCGGCAATAGTAAACTTTTCGACACTTTTTTTCCAATTGGCGGGGGTGGGATGGCTCTGTAAACACAACTTTTAGAATGTATGGATGTTTTAAGTTGTTAAGTGTAAATGTTTCGCGTCGTATTAGTTTTGATATCCGAGAAATATCGATAGCTTGTCTTTTTGCGGAATAACTAAATAGGGCTGATCCGGTTAGTGGCTTGACACTACGGCGCTGTTATAGTACAAGCACTGTTTGTTTTTCTGTTATGTGTGGCTTTTATTCGGCCATTTTCCATTGAAAAAAGGTGCGGAAATCTGCCCTGCTTCACTACAAATCCTCCATCCCGGGTATTAGAGGACGGTGGGAGTTTTTCCTCCTTCTTCCGAACTTGGATATCTTGTCCTACATTCCCATAGGCCAAAAAAAGACAGCGTTCATAACTGCAACACATGACTCATCCTGGTGGGAGAGTGGGGGGGGGGGAGGTATTTTGGTGTCAAAATAGTGCGCTGCTTGTCATAACACAAGATATTAGATGATCCACTTCAAAAGTGAAAGCTACTTCCAGGTACTGCACAAACATTGCGAGCAGTAATAGATATTAGATGACCCATTCTAAAAGTGAAAGCGACTTCAAGGTACTGCACAAACATTGCGAGCCGTTACGTAATTACTCCCATATATGCAACAACTTCGCAGCCAAATGAAAACACGCTAATAGCTGCAGGTGAGTAACGCACAAAAAGATCAATTACACGAAATGCAAGAAATGGGTCGATAATTTTGCTGCTTATGTTTCCAAGTATTCTAAAGAATGCAGGAACGTAGCAGAATCTTCTGGAATGGAAAATGCTGAAATCCCAAGCGTGCTTAATAACTATCCTTAATTAACAAAAGAGCCGACGGGGGAGGGGCGGTGGAGGGTCATGTGCAATTTTCGTTCGTTCGACTCTGGGCCTATTTGACGTAATGACGTCATATGCCTTTCTTAATTTCGCAACACCTGTCAAAAGTTGAAAGAAGCGCTCGACTAAGAACACCCATACAAAATTTGAAGTCGAGACGATTTCCGTCATCAAATTATTTGCACACAAGATCCTGTCCAAATTATATGTGTATTTTACTTGATGACGTCATACGAAGTACTCGTTGGTTGTAATCGCTACACAATTTGACAGAATCTTTCCAACTTAGCAAGCCAGAAACCCACTAAGTTTAAACTTTCTCCGGTGTTCAACAGCTGAGAAATCTTTATTACAAAATTTTAACGTAATGATATCGCACGCTTTTCTAAAGTTTGCTATATCCGTCAAAGTTGATAGAGCCAAGGAACATGCAGATAAAATTTGAATTCGATACGACTTTCCAGTATCGAGATATTTTGCACACAAGATCATGTTCACAATATATGCATATTTTACGTTATGACGTCATACACCACACTCGTTCGTTGCACCCGAGACAAAATTTGAAAGAATCTATAGAACCTACCAACAATCCTACCAAGTTCCGACTTTCTAAGATGTTCAGCGACTGAGTAATTTCGACACAAGATTTTTACGTAATGACGTCATACGCCTTCATAACATAACATAGCATTTTATTCACAACAGACTGACATACACACGTACTTACATACACACACAGAACGTACAAACATTACACGTCTTCCCTTGATCAGGGAGGCATAACAACAATAGAAAAACATAAAAATTCTAATTTTCTTTCACTATGCACATTTTCAAATTTAACAAGCCATCATAGGATGCTTTAACAGCTATTTTACATATTATTCAACCCTTTAATAGCCAATATGTGAATCTGTTTCTGGAAAAATGGAATTTTGTTTATTTATTCCCCGTTTTTTTCTATCATTTCTGTCCGAGGGAGTGGGGACAGATTTGGTTAGAGTATATCTAACTGGTGACAAAAAAATGCCGAATTCCAACTCCACTAAATAAGCCAGCTGCAAGTTTTGCAACCCCATCGACTTAAATATACATCATTTGTGATTTTTGATAAACTAAATTTGTTTTGAACCACGGAAGATGGTCTTTTCAATTTCACCAGTTTGGATCTAACATAAGCCAAATCACACTTTAGGTGTATCGAATACAATTCGCAAGAAGTTTAAATTTCGACTGCGAGGGAATCGGGTAAAAATGAAAGAAATGATAGAAAAATATCAAATCAAATGAAATCGTTTTATTTCGTTCTGAGTTATATAGATCATAAATCACAAGTAATACAATATATTTAACGCTATCAATAGAAGGAAAAAGACACATTCAGAAAGTATGAAACTTATCAAGAGAATTACCTTTTAACATATTTAAACTTTAACATTTCGACAGAAAGTGAACAATTAAAACATGCGACATAGGTAGTAATTTTTGTAAAATTCAGTTGGAAGCTTCCAAATTACGAAAATTAATAGAAGAGAGCGTTTACATTTTAAAGAGTTTATTGTTTTGTATTAAACAGATTTTCAAGTGCTCATTTTTAAGCTTAGCCGTAGATGATAATAGTTCTAAGGATATTCAGGTGAAGTTCTTACACATCATTAAACAGATAGCTGTAAAGGACGAATTTTTTTAACAATTTCTTCAACAGCATAATATTTTGTAGCCGACTTTACATTAACAGGCAGTGAGTTATGCATATTATCTCCTCCTACACTTACACACTTTGATTTTAATGTAGTCCTAGCATAACGTACTTTAAATTTACCGATGTTTCTCGGCACATATTTGCCGTCATAGTCCTGCAAATTAAATTTGCATTGCAGATTAGGAGGCAGTAAATTCAACTTAGCTTTTTGAACCACTATAAGTGTCTTAAGTTTAATTAAATAAGTGAATTTTAGTATTGAAAATCTGTGAAATAACATAGTTGTGCGTTCAAGCCTATGCACTTTTGCAATTATTCTTATTACTCTTTTTTGCGCCCTCGTAATACAATGGATATTGTTTTTATATCACTACCCCAGATTTTCGTGCAATACGATATACTGGACTAGTGTGCAAGCCCACATATTCCCCACAGGCCCCCATCAGTTAAACACGGCCATCAACAGCTAACATTTCCCAAGTCCAGCTGGTCCATTTTCCTTGAACGAACCTGGCCCATTTACAACACCGATCTGTGTTTGTTCGCATAGAAGCTACATATCAAGTTTCATTAATATCCTTGCAGGAGTTTTTAAGTTATCGTGTTAACAAACTCTTGATGACAGACCGATCGACAGACCGACAGACACACGCGGTCGATCGCATATATCCCCCCTGTGGGGAATAAATAGGCAAAAACATTGAATTGTGTAAGGTTTGCAGGGACTCACTTTCTAATATTTTACTTGCTTTGAAAATGACCGAAGTACATTTTGCCAGTTTACTACTAACTCTGTCAATATGGTATATCCAACAAAGTTTTTCATCGACTAGAACGCCCAAAAATTTCGTTACTTGCACTGTATCTATTTCTGTGCTGCCTGCACCATAAAGACATATTTAGTGCAACTCTATTTTTAAAAATCATTTAATTTGTTTTCGCAGGATCTAAAGATAACTTATTTATACTAAACCAAGTATTAAGCTTTTGCAGTTCATAACTAATATTTGAACATAAACTTAAAATATTTTCTCCAGAGGCAAAAATATCTGTATCATCTGCGAAAAGGACAGACTTCAGTTATTCAGAAACTTTAACTGTATCATTAATATACATTATAAAAAGTAAGGGGCCAAGAATTGACCCTTGAGGTACTTCACAGGATACCAACACCCATTAAAATATACGTAATGCTTTCGGTTCCCAAGATAACTTTCTAACCACGTTTTTGCTATATCCCGTACCCCATAGTATTTAAGTTTTTGCAATAATAGTTGCTGACTGACTGTATCAAAAGCTTTCTTAAGGTCTTGAAATACACCAATAGTTACTTTTTTTTAGTATCTAGATTATCATTGATTTGTTCGATCAGGTCCATTGCAGCTAGAGAAGTTGATCTGTTGGCCCTTAACCCATATTCTGAATCACAAATCAAGTTAAATATTTCAATGAAGTCATTGAGTCTTTTATTGAATGCTTTTTCTAGTATTTTTGAAAATTGTGGTAAGTGATACACCAGACGATAATTTACAACTGGCTTTGTGTACAGAAAATATTTTCGCTACAATTGAAGTATACCATTGAAAAGAGATAAACACTGCAAATATAAGCAAACGGACAGACAATATAACGTATAACATTTTTAACAAAGGCCAGATCTAAATCATCGCAGTCGGTGGACGTTTTACTTTTACAGCTATTAACAATGTTCAGATTTTCTACTTCGTTTACTGGAAAGATGAACATTGTGTTTTCTTTTGTTTTGAGTACGTAGTCGTGGATAGTCAACTATTTTAATTTCACCTGCTAACTTAGCACCAACATTTTGCAAAGAAGTTGTTAAAACCATTTGACATATCTTTGATGTCAGTCAGTTTTCTGTTCTCGTCACTAACGAAATATTTTGGGATGCTTGCAACGTGCCGATTAAGCTTAATAATTTTATCTAATATTTTCCGAGTTTCCTTGATGCTATTTTTGTGTAAGTTTAATAGATCGTTATAATACTTTTTTGCAAAGTTATAATGCTTTTTTGTAAAGTTATAATACTTTTTTGCAAAGTTAAATTTAACATATTTCTGTAATTTCTTAAGATAGAGAAGAAATATCGCAAAACAACTCATACTGGGAACATAAAAGAAATTGAAAATAGAAAATATTTGTGTAAACCGTTAATAAATTTTTGGTGCAAGAGAAATTTGACATTTAGGGGAAATCTCTCTACCACATTCTTTCATTTTTTTACTCGGTTATTTTTATTTGAATCACAGAATTTTTGCGCATTTTTACTGGAAACTCCCAAAGTGTGATTTGGCTATTCGTTCTCCACCCACTCGTATATCCTTACGAGCATCAAAACTGCTTTCAATCAAAACGCAAAAACGTTTTTACAAAAATCCAAGTACGAATCCACTGATGGCCAGTTCTATCACAGGAACTGTGACCCTTTCTGTCAAAGGAAGGGTCACAGTGGAAAGGGTCTGCTGAGACTAGCGATTCTTGCGGACGCCTTCGTGCAATGCATTGTGGGTAACTGAGGGCATAATGAATGATATTTGGAGTTTATCGCACTGTTTCAAACCAATAGAAATTCTTCGAAATTTAAGTTAACTAATAAAATTTTTCTAAACGGTAAGAACTCACTTCCTGGCATGTGACAAGTATAGGCCAAAATGTATGCAATGGACTGAAAAGTGCACTGTTATATTTGGTATAAAACAATGAGACACTATGCGTTTTGCCCCGACGCAAGCACTGGCAGTTTTTGATCACGTGATGAAAATGTTATTTCATAGTATTATGTATTTAACTATTTGTCTTACAATTATCCCTTTTTTAGAACTATATCTTTTTAGTTGGTTTGCTCGTATTTTTTATTAATCTTGCTATAGTTTCCGCTTAGAATAATTAGCGGTATATAAATGACGCGTAATAATAATCATAATAAATCAGAGAAGTTTTATTCAGACATTTTATTTTTAAACTTTTCTATTGAAATCATGGAAATGCACGCCTGAGGGGGGGGGGGGACCTAGTTTCACTGACACACTTGTTTTATTTTATTTGACTATATTGGGAAGCACAGGGGTTTGATCAGGCTTGTTGTCATACAAATGTCCTGTATTTAGGCGAACTTTTTCAATTTGGTCTTCCACGATGCCCCAAAGTTTATGCATTCAGGCCCCATCGCACAATAAGCAAGTTAGTTAACAGCAAGTCTTATTGTGTCGTTTTCTGTCTTAAAACATACGAAATACAAGACATGACGCTTGTAAAAGTATACTAATGCATACCAAAGCGTACTTATTTCAATATTTGCAAACTAATGGATGCAATATCGTACAAGACTTAGCATGCTTTAGTTTGCTTTATTACGACGTTTCGTGCGGTTATTATGTGTCCAAATAGACTAGATAATACATAAAACGAAATTAAAACTTATTTAATAATGCTTTGTAAACTTTATTTTAAACATAAAAACAATACAATATAAAGGAGCTAAAAAATTGGTTAGCTAAGGATTTCACGTTACTTAATTTGATATGGCTTAAATAATAGACTTTCATACCCAAGTGCAACAAAAACTAGAAGTCAGAAACCTGAAACGCCAGCAATTGCATATGTTCAGCGGAAAGGTAGCTGTGGCATTTTAACTTGATAATTTCCAAACTGTGAATGATATTGCAAAGAAAAAGTTTCAAATTTGAATATATATAAGGTCATTTTAAATTTTTGGATAAAAAATTCGATATAAAACCAAAAACGATATTTTACGAGTAAAAATTAATTCGCTATTTTTAGATAGGTTTCCCTTTATATTTGTTCATGCAGAATATAAGCAATTTTAACCCAGCCCATACTTAAAGTACTCTCATTATCTTTGAAAATGGACATGGATTCAGGCAGACGCAGCATGACGAGTGTCAGAAACCAATGTTGTTCCTCCCTATCTGGAAGCACAGGAATTTTATGGCCTGTTATGCACTAGGACGTCTAGGCAGGTATCGATGTAACCCATATGCTGACTTGTCTATGATCAGTCTTTTCTGACATTTTGGACACCAAGAAACCGTTTTCTAGCATCTCTTCTTTCGCCCCTTGCTTTTCCAACTCTCGGATCATTTCGTCTATTTCAGTAGCTTTGTCTGAGCCCGGTTGGCACGAGGCTGTTGGATCGTCCTTGACTTATGAGCGGTATGGGCGGTTTTGAACCCAGCTATTTCTTTTTGAAAGGAAATGGGTAACCGACATTTGGCCAGCAGATTGCTTGTCATGGTCTCCCCAGGATTGCAAGAAGTTTTTCGGCCTACGGGCAAGGAGGTACTGCAAGCTAGAAAACTTTCGGAGCCGGCAATGAAGTCGCACAAAGACTAGACCTTCCCTTTGGTTGGCTATCTGTATTGTTACTGTTTAGTTTTTTATTTGTTTGATGCTTAAGGTTCCGCTCAGCAACTAGGATGGATATACTAGTTGAAATTGTTGGCTGGCTTGGAGCGTTTGTGCGAAGGTTTTGACAGGAAAATTCACTTATGATGAACCGACGGTGTGGAGCGCTGTCTTTCTGCTTGGGTTGTTGGCGACAGAAGGGGCACAATCCTTAAAGCATTATCGCTAGGTCTTACGAAAGAGCTCTGCCTGCTTCCTTCACTCGTTCGCTGTTTCCTGGGAAAATTTGCTCTTACTTCCAGTATGGGAGCGCAACGTAGAACTTGATAAGAAGTGAAAGGAATGCGCCCTGGCGGAGATGCATTCGCCAAGTCGCACGTGTCTAAGATGAGACTCGACAGTTTGATCCGACCCACGTCCTTGTGTAGGTCAACCATCCGTGTTTTCAAGGTCTTCAGAGTGTGGCCTTGAAACGACATAATACCACAAGATGTGATGAGTTCCCACTTTCAGCGACTTAGCATCTTTTTACCAAATGAAATGTCTGAATTTGTGCGGGTTTTTTCGAAGGTTGTTTGAGAGCTTTCAACTGAAAAAGTGTCTGTCGCGCAATAGGTTTCTTTGATTGGGGTTTAATGTTCCTTTCAAATGCTATGAAGGCTTAACATACAAGTGGAAATCGAAGAAAGAATGTACAAATAGTAGAAGAGCCAAACAAAAAATCCGATTCGTCGCCTCCTACAACATGTATGAAACAGTTTTCGCCAACCCAGAAGGGTACCCGCGATAGGGGCCACGATGGACTGTAATTCTTGGAGGGATGGACACGGGACAGAGCAAGTTCTTCGCTTGCTTCCTAATTTTTGTGCACGAGAACTGTATTAAAATGGCCTCGCTGGTTGACAACGCTATAAGTGCACTGCAGGGGGAGGGGTTTTTCTGAAAACATAGGTATATGTTGATGATCTTTGACAGCAAAGTGTGTGCGACACTCTACTTGAGCTAAGCGATTTCTTGATTCGCCTTTTTGAATAGCACATCTCCTGATCTGCAGATTTGCTAAGAAATGAGCGATAAAATTTGGGTAAAGAGCTCTTGTACCTAGGTTTGGTGAAGTGTGGAGACCTGATTCAAAAGGAGAATACCCGCTGAATCTTCATCTGTCATCAACCTCATCTCTTTCGGGAAGTCTTTTCAATGTTGGTGCCAAAGATAACACTATGAACTTGAAGTCATCGGAATGGAGACTGTTAAACCAAGCTTGTATCTCGTTTGCAATGTGGAGATATCTCAACAGAGCAGCCAGCTTCGTGGAAAATAACTTTGGTTATTTGTCATAAGTGTGTGTTGTTTTTGCTTTATGGGTAGAGTCTGCATAGGAAAAAACAAGGAAAATTAAAAGGGTCAGGAGAATTCGTTGGTAACTGAGATTTATGAAGCGACGGAGAAAGTTCCCACTGCACCGGAAGATTCAATTGCTCTGCAGATGCCGTGAACGAGGATCCAGAAAGTTGATATGTGATATGTATTGTATTGTTCTTAAGATTTCTTTCAACTGCTATGGTCATGTCGGGATCCCCTTGCCATATTATACTGAAATGGGGCATTCCAGCCCTTCTTCTAACCCTTACATTTGAAATGCCTCACAAGGTGGCAAGGAAGAGTCCCAATTTTAAAGTGTCAGGTATGACCGGACCGGAGTTTGAACCCACGATCTTCGAGTCTCGAGGCGGACACTCTAACCACTAGGCCAACGAGGCTGGTATATATATATATATATATATATATATATATATATGTGTGTGTGTGTGTGTGTTATCGCTGAACTGAGAAGGGGGCTACTTTGTCCAAAATAGACTTGGTTGCGTTGTTTTAGTTCTTCCACCTCTGTCTAACGATGAGCAATCACTGCTGTGCTATAAGTCCAGTTTGTAGACTGTTTCAGAAAACCCTTTGCCCTTATTTTTTTCTGTTTCCTTGCCTCTGACTCAACATCAGGCTCAAGCACAATGGTTGAAGAGAACGAAAACCCAAATAACAGACCTTGCTTTGGGCGTATCCAAGCCTGGACTGCCCAACGTATGCGTGGATGACTGGGCAGAACGCTTATCACTGTGAGCTGATTCTGGTATGTGCGTCCTCCATCCCAGGAGAAGTATGGGCACACTTCATACAAGTTCAGGTTGAAGATTAGCCTCGGTCATGACTGCAAAATAAGCGCAAGATACTAGTTTACTGGAAATGAGACCAGTTACTTAAGCACTGGAAAATCGAACTGGTTAGTCGAAATTTCTCCGAATGCAGAAAAAGGTATCTCCCTTCTCTCCAGACATAGCAGAGCAGGTTCTAGAACGACAGAGTTGTCAGAAGTGGAGTAATCGAGCACAGCAAAAACAGACCAACAGCTTGGTATCTGAGTGCTGAAGATAGCTTGTAGTCAAGACAGGCACTGTGGAATGACACGATTCAAAATGATATGTGTAAGCATCAGCTGTTTGCTGTTGTCATGAATCCAGTTTTTAGTTTGTTTGATGTTTAACGCTGCGTTCAGCCACTGGGATCGATCAATTAAGACTCACTTGCCAAAGGAACAAGTAGAGGAATCAGAGAGAAATAAATTCCGATTAGTCGCCTCTTACGACATGGACGGGACAGACGGCAGTGGAGAATGCGACGCACACTTCTTGCCAAAGCATAAATTCCCCCCCCCCATGATGTAAACTAAGCAACATACAACTACAACTTTCCAGACTGCCGACTCCTGTCTGAATTCTGGCTTTTGTTGCATCGCATTTCTCGGCACTTATGGGTGATAAAGTGGGTTATTATTAGTTAATAAACAAAAAAAGCCTTTTTTCGTGTGAAGAATGGCGTGTGCTTGCCAAAACACTTGAAACTGAGTTCCTGTTCACTTCTGACTGGCTAATTAGACTGACGAAGAGTATTGGAGCTGAAATGAAAAAATTAAAAAATGTTTCTATTCAATGAGAGGAAACCAGTCTAAAGGTAAATACAAACGGATTCAAAGCTTTTATTAAGTAAAATTGGTTTAAAACATAGGCATCGGAGATGCAGAGCCGTTAGCCAATAGCAGTGACATCACTACGGGCGAGTTATCTCTTTGAGATATGTCCCGGCGAAAAGCAACATTTAAGTGTCACGGAATGGGGAGACGAACGGTTAATTGCACAACTACAGTTCATCTGCTTTTTGTCTTCGAGGTTTGTTGAAGCTCCGATAAATAGTTTTTGATATATCACCCGGACAAGAAAACGTTTCAAGTGCGACGGACGGACCGACGGACGGACGTTTGACAAATGGAACCCTCTACACTATATATACTTCCTTTCTGTAAGGTTTGATGAAGATACGATGAATACGTTTTGAGATATCGCCCAAAATGAACAAAATGAACCCCTGTTGCACATCTACACTATATATGCTTTCTTTCTATAAGGTTTGATAAGATCCGATGAAAATTTTTTGAGGTATCGCCCGGACAAAAAAGTCGGGACGGACAGATGGACGTACAAGTGACAAACTGAACACCCCGTTGCACATCTACGCTATATATGCTTTCTCATGTAAGGTTTTGTGGAGCTCCGATAAGTAGTTTGAGATATCGCCCGGACAAAAAAAAAAGGTTATGGACAAACAGACGGACGGATGGACGGACAGACCGATACCAATAATCTTCAGCCAATATTGGTCGAGGGTGAAAATGAATAGCAATCGTGAAAAGGACAGTAAAAACATTCTGGCCTAACTTTGTGAAGTATGGAATTACTCCAGCAAATAGTTTCTCGTTATTTGACGTAGTTTTGGAGGTCTTACGGATGAACGGACAGACAGGGAACACAGGCTCTACAAAATGGGTATAGCCCATGTGGACTACCTCGGCTAATAATAAGCTGTGCGTTTACGCAAATAAAATACAAGCTTCACATTTATGGTAAGCAGGCATGAACACGATTTGGGTAGCTAATTCAAAGGCATAAAAGATGTAAATTCCGTGTTTATTCAAAAATATTTGCTTTGAAAAAGCACACACATTTGGAATTAAATAACACTTAGGTGTCTTTTTTCTATCTCAAATGCTGACAAAAACAGGCCTGTATTCTGCTTTCAAGTTACGCTGCAGTGCTTTACCAATAGAACAAACAGTACATCATAAACAAATATCCTGCAATGCCTGGGTCACAGTATAATATTACTCAGGGCATGCCATTTTAACATTTATTGGGCGATTATTGACAAAGAATCAATTTCTGATCGGTGAAATTGGTAATATCAAGAATTAGTGTTTCATCAAACATTTTTTATATCAATAATTAATTATCACCATTTGCAACTATATTTTTGATATCTAGAAATGTATTCTTGGACTAAAAGCAAGTCCTGATATAAATTACTATTTGGATATTTATTGATATCAAAAATGATTTAATTGCTTGATTTTTAGACATCGAAAGATCAATTCTTGACAGCAAAAAATTAAATATTTGATTGTAAAATCTCACTTTTGAGTTCGATAGTTCATTTTCTTTTTATTGAAAAAGAACTATTTTTGATAACATTATTGCAGAATAAGACTTCTTTAATTTATATTTGCATCGTTGTAAAGAGAAGATATGTTATACATCCCCTACGCAGTTACAACGATACTGTAAGGTGCCTGAAATATTTCAGGAACGTTGTAAACTTCGATTTGACAGTTTGTAACACACACATTTGTAATTGAAATTACACTTACGAGTCTGTTTTTCTCTCAAATGTTGACAAAAAGAGGTCTATATCTTGTTTTTAAATTACACTTCGGTCCTTTAACATAGAACAAACAGTACATCATAAACTAGTATCCTGCCATGCGTGGGTCACAGTACAATAATACTTATGGAATGCCATTTTAACATTGATATGGCGATTATTGACAAAGAAACAATTTCTAATCCGTGCCACTGATTTTCTATATCATGAATTAATGTTTGATCGGACATTTTTATATCAATAATTAATTATCACCATTTGCAACTATATTTTTCATATCTCGAAATGTATTGGTCTAAAAATAACTCTTGATATAAATTAATATTTGGATATGTCAAAAATATTTATTGATAACAAAAATGATTCAATTTCTTGATTTTCAGAGATCACCAGATCAATTCCTGACAGCAAAACTTAAATATTTGATTGTGAAATTCACTTTTGAGTTTGATAATTCATTTTCTTTCTATTTATATCAAGAACTGTTTTTGACAACACTTTTCCAGAATAAGACTTCTTTAATTTATATTTGCATCGTTGTACCTGAGAAGATATGTTAATATATCCCCTACTCAGTTACAACGATACTGTTAAGCCGCAGAGTTTTAATTGGGACCACAAAAATATATCGATTAAGTTTGTAAGGTGCCTGAAATATTTCAGAAACGTTGTAAAACTTCCAGATTTGGGCCTTGAAAATTTTACAAGTTTCCTTGAAGCTAGAAATCAGCCATTGTGATATTTTCTAAGAACTGCTCTCATTTCTGACCAAAATTGTGGTAATTAACATAGCATGACTACAAGTCTCCGGCCTTTGATACCAATTTTACGAACAGGATCAAGTGCCTGAAATATTACAAACACTTTACAAACTTCGTGACTGAGAGCTTCCTGAAATTTCAAAAACTTCACCCGAAAACTTCGATTTGACAGTTGATAACACACACATTTGAAATTTTAGTTACACTTGGTCTTTTTTCTATCTCAAGTGTTCACAAAACCGGTGTATTTTGCTTTTAAATTACACTCCGATGCTTTAACAATAGAACAGACAGCACATTACAATATCATGCAATGCGTGTTTCACAGTACAATATTGCTTATGGAATGCCATTTTAACATTTATATGGCGATTATTGACAAAGAAACAATTTTCAAATCCGTGACACTGATTTTCTATAACATGAATTAATGTTGGATCGAACATTTTTATATCAATAATTAATTATCACCATTTGCAACTATATTTTTCATATCTCGAAATGTATTGGTCTAAAAATAACTCTTGATATAAATGAATATTTGGATATGTCAAAAATATTTATTGATAACAAAAATGATTTAATTTCTTGATTTTCAGAGATCACCAGATCAATTCCTGACAGCAAAACTTAAATATTTGATTGTGAAATTCACTTTTGAGTTTGACAATTCATTTTCTTTCTATTTATAACAAGAACTGTTTTTGACAACACTTTTCCAGAATAAGACTTCTTTAATTTATATTTGCATCGTTGTACCCGAGAAGATATGTTAATATATCCCCTACTCAGTTACAACGATACTGTTAAGCCGCAGAGTTTTAATTGGGACCACAAAAATATATCGATATATCGGTTAAGTTTGTAAGGTGTCTGAAATATTTCAGGAACGTTGTAAAACTTCCAGATTTGGGCCTTGAAAATTTTACAAGTTTCCCTGAAGTTAGAAATCAGCCATTGTGATATTTTCTAAGAACTGCTGTCATTTCTGACCAAAATTGTGGTAATTTAATCAGCATTGCAACAAGTCTCCGGCCTTTGATACCAATTTTACGATCAGGATCAAGTGCCTGAAATATTTTAAGCACTTTACAAACTTCGTGACTGAGAGCTTCCTGAAATATCAGAAACTTCGCACGCAAACTTCGATTTGACAGTTGATAACACACACATTTGAAATTTTAGTTACACTAAGTATCTTTTTTCTATCTTAGTGTCTCTTTTATCTCAAATGTTGACAAAAACAAGTGTATATTTTGCTTCCAAATTACAATCCGATGCTTTAACAATAAAACAAACAGTACATTATAATTAAACCTAATATCCTGCAATGCGTGGGTCACAGTACAATATTATTTATGGAATGCCATTTTAACATTTATATGGCGATTATTGACAAAGAATCAATTTCTGATCCGGGACACTGACTTTCTATATCATGAATTAATGTTTGATCGAACATTTTTATATCAATAATTAATTATCACCATTTGCAACTACATTTTTGATATCTCGAAATGTATTCTTGGCCTTAACGAAATTCTTGATATAAATTAATACTTGGAGAGATCAAAAATATTTATTGATAACAAAAATGATTCAATTTCTTGATTTTCAGAGATCACCAGATCAATTCCTGACAGCAAAACTTAAATATTTGATTGTGAAATTCACTTTTGAGTTTGATAATTCATTTTCTTTCTATTTATATCAAGAACTGTTTTTGACAACACTTTTCCAGAATAAGACTTCTTTAATTTATATTTGCATCGTTGTACCTGAGAAGATATGTTAATATATCCCCTACTCAGTTACAACGATACTGTTAAGCCGCAGAGTTTTAATTGGGACCACAAAAATATATCGATTAAGTTTGTAAGGTGCCTGAAATATTTCAGGAACGTTGTAAAACTTCCAGATTTGGGCCTTGAAAATTTTACAAGTTTCCCTGAAGCTAGAATTCAGCCATTGTAATATTTTCTAAGAACTGCTCTCATTTCTGACCAAAATTGTGGTAATTAACATAGCATGACTACAAGTCTCCGGCCTTTGATACCAATTTTACGAACAGGATCAAGTGCCTGAAATATTACAAACACTTTACAAACTTCGTGACTGAGAGCTTCCTGAAATTTCAAAAACTTCACCCGAAAACTTCGATTTGACAGTTGATAACACACACATTTGAAATTTTAGTTACACTAAGTGTCTTTTTTCTATCTTACTGTCTTTTTTATCTCAAATGTTGACAAAAACAAGTGTATATTTTGCTTCCAAATTACAATCCGATGCTTTAACAATAGAACAAACAGTACATTATAATTAAACCTAATATCCTGCAATGCGTGGGTCACAGTACAATATTATTTATGGAATGCCATTTTAACATTTATATGGCGATTATTGACAAAGAATCAATTTATGATCCGTGACACTGATTCTCTATATCAAGAATTATTGTTTGATCAAATATTTTCTATATCAATAACTAATTATCACCATTTGCAACTATATTTTTCATATCTCGAAATGTATTGGTCTAAAAATAACTCTTGATATATATTAATATTTGGACATGTCAAAAATGTTTATTGATATCAAAAATGATTCAATTGCTTGATATTTACAAATCGGAAGATCAATTCTTGACAGCAAAAATTAAGTATTTGATTGTGAAATTCACTTTTGAGTTCGATAGTTCATCTTTGTTTGATATCAAGAACTATTTTTGACAACACTTTTCCAGAATAATACTTCTTTAATTTATATTTGCATCGTTGCACACGAGAGGATATGTTAATATATCCCCTACGCAGTTACAACGATACTGTGCGGTGCCTGAAATATTTCAGGAACGTTGTAAACTTCCCGATTTGGGGCTTGAAAATTTGACAGTTTCCCTGAAGTGACAAATCAGCCATTTTGATATCAGCCATTGTGATATTTTTTAAGAACTGTTCTCATTTCTGACCAAAATTGTGATAATTTAACATGACAACAAGACTCCGGCCTTTGATACCAATTTTATGAATAGGATCAACAGCCTGAAATATTTCAAGCGATTTACAAACTTCGTTACTATGAGCTTCCTAAAATTTCATGAACTTTGCAAACTTCGATTTGACAGTTTGTAACACACACATTTGAAATTGAAATTACACTTACGAATCTGTTTTTCATTCTCAAATGTTGACAAAAAGAGGTCTATATCTTGTTTTTAAATTACACTCCGGTCCTTTAACAATAGAACAAACAGTACATCATAAACTAGTATCCTGCATTGCGTGGGTCACAGTACAATATTACTTATGCAATGCCATTTTAACATTTAACATTTTGATATCAATAATTAATTATCACCATTTGCAACTAAATTTTTGATATGTCGAAATGTATTCTTGGCCTTAACGAAATTCTTGATATAAATGAATACTTGGAAAGATCAAAAATATTTATTGATAACAAAAATGATTTAATTTCTTGATTTTCAGAGATCACCAGATCAATTCCTGACAGCAAAACTTAAATATTTGATTGTGAAATTCACTTTTGAGTTTGATAATTCATTTTCTTTCTATTTATATCAAGAACTGTTTTTGACAACACTTTTCCAGAATAAGACTTCTTTAATTTATATTTGCATCGTTGTACCTGAGAAGATATGTTAATATATCCCCTACTCAGTTACAACGATACTGTTAAGCCGCAGAGTTTTAATTGGGACCACAAAAATATATCGATTAAGTTTGTAAGGTGCCTGAAATATTTCAGGAACGTTGTAAAACTTCCAGATTTGGGCCTTGAAAATTTTACAAGTTTCCCTGAAGCTAGAATTCAGCCATTGTAATATTTTCTAAGAACTGCTCTCATTTCTGACCAAAATTGTGGTAATTAAAATAGCATGACTACAAGTCTCCGGCCTTTGATACCAATTTTACGAACAGGATCAAGTGCCTGAAATATTTTAAGCACTTTACAAACTTCGTGACTGAGAGCTTCCTGAAATATCAGAAACTTCGCACGCAAACTTCGATTTGACAGTTGATAACACACACATTTGAAATTTTAGTTACACTAAGTGTCTTTTTTCTATCTTACTGTCTTTTTTATCTCAAATGTTGACAAAAACAAGTGTATATTTTGCTTCCAAATTACAATCCGATGCTTTAACAATAGAACAAACAGTACATTATAATTAAACCTAATATCCTGCAATGCGTGGGTCACAGTACAATATTATTTATGGAATGCCATTTTAACATTTATATGGCGATTATTGACAAAGAATCAATTTATGATCCGTGACACTGATTCTCTATATCAAGAATTATTGTTTGATCAAATATTTTCTATATCAATAACTAATTATCACCATTTGCAACTATATTTTTCATATCTCGAAATGTATTGGTCTAAAAATAACTCTTGATATATATTAATATTTGGACATGTCAAAAATGTTTATTGATATCAAAAATGATTCAATTGCTTGATATTTACAAATCGGAAGATCAATTCTTGACAGCAAAAATTAAGTATTTGATTGTGAAATTCACTTTTGAGTTCGATAGTTCATCTTTGTTTGATATCAAGAACTATTTTTGACAACACTTTTCCAGAATAATACTTCTTTAATTTATATTTGCATCGTTGCACACGAGAGGATATGTTAATATATCCCCTACGCAGTTACAACGATACTGTGCGGTGCCTGAAATATTTCAGGAACGTTGTAAACTTCCCGATTTGGGGCTTGAAAATTTGACAGTTTCCCTGAAGTGACAAATCAGCCATTTTGATATCAGCCATTGTGATATTTTTTAAGAACTGTTCTCATTTCTGACCAAAATTGTGATAATTTAACATGACAACAAGACTCCGGCCTTTGATACCAATTTTATGAATAGGATCAACAGCCTGAAATATTTCAAGCGATTTACAAACTTCGTTACTATGAGCTTCCTAAAATTTCATGAACTTTGCAAACTTCGATTTGACAGTTTGTAACACACACATTTGAAATTGAAATTACACTTACGAATCTGTTTTTCATTCTCAAATGTTGACAAAAAGAGGTCTATATCTTGTTTTTAAATTACACTCCGGTCCTTTAACAATAGAACAAACAGTACATCATAAACTAGTATCCTGCATTGCGTGGGTCACAGTACAATATTACTTATGCAATGCCATTTTAACATTTAACATTTTGATATCAATAATTAATTATCACCATTTGCAACTAAATTTTTGATATGTCGAAATGTATTCTTGGCCTTAACGAAATTCTTGATATAAATGAATACTTGGAAAGATCAAAAATATTTATTGATAACAAAAATGATTTAATTTCTTGATTTTCAGAGATCACCAGATCAATTCCTGACAGCAAAACTTAAATATTTGATTGTGAAATTCACTTTTGAGTTTGATAATTCATTTTCTTTCTATTTATATCAAGAACTGTTTTTGACAACACTTTTCCAGAATAAGACTTCTTTAATTTATATTTGCATCGTTGTACCTGAGAAGATATGTTAATATATCCCCAACTCAGTTACAACGATACTGTTAAGCCGCAGAGTTTTAATTGGGACCACAAAAATATATCGATATATCGATTAAGTTTGGAAGGTGCCTGAAATATTTCAGGAACGTTGTAAAACTTCCAGATTTGGGCCTTGAAAATTTTACAAGTTTCCCTGAAGTTAGAAATCAGCCATTGTGATATTTTCTAAGAACTGCTCTCATTTCTGACCCAAATTGTGGTAATTAAATTAGCATTGCAACAAGTCTCCGGCCTTTGATACCAATTTTACGATCAGGATCAAGTGCCTGAAATATTTCAAGCACTTTGCAAACTTCGTGACTGAGAGCTTCCTGAAATATCAGAAACTTCGCACGCAAACTTCGATTTGACAGTTGATAACACACACATTTGAAATTTTAGTTACACTAAGTGTCTTTTTTCTATCTTAGTGTCTCTTTTATCTCAAATGTTGACAAAAACAAGTGTATATTTTGCTTCCAAATTACAATCCGATGCTTTAACAATAAAACAAACAGTACATTATAATTAAACCTAATATCCTGCAATGCGTGGGTCACAGTACAATATTATTTATGGAATGCCATTTTAACATTTATATGGCGATTATTGACAAAGAATCAATTTATGATCCGTGACACTGATTCTCAATATCAAGAATTATTGTTTGATCAAATATTTTCTATATCAATAACTAATTATCACCATTTGCAACTATATTTTTCATATTTCGAAATGTATTGGTCTAAAAATAACTCTTGATATAAATTAATATTTGGACATGTCAAAAATGTTTATTGATATCAAAAATGATTCAATTGCTTGATATTTACAAATCGGAAGATCAATTCTTGACAGCAAAAATTAAGTATTTGATTGTGAAATTCACTTTTGAGTTCGATAGTTCATCTTTGTTTGATATCAAGAACTATTTTTGACAACACTTTTCCAGAATAATACTTCTTTAATTTATATTTGCATCGTTGCACACGAGAGGATATGTTAATATATCCCCTACGCAGTTACAACGATACTGTGCGGTGCCTGAAATATTTCAGGAACGTTGTAAACTTCCCGATTTGGGGCTTGAAAATTTGACAGTTTCCCTGAAGTGACAAATCAGCCATTTTGATATCAGCCATTGTGATATTTTTTAAGAACTGTTCTCATTTCTGACCAAAGTTGTGATAATTTAACATGACAACAAGACTCCGGCCTTTGATACCAATTTTATGAATAGGATCAACAGCCTGAAATATTTCAAGCGATTTACAAACTTCGTTACTATGAGCTTCCTAAAATTTCATGAACTTTGCAAACTTCGATTTGACAGTTTGTAACACACACATTTGAAATTGAAATTACACTTACGAATCTGTTTTTCATTCTCAAATGTTGACAAAAAGAGGTCTATATCTTGTTTTTAAATTACACTCCGGTCCTTTAACAATAGAACAAACAGTACATCATAAACTAGTATCCTGCATTGCGTGGGTCACAGTACAATATTACTTATGCAATGCCATTTTAACATTTAACATTTTGATATCAATAATTAATTATCACCATTTGCAACTAAATTTTTGATATGTCGAAATGTATTCTTGGCCTTAACGAAATTCTTGATATAAATGAATACTTGGAAAGATCAAAAATATTTATTGATAACAAAAATGATTTAATTTCTTGATTTTCAGAGATCACCAGATCAATTCCTGACAGCAAAACTTAAATATTTGATTGTGAAATTCACTTTTGAGTTTGATAATTCATTTTCTTTCTATTTATATCAAGAACTGTTTTTGACAACACTTTTCCAGAATAAGACTTCTTTAATTTATATTTGCATCGTTGTACCTGAGAAGATATGTTAATATATCCCCAACTCAGTTACAACGATACTGTTAAGCCGCAGAGTTTTAATTGGGACCACAAAAATATATCGATATATCGATTAAGTTTGGAAGGTGCCTGAAATATTTCAGGAACGTTGTAAAACTTCCAGATTTGGGCCTTGAAAATTTTACAAGTTTCCCTGAAGTTAGAAATCAGCCATTGTGATATTTTCTAAGAACTGCTCTCATTTCTGACCCAAATTGTGGTAATTAAATTAGCATTGCAACAAGTCTCCGGCCTTTGATACCAATTTTACGATCAGGATCAAGTGCCTGAAATATTTCAAGCACTTTGCAAACTTCGTGACTGAGAGCTTCCTGAAATATCAGAAACTTCGCACGCAAACTTCGATTTGACAGTTGATAACACACACATTTGAAATTTTAGTTACACTAAGTGTCTTTTTTCTATCTTAGTGTCTCTTTTATCTCAAATGTTGACAAAAACAAGTGTATATTTTGCTTCCAAATTACAATCCGATGCTTTAACAATAAAACAAACAGTACATTATAATTAAACCTAATATCCTGCAATGCGTGGGTCACAGTACAATATTATTTATGGAATGCCATTTTAACATTTATATGGCGATTATTGACAAAGAATCAATTTATGATCCGTGACACTGATTCTCAATATCAAGAATTATTGTTTGATCAAATATTTTCTATATCAATAACTAATTATCACCATTTGCAACTATATTTTTCATATTTCGAAATGTATTGGTCTAAAAATAACTCTTGATATAAATTAATATTTGGACATGTCAAAAATGTTTATTGATATCAAAAATGATTCAATTGCTTGATATTTACAAATCGGAAGATCAATTCTTGACAGCAAAAATTAAGTATTTGATTGTGAAATTCACTTTTGAGTTCGATAGTTCATCTTTGTTTGATATCAAGAACTATTTTTGACAACACTTTTCCAGAATAATACTTCTTTAATTTATATTTGCATCGTTGCACACGAGAGGATATGTTAATATATCCCCTACGCAGTTACAACGATACTGTGCGGTGCCTGAAATATTTCAGGAACGTTGTAAACTTCCCGATTTGGGGCTTGAAAATTTGACAGTTTCCCTGAAGTGACAAATCAGCCATTTTGATATCAGCCATTGTGATATTTTTTAAGAACTGTTCTCATTTCTGACCAAAGTTGTGATAATTTAACATGACAACAAGACTCCGGCCTTTGATACCAATTTTATGAATAGGATCAACAGCCTGAAATATTTCAAGCGATTTACAAACTTCGTTACTATGAGCTTCCTAAAATTTCATGAACTTTGCAAACTTCGATTTGACAGTTTGTAACACACACATTTGAAATTGAAATTACACTTACGAATCTGTTTTTCATTCTCAAATGTTGACAAAAAGAGGTCTATATCTTGTTTTTAAATTACACTCCGGTCCTTTAACAATAGAACAAACAGTACATCATAAACTAGTATCCTGCATTGCGTGGGTCACAGTACAATATTACTTATGCAATGCCATTTTAACATTTAACATTTTGATATCAATAATTAATTATCACCATTTGCAACTAAATTTTTGATATGTCGAAATGTATTCTTGGCCTTAACGAAATTCTTGATATAAATGAATACTTGGAAAGATCAAAAATATTTATTGATAACAAAAATGATTTAATTTCTTGATTTTCAGAGATCACCAGATCAATTCCTGACAGCAAAACTTAAATATTTGATTGTGAAATTCACTTTTGAGTTTGATAATTCATTTTCTTTCTATTTATATCAAGAACTGTTTTTGACAACACTTTTCCAGAATAAGACTTCTTTAATTTATATTTGCATCGTTGTACCTGAGAAGATATGTTAATATATCCCCAACTCAGTTACAACGATACTGTTAAGCCGCAGAGTTTTAATTGGGACCACAAAAATATATCGATATATCGATTAAGTTTGGAAGGTGCCTGAAATATTTCAGGAACGTTGTAAAACTTCCAGATTTGGGCCTTGAAAATTTTACAAGTTTCCCTGAAGTTAGAAATCAGCCATTGTGATATTTTCTAAGAACTGCTCTCATTTCTGACCCAAATTGTGGTAATTAAATTAGCATTGCAACAAGTCTCCGGCCTTTGATACCAATTTTACGATCAGGATCAAGTGCCTGAAATATTTCAAGCACTTTGCAAACTTCGTGACTGAGAGCTTCCTGAAATATCAGAAACTTCGCACGCAAACTTCGATTTGACAGTTGATAACACACACATTTGAAATTTTAGTTACACTAAGTGTCTTTTTTCTATCTTAGTGTCTCTTTTATCTCAAATGTTGACAAAAACAAGTGTATATTTTGCTTCCAAATTACAATCCGATGCTTTAACAATAAAACAAACAGTACATTATAATTAAACCTAATATCCTGCAATGCGTGGGTCACAGTACAATATTATTTATGGAATGCCATTTTAACATTTATATGGCGATTATTGACAAAGAATCAATTTATGATCCGTGACACTGATTCTCAATATCAAGAATTATTGTTTGATCAAATATTTTCTATATCAATAACTAATTATCACCATTTGCAACTATATTTTTCATATTTCGAAATGTATTGGTCTAAAAATAACTCTTGATATAAATTAATATTTGGACATGTCAAAAATATTTATTGATATCAAAAATGATTCAATTGCTTGATATTTACAAATCGGAAGATCAATTCTTGACAGCAAAAATTAAGTATTTGATTGTGAAATTCACTTTTGAGTTCGATAGTTCATCTTTGTTTGATATCAAGAACTATTTTTGACAACACTTTTCCAGAATAATACTTCTTTAATTTATATTTGCATCGTTGCACACGAGAGGATATGTTAATATATCCCCTACGCAGTTACAACGATACTGTGCGGTGCCTGAAATATTTCAGGAACGTTGTAAACTTCCCGATTTGGGGCTTGAAAATTTGACAGTTTCCCTGAAGTGACAAATCAGCCATTTTGATATCAGCCCTTGTGATATTTTTTAAGAACTGTTCTCATTTCTGACCAAAATTGTGATAATTTAACATGACAACAAGACTCCGGCCTTTGATACCAATTTTATGAATAGGATCAACAGCCTGAAATATTTCAAGCGATTTACAAACTTTGTTACTAAGAGCTTCCTAAAATTTCATGAACTTTGCAAACTTTGATTTGACAGTTTGTAACACACACATTTGAAATTGAAATTACACTTACGAATCTGTTTTTCATTCTCAAATGTTGACAAAAAGAGGTCTATATCTTGTTTTTAAATTACACTCCGGTCCTTTAACAATAGAACAAACAGTACATCATAAACAAGTATCCTGCATTGCGTGGGTCACAGTACAATATTACTTATGGAATGCCATTTAAAACATTTATTTGGCGATTATTGACAAAGAATCAATTTCTGATCCGGGACACTGACTTTCTATATCATGAATTAATGTTTGATCGAACATTTTTATATCAATTATTAATTATCACCATTTGCAACTACATTTTTGATATGTCGAAATGTATTCTTGGCCTTAACGAAATTCTTGATATAAATTAATACTTGGAGAGATCAAAAATATTTATTGATAACAAAAATGATTCAATTTCTTGATTTTCAGAGATCACCAGATCAATTCCTGACAGCAAAACTTAAATATTTGATTGTGAAATTCACTTTTGAGTTTGATAATTCATTTTCTTTCTATTTATATCAAGAACTGTTTTTGACAACACTTTTCCAGAATAAGACTTCTTTAATTTATATTTGCATCGTTGTACCTGAGAAGATATGTTAATATATCCCCAACTCAGTTACAACGATACTGTTAAGCCGCAGAGTTTTAATTGGGACCACAAAAATATATCGATTAAGTTTGTAAGGTGCCTGAAATATTTCAGGAACGTTGTAAAACTTCCAGATTTGGGCCTTGAAAATTTTGCAAGTTTCCCTGAAGTTAGAAATCAGCCATTGTGATATTTTCTAAGAACTGCTCTCATTTCTGACCAAAATTGTGGTAATTAAATTAGCATTGCAACAAGTCTCCGGCCTTTGATACCAATTTCAGATCAGGATCAAGTGCCTGAAATATTTCAAGCACTTTGCAAACTTCGTGACTGAGAGCTTCCTGAAATATCAGAAACTTCGCACGCAAACTTCGATTTGACAGTGGATAACACACACATTTGAAATTTTAGTTACACTAAGTGTCTTTTTTCTATCTTAGTGTCTCTTTTATCTCAAATGTTGACAAAAACAAGTGTATATTTTGCTTCCAAATTACAATCCGATGCTTTAACAATAAAATAAACAGTACATTATAATTAAACCTAATATCCTGCAATGCGTGGGGCACAGTACAATATTACTTATGGAATGCCATTTTAACATTGATATGGCGATTATTGACAAAGAATCAATTTATGATCCGTGACACTGATTCTCTATATTAAGAATTATTGTTTGATCAAATATTTTCTATATCGATAACTAATTATCACCATTTGCAACTATATTTTTCATATCTCGAAATGTATTGGTCTAAAAATAACTCTTGATATAAATTAATATTTGGACATGTCAAAAATATTTATTGATATCAAAAATGATTCAATTGCTTGATATTTACAAATCGGAAGATCAATTCTTGACAGCAAAAATTAAGTATTTGATTGTGAAATTCACTTTTGAGTTCGATAGTTCATCTTTGTTTGATATCAAGAACTATTTTTGACAACACTTTTCCAGAATAATACTTCTTTAATTTATATTTGCATCGTTGCACACGAGAGGATATGTTAATATATCCCCTACGCAGTTACAACGATACTGTGCGGTGCCTGAAATATTTCAGGAACGTTGTAAACTTCCCGATTTGGGGCTTGAAAATTTGACAGTTTCCCTGAAGTGACAAATCAGCCATTTTGATATCAGCCCTTGTGATATTTTTTAAGAACTGTTCTCATTTCTGACCAAAATTGTGATAATTTAACATGACAACAAGACTCCGGCCTTTGATACCAATTTTATGAATAGGATCAAAAGCCTGAAATATTTCAAGCGATTTACAAACTTCGTTACTAAGAGCTTCCTAAAATTTCATGAACTTTGCAAACTTCGATTTGACAGTTTGTAACACACACATTTGAAATTGAAATTACACTTACGAATCTGTTTTTCATTCTCAAATGTTGACAAAAAGAGGTCTATATCTTGTTTTTAAATTACACTCCGGTCCTTTAACAATAGAACAAACAGTACATCATAAACTAGTATCCTGCATTGCGTGGGTCACAGTACAATATTACTTATGCAATGCCATTTTAACATTTAACATTTTTATATCAATAATTAATTATCACCATTTGCAACTAAATTTTTGATATGTCGAAATGTATTCTTGGCCTTAACGAAATTCTTGATATAAATGAATACTTGGAAAGATCAAAAATATTTATTGATAACAAAAATGATTTAATTTCTTGATTTTCAGAGATCACCAGATCAATTCCTGACAGCAAAACTTAAATATTTGATTGTGAAATTCACTTTTGAGTTTGATAATTCATTTTCTTTCTATTTATATCAAGAACTGTTTTTGACAACACTTTTCCAGAATAAGACTTCTTTAATTTATATTTGCATCGTTGTACCTGAGAAGATATGTTAATATATCCCCTACTCAGTTACAACGATACTGTTAAGCCGCAGAGTTTTAATTGGGACCACAAAAATATATCGATATATCGATTAAGTTTGTAAGGTGCCTGAAATATTTCAGGAACGTTGTAAAACTTCCAGATTTGGGCCTTGAAAATTTTACAAGTTTCCCTGAAGTTAGAAATCAGCCATTGTGATATTTTCTAAGAACTGCTCTCATTTCTGACCCAAATTGTGGTAATTAAATTAGCATTGCAACAAGTCTCCGGCCTTTGATACCAATTTTACGATCAGGATCAAGTGCCTGAAATATTTCAAGCACTTTGCAAACTTCGTGACTGAGAGCTTCCTGAAATATCAGAAACTTCGCACGCAAACTTCGATTTGACAGTTGATAACACACACATTTGAAATTTTAGTTACACTAAGTGTCTTTTTTCTATCTTAGTGTCTCTTTTATCTCAAATGTTGACAAAAACAAGTGTATATTTTGCTTCCAAATTACAATCCGATGCTTTAACAATAAAACAAACAGTACATTATAATTAAACCTAATATCCTGCAATGCGTGGGTCACAGTACAATATTATTTATGGAATGCCATTTTAACATTTATATGGCGATTATTGACAAAGAATCAATTTATGATCCGTGACACTGATTCTCAATATCAAGAATTATTGTTTGATCAAATATTTTCTATATCAATAACTAATTATCACCATTTGCAACTATATTTTTCATATTTCGAAATGTATTGGTCTAAAAATAACTCTTGATATAAATTAATATTTGGACATGTCAAAAATGTTTATTGATATCAAAAATGATTCAATTGCTTGATATTTACAAATCGGAAGATCAATTCTTGACAGCAAAAATTAAGTATTTGATTGTGAAATTCACTTTTGAGTTCGATAGTTCATCTTTGTTTGATATCAAGAACTATTTTTGACAACACTTTTCCAGAATAATACTTCTTTAATTTATATTTGCATCGTTGCACACGAGAGGATATGTTAATATATCCCCTACGCAGTTACAACGATACTGTGCGGTGCCTGAAATATTTCAGGAACGTTGTAAACTTCCCGATTTGGGGCTTGAAAATTTGACAGTTTCCCTGAAGTGACAAATCAGCCATTTTGATATCAGCCATTGTGATATTTTTTAAGAACTGTTCTCATTTCTGACCAAAGTTGTGATAATTTAACATGACAACAAGACTCCGGCCTTTGATACCAATTTTATGAATAGGATCAACAGCCTGAAATATTTCAAGCGATTTACAAACTTCGTTACTATGAGCTTCCTAAAATTTCATGAACTTTGCAAACTTCGATTTGACAGTTTGTAACACACACATTTGAAATTGAAATGACACTTACGAATCTGTTTTTCATTCTCAAATGTTGACAAAAAGAGGTCTATATCTTGTTTTTAAATTACACTCCGGTCCTTTAACAATAGAACAAACAGTACATCATAAACTAGTATCCTGCATTGCGTGGGTCACAGTACAATATTACTTATGCAATGCCATTTTAACATTTAACATTTTTATATCAATAATTAATTATCACCATTTGCAACTAAATTTTTGATATGTCGAAATGTATTCTTGGCCTTAACGAAATTCTTGATATAAATGAATACTTGGAAAGATCAAAAATATTTATTGATAACAAAAATGATTTAATTTCTTGATTTTCAGAGATCACCAGATCAATTCCTGACAGCAAAACTTAAATATTTGATTGTGAAATTCACTTTTGAGTTTGATAATTCATTTTCTTTCTATTTATATCAAGAACTGTTTTTGACAACACTTTTCCAGAATAAGACTTCTTTAATTTATATTTGCATCGTTGTACCTGAGAAGATATGTTAATATATCCCCAACTCAGTTACAACGATACTGTTAAGCCGCAGAGTTTTAATTGGGACCACAAAAATATATCGATATATCGATTAAGTTTGGAAGGTGCCTGAAATATTTCAGGAACGTTGTAAAACTTCCAGATTTGGGCCTTGAAAATTTTACAAGTTTCCCTGAAGTTAGAAATCAGCCATTGTGATATTTTCTAAGAACTGCTCTCATTTCTGACCAAAATTGTGGTAATTAAATTAGCATTGCAACAAGTCTCCGGCCTTTGATACCAATTTTACGATCAGGATCAAGTGCCTGAAATATTTCAAGCACTTTGCAAACTTCGTGACTGAGAGCTTCCTGAAATATCAGAAACTTCGCACGCAAACTTCGATTTGACAGTTGATAACACACACATTTGAAATTTTAGTTACACTAAGTGTCTTTTTTCTATCTTAGTGTCTCTTTTATCTCAAATGTTGACAAAAACAAGTGTATATTTTGCTTCCAAATTACAATCCGATGCTTTAACAATAAAACAAACAGTACATTATAATTAAACCTAATATCCTGCAATGCGTGGGTCACAGTACAATATTATTTATGGAATGCCATTTTAACATTTATATGGCGATTATTGACAAAGAATCAATTTATGATCCGTGACACTGATTCTCAATATCAAGAATTATTGTTTGATCAAATATTTTCTATATCAATAACTAATTATCACCATTTGCAACTATATTTTTCATATTTCGAAATGTATTGGTCTAAAAATAACTCTTGATATAAATTAATATTTGGACATGTCAAAAATGTTTATTGATATCAAAAATGATTCAATTGCTTGATATTTACAAATCGGAAGATCAATTCTTGACAGCAAAAATTAAGTATTTGATTGTGAAATTCACTTTTGAGTTCGATAGTTCATCTTTGTTTGATATCAAGAACTATTTTTGACAACACTTTTCCAGAATAATACTTCTTTAATTTATATTTGCATCGTTGCACACGAGAGGATATGTTAATATATCCCCTACGCAGTTACAACGATACTGTGCGGTGCCTGAAATATTTCAGGAACGTTGTAAACTTCCCGATTTGGGGCTTGAAAATTTGACAGTTTCCCTGAAGTGACAAATCAGCCATTTTGATATCAGCCCTTGTGATATTTTTTAAGAACTGTTCTCATTTCTGACCAAAATTGTGATAATTTAACATGACAACAAGACTCCGGCCTTTGATACCAATTTTATGAATAGGATCAACAGCCTGAAATATTTCAAGCGATTTACAAACTTTGTTACTATGAGCTTCCTAAAATTTCATGAACTTTGCAAACTTTGATTTGACAGTTTGTAACACACACATTTGAAATTGAAATTACACTTACGAATCTGTTTTTCATTCTCAAATGTTGACAAAAAGAGGTCTATATCTTGTTTTTAAATTACACTCCGGTCCTTTAACAATAGAACAAACAGTACATCATAAACAAGTATCCTGCATTGCGTGGGTCACAGTACAATATTACTTATGGAATGCCATTTAAAACATTTATTTGGCGATTATTGACAAAGAATCAATTTCTGATCCGGGACACTGACTTTCTATATCATGAATTAATGTTTGATCGAACATTTTTATATCAATAATTAATTATCACCATTTGCAACTAAATTTTTGATATGTCGAAATGTATTCTTGGCCTTAACGAAATTCTTGATATAAATGAATACTTGGAAAGATCAAAAATATTTATTGATAACAAAAATGATTTAATTTCTTGATTTTCAGAGATCACCAGATCAATTCCTGACAGCAAAACTTAAATATTTGATTGTGAAATTCACTTTTGAGTTTGATAATTCATTTTCTTTCTATTTATATCAAGAACTGTTTTTGACAACACTTTTCCAGAATAAGACTTCTTTAATTTATATTTGCATCGTTGTACCTGAGAAGATATGTTAATATATCCCCTACTCAGTTACAACGATACTGTTAAGCCGCAGAGTTTTAATTGGGACCACAAAAATATATCGATATATCGATTAAGTTTGTAAGGTGCCTGAAATATTTCAGGAACGTTGTAAAACTTCCAGATTTGGGCCTTGAAAATTTTACAAGTTTCCCTGAAGTTAGAAATCAGCCATTGTGATATTTTCTAAGAACTGCTCTCATTTCTGACCCAAATTGTGGTAATTAAATTAGCATTGCAACAAGTCTCCGGCCTTTGATACCAATTTTACGATCAGGATCAAGTGCGTGAAATATTTCAAGCACTTTGCAAACTTCGTGACTGAGAGCTTCCTGAAATATCAGAAATTTCGCACGCAAACTTCGATTTGACAGTTGATAACACACACATTTGAAATTTTAGTTACACTAAGTGTCTTTTTTCTATCTTAGTGTCTCTTTTATCTCAAATGTTGACAAAAACAAGTGTATATTTTGCTTCCAAATTACAATCCGATGCTTTAACAATAAAACAAACAGTACATTATAATTAAACCTAATATCCTGCAATGCGTGGGTCACAGTACAATATTATTTATGGAATGCCATTTTAACATTTATATGGCGATTATTGACAAAGAATCAATTTATGATCCGTGACACTGATTCTCAATATCAAGAATTATTGTTTGATCAAATATTTTCTATATCAATAACTAATTATCACCATTTGCAACTATATTTTTCATATTTCGAAATGTATTGGTCTAAAAATAACTCTTGATATATATTAATATTTGGACATGTCAAAAATGTTTATTGATATCAAAAATGATTCAATTGCTTGATATGTACAAATCGGAAGATCAATTCTTGACAGCAAAAATTAAGTATTTGATTGTGAAATTCACTTTTGAGTTCGATAGTTCATCTTTGTTTGATATCAAGAACTATTTTTGACAACACTTTTCCAGAATAATACTTCTTTAATTTATATTTGCATCGTTGCACACGAGAGGATATGTTAATATATCCCCTACGCAGTTACAACGATACTGTGCGGTGCCTGAAATATTTCAGGAACGTTGTAAACTTCCCGATTTGGGGCTTGAAAATTTGACAGTTTCCCTGAAGTTACAAATCAGCCATTGTGATATCAGCCATTGTGATATTTTTTAAGAACTGTTCTCATTTCTGACCAAAATTGTGATAATTTAACATGACAACAAGACTCCGGCCTTTGATACCAATTTTATGAATAGGATCAACAGCCTGAAATATTTCAAGCGATTTACAAACTTCGTTACTAAGAGCTTCCTAAAATTTCATGAACTTTGCAAACTTCGATTTGACAGTTTGTAACACACACATTTGAAATTGAAATTACACTTACGAATCTGTTTTTCATTCTCAAATGTTGACGAAAAGAGGTCTATATCTTGTTTTTAAATTACACTCCGGTCCTTTAACAATAGAACAAACAGTACATCATAAACAAGTATCCTGCATTGCGTGGGTCACAGTACAATATTACTTATGTAATGCCATTTAAAACATTTATTTGGCGATTATTGACAAAGAATCAATTTCTGATCCGGGACACTGACTTTCTATATCATGAATTAATGTTTGATCGAACATTTTTATATCAATAATTAATTATCACCATTTGCAACTACATTTTTGATATGTCGAAATGTATTCTTGGCCTTAACGAAATTCTTGATATAAATTAATACTTGGAGAGATCAAAAATATTTATTGATAACAAAAATGATTCAATTTCTTTATTTTCAGAGATCACCAGATCAATTCCTGACAGCAAACCTTAAATATTTGATTGTGAAATTCACTTTTGAGTTTGATAATTCATTTTCTTTCTATTTATATCAAGAACTGTTTTTGACAACACTTTTCCAGAATAAGACTTCTTTAATTTATATTTGCATCGTTGTACCTGAGAAGATATGTTAATATATCCCCTACTCAGTTACAACGATACTGTTAAGCCGCAGAGTTTTAATTGGGACCACAAAAATATATCGATTAAGTTTGTAAGGTGCCTGAAATATTTCAGGAACGTTGTAAAACTTCCAGATTTGGGCCTTGAAAATTTTGCAAGTTTCCCTGAAGTTAGAAATCAGCCATTGTGATATTTTCTAAGAACTGCTCTCATTTCTGACCAAAATTGTGGTAATTAAATTAGCATTGCAACAAGTCTCCGGCCTTTGATACCAATTTCAGATCAGGATCAAGTGCCTGAAATATTTCAAGCACTTTGCAAACTTCGTGACTGAGAGCTTCCTGAAATATCAGAAACTTCGCTCACAAACTTCGATTTGACAGTTGATAACACACACATTTGAAATTTTAGTTACACTAAGTGTCTTTTTTCTATCTTACTGTCTTTTTTATCTCAAATGTTGACAAAAACAAGTGTATATTTTGCTTCCAAATTACAATCCGATGCTTTAACAATAGAACAAACAGTACATTATAATTAAACCTAATATCCTGCAATGCGTGGGTCACAGTACAATATTATTTATGGAATGCCATTTTAACATTTATATGGCGATTATTGACAAAGAATCAATTTATGATCCGTGACACTGATTCTCTATATCAAGAATTATTGTTTGATCAAATATTTTCTATATCAATAACTAATTATCACCATTTGCAACTATATTTTTCATATCTCGAAATGTATTGGTCTAAAAATAACTCTTGATATATATTAATATTTGGACATGTCAAAAATGTTTATTGATATCAAAAATGATTCAATTGCTTGATATTTACAAATCGGAAGATCAATTCTTGACAGCAAAAATTAAGTATTTGATTGTGAAATTTCACTTTTGAGTTCGATAGTTCATCTTTGTTTGATATCAAGAACTATTTTTGACAACACTTTTCCAGAATAATACTTCTTTAATTTATATTTGCATCGTTGCACACGAGAGGATATGTTAATATATCCCCTACGCAGTTACAACGATACTGTGCGGTGCCTGAAATATTTCAGGAACGTTGTAAACTTCCCGATTTGGGGCTTGAAAATTTGACAGTTTCCCTGAAGTTACAAATCAGCCATTGTGATATCAGCCATTGTGATATTTTTTAAGAACTGTTCTCATTTCTGACCAAAATTGTGATAATTTAACATGACAACAAGACTCCGGCCTTTGATACCAATTTTATGAATAGGATCAACAGCCTGAAATATTTCAAGCGATTTACAAACTTCGTTACTATGAGCTTCCTAAAATTTCATGAACTTTGCAAACTTCGATTTGACAGTTTGTAACACACACATTTGAAATTGAAATTACACTTACGAATCTGTTTTTCATTCTCAAATGTTGACAAAAAGAGGTCTATATCTTGTTTTTAAATTACACTCCGGTCCTTTAACAATAGAACAAACAGTACATCATAAACAAGTATCCTGCATTGCGTGGGTCACAGTACAATATTACTTATGGAATGCCATTTTAACATTTATTTGGCGATTATTGACAAAGAATCAATTTCTGATCCGGGACACTGACTTTCTATATCATGAATTAATGTTTGATCGAACATTTTTATATCAATAATTAATTATCACCATTTGCAACTACATTTTTGATATCTCGAAATGTATTCTTGGCCTTAACGAAATTCTTGATATAAATTAATACTTGGAGAGATCAAAAATATTTATTGATAACAAAAATGATTCAATTTCTTGATTTTCAGAGATCACCAGATCAATTCCTGACAGCAAAACTTAAATATTTGATTGTGAAATTCACTTTTGAGTTTGATAATTCATTTTCTTTCTATTTATATCAAGAACTGTTTTTGACAACACTTTTCCAGAATAAGACTTCTTTAATTTATATTTGCATCGTTGTACCTGAGAAGATATGTTAATATATCCCCTACTCAGTTACAACGATACTGTTAAGCCGCAGAGTTTTAATTGGGACCACAAAAATATATCGATTAAGTTTGTAAGGTGCCTGAAATATTTCAGGAACGTTGTAAAACTTCCAGATTTGGGCCTTGAAAATTTTACAAGTTTCCCTGAAGCTAGAATTCAGCCATTGTGATATTTTCTAAGAACTGCTCTCATTTCTGACCAAAATTGTGGTAATTAAAATAGCATGACTACAAGTCTCCGGCCTTTGATACCAATTTTACGAACAGGATCAAGTGCCTGAAATATTTTAAGCACTTTACAAACTTCGTGACTGAGAGCTTCCTGAAATATCAGAAACTTCGCACGCAAACTTCGATTTGACAGTTGATAACACACACATTTGAAATTTTAGTTACACTAAGTGTCTTTTTTCTATCTTACTGTCTTTTTTATCTCAAATGTTGACAAAAACAAGTGTATATTTTGCTTCCAAATTACAATCCGATGCTTTAACAATAGAACAAACAGTGCATTATAATTAAACCTAATATCCTGCAATGCGTGGGTCACAGTACAATATTATTTATGGAATGCCATTTTAACATTTATATGGCGATTATTGACAAAGAATCAATTTATGATCCGTGACACTGATTCTCTATATCAAGAATTATTGTTTGATCAAATATTTTCTATATCAATAACTAATTATCACCATTTGCAACTATATTTTTCATATCTCGAAATGTATTGGTCTAAAAATAACTCTTGATATATATTAATATTTGGACATGTCAAAAATGTTTATTGATATCAAAAATGATTCAATTGCTTGATATTTACAAATCGGAAGATCAATTCTTGACAGCAAAGATTAAGTATTTGATTGTGAAATTTCACTTTTGAGTTCGATAGTTCATCTTTGTTTGATATCAAGAACTATTTTTGACAACACTTTTCCAGAATAATACTTCTTTAATTTATATTTGCATCGTTGCACACGAGAGGATATGTTAATATATCCCCTACGCAGTTACAACGATACTGTGCGGTGCCTGAAATATTTCAGGAACGTTGTAAACTTCCCGATTTGGGGCTTGAAAATTTGACAGTTTCCCTGAAGTTACAAATCAGCCATTGTGATATCAGCCATTGTGATATTTTTTAAGAACTGTTCTCATTTCTGACCAAAATTGTGATAATTTAACATGACAACAAGACTCCGGCCTTTGATATCAATTTTATGAATAGGATCAACAGCCTGATATATTTCAAGCGATTTACAAACTTCGTTACTATGAGCTTCCTAAAATTTCATGAACTTTGCAAACTTCGATTTGACAGTTTGTAACACACACATTTGAAATTGAAATTACACTTACGAATCTGTTTTTCATTCTCAAATGTTGACAAAAAGAGGTCTATATCTTGTTTTTAAATTACACTCCGGTCCTTTAACAATAGAACAAACAGTACATCATAAACAAGTATCCTGCATTGCGTGGGTCACAGTACAATATTACTTATGGAATGCCATTTTAACATTTATTTGGCGATTATTGACAAAGAATCAATTTCTGATCCGGGACACTGACTTTCTATATCATGAATTAATGTTTGATCGAACATTTTTATATCAATAATTAATTATCACCATTTGCAACTACATTTTTGATATCTCGAAATGTATTCTTGGCCTTAACGAAATTCTTGATATAAATTAATACTTGGAGAGATCAAAAATATTTATTGATAACAAAAATGATTCAATTTCTTGATTTTCAGAGATCACCAGATCAATTCCTGACAGCAAAACTTAAATATTTGATTGTGAAATTCACTTTTGAGTTTGATAATTCATTTTCTTTCTATTTATATCAAGAACTGTTTTTGACAACACTTTTCCAGAATAAGACTTCTTTAATTTATATTTGCATCGTTGTACCTGAGAAGATATGTTAATATATCCCCTACTCAGTTACAACGATACTGTTAAGCCGCAGAGTTTTAATTGGGACCACAAAAATATATCGATTAAGTTTGTAAGGTGCCTGAAATATTTCAGGAACGTTGTAAAACTTCCAGATTTGGGCCTTGAAAATTTTACAAGTTTCCCTGAAGCTAGAATTCAGCCATTGTGATATTTTCTAAGAACTGCTCTCATTTCTGACCAAAATTGTGGTAATTAAAATAGCATGACTACAAGTCTCCGGCCTTTGATACCAATTTTACGAACAGGATCAAGTGCCTGAAATATTTTAAGCACTTTACAAACTTCGTGACTGAGAGCTTCCTGAAATATCAGAAACTTCGCACGCAAACTTCGATTTGACAGTTGATAACACACACATTTGAAATTTTAGTTACACTAAGTGTCTTTTTTCTATCTTACTGTCTTTTTTATCTCAAATGTTGACAAAAACAAGTGTATATTTTGCTTCCAAATTACAATCCGATGCTTTAACAATAGAACAAACAGTACATTATAATTAAACCTAATATCCTGCAATGCGTGGGTCACAGTACAATATTATTTATGGAATGCCATTTTAACATTTATATGGCGATTATTGACAAAGAATCAATTTATGATCCGTGACACTGATTCTCTATATCAAGAATTATTGTTTGATCAAATATTTTCTATATCAATAACTAATTATCACCATTTGCAACTATATTTTTCATATCTCGAAATGTATTGGTCTAAAAATAACTCTTGATATATATTAATATTTGGACATGTCAAAAATGTTTATTGATATCAAAAATGATTCAATTGCTTGATATTTACAAATCGGAAGATCAATTCTTGACAGCAAAAATTAAGTATTTGATTGTGAAATTTCACTTTTGAGTTCGATAGTTCATCTTTGTTTGATATCAAGAACTATTTTTGACAACACTTTTCCAGAATAATACTTCTTTAATTTATATTTGCATCGTTGCACACGAGAGGATATGTTAATATATTCCCTACGCAGTTACAACGATACTGTGCGGTGCCTGAAATATTTCAGGAACGTTGTAAACTTCCCGATTTGGGGCTTGAAAATTTGACAGTTTCCCTGAAGTTACAAATCAGCCATTGTGATATCAGCCATTGTGATATTTTTTAAGAACTGTTCTCATTTCTGACCAAAATTGTGATAATTTAACATGACAACAAGACTCCGGCCTTTGATACCAATTTTATGAATAGGATCAACAGCCTGAAATATTTCAAGCGATTTACAAACTTCGTTACTATGAGCTTCCTAAAATTTCATGAACTTTGCAAACTTCGATTTGACAGTTTGTAACACACACATTTGAAATTGAAATTACACTTACGAATCTGTTTTTCATTCTCAAATGTTGACAAAAAGAGGTCTATATCTTGTTTTTAAATTACACTCCGGTCCTTTAACAATAGAACAAACAGTACATCATAAACAAGTATCCTGCATTGCGTGGGTCACAGTACAATATTACTTATGGAATGCCATTTTAACATTTATTTGGCGATTATTGACAAAGAATCAATTTCTGATCCGGGACACTGACTTTCTATATCATGAATTAATGTTTGATCGAACATTTTTATATCAATAATTAATTATCACCATTTGCAACTACATTTTTGATATGTCGAAATGTATTCTTGGCCTTAACGAAATTCTTGATATAAATTAATACTTGGAGAGATCAAAAATATTTATTGATAACAAAAATGATTCAATTTCTTGATTTTCAGAGATCACCAGATCAATTCCTGACAGCAAAACTTAAATATTTGATTGTGAAATTCACTTTTGAGTTTGATAATTCATTTTCTTTCTATTTATATCAAGAACTGTTTTTGACAACACTTTTCCAGAATAAGACTTCTTTAATTTATATTTGCATCGTTGTACCTGAGAAGATATGTTAATATATCCCCTACTCAGTTACAACGATACTGTTAAGCCGCAGAGTTTTAATTGGGACCACAAAAATATATCGATTAAGTTTGTAAGGTGCCTGAAATATTTCAGGAACGTTGTAAAACTTCCAGATTTGGGCCTTGAAAATTTTACAAGTTTCCCTGAAGCTAGAATTCAGCCATTGTGATATTTTCTAAGAACTGCTCTCATTTCTGACCAAAATTGTGGTAATTAAAATAGCATGACTACAAGTCTCCGGCCTTTGATACCAATTTTACGAACAGGATCAAGTGCCTGAAATATTTTAAGCACTTTACAAACTTCGTGACTGAGAGCTTCCTGAAATATCAGAAACTTCGCACGCAAACTTCGATTTGACAGTTGATAACACACACATTTGAAATTTTAGTTACACTAAGTGTCTTTTTTCTATCTTACTGTCTTTTTTATCTCAAATGTTGACAAAAACAAGTGTATATTTTGCTTCCAAATTACAATCCGATGCTTTAACAATAGAACAAACAGTGCATTATAATTAAACCTAATATCCTGCAATGCGTGGGTCACAGTACAATATTATTTATGGAATGCCATTTTAACATTTATATGGCGATTATTGACGAAGAATCAATTTATGATCCGTGACACTGATTCTCTATATTAAGAATTATTGTTTGATCAAATATTTTCTATATCGATAACTAATTATCACCATTTGCAACTATATTTTTCATATCTCGAAATGTATTGGTCTAAAATTAACTCTTGATATAAATTAATATTTGGACATGTCAAAAATGTTTATTGATATCAAAAATGATTCAATTGCTTGATATTTACAAATCGGAAGATCAATTCTTGACAGCAAAAATTAAGTATTTGATTGTGAAATTCACTTTTGAGTTCGATAGTTCATCTTTGTTTGATATCAAGAACTATTTTTGACAACACTTTTCCAGAATAATACTTCTTTAATTTATATTTGCATCGTTGCACACGAGAAGATATGTTAATATATCCCCTACTCAGTTACAACGATACTGTTCAGCCGCAGAGTTTTAATTGGGACCACAAAAATATATCGATATATCGATTAAGTTTGCAAGGTGCCTGAAATATTTCAGGAACGTTGTAAAACTTCCAGATTTGGGCCTTGAAAATTTTACAAGTTTCCCTGAAGTTAGAAATCAGCCATTGTGATATTTTCTAAGAACTGCTGTCATTTCTGACCAAAATTGTGGTAATTAAATTAGCATTGTAACAAGTCTCCGGCCTTTGATACCAATTTTACGATCAGGATCAAGTGCCTGAAATATTTCAAGCACTTTACAAACTTCGTGACTGAGAGCTTCCTGAAATATCAGAAACTTCGCACGCAAACTTCGATTTGACAGTTGATAACACACACATTTGAAATTTTAGTTACACTAAGTATCTTTTTTCTATCTTAGTGTCTCTTTTATCTCAAATGTTGACAAAAACAAGTGTATATTTTGCTTCCAAATTACAATCCGATGCTTTAACAATAGAACAAACAGTGCATTATAATTAAACCTAATATCCTGCAATGCGTGGGTCACAGTACAATATTATTTATGGAATGCCATTTTAACATTGATATGGCGATTATTGACAAAGAATCAATTTATGATCCGTGACACTGATTCTCTATATTAAGAATTATTGTTTGATCAAATATTTTCTATATCGATAACTAATTATCACCATTTGCAGCTATATTTTTCATATCTCGAAATGTATTGGTCTAAAAATAACTCTTGATATAAATTAATATTTGGACATGTCAAAAATGTTTATTGATATCAAAAATGATTCAATTGCTTGATATTTACAAATCGGAAGATCAATTCTTGACAGCAAAAATTAAGTATTTGATTGTGAAATTCACTTTTGAGTTCGATAGTTCATCTTTGTTTGATATCAAGAACTATTTTTGACAACACTTTTCCAGAATAATACTTCTTTAATTTATATTTGCATCGTTGCACACGAGAGGATATGTTAATATATCCCCTACGCAGTTACAACGATACTGTGCGGTGCCTGAAATATTTCAGGAACGTTGTAAACTTCCCGATTTGGGGCTTGAAAATTTGACAGTTTCCCTGAAGTGACAAATCAGCCATTTTGATATCAGCCCTTGTGATATTTTTTAAGAACTGTTCTCATTTCTGACCAAAATTGTGATAATTTAACATGACAACAAGACTCCGGCCTTTGATACCAATTTTATGAATAGGATCAACAGCCTGAAATATTTCAAGCGATTTACAAACTTTGTTACTAAGAGCTTCCTAAAATTTCATGAACTTTGCAAACTTTGATTTGACAGTTTGTAACACACACATTTGAAATTGAAATTACACTTACGAATCTGTTTTTCATTCTCAAATGTTGACAAAAAGAGGTCTATATCTTGTTTTTAAATTACACTCCGGTCCTTTAACAATAGAACAAACAGTACATCATAAACTAGTATCCTGCATTGCGTGGGTCACAGTACAATATTACTTATGGAATGCCATTTTAACATTTATTTGGCGATTATTGACAAGAATCAATTTCTGATCCGGAACACTGACTTTCTATATCATGAATTAATGTTTGATCGAACATTTTTATATCAATAATTAATTATCACCATTTGCAACTACATTTTTGATATGTCGAAATGTATTCTTGGCCTTAACGAAATTCTTGATATAAATTAATACTTGGAGAGATCAAAAATATTTATTGATAACAAAAATGATTCAATTTCTTTATTTTCAGAGATCACCAGATCAATTCCTGACAGCAAACCTTAAATATTTGATTGTGAAATTCACTTTTGAGTTTGATAATTCATTTTCTTTCTATTTATATCAAGAACTGTTTTTGACAATACTTTTCCAGAATAAGAATATTTCACGAATAGGGTCAAGTGCCTAAAACATTTCAAGCACTTTACAAGCTTCGACTTGACAGTTGGTAACAGACACATTTGAAATTTAACTTACACTTAGGTGTCTTTTTTTTCTATCTCAAATGTTGACAAAAAACAGGTGTATATTTTGCTTTTAAATTACACTCCGGTGCTTTAACAACAGAACAAACAGTACATTATAATTAAACCTAAGATCCTGCAATGCGTGGGTCACAGTAAAATAGTACTTAAGGAATGCCATTTTAACATTTATTTGGCGATTATTGACAAAAAATCAATTTTTGATCGGTGAAACTGATTTTCTATATCAAGCATTAATGTTTTATCAAACATTTTTTATATCAATAATTAATTATCACCATTTGCAACTATATTTTTCATATGTCGAAATGTATTGGTCTGAAAATAACTTTTGATATAAATTAAAATTTGGAGGGATCCAAAATATTTATTGGTATCAAAAATGATTAATTGCTTGATGTTTAGAGATCACAAGATCAATTCTACTTCAAAAATTAAATATTTGATTGTGAGATCTCACTTTTGAGCTCTATAATTTCTTTTCCTTTTATTGATATCAGAAGCATTTTGAAAATTGGCAACCAAAAAATGTTAAATGGCCCCTCATTTGGCCAATTTTTGGAAGTATCTGAGGGGGACGAAGCATTTTAATTAAAAGTTTATATGCACATACAGACGACAGATACCCCTTCTACTGGGGTGACAAGACCAGCCCGACTCGTATACCAACTGGTTTCCATACGTGTACATGAATTTTTAAAATGACCCTTATGAGTGATGATTTAAAAACACTCCCATTTAACCAAATAAGTCGGAAAGAATCCCAAATGCGGAGTACAGAACGAAAAATACCCTCTTCCACTTTTTAACGAAATTAGCATTTCGTTATTGGTAATTTTGAGGCCGTTTCTGGCCTCAGAATTACTCCCCATTTCTCTACGTTTTTTTACACTATATGCCTCCTAAGGATTTTGTTATTTTTCAAGTTTGTAAAATTTATCTTTTTTTAATCTCAAAAATAAATTTTTGCCATCTAAAATTCAATTATTGATAGCAAAATATAAATTAATGAGATCTACACTGACTGATTGATCTCTTCTAATCATTGTGATGTCAAATATAAACATTACTGGTGAATTAAAATGGCAATCCATATGAATTGAATGAAATATAAATTACACAGACTACTCGTCTCAGATTTGGGACATATCATGTACTCCTATTCGGTCACTTCGTAACCTCATACCAGCACATCATGACGTGCCCAAAATCTAAGACTTGTAGTCTATGATTTACATGCAATTTCTAAGCTCGTCAACATCGGATGCTTCTGTTTTACGAGAAACACTAACACTTGTGGATACCCTACGAATAACCAATATTTCAAATATAAATGTCCCATACCATGGCCGTAACATGAGGTTTATCTTTTATTTAAAGCTAAACACGTAAATTACACCAAAAAGTTTGCCCAAGGACAAAGCCCCAGCTTACGAAAAGCGATAAGACCAATTCCAGCGTACGTTGAGCAAGGGAATTTCCCTGTTTAACTGGCGTAGATGCGCCGTCCGCATTTCCAACCACTGCTCATATTTATTTAACTTTCGTCGATGCACAGTTGGCATTTCGGACAAGTGCGCATGTTTAGTCAACTTCCGTTGATGAGCGGTTCTTATTTTGGAAGAATACGCATGTTTCTTGAGGTTGCGTTGATTCGCGGTTTGCATTTCGGACCAGTGCTCTTGTCTATTCAGCTTGTGCCTTGGTTCTTTTTTTTCAGTTTGAGCCAAAGTATGGGTAATAACATAGCTCTATTTTTTGTGGGATTTTTTTTATCAAATTCATTTCCTATGTTTAGATGTTGGCGGAAAGTTCAAGTTTGAGCAGGCGCACACAGCAACATATCACATTATTACATTGCTTATCCTCCAAGCTGTTTTCATAATAGTTCCCCGTTTCAAGTTCTTGCTTGTGATGATCAAGATGGCAGGTACGCAAAGTAAAATTTCCGGCGACTTTAACCAAAACATATTGTGCAGTCTTTACGTAGACCTTCGCTGGGATGCCTGTACTCATATGAAGCCACAGTGAGGCGACATTTCTCATCTGAAAGCAACGTTTAACTTACTTAAGACCAAAACATAAAAATGTAAATACATAATTATAATGCCACACGATCCGACAGATTTATAAAACATGCAAAGCATCAGAAAATTCTTCATATGCCTTTGAATAAAACAAATTATATTTAACTGTAAAGACAAGAACAAAACATGGTGTGAAATACAAAAATGCCTTTCTCTCAAGAGCAAGTCCTACTTTTACAATCCTTTGTATTTCTTCTCGAGAATTAGAACATATTTTGTTGGGTTTACTTGGCCCCAACCTCTGTTGGCGGTCATTCTTCTGAAATCGAATATTTTCTTTGAACATAATTCTTAAATGTTTAAAACGACAATGTAAACTTACAGGTCTATGGCAAATGATCCAATGGGAGAATCGAGTGATAGCTAGTGGTGTGGTCATGACTGCGGCGTGGTGTGGTCATGACTGCGGCGTGGTGTGGTCATGACTGCGGCGTGGTGTGGTCATGACTGCGGCGTGGTGTGATCATGACTGCGGCGTGGTGTGGGTATGCCTGCGGCGTGGTGTGGGTATGCCTGCGGCGTGGTGTGGTCTCGACTGCGGCGTGGTGTGGTCTCGACTGCGGCGTGGTGTGGTCTCGACTGCGGCGTGGTGTGGTCTCGACTGCGGCGTGGTGTGGTCTCGACTGCGGCGTGGTGTGGTCATGCCTGCGGCGTGGTGTGGGTATGCCTGCGGCGTGGTGTGGGTATGCCTGCGGCGTGGTGTGGGTATGCCTGCGGCGTGGTGTGGGTATGCCTGCGGCGTGGTGTGGGTATGCCTGCGGCGTGGTGTAGGTATGCCTGCGGCGTGGTGTGGCTATGACTGCGGCGTGGTGTGGCTATGACTGCGGCGTGGTGTGGCTATGACTGCGGCGTGGTGTGGGTATGACTGCGGCGTGGTGTGGCTATGACTGCGGCGTGGTGTGGTGTGGGTATGACTGCGGCGTGGTGTGGTGTGGCTATGACTGCGGCGTGGTGTGGTGTGGCTATGACTGCGGCGTGGTGTGGTGTGGTTATGGCTGCGGCGTGGTGTGGTGTGGTTATGGCTGCGGCGTGGTGTGGTGTGGTTATGGCTGCGGCGTGGTGTGGTGTGGTTATGACTGCGGCGTGGTGTGGTGTGGTTATGACTGCGGCGTGGTGTGGTGTGGTTATGACTGCGGCGTGGTGTGGTTATGACTGCAGCATGATGTGGTTATGACTGCGGCGTGGTGTCGCTATCTTTGCTACGTGGTGTTGTTATGACTGCGGGATGGTGTGGTCAGGATTCCGGCGTGGTGTGGGTATGACTGCGGCGTGGTGTGGGTATGACTGCGGCGTGGTGTGGGTATGACTGCGGCGTGGTGTGGGTATGACTGCGGCGTGGTGTCGCTATTATTGCTACGTGGGGTGGGTATGACTGCGGCGTGGTGTCGCTATTATTGCTACGTGGGGTGGTTATGTCTGCGGCGGCGTGATGTGGTGTGGTTAGGACTGCGGCGAGGTGTGGTTATGAATGCGGCGAGGTGTGGTCAGGACTGCGGCGTTGTGTGGTTATGACTGCGGCGTGGTGTGGTTATGACTGCGGCGTGGTGTGGTTATGACTGCGGCGTGGTGTCGCTATCATTGCTACGCGGTGTGGTTATGACTGCGGCGTGGTGTGGTTATGACTGCGGCGTGGTGTCGCTATCATTGCTACGCGGTGTGGTTATGACTGCGGCGCGGTGTGGTTATCACTGCTATGCGGCCGCTATATGGACATCAGGACTGCAGACGTAACTGTACAAAAAGGTTTACACGCAACATTAAATATAAAATGTGAAATAATCACAAAAATGGAACGGATTAGAATGTGTCATTTGCATTTGAAACTCGTCACTTATAAAATGGATAATGTTACTTTCGATTTTGTACTCTTCTTGTTGACATTTTACGCCAGCAGACCCAGCAAACATTGTGACGTTTCAAGAACGTGGGACAGACGTCGAATCGGCGTTGGATTGATTTTGTTGATTATGCAAGAGGAAACCGTCTTATGGTCGACTTTTCGATAGAGACATCGGTTATCCGACGTCTAGTCAACGTTTGCGAAAAGGTTGCAAGGTCGGGAAAATCTTGCCTCGAATCGCCATTTTGACAGTGACTATCATAAGGTATCTTGATCACTCCTACGTCAAAGTACCCCCACCTTAGCTCATCTGCTAACGTACAATATGTACGATTTGCAAGAATGGTGATTAAAAAAAAAACGGGAAGTGAAAGTACGCTTTAAAATTGCAATTGCCCAACGCATTCCAGCAGAAAAACCCTTACATACTGTGTCATTCTTGTTTATGCATTGATCGCCATTCCGCCACAATAGGATTGTCTTCAAGGTGTCTTTCTTCCTTCTCTAAAATGTTGGCAAAAACAGGTTTAAATGTTTTGCTTTTAAATTCCACTGAGGAGTTTTAACAATAGAACAAACAGGGCATTACAAGTAGATCAGTGAATCGGACTGTCCCCGGCCGGCGTACAATCCCAATATTTGATTTTGTTAGGTTGGACTACAACCCTTAAGCAATTCGTATCATATTCAAGAATATGTTAAACTCACTCAAGCGCTCAAAGACTTACTTTTTAAAGTCCAGCTGGGCCAATGTGCTCGGGTCGACGTGGCTCAATTACAGTGGCAGCTCTTGTTAGGACCCATACTACCTATCTGTAAAATATCAATCGATCAAGAAATGTAGGCTTGAGTGTGTTAACAAAAAAGTGTTGGCAGCCGGACGGACAGACAGACAGACGGAAGGACAGACCCGAAAACTATAGTCCCCCAAGGCGCGCTACGCGGCAGCGGAGTCCACTAATCAACTAATATCCTGCAATATGTGGGTCACAGTACATTATTATTTGTGAAAATAAGCACGAAAAAAAATAATGTACTGCCATTGAATTCTACTAATTTGTTGTTGCTGAGCAACTGGAAGGCATCGAGCAGGAAAACTGACCTTGTTTTTCATCCCAAGGCCGGTTCATTAAAACCATCAATAAAAAGAAACTCAAAAGGGAAAAATCCAAAGAAAAAAACTACTTTCCGTTTTGGTATAAAAACAGGGAATACATAACATTCCCCCGAGGGTAGGGTGAGCACTGACATATCAACTGGTTACCATGAGTGCCCACGGCTTTTTTAAAACGACCCCTAAACGCGGAATAATAATTTTGAAATAACTCTTCTTTTTTAACCAAACGCAATTCCGAAAGAACCCCCCCCCCCTTTATTGGAAACACACGGTAACACATATGATACAATTGCCCCCCCCCCCACCCTCCCAAAATTACCCGGTTGATGGAACCAGTAGCGAAATTGAGCAGTTCAGAGCACATCATTGTTTCGCGCAATTATTCGGCGCTCTCGCTCCCAAAATACTTTATGGGGGAAAAACAAAATTCCAGTTTTCAACAAAATTTTATAAAACAGCAAAAAGTTCGGCATTGCCCGGATCACTTTTTAGAGAAAAAAAAGCCGGGTCATTTTTCTTTTTAAAAATGGTATTAAAGCAAGATTATTTAATTTTCCAACATAAAGGCGTCTGAAAGAGCCTATATAGCCATTTATTTCTTCCGAGTTATTTGTTGCTTTTCATATCTCTCCCTCTGTACTTAATCTGGATAAAAAATTGAATTATTTTAATCCCAAAACATTGTTATGCAAAAAAAACTGCATGTATTCCTGTCAAAATCCACCAAGATAATGAACACACCACACTGGCAGTATATTACCAGTACCAGTACAATATGCCCAAAGTCTGACTTGTGGTCTATCTATAGTAAAATTGAATACGAATATTAAATTGTAACACACACATTACAAAGGTATTTGATGAAGTGCGTTGTAAAAATCTGACTTTTAAAGGGAAATGCGGGTATCTCACCTACAATTGACATTTGCTTTATACTTTCACAGTTTAATGCTTTGAGGGTATACATTCAAAATTTTAAAAGAAAAAGGAGGGTCACCGATGTTATAAGAGAAATAAAGACACAGAAAGGTTGCGTACTTTCTCTATAGAAACCATTGGGAAAACCAAGAAATTTCAATCAAAATGCAAAATTAACACATAATCATAATTGACAATTGCCTCATTTTTTTCCTGTTTGAAGAACACGTCATACGAAATGTTTTAAGCCAATAAAAAATATATGTCACCGTATCAATAAGAGAATTATACAATCTTTTTGACAAAATCCCATTGACTCAATGGATAAATGGTGAAAACAGTGTAATATGATTTTAATGGACAATATATCAACACAGGCCCTTCTAGGAACAAAATATCAATACAGACCATTTCTGCACACGACCCTATTTGTCTTTGAAAAGAATTTTTCGATCTAGACGGATTTAGTAGTTATTTATACTGTGTAAACATGAATTCAAACTCAGCGATATTCAATGTAATGCGCATTTCGGTCGCTAGATGGCGCAGAGATATCCGCATTTCCCTTTAACACGAAAAACATTATGCATTTCGCGATTGATTTCTTCATATCAGCAGTATTCAAAATGCAAATTAAACTTAGAATTGCCAGATTAATTTATGGGGTGCAGCTTTTACCTGTTTAGCGGAACGTTTCAATGGATTCAGCTGCCGTCCGACGCACTGCCCTATCCTTCATGGAAGTCTTCTAAAATGTTATCAAATAAAATGTTATTATGAAATAAATATATATCAAGTCTGTTGTTGAAAAATTATTTATTATAACTACTGTACTATTTAAATACTTCAATGACAGAGAAAATATATCTGATTTTTATTCAAAAATACTCTGTGTTGTTTTGTATGGTATCGATTTTGCTATATTCATCAGCAAGTATATAAATTTCTCATTTTCAGCACATTACAAAGGCAAGATTACTCAGACAAGTTTAATTAAGTTTAAAAACTGTTGCATGCTATTTAAGGATATTAAGAAAGGAAAAAGCTGATAAAATCAGGTTTTTCTTTCAATTCTGCATTAAATGTGCATCGTTGTTTTTAACACTCGTCAATATAAAAATATTAACAGTAGCTGATGAAAAAGACACTAAATCCGAAAGTAAAATATTCTGGTTCTAATCCCATTTTTCAAACATTTGTTCCGCCTCCCCATACTCTAGTCACCCGGTCACACAGGATCGTATGACGTCGATTTCTATGAATAGTTTTCAAAAGTAGGTGAGGGAAAGGCGATATCGAAACTCTTTTCACGTCTTCATTTCAGTCCACTTTCAAAGTGACCTGTCATGGCTGCTGTTTATGGTGAACGACAGCACAAAGTTGTTTCTTGGTTGTGACACCGACGTCTACACAGCCTCGAGTTTACTGTGTTTTTTTCTGTTCAGTGTTGCACCAAAGACGTTGATTAGACGTCCCAACCTCAAATTGACGTTGGATCGACGTTAGAATGTTTACTGAGATATTAAGTCTGGCCGACAAAACTGTACTTGCCAGGTATCTTGGATGGAGCCTCTTTGTGGAGGCCTGTGGCTTTGAGGTCCCGTGAATGACTTGTTTCAGTACAGGTCCCACGAACAATCTGTCCCGGCACTCCTATTTGCTGACGTCACCTTCCTCCGTCTTTCCGAGTTGTATGGACTGACTGGGATTTACTCTGCGTGATTATCATTTTTTGGCATACATCCCTTCTTGACTAATCTTTTGGCCAGAGTTATCATGGGCGATGTCATCTCGACACGAATCCACTTGACTAGGGTCCACTTGGCCTTATGTTTTCTGCCTTTGTTAAATGCCTTGATCCAGCTGGTGATAAAAATTCTCACCTGTATACTTCGCCCATTTTTATTCTGTATCCGTCGGCTCCCTGTCGTGTGCTCTGGTCTGTTGATCACTTGGCTCCCTGTCGTATGCTGTGGTCCGCTAACCGCTTGGCTCCCTGTCGTGTGCTGTGGTCCGCTAACCGCTTGGCTCCCTGTCGTGTGCTGTGGTCCGCTGGCTTGCTGTGGTCCATTGACCGCTTGGCTCCTTGTCGGGTCTGTTGTCCGCTTGTCTGCTGTGGTCCGCTGACCGCTTGGCTCAATGTCATCTAAAAAAGACTTAAACAGAAAGGCCAAAGATAGCTAATGTGGCATGTGACATCATCTTAATGTACATTAGGATACAATAAAAAAAATACGTGAATATTGACGTATCCCCGAAATAACCAAAATAAACTTAGCAGTTCTGGCGTCCTCATGCTGGCGTCCACTTGGCTGCTGTCCTCATGGCTGGGATCCACTGGGCTGCTGTCCTGATGACCGGGGTCCACTTGACTGCTGTCCTCATGGCCGGGGCCCACTTGGTTGCTGTCCTCGTGACCGGGGTCCACTTGGCTGCTGTCCTTGTGGCTGGGGTCCACTTGGCTGCTGTCCTCGTGACCGGGGTCCACTTGGCTGCTGTCCTCGTGACCAGGGTCCACTTGGCTGCTGTCCTCGTGACCAGGGTCCACTTGGCTGCTGTCCTTGTGGCTGGGGTCCGCTTGGCTGATGTCCTCATGTTCTGGGCCTGCTTGGCTCTGGTCCGATTGGTTGTGTAGGCTTGGCTGATGCCAACTTGGCTGTCCCTCTCGATTTTGCTCTTGACTTGAAGGGCTGTGAAAATTGCAATTTTTTCTTAGATCAAGAGATAAGGTTTGAAACTAACATATATACATGTATGCAGAGATATTGGTCTTACGTCAAATATGTAACTGCTGTACACTTTGAATGCACCAAAGAACAGAATTCAGAATGCAAAATTGATTGTTGGTTCCGGTTAGTTCATTTTAACACCCAGCAGTTTAAAACTACCATCTATGCGAGAAAAAAATGAACAGATTTAGAACCACAGATATCGTACGTCTATCGTTTCACATCCAGCAATACTGTCATACTGCGTCAGATGTTTATTTACATGTCAAAAGGCCTTTTTTGTTTGGTTCATGCGTTAATATTCTGCAGCTTTAAGTTAAATGAAGACATCAATAACAAAGATGCTTACGCGTTGGCTGTACTGTCCGAATGACTGGAGCGCCCCACTGGTCTCTGTGCTCATCTTTCTTCCCTCTGCTAAAATGTAGAGAAGAAAATGCTATATTTATACCGGTCGTTAAATATAAAATGTTAAGAAATGAAGTGTATAAGTGTTTAATTGTGTATAAACAATGTGGTGGAATCAAACTGTCTCTAAATCCCTACAAAATTTTTTATTTTTATTATTATTATTTTGCCAAGAAAAAAGTCGCCAAATGAATCAGTGAGAACGGTTCTTGCCTGCTGGAAGGTCTGGCCTATCAACGCCCGCCCTCCACTTTGCCCACTTTTTTACGTCTTTTCTCTCGTCATCTAAAGCGTTAGCAGAAAAAGTAACATTTAGTTCCATTATGGGTAATAAAACGTTATGGAGTAAACAGAGTAAAGAGAGACAGATTACACAAAATCGTGCACTTCAAGTGGAAATGTGCAACAATTACCCAAGTTTGATGGTCTATCACAGATGAACGGCCGAATATCGACACAAAATATTTCTTGCACACCTACAAACGGTGGGGATCATTCTAGCAGAGACACAGTAGCTGTATTCCCCACCGTGTTGAGAAGCAGATTACCCACGATTGTGTATATCAAGTGTCGACAAGACAGACACAGACGGGCGGAAAAACCCGAATTCTATAGTCTGCCGCTTCGAGATACGCGGCGGCGAGAGACTAATTAAAGCGGCTGCATGTCAGGGAAAAATATTTTCAATGCCGTTTTTTACTTTAGGTAAAAATCTCACCTGTAGACTGCGCCCTTTTTTATTCTGTATCCACCGGTCAGCTAACCGCTTGGCTCCCTGTCGTGTGCTGTGGTCCGCTGACCGCTTGGCTCCCTGTCGTATGCTGTTGTGTGCTGGTTTGCTGTGGTCCGTTGATCACTTGGCTCCCTGTGGTGTGCTGTGGTCCGCTGGCTTGCTGTGGTCCGCAGACCTCTTGGCCCCCTGTCGTGTGCTGTGGTCCGCTGGCTTGCTGTGGTCCATTAACCGCTTGGCTCCTTGTCGGGTCTGTTGTCCGCTTGTCTGCTGTGGTCCGTTGATCACTTGGCTCCCTGTCGGGTGCTGTGGTCCGCTGGTTTGCTGTGGTCCGTTGATCACTTGGCCCCCTGTCGTGTGCTGTGGTCCGCTAATTTGCTGTGGTCCGTTGATCACTTGGCCCCCTGTCGTGTGCTGTGGTCCGCTAACCGCTTGGATCCCTGTCGTGTGCTGTCGTCCGCTGGCTTGCTGTGGTCCGTTAACCGCTTGGCTCCTTGTCGGGTCTGTTGTCCGCTTGTCTGCTGTGGTCCGCTGACCGCTTGGCTCAATGTCATCTAAAAAAGACTTAAACAGAAAGGCCAAAGATAGTTAATGTGGCATGTGAAATCATCTTAATGTACATTAAAATACAATACAAAAATACGTGAATATTGACGCATTCCCGAAATAACCAAAATAAACTTAGCAGTTTTGGCGTCCTCATGCTGGCGTCCACTTGGCTGCTGTCCTCGTGGCCGGGGTCCACTTGGCTGCTGTTCTCATGGCTGGGATCCACTTGGCTGCTGTTCTCATGGCCGGGGTCTACTTGGCTGTTGTCCTGATGGCCGGAATCCACTTGCTGCTGCTCTCATGGCCAGGGTCCACTTGGCTGTTGTCCTGATGGCCGGGGTCCACTTGGCTGCTGTCCTCGTGACCGGGGTCCACTTGGCTGCTGTCCTTGTGGCTGGGGTCCGCTTGGCTGATGTCCTCATGTTCTGGGCCTGCTTGGCTCTTGTCCGATTGGTTGTGTAGTCTTGGCTGATGCCAACTTGGCTGTCCCTGTCGACTGTGCTCTTGACTTGAAGGGCTGTGAAAATTGCAATTTTTTCTGAGATCAAGAGGTTTAAAACAAACATATACATGTATGCAGAGATATTGGTTTTACGCCAAATATGTAACTGCTGTACACTTTGAATGCACCAAAGGACAGAATTCAGAATGCAAAATTAATTGTTGGTTCCGGTTAGTTCATTTTAACACCCAGCAGTTTAAAACTACCATCCATGCGAGAAAAAATGAACAGATTTAGAACCACAGATATCGTACGTCTATCGTTTCACATCCAGCAATACTGTCATACTGCGTCAGCTGTTTATTTACATGTCAAAAGGCCTTTTTTGTTTGGTTCATGCATTGATATTCTGCAGCTTTAAGTTAAATGAAGACATCAATAACAAAGATGCTCACGCGTTGGCTGTACTGTCCGAATGACTGGAGCGCCCCACTGGTCCCTGTGCTCATCTTTCTTCCCTTTACTAAAATGTAGCGGAGAAAATGCTAAATTTATACGGGTCGTTAAATATAGAATGTTAAGAAATGAAGTGTATAAATGTTTAATTGTGTATAAACAATGTGGTGGAATCAAACTGTCTCTAAATCCCTATAAAATTTTTATTTTTATTTTTATTATTTTGCCAAGAAAAAAAGTCGCCAAATGAATCAGTGAGAACGGTTCTTGCCTACTGGAAGGTCTGGCCTATCAACGCCCGCCCTCCACTTTGCCCACTTTTTTACGTCTTTTCTCTCGTCATCTAAAGCGTTAGCAGAAAAAGTAACATTTAGTTCCATTATGGGTAATAACACGTTATGGAGTAAACAGGGTAAAGAGAGACAGATTACACAAAATCGTGCACTTCAAGTGGAAATGTGCAACAATTACCTAAGTTTGATGGTCTATCACAGAGAAACGGCCGAATATCGACACAAAATATTTCTTGCACACCTACAAACGGTGGGGATCATTCTAGCAGAGACACAGTAGCTGTATTCCCCACCGTGTTGAGAAGCAGATTACCCACGATTGTGTATCTCAAGTGTCGACAAGACAGAGAGAGAGACAGACGGGCGGAAAAACCTGAATTCTATAGTCTGCCGCTTCGAGATACGCGGCGGCGAGAGACTAATTAAAGCGGCTGCATGTCAGGGAAAAATATTTTCAATGCCGGTTTTTACTTCAAATAAAAATCTCACCTGTAGACTGCGCCCTTTTTTATTCTGTATCCACCGGTCAGCTAACCGCTTGGCTCCCTGTCGTGTGCTGTGGTCCGCTGACCGCTTGGCTCCCTGTCGTATGCTGTTGTGTGCTGGTTTGCTGTGGTCCGTTGATCACTTGGCTCCCTGTCGTGTGCTGTGGGCCGCTGGCTTGCTGTGGTCCATTAACCGCTTGGCTCCTTGTCGGGTCTGTTGTCCGCTTGTCTGCTGTGGTCCGCTGACCGCTTGGCTCAATGTCATCTAAAGAAGACTTAAGCAGAAAGGCCAAAGATAGTTAATGTGGCATGCGACATCATCTTAATGTGCATTAAAATACAATAAAAAAAATACGTGAATATTGACGCATTCCCGAAATAACCAAAATAAACTTAGCAGTTTTGGCGTCCTCATGCTGGCGTCCACTTGGCTGCTGTCCTCGTGGCCGGGGTCCACTTGGCTGCTGTCCTCATGGCTGAGATCCACTTGGCTGCTGTCCTCATGGCCGGGGTCCACTTGGCTGCTGTCCTCATGGCCGGGGTCCACTTGGCTGCTGTCCTCGTTACCGGGGTCTACTTGGCTGCTGTCCTTGTGGCTTGGGTCCACTCGGCTGATGTCCTCATGTTCTGGGCCTGCTTGGCTCTTGTCCGCTTGGTTGTGTAGTCTTGGCTGATGCCAACTTGGCTGGCCCTGTTGACTGTGCTCTTGACTTCAAGGGCTGTGAAAATTGCAATTTTTTTCTGAGATCAAGAGGTGAGGCTTAAAACAAACATATACATGTATGCAGAGATATTGGTCGTACGTCAAATATGTAACTGCTGTACACTTTGAATGCACCAAAGAACAGAATTCAGAATGCAAAATTGATTGTCGATTCCAGTTGGTTCATTTTAACACCCAGCAGTTTAAAACTACCATCTATGCGAGAACAAAATGAACAGATTTAGAACCACAGATATCGTACGTCTATCGTTTCACATGCAGCAATACTGTCATACTGCATCAGCTGTTTATTTACATGTCAAAAGGCCTTTTTTGTTTGGTTCATGCATTGATATTCTGCAGCTTTAAGTTAAATGAAGACATCAATAACAAAGATGCTTACGCGTTGGCTGTACTGTCCGAATGACTGGAGCGCCCCACTGTACCCTGTGCTCATCTTTCTCCCCTTTGCTAAAATGAAGAGGAGAAAATGCTATATTTATACCGGTCGTTAAATATAAAATGTTAATATAAAATGTTAAGAAATGAAGTGTATAAATGTTTAATTGTGTATAAACAATGTGGTGGAATCAAACTTCTCTAAATCCCTGTAAAATTTTTATTTTTATTATTTTGCCAAGAAAAAAAGTCGCCAAATGAATCAGTGAGAACGTTTCTTGCCTGCTGGAAGGTCTGGCCTATCAACGCCCGCCCGCCACTTTGCCCACTTTTTTACGTCTTTTCTCTCGTCATCTAAAGCGTTAGCAGAAAAAGTAACATTTAGTTCCATTATGGGTAATAACACGTTATGGAGTAAACAGGGTAAAGAGAGACAGATTACACAAAATCGTGCACTTCAAGTGGAAATGTGCAACAATTACCTAAGTTTGATGGTCTATCACAGAGAAACGGCCGAATATCGACACAAAATATTTCTTGCACACCTACAAACGGTGGGGATCATTCTAGCAGAGACACAGTAGCTGTATTCCCCACCGTGTTGAGAAGCAGATTACCCACGATTGTGTATCTCAAGTGTCGACAAGACAGAGAGAGACAGACGGGCGGAAAATCCCGAATTCTATAGTCTACTGCTTCGAGATACGCGGCGGCGAGAGACTAATTAAAGCGGCTGCATGTCAGGGAAAAATATTTTCAATGCCGTTTTTTACTTCAGATAAAAATCTCACCTGTAGACTGCGCCCTTTTTTATTCTGTATCCACCGGTCAGCTAACCGCTTGGCTCCCTGTCGTGTGCTGTAGTCCGCTGACCGCTTGGCTCCCTGTCGTATGCTGTTGTGTGCTGGTTTGCCATGGTCCGTTGATCATTTGGCTCCCTGTCGTGTGCTGTGGTCCGCTGGCTTGCTGTGGCCCGTTGATCACTTGGCTCCCTGTCGTATGCTGTTGTGTGCTGGTTTGCTGTGGTCCGTTGATCACTTGGCTCCCTGTCGTGTGCTGTGGTCCGCTGGCTTGCTGTGGTCCGTTGATCACTTGGCTCCCTGTCGGGTGCTGTGGTCCGCTGGCTTGCTGTGGTCCGCTGACCCCTTGGCCCCCTGTCGTGTGCTGTGGTCCGCTAACCGCTTGGATCCCTGTCGTGTGCTGTCGTTCGCTGGCTTGCTGTGGTCCATTAACCGCTTGGCTCCTTGTCGGGTCTGTTGTCCGTATGTCTGCTGTGGTCCGCTGACCGCTTGGCTCAATGTCATCTAAAAAAGACTTAAACAGAAAGGCCAAAGATAGTTAATGTGGCATGTGACATCATCTTAATGTACATTAGGATACAATAAAAAAAATACGTGAATATTGACGTATTCCCGAAATAACCAAAATAAACTTAGCAGTTTGGCGTCCTCATGCTGGCGTCCTCTTGGATGCTGTCCTCGTGGCCGGGGTCCACTTGGCTGCTGTCCTCATGGCCGGGATCCACTTGCTGCTGCCTTCATGGCCAGGGTCCACTTGGCTGTTGTCCTGATGGCCGGGGTCCACTTGGCTGCTGTCCTCGTGACCAGGGTCCACTTGGCTGCTGTCCTTGTGGCTGGGGTCCACTTGGCTGGTGTCCTCATGTTCTGGGCCTGCTTAGCTCTTGTCCGCTTGGTTGTGTAGTCTTGGCTGATGCCAACTTGGCTGTCCCTGTCGACTGTGCTCTTGACTTGAAGGGCTATGAAAATTGCAATTTTTTTCTGAGATCAAGAGGTTTAAAACAAACATATGCATGTATGCAGAGATATTGGTCATACGTCAAATATGTAACTGCTGTACACTTTGAATGCACCAAAGAACAGAATTCAGAATGCAAAATTGATTGTCGATTCCGGTTAGTTCATTTTAACACCCAGCAGTTTAAAACTGCCATCTATGCGAGAAAAAAAATGAACAGATTTAGAACCACAGATATCGTACGTCTATCGTTTCACATGCAGCAATACTGTCATACTGCATCAGCTGTTTATTTACATGTCAAAAGGCCTTTTTTGTTTGGTTCATGCATTGATATTCTGCAGCTTTAAGTTAAATGAAGACATCAATAACAAAGATGCTTACGCGTTGGCTGTACTGTCCGAATGACTGGAGCGCCCCACTGGTCCCTGTGCTCATCTTTCTTCCCTTTACTAAAATGTAGCGGAGAAAATGCTATATTTATACCGGCCGTTAAATATAAAATGTTAAGAAATGAAGTGTATAAATGTTTAATTGTGTATAAACAATGTGGTGGAATCAAACTGTCTCTAAATCCCTATAAAATTTTTATTTTTATTATTATTATTTTGCCAAGAAAAAAGTCGCCAAATGAATCAGTGAGAACGGTTCTTGCCTGCTGGAAGGTCTGGCCTATCAACGCCCGCCCTCCACTTTGCCCACTTTTTTACGTCTTTTCTCTCGTCATCTAAAGCGTTAGCAGAAAAAGTAACATTTAGCTCCATGACGGGTAATAACACAAAGATTACAGTTATGGAGTAAACTCACATCCAGTAATTATTTCGTGCGGTTAAATGAAAGAGTAAAAAACGTTTTTTTTTTTCATGAGCTAATAATATTCTGCTGCCAAGTTAACTAATTTGAAGAAAATATTGAAGCAGAGATCTGGGTTCTTACATTTCGGCTGCACCGTCGGAATGCGGCGACTGCGAGGCTTCCACAATGACCGCGTATTCAGCGACGCCATTCTTCCTTCTCTAGAGGGTCAGCGTGAAATACATGAATATATTGAGCGAATTTAAGAAGATTTAGAATTCGAGTAAATAACTAAGCCAGATTGAGATTTTTTCGAATAAACAATTTTAGGGCAGCTTAATGATAAATTATTTCGGTCAATGTATGCCTCAAAGGAGATTAATAGCTAATTTCATGTGCATGCCCGAAGATCCCAAAATGAAGTCCATCTCTAATTTAAAACACCAATTACTTCAATAATTTCAAAGCGTTCAGCAATTGGTATAGTTTTTCATATGAAATGGGTTTCTGCAAATGCTTTTCAGTGCAAATAAAAACTGGCACCTTTTGGATGACCGCGTTTCACCAATTGCCACACCATCAGCACTGTGACGTCAGTCCTTTTGAAATCTATTCAACAAATAAGGTGTTTAGTCTGATGCTTCAGCTTGTCTTTTGCAATTAGATCTAAAAATAACTTCATGAAAATTTAAAGTTTTTACGTTTCGGATCAAGTCGCAATAATCGACTGTAAATAGGTACATTGGTGTTTTCTATTTCCAAAAGGAAAGTACAAGTTATTTTTATTGAAATCGGCAAAGTGCCAAGTTTTTTTCATCGCCGTTGTAAAAAATATACAATTTTACTTTCAAAGCTCCAACAACTGAATAGTCTTAGATAGTAAATGTTTTTCCTGAAACTAAATGTTTTTCTTGAAACACTTTTGAAGTCGAAGGAGAATTCGTACCTTTGGAACGGCCGCGGCTCATCACTGCAGGAATTTCCTCAGCCCTGTGACGTCAATCCGTCTGAAATCTGTTCAACAGATTACGGAGCTTTTTATCTGTACGCTTAAGTTATGTAAATCTTATCCCTGTAATTGGACATACCAAAGTATGAAAATTGTTTCCCACATTTTTCAGCGGGAAAGCAAGACAGAGGTATGATTTGAACATCTTCTTACCGTTGATCGACGTCGTGAGGGTGACCTTTTGTTTTGTTTAGGCCTGCTGAAATTCTTGTCGATTGCTGTTGAATAAAAAGAAGATGTCAGAAGCACAAATATTTAGCTTACATATTGAGGTAAATTTCATTCAGGTCATTTTGACCAGTTTATTTTAGGTTATCTGTTTACCTTTTGGTAAAGAACACGCCAGAATAACTTATTACAAACAGGTAAATTTTTGTGAAAAGGACAGCACAGATTATTTTTTATTGAAATCGTCGAAGTGTAATATTTGTTTATCGTCATTTCAAAGTAATGCAAACAAAACCATTAAAACGGCAGCTTTCAAGACGAAAACTTTCTAATGTGCTTCTTTCTTTCTTGTTTTTTGGTTTCAAGTGTTGATAAAGGTTTCACCTGTTGAATGCGCACTTCTCTTATGTCTGTCTATTAGTTGCTTGTCTGCTGTGGTGCGCAAGGGTTTGTTGTAGTCCTCTTGTCTTTCTGATGGCCGCATGGCTCCCTGTTGACTGCTTGTCTCCCTGTTGACTGCTTGGTTCCCTGTTTACTGCTTGTCTCCCTGTTGACTGCTTAGCTCCCTGTTGACTGCTTGGATCCCTGTTGACTGCTTGGTTCCCTGTTTACTGCTTGTCTCCCTGTTGACTGCTTGGCTCCCTGTTGACTGCTTGTCTCTCTGTTCACTGCTTGGCTCCCTGACATCTAAAAAGACTGGCAGAAAGGGCGAAAATAAATAGGACGAATTACAGTACATTAATCCATATACCTTTTGCTGGTGTCCACTTGGCTGCTGTCGTCATGGCCGGGGTCCACTTGGCTGGTGTCCTCATGGCCGGGGTCCACTTGGCTGGTGTCCTCATGGCCGGGGTCCACTTGGCTGCTGTCCTCATGGCCGGGATCCACTTGGCTGCTGTTCTCATGGTTAGTTGTATTCGTCGCCTGGGTCCACTTGGTTCTGTCCACCTGGACGGGGTCCACTTGGCTACGGTCTTTCTGGATGGAGTACTATACTGTGCTAATGGCCATGTGTTGTCGTCACGGCCGGGGTCCATTTTGCTGCTGTTGTGACGGTTGAAATCCACCTGGCTGCTATTCCCTGGGCCGGGATCCACTTGATTGTTGTCCTGATGGCCGGAATCCACTTGGCTGTTGTCCTGATGGCCGGAATCCACTTGGCTGTTGTCCTGATGGCCAGAATCCACTTGGCTGTTGTCCTGATGGCCGGAATCCACTTGGCTGTTGTCCTGATGGCCGGAATCCATTTGGCTGTTGTCCTGATGGCCGGAATCCATTTGGCTGTTGTCCTGATGGCCGGAATCCATTTGGCTGTTGTCCTGATGGCCGGAATCCACTTGGCTGTTTTCCTGATGGCTGGAATCCACTTGGCTGTTGTCCTGATGACCGGGATCTACTTATCTGCTGTCGTCATGGCTGGGGTCTACTTGGCTGCTATCCTGCTGGCCGTGGTCTACTTGGCTGGTGTCCTTGGCTACTATCCCGCTGGCTGTGGTCGGCTTGGTTGGTATCGTCGTGGCCAGTTAACGCTTGGATGTTATCCTCACGGCTGGGGTCCATTTGGCTGCTGTTCTGATTATCCTGGTCCATTTGGCTGCCGTTCTCATGACCGGGATCCACTTGGTTGCTGTCCTCGTGGCCCTTGTCTACTTAGCTGCTGTCCTCCTATCAGCAATGGACAAATTTACAGGATTGCAATGCTGTAATGTTAATCTTAGAGGAAAGACGGCTGATTTATCTACCCATAACCTTCTTTGAACATAAAGAAATAGTTTTAAAAGTTTAACAACGATATTTAGTCCACATTTCTTCCAAAGTGTTATAATTATCGATAAAGACCCTAACTGCATTTTTCACTATTTTTCATTCGACTGGTTTTCTTTGGATACCATAGCTAATACCATTGAAATAAGCTCAGTGTTGAGAGATAAAACTGCGATTGAAAATATTTCTTACGTGTTGATGGGCTTGTACAAAATATTTGGATGCTTTATTTCGTCGACTTTCCCGCATGGTGTGAGCTGTGAAGCAAATGATTTCAATGATATTTTAAAGCCGGTTTTGCGACAATACGTCTGGCGACAATACGTCTGGCGACAATACGCCTGGCCACAATACGCCTGGCGACAGCTTTTTTTCATGGTGTGGCAATATGCCGTGCGACGATTAGCGCGTCCTGTCAAGTGCGGCAATTCGCCTATTTTCTTTAAATTTTCTTTGAATTTCAACTATTTTGAAACAGACATGTTTTGACTCAAAAAGAAAAGAAATTCTCCGGAGTTCTTCTGTCAATTCAAAAAGCAATACTTTGGAACTTATCCATTGCACCAATGTGAGCTGCAAAAAAAGTAGACTTCAAATCAAGACGGAGTTTCTACAAGATGCAGAGAGTAAACAAAGTAAAATCTCATCCTTGTTATTTCCTGTTAAAATGTCATGTTGCAATGGACGATAATCCCTCTCAAAGTGGGTGGTAACTAGAAACAACTCCTAATCCGAAGAGGCTTTCATATCAGCGAATGTCATGAATAGAGACGGCTTACAAAAAATCAACGCTATTATGAAATGGAGAAAATTAGACTCTACTGGAAAATCAAAAACTTCACTAAAAATTCTGGGAACCATTTTTTTCATTAAAAGAAAAATTGCCTCCCCCACCTCTTTGTACGATTCTGATATGCAGGCGAATCAACTCGGGCGAATCTCCGCCAGGCGAATTACCACCAGGCGTATTACCACCAGGCGTATTACCACCAGGCGTGTTGCCACCAGGCGAATCTCCACCAGGCGTATTGTCACCAGGCGATTACTACCAGGCGACTTGTGGAGGATGCGTAACCAGCCAAGTGACGTTGCATTTCAGTTTTACCAGTCGGCAATTTAACTGCTCACTTCATCACAATAAATGAGCCCGTCTCCTTGCAACCACACTTGGAACAAAAGTATTGGGAAGTTAATTACTATCGGAATTCTAGTTTTTGATAATTTGAAGTTATTTTGAAATAAAATGCAATATCAACTGTTTAATACAAAAAAAAAAAAAAAAAACAAATGCTAAAATGATACGGAACAAATGTATATTCGATAATAACGTGGTAAAATGAAATTTACTATTAATCAACCAATTTATTCTTTTTGCCAAAAATAGGTAACCAAATTATTCAAAGAAAAGCTCTTACCCGCTGTAAGCACTGGCCTAACAACTCCCGCCCACCACTCTGCCCACATCCTTTTTGGTGCCAATCTTCTTTTCATCTAAAGCGTCAGTAGAAAAAAATTGGAATGCCATTTTTAGCATTTGATCATAATTTTGATATCAAAACATAACAAGTTACCAGTGAAAGTGATGAATGTCCCCCGCCACGAAATATGATCGAATAAAAACATATTGCGGCGTCGCACAACTTCAATATATATAATTTCACTGTAGCAACAATCAGAAGCCATGGTTGAATAGCGGCTGAGGTATGGCGTGCACAAAGTTGCACTGTAGGAAACAGAAATACTAAAACACTGCCTATTTTCAACAAGTCGCCATTTCGTCATTTTTTGGTCGAATCGAAAAATAATGCAACGTCGCACAACTTCAATATATATATTTTCACTGTAGCAAAAATAAAAAACCAGTGTTAAATATTGGCTGAGATATCGCGTGCACAAATTTGTGCTTCCAAGTGTCGCCAGACGGACGGACGGACGGCTGGAGGGACGGACGGACGGCTGGAGGGACGGACGGACAGACCCGAATACTATAGTCTCAAGCCCCGCCTTACGCGGCCACGGGGGACTAATTAAAGATATCAAATTAATGCTGATGGCATTGCGCGTGTAATCAGCTACAGCATTTTTTCTCCAATAAAACGTGACCAGAATATTTAGTTATCGATTTAAGAAGACGTAGAATTCGAGTGAAAAACTAAGCCATTACATGAATAGGTTGATTTTTTCAAATGTACGATTTTTGTACACATAAGAATCAACTCTATTTCAGCTCTTCGTGACCTTGGAGGAGGACATAAGTGCGTACCCAAAAATCCAAAAATGGAAGTCTGTCTGTGATTTTAAAATTCCCATTTTACTTTCGAAGCCTTCCACAAATGAGTCTTTAGCATTAAATGGGTTTCTTCAAATTATCTGATTATGAAGAAAAATGGTACCTTTTGGACGACCACGCTTCAGCATTGCCACGCCTTCGTCTCTCCTATGACGTCAGTCCTTTTGGAATCTATACAACAAATTAGCAAATATTTTGTTGTGACGCTCGATGTTCCGTGGATTTCAGCTTTGCAATTGGACATAATATCAACTTATGGAAAATGTGCACTTTCGAGTTTTTCAGCAGCAAAATACACTCCAAAAATTTAAACATTTTTTGAAAGGGATGGCCCAAAGACGCAAGGGGCATTCGCTTAGCTATGGCAATTGGAGTAAAACCGATTCTCCGCTCACCACACCGAGCTCGATTTGAACTCTGGACCTTGGCATTACCTGACTAACACACTAACCGAACTAACCGCCCCCTAAAGCCTCACCCTTGATCGACGCCGTGAAGTGAACGTTACTTTTTGTCAGGTCTGCTGAAGTTCATGTTGATGGCTGTTGACAAAAGGAAATTGTCAGAAGGAGGAATAAATATCTCAATTTCATTAGTTTGTAGTAGATAATCAGTTTAATATATAGATAATCTGTCTTATATAAGAAAAGTCGCAATAACTACATGGACATTAGGTACATTTGTATTTATTTTTTAATGGAAAGCACAGCACAGTGCAGCACAAGTCATTTTTATTGAAATCATCTAAGTGTAATTGTTTAGTTTACAGCCATTGTCAGCCTGACGCAAAGCTGGCTAGAGCCTCAGAGAGACACGATCCCGTATACCGCGGGCGAGCCGTGAAATCGGTGCTGCTGTCAGTTTGCTTTTGAGAGTCATACTACTACCTCAGTATAACGTTTTTTTACGATTCTAAGTTTTATGTTTTTAAATTTTGACATAAATCCAAGTTTTATGTTTAAATTGGTAATTTTCAAGATCGGTTCATTGTTTTGATGAATGGGATATATTTATGGCTGTTAGAACTAAACATTCTCAGTATATGTATTATGATTATTGTATCCACAACAACAACAAAATGTCACTGAGTAATTATCAGTGACTATCCTTTTGTTTAAGTGTTGTTAAATGTCTTCTTGTTATATCTGAATTGACAATAAAAAATTCCAGTTTTATCCGAAAAGTTTTACGAAGTTTCAAAATACTATTATTTTGACAATTTACCATGCATCTGAACATAAATACGACGTTGCACACCTGCAATGGGTGCTCTATCCCTGTGTGAAATTTTAAAATAATCCGGTTAACAGTTTTGGAGGTCTAGTTTTGACACGACATCAGAATAAAAATAATAATAAAAAAACGAGAGTTCCAAAAATCGACAAAAATTTGTCATTTTTGGCATATTTCCATGAATCCGAATAAAGACACAATTTTTTGCACAGCCTCTATGTATTCTATCTGTGGAAAATTTCAAAACAATTCGACCTATAGTTTCGGAGTTATAGCCCAGACACGCATGCTGACGGATGGACGGACAGACAGACAAGCTCATAAGTAGATCCCTCCGCGACACGGGGTACAACAAAAGCTATTAAAACGGCCGCACTCCAAGAAAAACTCCTAGAAATTACTATCTACCAGTTCCTTGCCGTCTTCTCATGCCCGCTGGCTTGCTGAGTCCGCTGGGGAATGCTGTGGCCGCTGGGGATTGCTGTGGTCCGCTGTGGATTGCTGTGGTCCGCTACGGATTGCTGTAGTCCGCTGGCTTGCTGTGGTCCGCTGGCGATTGCTGTAATCCGCTGGCTTGCTGTGGTCCGCTGGGGATTGCTGTGGTCCGCTGGCTTGCTGTAGTCCGCTGGGGATTGCTGTGGCCCGCTGGCTTGCTGTGGTCCGCTGGGGATTGCTGTGGTCCGCTGGCTTGCTGTAGTCCGCTGGGGATTGCTGTGGCCCGCTGGCTTGCTGTGGTCCGCTGGGGATTGCTGTGGTCCGCTGGCTTGCTGTAGTCCGCTGGGGATTGCTGTGGTCCGCTGGCTTGCTGTAGTCCGCTGGGAATTGCTGTGATACGCTGGCTTACTGTAGTCCGCTGGCTTGCTGTGGTCCGCTGGGGATTGCTGTGGTCCGCTGGCTTGCTATAGTCCGCTGGGGATTGCTGTGGTCCGCTGGCTTGCTATAGTCCGCTGGGGATTGCTGTGGCCGCTGGCTTGCTGTGATACGCTGGCTTACTGTAGTCCGCTGGCTTGCTGTGATACGCTGGCTTACTGTAGTCCGCTGGCTTGCTGTGGTCCGCTGGGAATTGCTGTGGTCCGCTGGCTTGCTATAGTCCGCTGGGGATTGCTGTGGCCGCTGGCTTGCTGTGATACGCTGGCTTACTGTAGTCCGCTGGGGATTGCTGTGGTCCGCTGGGGATTGCTGTGGTTCGCTGGGGATTGCTGTGGTCCATCGGTTTGCTGTGGTTCGCTGGGGATTGCTGTGGTCCATCGGTTTGCTGTGGTTCGCTGGGGATTGCTGTGGTCCACTGGTTTGCTGAGGCCGCTGGGGATTACTGCGGTCCGCATCACTTCCTCTTAATCGCTTGGCTCCATTCCATCTAAACAGACTTAAACAGAAAGGGCAAAACTTAACAGAAAGAATGATATCATAAATTTACGTACTCTGAAAAGACCGAAGTCGACTTAGCAATTTGGCTTCCTCTTGCTGGCGTTCACTTGGTTGCTGTACTCATGGCCGGGATCCACTTGGCTGCTGCCCTCATGGTCGGGATCCATTTGACTGCTGCCCTCATGGCTTGGATCCATTTGGCTGATGCCTTCATGACCGGGATCCATTTGGCTACTGCCCTCATGGCCGGGATCCACTTGGCTGCTGCCCTCATGGTCAGGATCCACATGGCTGCTATCCTCCTGGCCGGGATCCACTTGGCTGCTGTCCTCATGGCCGGAATCCACTTGGCTGCTGCCCTTATGGCCGGGATCCACTGGGCTGCTGCCCTTACGGCCGGGATCCACTTGGCTGCTGCCCTTATGGCCGGGATCCACTTGGCTGCTGCCCTCATGGCTTGGATCCATTTGGCTGCTGCCTTCATGACCGGGATCCATTTGGCTGCTGCCCTCATGGACGGAATCCACTTGGCTGCTGCCCTCATGGCCGGGATCCACTTGGCTGCTGCCCTCATGGCCGGAATCCACTTGGCTGCTGCCCTTATGGCCGGGATCCACTGGGCTGCTGCCCTCATGGCCGGAATCCACTTGGCTGCTGCCCTTATGGCCGGGATCCACTTGGCTGCTGCCCTCATGGCTTGGATCCATTTGGCTGATGCCTTCATGGCCGGAATCCATTTGGCTGCGGCCCTCATGGCCGGAATCCACTTGGCTGCTGCCTTCATGGCCGGGATCCATTTGACTGCGGCCTTCATGGCCGGAATCCACTTGGCTGCTGCCCTCATGGCTGGGATCCACTTGGCTGCTGCCCTCATGGCTGGAATCCACTTGGCTGCTGCCTTCATGGCCGGGATCCATTTGACTGCGGCCTTCATGGCCGGAATCCACTTGGCTGCTGCCTTCATGGCCGGGATCCATTTGACTGCGGCCTTCATGGCCGGAATCCACTTGGCTGCTGCCCTCATGGCTGGGATCCACTTGGCTGCTGCCCTCATGGCCGGGATCCACTTGGCTGCTGCCCTCATGGCCGGGATCCACTTGGCTGCTGCCCTCATGGCCGGAATCCACTTGGCTGTTGTCCTAATGGCCGGGATCCACTTGGCTGTTGTCCTAATGGCCGGGATCCACTTGGCTGTTGTCCTAATGGCCGGGATCCATTTGGCTGCTGTCCTCCAGTCTGTGGTCCACTTGAGTTTTTGTCGTCTTCGCTGATGTCCTCTTGGACGCCCTCCGCTTGGCTGTTGTCTGGAGCCAAAAAAAAATAAATAAATAAAATAAAAGTCCTCGTTCCAAGATCAAGTAAAGACGAATCTTTCGGAAGATATTGAACGATTTATTAAACAGCATACAAAATTACACATATTTTGGAAGGACAAATTTCTTTGACTATGCCCACGCGGTCCGCTGGCTTGGTAAAGGACAAGTATTACGAGTATTACGGGATTTCGGTGTTGCGATGTGAATCTGCATGGGGGTGGTGCGGGCACAACTTTCAATAAATATAAAGAAGTGGGTGACAATTTAAAAAAGATGTTTAGTTGTTCGCATGTCTGAGCTCTTACATGTCGATTGGCTCTTCCGGATCCTCCAGCCACCTGTTCCCTTCCTTGTCTGTCGTCAGACACCTCTTCGCGTAGCTGTAAACACATTTTTATTGTAAATTAAGAGGAAGGTTAGTTTTGTTTAAACATAATGTTTCCCGCGCGCGCTGTACAAGCTCTTTTCTCCCCAGTAGGGCTATTTTTTGTTTATCAGTATGCGAGAGCCCAGAGCACGGGGTAATTTGTATTGTGGTACTAGTCGTTATCAGGGGGAATTAAGTCCCAAGTATAAATAACAAAGTGCTACTGGCTTTCCCACATTGTTCTTAGCAGCGGCAGCAGATGCATAACAAAGTGTAAAATAAACCCACCCTCCGTCCCCTACAACTACCGTTGACTACTTCTACTATTTTGAAGACCTATATATGTAGTTGTGTGTAGTTGTGACATTAAAATATTAAAAAGCATTGATTTGCCAAAAAACGTTTGTATCGATGTAATAAAACAAGATGATTTTGCAAATAAAATCAAGTTATCCCAACCCTTATTTCTTTAAATATTTAAAAGTTAGTGACGGAACATTTAATTGGTTGATGAACTGAAAATGCCTCGTATGGTGAGGGCTTTTTAACCTCTGAAGACATTCCAGAGCAGTGGGTACTTATTAAGCGTTTTCTTTTGAAAATGCTAGTCGATGACGAGAGGTCGAAGTTCACAATATTCCATGATAATGGGTATATTTTTTAATCTTTTGTTATTCATGACGGTCCAAATATTGGGGACCTCGGTGGGAAAAATATTTGTTAATACTACAAATAATACGAGACAAAATGGCTGTTTAAAATACTTCTTGTGTGTTAATGGGCTTGCGTAAACATTTGGATGCTCGGCATCTATCTTGTTGATTGTCCAGCACGGTTCTAGCTGTGAAGCAGATTAATTTTTGTTTGTGTTTTTTTTTATTCATTTGAATGGCGATATATTTCAGTTTCTTGGTTCTTGAGCCATTTATGATGAACAATAAATGAAACAGTCTCCCTGGAACCCTATTTGGAACAAAGTTATCGCGAAGGGATAGAATTAAAAAAAATATTGACGATGGGAGTCACCATTTTTGTTAAATCAAGGTATCTCAAAATGAAGTAGTTGTTGGCCATCCACACTAAACAGCAAATGATATCCGGGCATAACGTCAACCGCGATAGCGCCAACGGATAAAACAGACATTTAAAACGTGACGACAAAAGGTGGAGCACTCACACGGCCACTCCACCGGGGATAAATAGGAAATGTCTTGCTTGGTTCATATCTAAGACGCACCATGGAAGAATAAATTTTTAACTCATTTCACCCAAAGACCTTAGCGAAATCGTTGCAATATTCTGCACGTATATCTCTGGGAAACCTTTAACTGCCTATCGTTATGCAGAGATAAGCAGAACAGCGGGCGCATACCCCCACCCCCACCCCTCCGTATCCCCCGCAAACCTCGCGAACACTACAAATTAACAAGCGTAGCAAGTTTCCTCGTACATTTCAATAACAACTGCTGCAAATTCAAATGTGTGACAGGTATAGGCTTTTTAATATGAATATGACAGTATTTGATCAGGTTAGACTGTAGAACAATGAAGAATCTTTGGCACTACCATCAATGTGATATCATTTCTGAAAATTTTATACGTGGCTTAAAAGAACTGCAAAGTCAGCCATTTTTTGATAGAATGAAGAATCGGGAGGCAAGCTACAAGTTGGCTGTGCTCAATTGGCGTATCAGAAATGCGTAAGGGCTCTCACGTATTGCCCTCACGCTCCGCCTGCCTGGAACGCCCTCCTACCCGCCCACAAGTCCTTGCTTTGCTAGGGACCATCGTTAGTCCACCTCTAAAAAGGCAGCACATAACTGTTTCACATTACAAAAACTAAACCCTCAGAGAAACAGGATCCCTACAAGACTGGTGCAAAGTGCAATACAACTACCACTGTCACAATTCTAATACTTTTACAATCTTTAAATTTCAACAACACTTACGTTTTATATTTTAAAAAAAGATTTTTGGTAATTTACTCCTTGTTTTATCCTTGTGTGAAATTTTAAAGAAATAAAAAAAGTTTTGGAGGCACAGCCCGGAAGACACTTTCCATTGCGCAAACGAAATTATATGGAAAGTTTTACCAAATTTCAAACAATTTTTTTACAATTTTTCATGCATCCCAGCAACAATACAACAAAGCACACTTACATTATGTACTCTGTCTGTGTATGAGACTTGTAAATAATAAAAAAAATCATTCATTATGTCACTAGTTCATGAATCCGAATAAAAAAAACAACACATTCCACATGTGTTTTATTCGTGTGTAAAAATTTAAAAACAATCCGGTGTATAATTTCGAGATAGAATTCGCACACGACGTTCCGTTATGCCGAAAAGTTTTACCAAATTTAAAAATACTATAATTTTTAGAATATTTCATGAATCCGAACAAAAATACAACTTTGCATGCCTTCAATATGTGCTCTATTCGTATGTAAAATTTCAAACTAATATAAATAATAATTTTAGAGATCTAGTGTGAAAACGATGTCGGGAATGCGCCAAGTTCCAATAATCCAAAAATACCGTCATTTTGACAACTTTTCATGAATCGGAAAATACGACGTTGCACACCTAATGTGCGCTCTATCCGTGTATGAAATCGCAAAATAATCAGACCTGTAGTTTGCGGACAGACAGACGCTTATAACTATACCCTTCCATCACACGGGTGGTAATTTTTTCAGGATAAAATGCCACTGATATTTGAAACGAGGTAGAAAATAACCGTCACCACCCGTCTCAAAGTGTGCGTTTTTTTTTCAAATTTTTATTTCCATTTTTATCATCATATAAATCACTGGCAATAATTTCTGGCAGAATCTTGCAAATAATCATTATCTAATTTATTCAAACACGAATTCGTCTTACCAGTCGGCAGCATTGCCCTCGTCACTCCCGCCCTCCACACTGCCCCATTCTTCGTTGATTTCCATCTTCCTTCTCGCTCTAAAACGTCATGTGTGAAAAAATGAAGTTAGAACATACACGATTCATCGCCATATAATGCGCATGTTTTTTCGTTTCTTATTTTGAAAGTTGTGTCTGCAGTATATGGTTGTTTTAATTTCTGATTCTCATTTCGGATTTGGGAATTTTCAAATCCCAACTCCATTCACCAGCAGCAGCGCCTAATGTACGCATCACAAGCGGGGCTGTACGAAATCGCGACCCGGATGCGACGGAATAAAAGTGCGACTTTTTTTTTCAAATGAGGGTTTATCAGATCGGCAGAGTGGCTGTTTATTTTAGCTCCGGAAAAGCTGGTCTAATCCCAAGCCTAATGTACGCATCACAAGCGGTGCGGATCCGGATGCGACGGAACAAAAGTGCGACTTTTTAAAATCCGGGTTTATCAGATCGGCAGAGTGGCTGTTTATTTTAGCACCGGAAAAGCTGGTCTAATCCCAAGCTTTAAATAATTACCTATCCAGTAAACATAAGCACACGCTTAATTTATATGAATTTGGCAGATATTTGATAAGGCTGATTGTAGAGCAATATAGAATCGCCGCCACAACTAGCAAGTAGTATCAAGGTAGTATTTTAAACACGAGTTGTCCGAACGAGTTGCATGATAGAACTGCAAAAGGGTTATTACCTGTTGGCCGCACTGTCCATATGCCCGGTGCGTCCGACTGCCCGCCCACTAGCCCTTGTTTTCACCGAGGTTCCTCTTTGTTCCGCCTCTAAAAAAAGTTGCCCAAAATGGTATGCCATGTTATAAAAATTAGTACAGAATAAAAAGTGTCAGCCATATTTGAAAAAGCAGGGTTAAGAAAATTATGACGTCTCTATCGATTTGTTTGATTTTGTTTCTCTGCTTTTATTTTTTTGTCCTTTTTTGTCAGAGTATAAAGTATTGGCAATAGTAGTATCAAGCAAACAGTAAGTGTAAATTATTCAAACAAAAAGCTCTTACCAGTCGGCAGCATTGGCCTAGCATCTCCCGCCCTCCACATTGCCCACTTTCGTCTTCTTTCTTGCTCTGAAACGTCATTTGTAAAAAGATGTTAGTTAATATAGAATGCCATTTAAAAGATGTTAGTTAATATAGAATGCCATTTTTACATCTATTAGGCAATTACTGACATAAAGAATTAATTTTCAAATCTCAAAAATTCATATTATTACATCAAGAATAAAAGTTTGCTACCTGTAATTTTATTTATGATATCTCTAAATGTATTCTTGATCGCAAAAATACTTATTGATATCAATAAATACCTAGAGATATCAAAAATATTTATGATATCAAAAATAATTTGATGAGATCTAAATTTTGTTCAATATCAAAAGTTCAATTAGTTGTAGCAAAAACGAAATATTGGATAGCAGAATTTCTGTTTCGAACTCCAGAATTTACTTTCCTTTAACTGATGACAGGAATATATTTTAGATATCTATTTCGGAATTATACTTTTTTATTTTATATTTTGAAATCTGCAAATGATTTTTTGATGTCAAAAATTAAAATTCAGAAATAAACATTTCTGAATAAAATAATGAGTGGCCTTTGTTTTTAGAATCTTTTTTTATTTTTAACTGTACAAAAATGAATTATTTAATTTAATTGACTATTCGTTAAATGTGTGTCTGCCTTAAGATTTTTTAAGTTTGTAAGATTTTTTTAAGTTTGTGAAATTGATTTTTTTATCTCAAAAAGAACTTGTTTTCACCTAAAATTCAATTACTGAAAGCAAAAATGCAAATTAATGAGATCTGCATTGATTTATTGATACCTGATTATATTTCGATATCAAAAATTAGCATCAAGTGTTAAAATGGCATTCCATAAGTTAATAATATCATATTTCACGTGATACGATTTCAAAGGTTGCGTACATTATGGTCAAAACTTCAATTTCTTATGTTCAGTTTGGAAAGGGGATTTTCAAACCCCCATCCAAGTTAGCAGCAGCAGCAGCAGCCCTGGCATATTGCTAGCGGTGCTGCATGGATTTCAGACCCTGATGCGAAAGAATGAAACTGCTCCAGGGTGAAAACACGGCGAGAAAACCTATGGTAGCCGTGACATTTCGATCGGAGCAGTAGTTTTCTGCTTCTGCTTTTACTTAGATATTTGTTCGAGAGTGTTTTCTGTGACTGCTTCCGGATAACTTTATCACAGCAAGTGCTCCTTAAGTGACGACGCTCGTATGGAAGCTTTATTTGATTGTTTTATTCGTGCCCAAGTATGTTCAGGTTGTTTCACATTTTATTGCCAAACTAAGTATTCATTCGCAACATTGTAAATTTGAACTATTCGATATCCTTTAAGCTACTTTTGATATTTAAGCAATTCTTACCCATGGGATAAGCTCTTCTAGATGGTCCGATGGGATCAGTCTCATTGGCTGTCCGGCGCCTTGTTCGGAGCTGTCAAATAAATCAAGACTTTTTTTTCTCACTTTTTTCATGCGAAAAATCGATTTTTAAAGTGAATTTTTGTTTTCACAGAATTCATGCTTGTAAAACTGGGTGCTTGTGTATTTTGGTTAATACCATGGGATGTGGTGAGGATGGTGGAGGGAAGGGGAATGCTTATGTTGTTTTGAGACGGTAAGCAGATTTTCAGCATGCAATAGTTCATTGGATGTTGTCAAATTGCCAACATTCAATTTAATGAAGTACTAACGAGCTGCAGGCAGTGATGTATGAAAACGCCGCCTTCTACATCGCCCACATCTTCAGTGAAAGCCCGCCTTCTCTCTGGCACATCAGCAGGAAAAACTGCACAGTATTAAGGATTATCGGATAAAATAAATGAATTTATAAAATCGAATCGACTTATTGATATTGAATCAACTGCTATCAATTGAATCAACTGCTAATTTTCATTACATAAATTTAGTATTTGCTTTCTATTTTTTATCGTGGTTTCAGAATTCTGTTGGCACCTCTTTTTTTTTTCTTTTTTTTTTTTTTTTTGGGCGGGGGTGCCCTTAAGGGGGACACTCTGAAGCACAGTTGATGAAATGCGAGATGCCGGATGGGCGCAAGTTTGCATCTAGACCGAAACAAAACAAAATCAATGCTTACCTGCCGATTGGTGTGGTGCCTGTGACCTCTCTTTCTGCGGATTGGTGTGGTGCCAGTGACCTGTTTCTGCGGATTGGTGTGGTGCCAGTGGCCCGTTTCTGCGGATTGGTGTGGTGCCAGTGACCTGTTTCTGCGGATTGGTGTGGTGCCAGTGACCTGTTTCTGCGGATTGGTGTGGTGCCAGTGACCTGTTTCTGCGGATTGGTGTGGTGCCAGTGACCTGTTTCTGCGGATTGGTGTGGTGCCAGTGACCTGTTTCTGCGGATTGGTGTGGTGCCAGTGACCTGTTTCTGCGGATTGGTGATGTGCCAGTGACCCGTTTCTGTGGATTGGTGTGGTGCCAGTGACCTGTTTCCGCGGATTGGTGTGGTGCCAGTCACCGGTTTCTGTGGATTAGTGTGGTGCCAGTAACCGGTTTCTGTGGATTGGTGTGGTGCCAGTGACCTGTTTCTGCGGACTGGTGTGGTGCCAGTAACCGGTTTCTGGGGAATGGTGTGGTGCCAGTGACCTGTTTCTGCGGAATGGTGTGGTGCCAGTGACCTGTTTCTGTGGATTGGTGTGGTGCCAGTGACCTGTTTCTGCGGATTGGTGTGGTGCCAGTGACCTGTTTCTGTGGATTGGTGTGGTGCCAGTGACCCGTTTCTGTGGATTGGTGTGCCAGTGACCCGTTTCTGCGGATTGGTGTGGTGCCAGTGACCTGTTTCTGCGGACTGGTGTGGTGCCAGTGACCTGTTTCTGCTTATTGGTGTGGCGCCAGTGACCTGTTTCTGTGGATTGGTGTGGTGCCAGTGACAAGTTTCTGCGGATTGGTGTGGTGCCAGTAACCGGTTTCTGTGGATTGGTGTGGTGCCAGTAACCGGTTTCTGTGGATTGGTGTGGTGCCAGTGACCTGTTTCTGCGGATTGGTGTGGTGCCAGTGACCTGTTTCTGCGGATTGGTGTGGTGTCAGTGACCTGTTTCTGTGGATTGGTGTGGTGCCAGTGACTCGTTTCTGCGGATTGGTGTGGTTCCAGTGACCTGTTTCTGCGGATTGGTGTGGTGCCAGTGACCCGTTTCTGCGGATTGGTGTGGTGCCAGTGACCTGTTTCTACGGATTTGTGTGGTGCCAGTGACCGCTTTCTGTGGATTGGTGTGGTGCCAGTAACCGGTCTCTGTGGATTGGTGTGGTGCCAGTGACTTGTTTCTGCGGACTGGTGTGGTGCCAGTGACCTGTTTCTCCTTATTGGTGTGGCGCCAGTGACCTGTTTCTGTGGATTGGTGTGGTGCCAGTGACCCGTTTCTGCGGATTGGTGTGGTGCCAGTGACCCGTTTCTGCGGATTGGTGTGGTGCCAGTGACCTGCTGCGGATTGGTGTGGTGCCAGTGACCGGTTTCTGTGGATTGGTTTGGTGCCAGTAACCGGTTTCTGTGGATTGGTGTGGTGCCAGTAACCGGTTTCTGTGGATTGGTGTGGTGCCAGTGACCCGTTTCTGCGGACTGGTGTGGTGCCAGTGACCTGTTTCTGCGGATTGTTGTGGTGCCAGTGACCTGTTTCTGCGGATTGGTGTGGTGTCAGTGACCTGTTTCTGTGGATTGGTGTGGTGGCAGTGAACGGTTTCTGCGGATTGGTGTGGTGCCAATGACCGGTTTCTGTGGATTGGTGTGGTGCCAGTGACCCGTTTCTGCGGATTGGTGTGGTGCCAGTGACCGGTTTCTGTGGATTGGTGTGGTGGCAGTGACCTGTTTCTGCGGATTGGTGTAGTGCCAGTGACCTGTTTCTGCGGATTGGTGTAGTGCCAGTGACCTGTTTCTGCGGATTGGTGTGGTGCCAGTGACCTGTTTCTGCGTATTGGCGTGGTGCCAGTGACCTGTTTCTGCGGATTGGTGTGGTGCCAGTGACCTTTCTCCTTAGTTGTCCGTCACCTTGTCGACAGCTCTGATAACAGATTCATAATGCGTTTAAATATGCGCTTAAAGCGTGTCACATTTTGTTTGGAGAGAAATTGTTAATTTATCCTGTTTGCTTAAGTAAGCATCCACCTACATGAATAAATGCCCCCCTCCACTTGTGAACAAACACCCTACACCTGCGTTGCATTTATTTTCTGGACACTTTCGCACTGGTGTTTGAATTTTGAAACATTTTGGCCGAGGCTTGGGCCCCTCGCCACTCTACTACCGCGAGGCATAGAGTAGCTGGGCTCCACCCTACCCTCCTCTATTCGTACATACACATACATAATATTATCGCATCCGGGATAAAGTGGATTTTACCCGATCATGAGATCATGACACCGACCTCTCATTGAATATAGCAAACGGATTTTCTCAAGCGAAATTCTTCGCGTGCATTGTGAAGTTTTGCAGATGTTCCGAGTTTTATTTAAACAAGGCAAAAATAAATTCTGATCAATCTTTCTCGCCATCCAAAGGCAGCAGGATTTTACGGGCAAAACAACAACAAATTGCCATGATATTATATTCGTATTGTTCTTAAATTTTTTCAACCCGTTGGGTAAACTCCAACTCCCCCCTCTTCTCCCACACCATAATACGCATGCTACCAAGTGAACTCCACCCTCCCGGTAGGTTTACCGGGGTGAATGTGGTAAATTAGGGCCCAAGGCTGCTAAGCTATAGTATACAATGCATATGCCACCAAGTTACCTTACCCTCTCCCCCCAGGATTTGTTCACCGGGATAAGTACGGTAAAGTAGGGGACAAGGCTGCTGAGCTGTCAATATAACAGAAGATAATCTTGTCTACATAAGTTTTAATATTCACATTACTCTCATTCTGAACTGAATCAAATGTGTTTTATTTAAGTGATGCTAACTTGTTGTCTGTTCACTGGCTCTTCCTCTGGCTTGCTATAGTCCCCTTGGAGCTCTTCCGCTTGGCTGTCCTCCGCGTGGCTGTCCTCCGCTTGGCCGTCCTCCGCTTGGCTGTCCTCCGCTTGGCTCTCGTCCGCTTGGCTGTCCTCCGCTTGGCTGACCTTTTGAAACACTTAAGAAGTAGCGTATTTAATATGATGACGATGCAAACATGGAAGCCCGAACCGAACCCGGAAACCCTAAACCCGGAGGAATACGTCAATATTCACGATTTAAAAAAAACGAAAATGAGAATATGACTTATCGCTGTCCACTGCTTGGCTGTCCTCCACTTGGCTGTACTCTGCTTGGCTGTCCACTGCTTGGCTGTCCTCCGCTTGGCCGCCCGCTGCTTGGCTGTTCTCCGCTTGGCTGTCCACTGCTTGGCTGTCCACTGCTTGGCTGTCCTCCACTTGGCTGTACGCTGCTTGGTCATGCACTGCTTGGCTGCCCACTGCTTGCCTGTTCTCCGCTTGGCTGTCCTCCGTTTGGCTGTCCGCCGCTTGGCTGTCCGCTGCTTGACCATGCACTGCTTGGCTGTCCACTCTTTGGCCATGCGCTGCTTGGGTGCCCACTGCTTGGCTGTTCTCCGTTTGGGTGCCCACTGCTTGGCTGTTCTTCGTTTGGCTGCCCGCTGTTTGGGCTGCCCGCTGTTTGGCTGCCCGCTGCTTGGCGGTCTTCTTAGTCTGCTGCTGCCTCGCTCTCACAGGAAGACGCTATCAATCAAAGCAAACGTGTGTTGTTTTTAGCTTTATTCAGCCTCTCCAAGAATTGAATTCCTTGAATTGTGGTCTAACCAATAAATTGCAAGCAGTTTGAGCGAAAGTTATTCCACTGTTTATCCCCCTGGTGAACTCGCGTTAATTTACAGTTCTAATCAATTGAGCTCGCTGTTACCCCTTCAGTCAAAAATTATTTTTGCGATTTGGTCGGCAGTTCTGGTAATTTTTAATTATAATTACGTCGTAATTAGATACTTACTTGTTGATTGACTCGTCCTAACGGCCCGAGTCTTTCTGATGTTCCCGTGGAATCGCTATCACGTTGCAAGCTGTAAAACAAAGGATGCCCTTGGTAGATTTGTCAGTCTAAAAACGATCTAGTATTAAAACAGAAACGTCAAGCACATGTGGCTTTCTTGTTGAGAAACCACGAATGACTACGTCACTGACTACGCCACTGACTACAGCTGTGCAAGAAGCTTGTCAGTTTTAAACAGTAGCTCTATGAAAATAAAAAAATGTATGTAACTGGAGTCCCAGACAAACACGACCCCCGTGCAGTGCGGATGACCCATGAAATCGGTGCTAAGGTCTGCTGGGAAAAGTCATACTACTGCTACTTTCATCATGTTTTTGTTCGCAGTTTTTTAAAGTTGTTTTATCAATTTTCAATATCTGTTTTCTCCGTGTGTGACGTTTAAAAAAATCCCATGAATAATTTTGGAGACACAACCTGGAACAACACGTTCCATTATCCGGACAAAACTATATCAAGACGTAAAGTTTAACCAAACTTTAAAATACTTACATTTTGACAAATTATTTTGAGCCAGAACAAAACTAGAGCAGTGTGCAAGCCCACATATTCCCCACAGGCCCCATCAGTTAAACACGGCCATCTGTAGTCAATCAAGAGCTGAAATTTTCCAAATCCGGCTGGTCCATCTTCCTTGGACAAACCTGGCCCATTTACAATACCGATCTGTGTTTGCTCCCAGAGAAGCTACATGCCAAGTTTCATGAAAATCCTTGCAGGAGTTAAGTTATCGTGTTAACAAGCTCTTGATGACAGACCGACAGGCCAACCGACCGACCGACCTACACGCGGTCGATCGCATATATTGCCCCTCTGGGGAATAAAAAAAACAAGGGAATGCGCATAACGGTAAACCGTGGCAAAAAAGGCAAATACGTTATAAATCATTAAAGAAAAACTTACGTGTTCATTGGCTCCCCAGTGACCCAATGCTGCTATCTTTCGCGGTTGTGCGGCATTTCAAGAGCTAAAAAAGTTCAAAAAAGGTCCGTGTTACATTTTTGTCCAGTAGAAAACCAATCCCGGGAGAGGGGGGAGGGGGTGGCACTTATCTATCAACTGGTAACTCCTTTTTAACCAAACTGGAGTGCAGTTCCAAAAGAAACTTTTTATGGGAAAATTTTTATGGGAAAGGGGAGTACTGAATAAAAATTACCCCTATTCTAACGTAAGTATCGGACACCCCCCCTCTCCCCGGGGACAGCCTTTCTCCGCATTTAGGGACATCTTAAGTAACACACGACACCAAGTCCTCCCCTCCTCCCCCACCCCACCTCCCTCCCGAAGAACTGTCCATTTTGATTTTTCCTTTTAGTTTTTTTTTTCGCTTTCTCACGTAATTTACGAAGTTACAACTGCAGTTCTTAACACTGAGGTTAGCAGATGGACAGATATATTACTTTCAGCGTTGGGGGAGGGGAGGGGAGGTAATGACATGATATCGGGCCAAAACAACGCAGGCTAGTCTGTTAGGTTTTGACCCAGGAATGTTGTCCATCAAACAATTAACAATAGATTCTTACGTGTTGATTGGATCGTCCTGATGACTTGATGTTCTCTTCTCTGTCCTCTGCCTCGCGTCTTGTCCCGAGCTGTCAAAACAGTCAAGTGGGGTTTTGTCAAACAAAATCCTGTTTAGCTTTACTTTTTTAACCTAATATAAATTTCTGACCACATTAAAAAGCTATATACATTGAATATTTTTATAGTAAGCGTAGACTCGATTTGAACGCCATGAGCGAAACTGATCAGGTACATAAGTGAGAGGGAGGGGCGGAATCCCTACAACTGTCCGACATGGACACAACAGCGTCAGTGTGTTCTATTTTCTTTTCTGTTAAGAATGCTGAATTTCTGCACAAAAAGAACTAACTTGTTGATGCGCTCGTCCTAATGCTACTATGCCACAATGCCATCTTCGCCTGTTGTCCGGCATCTCGCGGCCTGTGAGACAGAAAATGCATCGTTTTTAACATCTATCTGTGGTGTGTCGTTCCTTTTAAAACCTTTTTACATTGTTTAAGTGGGTAAAAAGAACATTTCATTGTTGGGTCTGGTCAGTTTTTCAGCACTTTGACTTGAAACAGGTCAGGAATATACTGGAGGGAGGAGGAGGGGGAGGGGGGGGGGGGGTGGGTAGTGAGCGAGGCAGATTGAACGAGTGTCAGTGAAGTGTTGTTCAAGCTGAATTTCTTTTCTGAATAATGAACCTACACGCTGATTGGCTCGTCCAAATGTCCTCATCCTCCGAGATGCTTGGCTGTCCTCCACTTCGCTCTCCTCCTTGTGGCTGTCCCTTTCTTGGCTGTCTTCCGCTTGGCTGTCCTTCTGAAACACTTAGGAGGGACAACTTAATTAATATGATGGCAATTCATACATGAGCCCGAAACCAAACCTGGAAGCCCGAAACCCGGAGGAATACGTCAATATTCACGATTTTAAAAAAAGACAATCAAAATATGACTTATCACTATCGCTCTTGGCTGCCCTCTGCTTGGCTGTCCTCCACTTGGCTGTCCGCTGCTTGCTGTCCTCTGCCTGGCTTTCCTCTGCTTGGCTGTCCTCTGCCTGGCTGTCCTCTGCCTGGCTGTCCTCTGCCTGGCTGTCCTCTGCCTGGCTGTCCTCTGCTTGGCTGTCCTCTGCCTGGCTTTCCTCTGCTTGGCTGTCCTCTGCTTGGCTGTTTTCTGCTTGGATGACCTCCGCCTGCTGTCCTCTGCTTGGCCGTCCTCTGCTTGACTATCCTCCGCCTGGCTGACCTCAGCTTGGCCGTCCTCTGCTTGGCTGTCCTCTGCCTGGCTGTCCTCTGCTTGGCCGTCCTCTGCCTGCCTGTCCTCTTCATCGCCTGACGTTGCCTCGCTATCCCTGAAGGACGATATCAAGCAAGAAAAATGCCTGTTGCTTCTAGTATTATTTAATGTCTTCAATCATAGATCCAGGAACAAAAGTATATATCAATTAGTTTTGAAAAGTAGAGAGTTTGAATTCCGTGAAAGGTTATCTAACCTATGAAAAAGTTTTGCTCATGCAATTTGGGCTAGCGTCAATCCGCTATTTATCATCTCCCCACTTACTGAATTCGTTGGGACTAGCAGTACAATTGAGCTTACAATCACCCCTAAGTTCAAGTTATTTTAGCTACCTATCCTGCAGTTCTGCAAATTTTGTCCTTGAAAAGATTCTCACGTGTTGCTGGGCTCGTCCCGACAGGTCCGGTGCTTGTCATCGTTGTCGGCGAGTCGGCATTGTGTTGCAAGCTATAAAACAATGTATGTTATGAATAGCTTTGTCTATGGAATGCCGTTTTCACATTTATTAGTGAATTATTGATATCAAGAATTAATTTTTGATCTCAAAAATTGATTTTTTGACATCAAGAATTAATTTTTGAACTCAATAAATTCATATTTTGATATCAAGAATTCATTTTTGCTATCTGTAATTGTATTTTTGATATCTCTAAATGTATTTTTGATCTCAAAAAATAATTTTTGATATCAATAAATATTTAGAGATATCAAGAAATATTTATTGATATCAAAAATGATTTAATGATATCTAAAATTGATTTTTTGAGATCAAAAACTCAATTCTTGATAGCAAAAATGAAATATTTGAGAGCAAAATATCAATTTTGAGCTCAGTAATTGATTTTCTATATATTGATATCAAGAATTTATTTCAGATATCATTATTTCAGACTGATACTTATTTAATTTGTATTTTGAAATCTGTAAACGATTTTTTGATCTCAAAAACTGATTCTTGATATCAAAATATCAGTCTATTTTTTTAAATAAAAAATTCAGAAACACGCATCTGTAAATAAATAATGGCTGTCCTTGTATACAGAATCTTTGTTTTAATTTTTTACTGTACCAAAAAGAAGCAATTCTTGAGATCAAAAATTGTGTTGTTATTATTGATCTCAATAATTCAAATTTTCATCTCCAAAATTTAATTGACGATTCGTTATATTTTATGTGAATGTGTGTCTCCCGTAAGATTTGTTAGGTTTGTAAACTTGATTTTTTGATCTCAAAAATAAATTTTTCCCATCTAAAATTAAATTATTGATAGCAAAATATAAATTAATGAGATCTACATTGATTTATTGATATCTGTAAATATATTTTGATATCAAAAATAAGCATTAAATGTGAAAACGGCATTCCATATTTGTCTACCTAAATGCAATGTATTTTATTAGTCTATAGTATTCAGGTCTGTCAGTCCGTCCGTCCGTCCGTCTGGCGACACTTGGAAGCACAAATTTGTGCATGCGATACCTCAGCCGCTATTCAACCCTGGCTTTTGATTTTTGCTACAGTGAAAATATATATATTGATGTTGTGCGACATCGCATTATTTTTCGATTCGACCATAGTTCCGTGGCGGGGGACATTCATCAGTTTTCACTGATATCTTGTTACTTTAAAACTTGTATGCACATTCTGACGCAGTTAAAGCTTTTTTTATTTTCATCTTTTTTTAATTTTATTTCAGTGGCAAGAACTGTCAGATCATATTACTTGGAGCAAGAAGACGCGAATAACGGCATCTCGTGCCAAAACAAGGTCTATTGAGAAGAATGCAAATTTATGAAACATTAAAGAAAATCTTACGCGTTGATTGGCTCGTCCTAATGACCGAATGCGCTCGTCTTTGATGGTTGTCCAGCTTCCTTACGCGAGCTGCCAAATAAATTAAATTTGGGCAATGTTCTGACGTATTTTCATATCTACTTTAATTCTTCTGACAGAGGTCGTTGGAACGTTAAGGATGGGAGCTATGACTCGTCAGAGCATTTTACTTTGGGTGAGGAGAGGGGGTGTAAATAACGGGGGTACTGCTGGCAAACAAGGTCAATTCATTAGACTGCTTCCTTTGTCAGTAAAACCTTAAAATAAATTCTTACGCGTTGAATTGCTTGTCCTAATGACCCGATGCTCTCATCTTTCCCCGACGCCACGCATGTCGGCAGCTACAAAGGAAATGTCCAAGTTATATTTCTGTCAAATGAGAAACTATCCCCAGGTCTGGATAGGAGGAAGGGCACTCACACGCCAACTAGTTGCCATGCGTGTCCAGGACTTTTTAAAATGACCCTTAAATATGGAGTGGTAAGTCTGAAAGAATATAGTATAGTTCCGAAAGAAACCCTAATTTATGGGAAACGCGAAGTCCTGAATGAAAATTACCCTAATCGTACACAACTGACACCCCACCCAGACGCTTTTTTTGCACATGCAAGGTAACACGATACCAACTGCCAGTTTTTTTCCATTTTCTCAAGTCAATAAAGAAATTACAGCTACATTTCTTATCATAGCCTTGAGGACGTTCCAAGATTTGAGGTTATAACTGGGTAGGTATAGTACTTTCGGCGGGGGAGGGGGAAAGAGGGGGTGAGGAGATTTCTGGGCAAAATAGAACTGATGGTTTGAATTGTTTTGGCCTGAGATTGCTTAATTTGTTAATCAAACAGTTAACAATAGATACTTACGTGTTGCTTGGCTCTTCCTAATGATTTGATGCTCTCGTCTCTGTCCTCTGCCTGGCGTCTGGTCCCGAGCTGTCAAAATAGTCAAGTGAGGTTATGTTAAACAAAAACCTGTTCAGCTTTACTTTTTCCAATTTCACGTAAGCTTCTGATCATGTTAAAAAGCTATTTACTCGCATTTGTTTATCGCACGTGTAGTGTGGATTCAACGCTGGGGGCCAAATTGGTCAGGTGATTTACTGGGGTAGGAGGGGAGGGCTAATTCATACCAGAGCTACATGACGTCGTTGATAAAACAGTGTCAATGCGTTCTATTTTCTTTTCTCTTAACTTATGAAAGCTGAATTTGTGTAAAAGAAAAAACTAACATGTTGATGCGCCGGTCCTAATGACGCGATGCCATCTTTGGTGGTTGTTCGGCATCTTTTCGCGAGCTATAAAACAATAAACATGACTTTTTAAAATTATTCTGTTGTTTAATTTTCCTTCTAAAACCTTTTTTACGGTCCATAAGAACGAAAACAAAATTTCATTGTTGAATTTGTGGCTATTTATCAAAATGTGGACCTTAAACAGGCAGGAATATTCCGGTGGGTTGGGGCCGGGGGGGGGGGGGAGCAGATTGGAGTCAGTGACGGAAAAAAATGTAGATTAAGCTGAATTTCTTTTCTGAATAATGGACCTACATGTTGATTGGCTCGTCCAAATGTCCTCATCCTCCGAGATGCTTGAATGCCGTCCACTTCGTCCTCCCTTGGCTGTCCTCCGCCGGGCTGTCCGTCTGAAACACTTAGGATAAACAACTTAATTAATATAATGACAATTCATGCTTCAGCCCGAAACCAAACCTGGAAGCCCGAAACCGGAGGAATACGTCAATATTCACGATTTAAAAAAAATAATAAATAATAAGACTTATCACTGTCGATGCTTGGCTGTCCTCCGCTTGGCTGTCCTCCGCTTGGCTGTCCTCTGCTTGGCTGTCCTCTGCCTGGCTGCCCTCTGCCTTGTTTTCCTCTCCTTGGCTGTCCTCTCCTTGGCTGCCATCTGCCTTGCTGTCCTCTGCTTGGCTGTCCTCTGCCTTGTTTTCCTCTCCTTGGCTGTCCTCTGCTTGGCTGTCCTCTGCCTGGCTGCCCTCTGCCTTGTTTTCCTCTCCTTGGCTGTCCTCTGCTTGGCTGTCCTCTGCCTGGCTGCCCTCTGCCTTGTTTTCCTCTCCTTGGCTGTCCTCTCCTTGGCTGCCCTCTGCCTTGCTGTCCTCTCCTTGGCTGCCCTCTGCCTGTCTGACCCCTGCTTGGCTGTTCTCTTCATCGCCTGCCGTTGCCTTGCTATCCCTGAGGGACGCTATCAAACAAAAAAATGTCTGTTGTTTCTAGTTTTAGTAAATCCCTGATGTTTCTTGCTGCATGTAATGTTTGAAATTATAGATCCAGGTATACAAGAATGTATCATTTATTTTGAAAATGAAAAAGTTGGAATTCTGTGAAAGGTTATCTAACCTATGAAAAGAGTTTTGCTCATACAATTTAAGCGAGCGTCACTATATATCCCCTCCCCACTTGCGGAATTCAATAGCAGACCAACTGAGCTCGCTGTCACCCCATTAAGTTCAAGCTATTTTAGCGAAATATTCTGCCGTTCCATAATTTTATTGAATATGAAACGATTCTTACGTGTTGCTGGCGCGTCCTGAGGGCTCGATGCTCATCATTGTTGTCGGCGAGTCCGCATTACGTGGTAAGCTATAAAAAACAATGTTCTTGATAGTATTTAACTAGAAATGTGTCCGTTGGAATACGTATAGCCCGCCTGCCCCCATTTGTCACAGCCTTGAGAGAAGTTTTTTAGGCATATTCTTGACAGAAGTTAATGACATAAAGCTCTTCACGTGTGCATGTACTGAAAACGTGTACTTTGAGCCTAAGTTCGGGCGACCCTCATGGACTGACGGAGGAACCGACGCTGACCCAAAGGCATTAAATCCATGTAGGTTTCAAGTTGATTGAAGCAAAACGCTAGGACACGTTCGGTCCACAAAACTTAAAAACTGCACTGATAGCCGCTCTGTGCCTAAGTTCAGAGGTCACTCACAGACCGATGGAAAAACCGACGCCGGCCAAACGGGAGGTGCACAACTACATCCCATAAGCTTTCAATCCAAATAGGTTTCAAGTTGATTGAAGCAAATCCCTGGGACAAGTTCGGTCCACGAAACTTAAAAAAACTGCACTAATAGCCGTTCTGCGCCTAAGTTCAGAGGTGACTCACAGACCGACGGAAAAACCGACGCCGGCCCAAACGGGAGGTGCACAACTACATCCCATAAGCTTTCAATCCAAATAGGTTTCAAGTTGATTGAAGCAAAACCCTGGGACAAGTTCGGTCCACGAAACTTAAAAAAACTGCACTAATAGCCGTTCTGCGCCTAAGTTCAGAGGTGACTCACAGACCGACGAAAAAACCGACGCCGGCCCAAACGGGAGGTGCACAACTACATCCCATAAGCTTTCAATCCAAATAGGTTTCAAGTTGATTGAAGCAAAATCCTAGGACAAGTTCGGTCCACAAAACAAAAAAACTGCGCTAATAGCCGTTCTGCGCTCAAGTCCACGCATGTACGAAGTCACAACGGAGCCCAATTTTTTCCACCAAATTAGGCTTATTTTAGCATAGAAACACGTTTCTGGGCCTGCTATGACATTTTTGTCTTGGGTCACGCACGCACGCACGAACGCACGCACACACACACCCACACACACACGCACGCACGGACAAGTCGAAAACATAATAGCCCTTCCGACTATCGTCGGATGGGCTATAAAAACCAAGTATTTTAACTTCAAAACTTTCTATGCGAATTTATGATGCATTTAAAAAGCTTTTATTTTTTCATTACAGTCGCCATATATTTTGGACTGGAGCGGAGCATATATGGCTGGTCAGATTAGATTACATGAGCAAGCAAGGGGATGCAAATAACGGTGTATCGTGGCAAAACGAGGTCTATTTGTCCCGATTTCTTTTTGAGACGAATGCATAATAATATGAAACATTCAAGAAAATCTTACGCGCTGACCGGCTCGTCCTAGTAACCGAATGCGCTCATCTTTGGTGGTTGTCCAGCTTCTTTCCCGGGCTATCAAATGAATAAAATATGTACAATTTTATGGTGTATTTTTTAAATCTAGTTTAATTATTTTGATAAGAATCGTAGGAACATTAAGGATTGGAGCAATGGCCAGTCAGAGCATTTTACTTTGGGACGGGGAGGGGGTGGGGCAACCAACGCAGTACCGGTATCATACAAAGTAAATTCATTAGAATGCTTAATTTGTCAGTAAAACCTTAAATAACTTCTTACGCGTTAATTGGCTTGTCCAAATGATCCGATGCTCCTATCTTTCGCGGTTGTCCGGCGTCTTCTTGCGAGCTAGAAAAATGTCGACGTTATATTTTTGTCAAGCAAAAACTATCCCGAGGGGGCTCACATACCAACTGGTCCTTATGAGTGTCCTTGACCCTTAACCGCGGAGTGGTTAAATTTGCAATAAACTAGAGTGCCCGTTCCGAAAGAAACCCCATTTATATGTCAAACGCAAGTTCTGAATTGCAATTACCCCTATTATTATAACGTTGGCGTCATTCCGCGGAGACCGCCTCTGGCCTCAAAATTACCCTTTTTCTCTGCGTTTTTTGACATGATACTAAGTGTTCCCTCCTCCAGCGCTATCCATTATGAACTTTACTTTTTTACTTTCTCCAACAGATTAAGAAGTTAAAGCAATAGTAGCTCTAAGGACGTTTCAAGACTGGAGGCCATAGCTGGACAGGTATTGCTCTTCCGGCGTTGGAGGTCGGATGGAAGAGGGTGACGAGATATCGGGGTAAAACAGGGCTGACTAGTCTTACTTCGTTTGGCATGGGACTGCTTAATTTGTTAATCAAACAATTAACAATAGATTCTTACGTGTTGATGAGCTCGTCCTAACGACTTGATGCTCTCGTTTCTGTTCTCTGCCAAGCATCTGGTTCCGAGCTGTCAAAACAGTCAAGGGAGGTTTTGTCAAACTAGAGCCTCGGTGAGGCAGGATCTCCCGTGAAGCGGCAAAAGTAAAATCCACGAAAAAGTTACAGGTAAAAATTAACGATTTTTGACAGCTTTCTTCAAGTGAATTTTTGGCGGATTTTCAGAATAACTTCAGTTTGTATATTTTTCACAATCCAGTGTTTTAATATTCCCTGATTTACCCTTGAAGTTGTAGTTAACCGGTTACACCACGACGTCAGTTTTTCCCCATTTTGACAATAATGCCACATTGCACATCTTCAGTATATATATATTTTTTCACTATGCAAGGTTTCAGGTTCCTACGACAATCCCTTCTATGAGAAGTCGGCCGGACAAAACATCGTCTCACGGCTAAGTTCAAGCCAAAAATCAACCATTTTGACAATTTCCCACGAGGTCAATTTTTGGCCGATTTTGGCAATAATGCCACGGTGTACATCTTAAATATGTATATTTTCATCAGGCAATGTTTCAAGTTCCTATGACAATCACTTCTATGAGAAGTCGGTCGAACAAAACTTAGTACTTTTTGCGGGCAGACAGACGGACGGACAGACGGACCAGCTCATAACTATCTCTCCGTTTCACGGGGTATAATAAAGACCTGTTTACCTTTACATTTTTCAAATTTATTTAAGTTTCGGACCACGTTAAGAAGCCATACTTACTTAATTTGTTTCTGGCCAGTGTAGCCTTGATTCAACTCTGTGGACCAAATCGGTCAGGTAAATTACTGGGCGAGGCGGGGGGGGGGGGGGGGGAGCGGAATTCCTACCAGAGCTGCCTGGCGTCATTGACAGAAGTGTCGATGCATTCTATTTTCTTTTCTCTTAACTTGAGAATGCTGGCTTTCTGCGCAAAAGATTTATGGCTATTTGTGAGTTTAAACTGGTCAGGAATATTCTGGTGGGTGGGTACAGCAGGTTGGAGTGGGTGACAGGGAAAAATCTAGATTTTCTTTTTTTAAATAATGGACTCACGCGTTGATTGGCTCGTCCAAATGTCCTCATCCTCTGGGATGATAGGCTGTTGTTCACTTCGTCATCCGCGTCGCTGCTTCTCTCTTGGCTGTCCTCCGCCGGACTGTCCTTCTGAAACACTTAGGAGGAAGAACTTAATTAATATGATGACAATTCATACTTGAGCCCGAACCAAACCTGGAAGCCCGAAACCCGGAGGAATACGTCAATATTCACGATTAAAAAAAAAGAATGAAAATACGACTTATCACTGTCGTTGTTTGGCTGTCCTCTGCTTGGCTGTCCTCCGCTTGGCTGTCCTCTGCTTGGCTGTCCTCTGCCTGGCTGTCCTCTGCCTGGCTGTCATCTGCCTGTCTGTCCTCTGCTTGGCTGTCCTCTGCTTGGCTGTCCTCTGCCTGGCTGACCGCTGCCTGACTGACCGCTATCTGGCTGTCTTCTTCATCGCCTGCCGTTTCCTCGCCATCTCTCAAGGACGCTATCAAACAAAACAAATTATCAGTGAAACTGATGAATGTCCCCCGCCACGAACTATGGTCGAATCGAAAAATAATGCGACGTCGAACAACTTCAATATTTATATTTTTTACTGTAGCAACAACCACAAGCAAGTATTTGTGAAACACAAGCAAGCCCCAACCGCCCCCCCCCAAATTCATAGGGGTATAGAGCGATGACGGACAGACGGACGGACACCCCAAACCTATAGGCCCCAATCCGAAGGGTTGGGGCCTAATAATTCCCGGTGACAAAAATGAACATAAACAAAATAGTGCAATTCCAGGTGAAACACTGGGCATTTTTTACCACTGATTTTACGCTGCTCGCTTGAGCTTTACTGACCGATTGCGTGCTTAACCAACGCAGCTGAGCAGCGCTAAGCCCTGTCGGTACTTTGGGCTAGCGAGTGCTGACTTTTCTTACACTGGGAGTTTTAACAGAGCCTTAGGATTGCAAGGTTTGCTCTGCCTCTCTCTGGTTCTAAACCGAAAATTAAAAATATATACTTTTAAACCGGCTATTATGGACACAAATGTTACCCTCCTCTTCAGCTAAGGTAAAAACATAAAAACTGTTTTCACTCCCGACTTGAATATTGATAATTATATCCCATGAAAAGATGTTTAGCTGGAAACGTTTGGACTCGGCCCTAAACCATTTGCCAAAAAAAGTTATCAGTGAAACTGATGAATGTCCCCCGCCACGAACTATTGTCGAATTGAAAAATAATGCAACGTCGCACAGATTCAATATATATAGTTTCACTGTAGCAACAATCAAGAGCCAGGGTTGAATAGCGGCTGAGATATCGCGTGCACAAAGTTGCACTGTAGGCAACAGAAATAATAAAACATTGCCTATTTTCAAGAAGTCGCCATTTCGCCATTTTTTGGCCGAATCGAAAAATAATGCGGCGTCGCACAACTTCAACATATATATATATATTCGCTGTAGCAAAAATCAAAAGCCAGGGTTGACTAGCGGCTGAGATATCGCGTGCACAAATTTGTGCTTCCAAGTGTCGCCAGGGGGACTAAAAACAGGAGAGTTCCTTACAAGAAAAGAACCGACTGTTTCTCCAATCCGAAATGGCTAGCTGTTTTCCGAGAGATTTTTTTTGCCATTATCCTACCGCTACCGAAATTTTGCGACACCAATAAGACAACAGGCTTTTAAGACATTCGTGACATATAAAATAGTTCACGTACCTTAAATAATAAAGGAATAATCCGTATTTTTGCTGTTTTTTCTCCACTTCAATTTTCTTCTTCCTTCCATATTGGTTTTCCTTGTCTGTCGTCATTCGTATTCAGTTGAGAAGTTGTGTCAGAACACATGATACCTAAGAGCCAATCACAGACACGCAAGTATTTCCAAAACGCGGGAGGCACCCGGAACATTCCATACTGAAGGGGGGGGGGGGGGGGCAGGCTTGAATTCCCTGAAAACCAGTGTTGTGTGACGAGTAATTGACCAGTCCACTCAATGATAACTAGGGATTCTCGGGGAAATACCATGAGCGGAAAATTCTGGTTGTGTGGTAATGCTGGATGGTACTGCGGTCACCAATGAGCGAAATCCGACAGTTGGTAGGCTGAGGCGGGGGGGGGGGGGGGGGGGGGGAGTGGGTGAGATGCAGAGCGGATTCGAGGTCCGAGATTTCTTATTTGCGGCTTCAATTGAAACATTTTTTTCTAGATGTGATCTTTTATGTCGCATATTTGGCACATTGCTGCAGGTCTCGACTAATAAAAACGAGCACCTGTTTGTAATCTAATGTAATTGCCTATCTAATGAGCATGTGACGTTGATTAGACGACGTAACGCGACGTAAGGTCAACGTTGGAACATGGTCCTCTCCCACGATGTTTCACAGACGCCATGATGGATGGTGCCTCAACACATGGTGGTCAAGGTTAGGTGCAGTCAGAGAACCAGCATTAGCTTACGCATGGATACACAAAATTAGACGGCTATTTGCATATGCATGAGGTAAATTTGCATGTAGAATTCCATATTTTCCATAAGTAGTTGGTTTAAAATTCGCGCGCTTCTTAAATTTTAAGTCACCCATTGTTAATGAGCGAACGCACAGTTCAAGAGCCAAACCCTTTTCTCGCTTTATTTACTCCAGGTTTATTCAGCGCTGCTTCAGAAATGCGGATCAGTGGTCCAAAAAAATTCGCACAGTTCACACAACGTTCAATCAAGAATCCCCACACCCCACACAAATCTTTTTTTTTTTTGGGGGGGGGGGGGGGGGAGATATGCAATATTATTTCTCTTCAATTAAATTGTGGCCGGTGATATCCACGCTATCGACTTTTGCCTTTGTTTCCCCAATGAAAATCCATTTTGTGATATCACGTCTAATTAAAATCATCACACAGCCCGACAAAATTTTTGAACAAATAAAGAGATGCCACCAAAATTCTCGAAGAACTTAAGGAAGACACTATACAGAACATGCAGCTCGCTGTGGGTTATATCATTTTTCAAGCTCCAATTCATGTGCTTAAGTGTAACAAAAAAGTCAAATGCATTTTCCACTTCATTTCTGCATGTCTTAAAGTGGCTGTAAATCTTAATGTGTTAAAAATGATGACCATTTCACACAGACACACATATAGTTTTCTTGATTATTATTATGTAAAAAGTGTCACATAAATATTACTTGCTGCAACTGAAAAAGGTCACTTGTATGCCTGAAAAAAAAAAAAACGTTAGTACGGTTGTTCATCGATATTACTGAAAATCAAAGTGACTAATTGAAAAAAAAGCTACTCACCATGCCAGCCAGATGACCACCCCGCCAAAGGGCCATGGCGTTCTGTTGGACAAAATGCTCGACAGCCCCATCTTAAAAATTTCTTCCATTCTTAACCGCTGACAGCCACCCCCTGAGCCGCACCCAGAAACTTTTCCATGACAGAATAGTTTGGTGTAGTTTTCTTTCCAAACTGAAGTTTTGCAAAAAGGGTGGGAATTTTACGCAAGTGGTAGACAATTCAGTGACAAGGTGTTGAAAGAGAAGACTTGGGCGCGTATTCTATGAATCCTACAATGAAGACAACCCCGGGCACTGCAACAGGACTCCAACATTTTCAATGTAGAATGAAAATGATGTGAATTCACTTCTTCCCATTAAATATTAACACATAGGATAAACGTCGAACCCGATGCCAGTGTCAACGGGAGATTTTAGTTTTTATAGAAGTCGAAACAACGTCTATCTTCCGACGTTGGATAGACTCAATTATGCACCGCTTATTCAACGTTGCGCAAAGTTTACAACGTCTCTCGATGTAAAGTCGTTGGGAAACGACGTTATAGAGTCGTAGGGAAAATATTTTTTCTAGAATTGCCGTCAAGACAGTGAAAATCAGAGTGGGGTCATCCATCCATCACAGTACCCCAATCCGGTCACACAGGATACGTGTGCAATAGATTTCTTGAATTTTACGCCCTCGTTTTTGGTCTACATTCAAAGCGACCTGTAATGGCTACCAGTTCCGGTGAGCGATATACTAGGAGATCGTTTTTTTGATTGTGACCCCGACGTCTATACAGCGTCGATTTTTTTCAACTTCTAACCAACGTCGATTTTCCGACGTTTATGCAGTGTTGCACTCCAGAAGCTGATTAGATGCCGGGGAAAGCTGCATTCGGTTGCCACCAACAGCAGCATCCAAACGTTCTGTCAAAAACGTTGTTAAGACGTTGATTTATGATCGCGACGAATCAAAACCAAAGCACAGCCATACTGTGATTTTGGTTGGGGAGACGTCGCAACCTCAAATCAATTCGCTTGACCTTAGAAGGTTTACTGCGTTGTGTCAACATTTTTCTGAAATTGTTTAATTCAACAGTTATATCAAACAACACCGTAATCTCACCGATGAATGGGTTGTTGTTGTTGCTGTTGTTTTTTTTAATAAAGACCTTTTGCAAGAAGTACTAACTTCTCATTTTACGTTTCATTTTGTTTCTCTTGCTGTCGTGTGCAAAATGAATCGCTTCCTGAAAAATTGGCAAACACGACTCAAAAGTAAACATTACTTCTCGAATGATATATTTTTGCAATTGATTATTTACTACATTTAGTATAATTAAACATGTTCCTGAATCTTTTGTATCCATGTTGAATGTTTTATTCATATTTCAACAAAAAAACTTTAGCCGAAATTATGACATAAAATTCCTCGTGAATTTGAATACATACGCTTCCAGCAGGCTGCTCAAAGTAAAACTTTTAGGCATTTGGTAACCGGTTCAAATTAATTCACGTTAGAAATAAGAACGTAATATAATAATACTCATACTTCACGTCAAAAGATGGTGAACATTTAGTTGTTTTTTATTGAAAATAAATTTTACTTCTTGCAAAACACTTTTTGCCGAATGATTTTGCTTTTCATTTCAGAAGGCTTCTAAGACGTAAAATTTGAAAGGTTAACTTCTTGCAAAAGGCATCTAATGTTATATTGATAACTGTAACGAATGCCAGCACTCATTTCTTTTTCTTTTTGTAATCGTTTCTAAACTTGAATTTAAGCCATCCCTTTCCCTCACAAACTCTCACTCAAATTGGGAAGGCTTCACCAGCAACTCACTTTTTGTTGCCGGGAAGGGATTTTGTTGGGGACAGGAGGCATACTTGCGAAACTAACACTAAAATATATCACCCCCACCCCCATAAAAAATAGAAAAAATACCAACAAAAAATTAGCCATGTTGTTACCGTCATAGAGTATCAACATGCAGAATATGTAAGCAAACCCCTTAAAGCCAAAACTCTGTCAAAAGTATGGATTAGCTAAAATAAAAAAAACCCCTGAATATTTCGCGAATACGGGCCCTGATGTTTGTTGCAAAGAAAGGGTCTGAGGTTATGGGCCGTAACCAGTCTGACACATTAACAAATTCAAACCGTGGAACATTGAAATGCTGCCATGGCGCGAGCAATTCAACGTGGGTATTTCACCTTACTTCGCTTCATGCTGGACACTTAAAGCCCAATGCCGAAACATGTCCAACAAGATATATGAAATGCCCGCAAACGGCACTTAAAGGTCCTGCCACCGGATTCACTGAGAACGAACGCAATGGCGTGATGGCTGGTCGGTCTGGTAATGCCAAGATCTCCAGTTCGAATCCGGCAAGGGGTGTTAAGCAGAGGAGTGTTCCGGTTAGCGCAGCTTAGGGAATGCAATGGTCCTTCCTGCCACCCACATCTGAAAACGCCCAGTAAACATTCCGACGTCGGTCAAACGCTGATTTCAAGTTGCGACTTCGGTCCTACCAAATCGGAACATTACATCTGGTTGTCATTTGGTTGTAATTTGTTTGTTCAACATCTTTGACACAACGCTGAATAGACGTTCGACAAGCAATTTTGACGGGCATTGCTTTTGGTGGCGACCCAAACCCACTTTTCCCGACTCCTTATCGTGTCTTTGAGGCATGGTTGATTAGACGTCCGGACATCAACGTTGTAAGACCCCGGACCACAGTCAAATAACGTCAACATTTTACCTCTCACAGGAAACGACAGCCATGACATGTCGCTTCGAAAAATAGCTTTTCCGCCTACTTTTGAAAAATATCCGTAATAATTGTCTTTGACGGAAGGATGATCGTGACATCTTATGATTGTAGCTGTCTGGATGGCGATTTTAAATCAGTATTTCGACATACGGGAGAGAGATGTTGTTCCGACTTCCATTTGCAACCTATCTACAACTGTGATTAGACGTCGAATAATCGACGTCTATGAAAAATCGCTAAGAAGACGCCATTTTGACTTTCACGATAAACCCAAATGGGATGTTGACGCCCCAAATCTGAAGTCACGTGTTACATCTATCAAACGTTTATCTTCTGAACATTGAAACGTTGAAATACGTTTGAACAATGTGCAATCCTTCCAAAATGCTTCATTTCGTCATCGTTATATCTTAACAGAAAACAAAATATATCTGCTTTGTAAAAATGGTCCAAGACCACTTTTTGCTTAAGATATAATGATGACGAAATGAAGCATTTGGGTAGGATTTAATAGCGAGGAGCGTCAGTGCCACCTAGGGACCTCAGCGCCACCATTTTTAATTTCGAAGAACTGAGTGGAGCAAAGCGCTTCCTGACCCTTGAACAAATGTGTCTTAATTTATTGTCAATATTCGAGTGAATTTTTAAAGAATTAAAGAAAAAACCAAGTGTGGAAAACGTTTTCAAATTTTCAGGGTCCTCAGTGCCACCACCTATAACTTCGGTATATTCGATGGTCCAAAAATGGTCTTGACCATTTTTACAAAGCAGATATATTTTTTCTCGTGCTTAAGATACAATGATAACGAAATGAAGCATTTTGGGAGGATTTAACAACGAGGAGCGTCGGTGCCATCTAGGGACCTCAGCGCCATCACTTTCAATTTCGAAGAACGGAGTGGTCCAAAAGTGGTTCCTGACCCTTGAACCAATTTGTCTTAATTTATTGTGGATATTCGAGTGTGGAAAACGTTTTCACATTTTCAGGATCCTCAGTGCCACCACCTATGACTTCGGTATATTTGATGGTCCAAAAGTGGTCTTGGACCATTTTTATAACGCAGATATATTTTTTCTCCTGCTTAAGATACAATGATAACGAAATGAAGCATTTTGGAAGGATTTAATAGCGAGGAGCGTCAGTGCCACCTGGGGAACTCAGCGCCACAACCTTCAATTGAGTGGTCCAAAAGTGGTTTCTGACCCTTGAACCAATGTGTCCTAATTTATTGTCAATATTCGAGTGAATTTTTAGAGAATTAAAGACAAAGCCAAGTGTGGAAAACGTTTTTCAAGGGTCATTCATGTTTCAATGCACATTTATGTTGTTATTTTCTGTAAACAACAATAGAAAAAACATATATTTTTAGAAACGGTGGGAGGGATACATAAATGGAATAAATAATATATTTATAGCCAGGCACCTCAGTGCCACCAAGGGACCTCAGCGCCACCAAGCACCTCAGTGCCACCAGGTGGTATTGACGCTCCTCGCTGACAGCAGCCCTGACTCAGGCAGCCATGTGATATAGAGCTTTGAGATGTAGAGGAACCGTGAGGCATCACGTATAATATCAGAATGTAAAGTGCTTAAACACAAAGAATGTTGGTGTTTTTTCAGTAATTTTTATCGAGTAATCGAGATTATCTGACCAATTTTCCAACTTTGAAATGTGAACAAAGAGTTAATTTTACTTCGCAAAAGCTTTGAATTCGCTTATCTCCACTTTTGGATGGGCTTCCCTTTAGGTTTTAACCTTTCAAGCAAATGAAAACAAACTTTTTGTGCCTGCAGAATAGCCTATCCCGCCATCCATCCATCAACCAATCAAAATGAGGGAATCCTCTGGTATTTCGTCATGATTGACAACGGGCATTCCCTTTAAGCGTGTGTTTGAAAACACACGCCATTCTGTGTGCTCCGCGAATTTTTCGTTGGGGAACTAGTGGAAAGGTGCGGTTTTGCCTTTTATTTAGTTTATTTAACTAATAATGGACTTCTTTATCATTCTGTGGAACGTGGATAAATTTGGTTCAGTTTCGAGGCAAATACAGCACTTGCACTTCGGTCCGGCAGAATTTGAGTTTGCACGCAGCGGCGACACCTCGATAGCCCCGATAGTCTCTTTTTCTCCACCAGAAGCTGTAGGATGGAGTGGCTATGTCCACTGGTTCAAGCACGCACCCTCAGGAGTTGTTTCGGGTCTTTGCAGTCCTCATTGCCTGCTTAGACTCTAAGCTTTTACGGCTTACCGTGCTATAGCAGAAATGGCCGGCTTTGGCCAATGCTTACACTCAAACAGGACTTGTTCTTTCTTGTATCTGCAAGCTGTGCAAGATAAAATTTTGTCCGGGCGAAAAAAGCTGTTTTAGACGTCTTTTCGAGCTTGTGGCACCCCTGGGGCCGCACGTCCGTTAGGGGTCTTCAAACAGGCATAGTCCCTCTGTAGACCCCCTTTTAGGGTCCATAGCAACGGCCCACGTGACCGCAGGGACCATAGTTCCATGTATTTCCAGACTGGTGATTACAGGCTTACGGGACGTCCCATGCCTCCGCATGGGATCATGTCCCCATGGGTCACATGGAACTATGGGTCTCATGGGAACATGGGTCCGTAAGGCACCTTGGGGCTATGGGTTCATGATCCCATAGGGGCACAGGGCCCTTATGGGAACATGGTCTCATATGGAAGCATGGGACTGTGGGTTTTATGGGAATATGGGCCCGTAGCGTTACATGTCCCAGAAATACGAGTTTTTCGCCCTTATTCATCTTAATTATCAGCACTTCGATTATTTTAGATGATGTATTTCAATATGCATATCACTGAGAACGATAGTCTAAGCATTATTCTATCTGTTGCCTTATGTTTTCTGATGCAGTCTCTTATGGTCTCTTCGTTCTGCTTACATTTCAGACATGACAGAGGCCACCCTACGGTCAAACAAGAAGGAGTTGCCGTGTTCACACCCGCCTACCTTACTCAATCCCCATTCAGTGTGCGATCGCTGCAGAAGAGATCGGGGCCTGGCGTTGTGTGTGGAAACGAATACCTGCCCTGAGTGTGAACAGTTAACCCACAGAGAGTGGCGTGCAATTTACAGGAACAGGGCAAAGAACGACCGTAGAAGGAGCAGACGCAAAGCCCCCTCCCTTTTTCTCTCACCGGACTACACCTCCAGCACAATGGAAAAGGCGAGTTCAGTGATCCTTCAACAGGTGTCGACGCCCATCCGTTTGGATACCGGTGCTGAGTCGGATACAGCGGCTACTAAGCGCAAGTGTAGGAAGTCAAAGACATCTAGAGTCTTTTCAGAAACAGTGGCTGAACTGGATATAATAGGTGGCGACGAACGCGCGGCTTTACGTAACGCCTGGTCCGCTGACCGACAGGACTCTGGGAAGGAAGGGTCAGGATCCGAGAAAAAACTCTACCCCGCGGAAGGGCAAGTAACGGTTGTGCATACAGCCACGGGCTCTGCCTTCACGTCTACCCCGGGTCAACTGGGCATACCAGCACCAGAAGATTTGTTCCCCCAGCTAGATCCACCAATTTTGCCCCCCTCCACGGGTGACTCAATGAGCTTGTCTGCGATACTGGCTTCACAGAGTCAACTTCAACGCCAGATCCAGGACTTGCAATGCTCAATTAAAGAGCAAGAGGCAAAAGAGACTCCCAGTAGAAAGTGTACACCGTCGGCCACGGTCTCGCCGCCTCCACCGGAACCGCTTCCCTTAGCGTCCACTTCCCACGAAACCCCCGCCATGGGGTCAGTCCTGGACCGTGAGACGGAGGACCCAAGTGAGGAGGACTCTTCGGGTATTCCACCGCCGGGGCAGGTCTCCAATTTGGTGGGAGAAGAAGGCGACGACCTACTTCAAGCTCACACCTCCCCCATAACATCTTTTCCCTCTAACAGAGAGAGGGAGATCTATACACCCTCGGGGGAAGTACTCACCCAGCATCCCACGAACACCCTGCAGCTGGGTGAAGAGGAGCAGGAAGGGGAAGAGTCCGAAGAGGAAGAGACCGGAGATGTGCTCCAAGAGCCCGCAGCACCGACTCACTTCCACTTACCCCTACGGGAAATGGACTCTGTACGTTCCCCAGGTCGCGGTCAACGTCTATGGCACGACCCAGCGACAGCAGGCCGTCGCACGATCAGGACCCCGTCTCCTCCCGATCTCGCATCTCCGGGGGAAGAGGGAGCTCTCTCCTTGACGTCATCGTCCCTAGCTCCGGAAGACGTCCCGTTTAGAGATGCCATACAGGAAATAGCCCGTCTTGCTAACGTTACCTGTGGCACCCCATGTCTAGAAAGGGATGACCCCCCATTCGGATGACATCTCAGACATCTCTGCCCCACCACGATTCATTCATTGCCTTATCCACGAGTGAGGGCATCGCGAACGCAGTGGTAGTACGGTCAAACGAGTTCAAAAAGATGGATGCCAGTGAGGGCCGCACGTTATCGCGATTTCATGCCTCGAAGCACTGCTCCGTACGTCCAGGCCCATACCGTACCTCAGACGACCAGATACCGATGGAGTCACTGGATCATCCTTCCAAGAGAACAGTTTGGATGCCATCAGTTCGTGCGGATTCAGACATTCAGTTAGTAGAAAAAGACGCCAGGAACATTGAGTCGTCGGCCCGTCAAGTTTTAAAACATTATGTCTTTTCAAGACCACACTCTGAAAGCACTACGGGCGAGATGGGATAACCTTCGGCTCAGTGACCCAGTGTCCTCTAAGCTTTTGGAATGCCTAGCGCTGGCCACCCGTGATGTCGTAAAAATCTCTGCCTTCCTAATGAAATCAATGGTATTCTTAAGACGGGACGCCTTCCTCTAGCACTGCTGGTCAAGCGTCAAAGGGCTTCGTAACTTGAGACACACTCCTATCCTGGGCGAGAAAGAACTGTTCCCCCCAGCAGAGGTGGAGAGAGTAAACCAAGAAAGTCGATCGTTGTCGCAAGACTTCGCTTTGATGTCAAGGATGTCGCGTGCCTCGTTCCGCCAACCAGCAAAGCGCAAGAAGCAACGTCAGTCCTCTGCGGATCACCCCGACCCAACTCCAAGGTGCAGTCCCCGCCGCCGAAGAGGCCCAAGCATTCGGGAGACAACAAGCCAGAGGGTCAGCATACCCAGCAACACAGGTAGCAGCCAACCAAAGTACCGCTCAGAGACGAGGGACTCGTCTCTTGGCGATACTTTTTCTGGCTTAAACGATCTAAAAGAACTACTGTCTTGCAACACATCCTTGCCCGTAGGCGGAAGGCTAGGCAAGTTCTGGAAAGCTTAGGCGGAGTTGGGGGCTTCCCGGAGAATAGTCCGGTGGCTCAGGAACGGCTATCCCCTCCCCTTCAAGAAGGGCCCGAGGGGACTCAAGCCAACTGTTCCCCTAACACTCCAAGCTCCAGGCAACCTGACCACCGCTTATCAGCAGGGATCAGAAAAAGACTTAGCCCTAAAAGAAATGCTAAAAGACTTACAAGCAAAACAGGCTATAGAGGAAATGCCAGAAAACCAGGTAGGCTGGTACCCAAAAAGTCAGGGGGATGGCGACTAGTGATAGATCTATCTTCCCTCAACCAATCCCTGCAAATAACCTCATTCCAGATGGACACAGCACAGGTTATAAAAGCAATGTTACGGGAAGGGATGTGGGGCACATCGATAGATCTATCCGACGCCTACCTACATGTTCCCCTACACCACTCGGTCAGGAAGTACCTATGTTTTCAAGTAAATCGAAAACGTTTCTGGTTTCTGGCACTCCCTTTCGGCCTCTCTTCAGCCCCGTACGTGTTTTCAAAGATCATGCGGGTCCTAAAGGCATGGGCACGTCTCCAAGGAAAGCTAGTGTTCCAATACTTAGACGATTGGTTCCTAGCACATACTCGACGGGACATAGCCCATCACCAGACAACCCAGCTGGTCAAAAAGGCGATACAGGTAGGTCTTGTGGTAAATCTAGTCAAATCAGAATTGACCCCAAAACAAGACATTATCTTCTTGGGGAACGATGGGACCAATGGGGGTGCGACCCGGTTACCATGAACGAAGGAGTTCCCTTTCATGCCCCTCCCATGGATATAGAGCTCCAAACGGACGCTTCCAGGGTAAGGTCGGGGAATTCACTGTCAGGGTCAAATGTGGAGAGGAAAATGGCCAACAACGTTTTGTAGATACCATATCAACTGGCATGAAATCCGAGTGGTATGGATAGCTCTGAACAAGCTATCGAACCATCTCGAGGGCAAGAGTGTCAGAGTTCTTCTAGACAACTCTACAGCAGTGGCGTATCTGAACAAGCAAGGTAGAACCAAATCCTCTCAACTATCGACCCTGACTTCTCACATCCTTCTTCTGGCACGGGAACGCAAAATCTCCATTGTAGCACGTCATCTGTCAGGGAAGCTAAACGTACTGGCCGATTTGGCGTCCAGGGCGGGCCAAGTCATCCACACAGAGTGGTGCCTAGCCCAGTCATCCTTCCGTTGGGTGGCACGGGAATCTCCATTGGGCCCCCCGACGTTAGATCTATTGACAACCCAGCTACCCAGGTTCGTATCCCCATGCCCGGATCAAGCAGCCTGGGCAGTAGATGCGTTAAAGTGCCCATGACCTCTGCAGGAAGTACTCTATGCCTTCCCTACCCAGGCCATTCTGCTACAGGTCTTGCAAAGGATAATAGAACTGAGACCCCCAGCTCTGTTACTAATAGTCCCGTTGTCCCCAGAGGCTCCGTGGTTTACCCTTCTTCTACGGTGCTAGGTGATCAAGTCCATCCCGATACCTTGTCACAGGGAACTATTATCCCAACCCATTGGCGGATTGGCGGCACTTCCACCCGTCCCCACAGCTAATGAACCTACGCATGTGGTGCCTAACCAATCCTACCTAGAGAAAAAAAGTTTTTTCCAAGCAGGTAGTGGAAGAGATGGTAAACAGTCATAAGCAATCCACAGCGAGAGTTAATAGGTCACAGTGGAACAAGTTTTCCGCTTGGTGCGCTACCTCTAAGCTAGCCCCCTTCCAGGCGACACCAGCAGTGGTAGCAGATTTTTTGGACCATCTTTTCACGCAAGGTCAACTGAAGGCGGGATCGATAGAAGGTTATCGAGCCGCTATTGGTTCTAGACTTAAGGCATCTACTGGCTATGACCCGGGTGAGGATACGGCCTTGTCACAGTTAATTAGACATTTCAAGGTAAATTCCCCTCCCCTACAGTCCAATGTGGCCCAATGGGATTTGTCACTGGTATTACGTTATATGCAGTGCCCAGAGAATTTCGCGGAACAAAACATTTCCGCAAAAGACGCCACGGTAAGATTAATTTTCCTGTTAGCCTTAGCATCCGGTAAGAGGAGAGGCGAAATCCATGCGTTGGACAGGGAGATAATAAAGGAAAATGGGGAGTGGAATAGAGTATTCCTTACTCCAAGAGCTGGTTTCATGGGTAAAACACATATTGTTTCCCAAGGCCGGGGCACCTTTGACCATATTGACCTCCCGGCCCTTCAAGGGGAACAACTGTCTGAGGATCGCGTTTCTTTGTGAACGGTCAAAGCACTACGTCAATTCCTTTTGATTTCAGAAACCTAGCGCTCAGAAAATCAAAAAGCACTCATTATCTCTTTCATGCCGAAATTTAATAAAGACCTTTCTAAACAGACTATCTCAAACTATATTAAATAGGTCATTTTGGCAGCTTATGAACGGGCACAGACCGATACGTGCCTACAAAACGAATGTAAAGTCAAAGCCCATCATGTCCGCCAGATAGCAAATTCCCTCAGGGCTCTCCGTAATGTGTCTTTGGTAGATATACTTAAAACAGGTTGTTGGTCCTCTCCCAACACATTCGTTAAGTATTACCTTAAACACTTTTCGCAGAACGGGTTGTCGGGTCTTTACTCTTAGGCCCCTTCATTGCTGCGGAAACCATCATTACGAATCCTTCTGCTCCGGTTTCAGGCAACCCGCTCCAAAACTGAAAGGCAAGGGCAAGCAAAAAGGGGGAAGGGGGACACAACAACGGGTTCAAGAAGCAGTGACGCTGCTAGACCTTGTTATCGTACATCGAGTACCGCTAAGCAAGTGTTTTTAATTCACCGGGGAACTGATATTTTCACTTGCATGGAATGTTTCCAGTTTAAAGGTATTTTATCTTGTACAGGCAGGATCATCATGGTCCTAATACCCAGCTACCTGCCATCATCCTCTTTTCGGATCCAAAGGTCAGAAAAGTGGGGGGTAGGTGCACGATACCTACGATTCCCGTAGTCCCGTACCACCTCCGGTAACTAGGGGATCGGTCCATGATGACCATGCCCATCGTTCCCATGGGCCCGTAATTGGCCCAAGACACGGGAATTCACATTATAGTGAAAGTTTTTTCACTTTTTAACTTTAAATTCTATCAGTATTAGAATCTAAAAGATTATCTAGTCGTATTTTGTAGGTTTTACGGGAAAAACCTTCAATTTATAATGTGTTCTTTGCATCGGGCATTTGGACCTTATCATTTGCTTTAGTCTAACGGCAGTTCAGCATGTTATCTAATTGTAAATACTGCAGGCGCACTCCCTCGCAGTATTAAGTTTATTTACGTAAATCTCCGAGATTTACGATCGTATTGTCAAAGTATCGACGGTTTGAAATTATTTCTGGTAACCTCGATGTTGAGAGTGTGAGGTTGGGACCCATCCAATGGGCGGAAGGAGGGGGATGGCAATAACCACTCATGTATTTGATGTACTTGACTTACATGTGTCAGATCTCGACATTCTGTTTCTATTGGGTCGTATCCCACAGTGATTGTTATGGGACTGGGAGTGTTCCCCTCCATCCCAGACTTTTTAAAAGAAGTGGAACGTAGTTAGCAGTCTTCAACTACGGTTCATCTTTACATCTTCCGATGAGTTTTTACGTATCTAGCACAATTCGCAACCTTTTTGTGAAGCAGTACAGAATGGCAGGCTCCCCTGCTCTGGACTCAAGTGCCATCTAAAAGTGGAGATAAGCGAATTCAAAACTTTTCCGAAGTAAAACTAACGTTTTATTTCGTAAAACGTGTTTTTACGAGTAAAAGCCAATTCGCGTTCTCCACTTTTAGCCTACTCTCCCTCCCATCCACCCTCAACTAGCCTGGGCGCGTTTTTCAACCACCGAGTGGGGCTTAAAGGGAATGCCCGTTGTCAATCATGACGAAATACCAGAGGATTCCCTCATTTCGATTGGTTGATGGATGGATGGCGTGATAGGCTATTCTGCAGGCACAAAAACTTTGTTTTTATTTGCGTGAAAGGTTAAATCCTAAAGGGAAACCCATCTAAAAGTGGAGAACGCGAATTGCGCTTTTACTCGTAAAAGCACGTTTTACGAAATAAAACGTTAGGATAATGTTGTCATTTTCCCTGATGTGAGTTGTAAACCTTAAACACGGGCCTGTTCCCGTGAGGCATCTGTCCCTAGCTTGTGAATTGGAGGGAATAGCCTTGTCGTAGCCTCTTGACTACTGACGCGGTGCTTTCTATCTTCTGAAATACCGCATAAATAGCCTACCCTCCTTATTAGTCTCTTCAGTTCATTAACTACCTTTTCTTGTGATAAACGAATGACTTGATGGCCGGCGGTGCTGTCGTCCTGCTGCCTCTGCTCCTTGGTGGATGAAGAGTGCTGGTGCGATTGCGATGCGCATCTCTCCCCTTTGAACTGCTTCTTGAACAGGTCCCGCCTGGATGTACCTCTCGCATAGGGGAGAGACTTAGAGCCAAGTCCTGACACAGATATTTTTTTTCTGAATTGACCCTTTCAATATCTTAATGGCGGGGATAACTCGGTCTGGCTCAACATACTCGAGTGACTAACAGTGCAGCAAGAATGCATCCCTTCTCAATTGTGTCATTGAAGTTAGCTGATTTGCCGCTATTTTAGTTATATCCCCGACAGGCACTGATACGCACTCCAGGGTCGGATATCCCTTTCTGATCTTATACATTCTTCAGAACTTTCAGCGTGTGGTCTTGCATTTGCGTTATTTTGTGTTTCTGTTGCATCAATGCTACCAGTAACTTAGCACCTCTCTGGACAAGGGGGCATCAGAATCTGGCTTCATCCGGGGCATCCGCACTGTCCCCTTGCAAGGCTGATCTCGCAGCTCGATAGGTATCACATTGTCTGCGGACCTGTACGTCTCCGACCTGACTCCTAGTTGTTTGGATGGGTTGTGCTGAGCCATAACCCTGCTCTCGCCCATGTTCATTCGCTGAAATTTCTTTTGTCTTGCCACCTCTGCATTAGTGATTCCGGGACTGGTGGTCAGGGCTAAAAGGGCTTTTTGCTCTGGAGCCTCACTTTGTGATTTTAAACAAATGAGTGGTTCTTCCTCGTCCGCATATTAATGGCCTGCCTCTTCTTCAACCAGACTTGTCATCTCTTTTATCACGTCTGTAACTGGAATACTTTCCTGTAAAATCCGGATGGCTTCTGACATCGGCGGTGGCAGAGCCATATCCCGAGACTGTAGGTTGGGACATAGGATGTGCACCTGCTCCTGCAGGGTCCTATCAATACTGCTGGCATTTTTTCGGCGAGATAACTCCCTCTAAAAGCCGTGTTTAGACACGTGTATCTTTATGTACCAACCGCATTATGTGTTGGAAGTTTGGGATTCATGTTTGCCTTGCATCAGCAATTTGGATCAAGCTTATTTAATCATTTGTGTTGGTGCTGTGTAAAATCAGCCGGTTGTTCAGAAACACCTCCCTATTTTTCACTACTCATTGAAAAATTATTGATGACTGTCATTAACTTGATCAGTGAGCTGTATACGAAGTCGTGTGTACTAATATGTATTCTACACGCCGATGTAGACATCTGTCGATGAAGGGTTGTAGACATCCATCAAGTCTATTGTCGCTGATTGTTTATGAAACTCATATGAGATGTTTCACCTTTGATTGTAAGGGAGTCATCTACCATGGCAGAACCGTCTGGTCTTGATTATGTGCTGTTCTGCAAAGTGGTGTAAAGCGCCAAGTACAATTTCAAAGCGTAATGTAATATGGGAATAATCAACACTTTTTGACAAGGAATGACATAGATAGGGCCAATAAGTACTAGTCCATGAATACCTCGCCCTTCTAAAATGTCCAGATCTTTTATCTGGAGCAAACGTGTTTTTTGGTGGAGAGAAAAGAGAGGTTGGTTAACAGAATTTTTCAAGAATAAATAAAATTTTGCCACTCGACCATTTTTAGGGGAAAAAAACAAAAACGGTGTATTTTTTCTGAAGAACTTGGATGAGAAATAAAACGTTTCATGTTTTCTATCTGGAGCAATTTATTTGAGGGAGAATAACTTAGACAATTTTTCAAAAATAAACAGCGTTTAACTTTCAGAGAAGGAAACCAAAAATGTAAAGACGCAAAAACATTGATTTTTTCTGCAAATGGAAAATAATTGTTCTTGTGCACTTTTACTGGAAAAATGTGGAAAGTTAAAGCATGTAATCCCAGTACAATAATTTTGAATTTTTTGATAGGTTATCTGACCCATTACATTCACCTAGCTGAGTTCAATCCCCCGTTTAACCGGATTTGAATCTTCGGACCTTGGGATTGGCAATGCTGTAGACTAAGCTAATTGCCAGTCCCTCCCCAAACCATCCACCAACATTCGCCTTTCCTAACTTTGTCCAAACACAATTCAACCACCCCTGTGAAAGCTTTCAGTAGAGACAATTTTACAAAACCAAACCTCAATATGTGCCACGTGATATATGTCACTGGTTAATTATAATTAAGCTAACCGAAATAATAATTCTATGAAGAAATATGTTGTAAGGCAGATTGTTTCCTGGCGAAGCGAGACAGGAAAAGAAGTTTGACTCCGGTTACAAGAGTATGAATCCTTAAAATAATTTATGTTTCACAAAAACAATTAAATAACAAAAGTAAAAATATTAACGTGCAATAAAAATTAAGTACAAAATTTTGAACTATATAAGAAAACTATACATTTTATAACAAGGAACACATTTTACCATATTAAAAACAAGGAAAACTTAAGACATGGAACCAAACAGCCATTATCGAATCACTACATCTGAACCTTGATGCATCAAAAACACTCTCTGCACCATGGCTCCATGCGCTAAAACTCAGTTTTATCTCTATGTAAGCTGCCAGTCATTGCTTTCAATGTTGTTTCTGTTCATGGGTATGGATAGCATATGCTGCTGGCTTTTCTGCATTTGGTTGTTGACCAATTGGAAAAAACTGCTTCACAAATGTCATTTCTCATTTGTCCAGAAACAAGAGAGTCTCGGTACGAGAAGTCATAAGTGATGTTGTGTTTTTGGTTTATTTCTAGTCATTTGGTCAAATTCTGCATGATCAATGTAGTTGATTGTTTTGTTTTCCTAAAGCTGCACAGAAGCCCCTTCAGGATCCTATGCTGGGTTTCACTTGGCGTACTTGCACGTTTCCCCAGTCTTAATTTTGTAGTTTCTTCCCCGTCAGCTTAGCTTTCTGTCGGAGCATCCGCATCAAATCCAGATCCAGAAGACCTGTTGCTATAAGCCTTGGTGGTCAAATGTTGACTCTTCTAGCATGATTTCGCTATCCTTCAAAATAAAGTTGATGTTTGAGCACGTCTCTGTTAGGTCTGTAACATTCATTCGACTGGGTGTTTACAGCAACCGAATGCTGTGTTTAGAGCTGAAACACTGTTGAGTGCCATAGGTTAGCAATTTCACCATGCCAATACAGCCATCGATGTTGTTTCTGTGTGATATCAATCGGTCATTGAGAAGCACTTCCGCGTTGCTCCAAATCCCATTCGCTCCATTAAATGTCACTGATGGGAGCCACTATATTGCCTTCAACATTGGCTATATCGCCATGCTGTCATCCGAAATTGTATGTAGTGGTGACAATGTAACCACCGGTTGAAGGAGGGATGCAGAATTATGTCACCGAGAGCTGTAATGGGTTTATGTTCTACATGCGACGCTATTTCTACTCTGGTTTGAACATGAAAATAAGATGCCAGCACCTCTTGCAAAAAATTGTTGCCATCCTTGAAGGACAAGTTCACTTGTCTGCTTCAGAGGGCCGACTGATGCGTCTTTTCGTAAATCTGCGGCGTCAGATCCTGTGACTTATCATCTTTCATGATCCAATCTCCTCGAGGAGACCATGTCACATAATATACTTTCAGATTTTAAGTAGCAGTTTCATCTTGTTGTGTTAAATGTTCCACAATAAGTGACAACTTAAATTTTGAAGCTTTTTCTTCGTGTGTTTAACATTTCTGATTAACTCGGCATACTGTTTGATTGTGCTATTATTTCTGGGTATATGCATTTGTTTTTTTTCAACCACTGCTTCATTTTAAGGTTTTTCTTCTTTGAAATATTTGGCGTGACAAGAAAGTATATTTCTTTGTAAGCTACATTTTGAAGCTAGCTTAATTAAGTAAGTGCAGCAGTACTGTGCATTAACCCTCTGTGTTGATTATGAATTTTATGTTCTGATCAACTTTCTCAATTTGTCATTATGTCTCAAATTTCCGAAATTGCTGGGATGAATAGGTCACAAGACATTTCCTACTGGGGCATTTTCCCTCCAGGATCGTTTCCCAGAATCGTTCGCTCAGGATGTCCTCGCCACCCTCCATTGGATGTCCGTCTATTTCGTTGATTTAAGATTGATTTCAGTCTGAAAATATGAGAAACAAACATCACTAAAGATTGTAATTGAACATTACTGCAAAATTAGGATTTAAGCAGGCGATCGGGGAAAAAATTTCAATTCACTCTTTGATTTTTAAAATTTCAATCGAGAATGAAAACGACTCTATAGATTCTAATGGGACATACTTTACACTTTAGAATTATTATCAAAAGTCCATTAAAAATTATTTGTTCTCAAATGAAACAGTTATATGACATAAATGATGATTAGTTGGTAGAAACGTGTTTCATTTTGAATGCGGTGTTGAAAGAAATCCAAATCCATTAAGCTGGAAAACATGTTACAGGGAAATATCCAAGGGGGAAACCGTCCGGGGGTAACGGTTCCAAGGGAGGGCCTTGCCGGAAGAAATGCTTTCCACCCTTTGAGTGGTATATTGCCATTCAGTTTCTCCCTTGTATCTTAATTGAGGAGTATTGCACTCCTTGTCAACAAATGAATAAAAGGTTAATTTGCAGTTATTCTTCTGCCATATGTTAAAAAGTCTTAATTCTTGATAGGTTGAGGGTTGTACATGTACTGAGTGTGCAGTGTGTTCAGTAATATGCCCTTGCGTTAGCACATGTGTTGAGGTGTCTTCGGTTTCAAATCGAGCTTAAGATAGCCATATGGTTTCAATGTAGTGTCTTGAGATGTTTCGGCGATATGACGTCATTTGCTTGAGCTCAATAGGGGGGCCAACATGGAATTTTGCTGGTTATCTCATCGATTCTTAAGTAGGATCAGGTAATATGCATTGAGACTAATGTTTTCCATACTCTGATGATATAAAGTGCGCATAATAAAAAAATTGGCTGCTGGCCACTCTAAAAAGACGTGCCTTACACCCACCATTGTGACAGTTTTCATTAAATCGTCAATAATAAGTGCACTGCACTTCTTAGGATTCAGCCAGTCTTCATTTATCTTCAGGAATGCCTTGTAAAAAAGGCTACATTTTGTATAGTGTTGCAAATCGGTTGGTATTTCGCAATACAGCTACTACACTTCGGAACAATAACTTTCAAAGGCATTTTATGAGAGTTATTTTTACCACTATCTAGGCCCAGAACAGATGCAGGTAAATACTCTGTTAAATAATCATTCGTCTATCTCTTATGTGTACTCTGTCAAATATTCTGGACATATTGCTATGGTGACGGTATGCGCCTGTGTGTTTCATCCAACTGTTAAATGTTTGTCACCATCTCAATCGACAAACATATTGATAATGCATCTTTCTCATTTAAAAATCTACTTCTATTCTGAAAAAATCATAAACGCTTCTTGAGACTGTCTGCATCTCTGTGTCATAGAAGTAACTATCAAAAGTTCACCTTCTTTTAATTCATGCAGTTCCATGGAAATCACCATATCACAAGGAAAAAAACTTCTTCACATTGATAATTTTTGGAAACCACATTTCAAATGAGAAATGTGCCTTTGATAATTTATTACTTGAATGGCTTTTGTTTGTAAGGTGTCAGCGAGTCAACGTACATCTATTTCCACACTTTGGCTTCACTCTTTTTGGTTTTAGAAAATAAATGTAATTGGCAATAACACCAAAATATTGATAGGTTTGATTCCGAAAAAATAGCGGTACGTCATTCCATCCATATGCGCATGCAAAGTTCAGCCTAATTGGCCTTGGCCATGATCTTGTTTCAGTCCACGGTTGAAAAATTCTGAGCCTTTTTCAGAACTTAGGATTCTTGTGTTCTTTGAAAAATATTTGTAAGTCCTTCAATGACAGTACTATGTTGTTAATTCTCCAAAAAATATACCCATTCGTAATCCAAATGAGTAGAAAATTACGTCACCACCGGAAAAAGTGTCCGAGGCATATACAAGGAGAAGAAAACGAAATAAAATTGTTTCAATCTTATTGAAGAACCTGAAATTACCACTTAGACAAGTAGAGGGCTATATCCGCTCATCAATGTCCCAGTAATATAAAAATGTGAATTCTATTTTTGAACATTTATGTGTTGATTTGTAATTTTTAAGCGTTTTTCATTCATCCGCATTGCACGTTCATGTCCTTGCAGCCCGTTTCCGATAAATGCCTTATCTTTACCCAAGCTTCTTGATGATCAGTATATAAATGGTGAATTTTCGTCACCATGTTCTTTTGACTGGAGGCGAGCTTTGGCAGTTAGAACGGAACGGCTAGTGTGTAGGTTTTGCGGTCTGGTGTTGCTGAACCACTTCAAAAGTGCACTTTCTAGGTCTTCATACTGTGCTATTCTTGCGCACTTTCAATCTGGTTCATATTCATTGATTTGTACAATAATTTTGTCCCTATTTTTATCAAGGTCGTAAAACTTGTTTTTGCAACACCATATTCCGTCATGACTTGCATGCTCGTTTCTCACCATTTTCTATTGCTATTCTCACTTCGCATTTTATATCCAGGGCATAATCATTGTGTTTCCTTTTTTGTACCATCGTTTTCCGTTATCACCCAGTTTTTAATGATTAATCGATTATTCAAGACGTTTTCGTACTGTTTGTTGGAATCCCGGAGTGACTATCTGATCTCAATTTTCCGTAAGAAGTCACTATGAAGAAGGTTATGCTTCAGAGAGAAGGGATTTATCCAGAGTAAATGGTGAGCAATTTTAACTTAACATATGCAATTAGTTTTCTCTGTGATGGAAGTTAAATTGTAAACAAATGCTTATGTGATCGTTTGGTAAATGCCGATGAAACACTTTACACTGTAATTTTTAAGCGTTTTTCATTCATCCGCATTGCACGTTCATGTCCTTGCAGCCCGTTTCCGATAAATGCCTTGTCTTTACCCAAGCTTCTTGATGATCAGTATATAAATGGTGAATTTTCGTCACCATGTTCTTTTGACTGGAGGCGAGCTTTGGCAGTTAGAACGGAACGGCTAGTGTGTAGGTTTTGCGGTCTGGTGTTGCTGAACCACTTCAAAAGTGCACTTTCTAGGTCTTCATACTGTGCTATTCTTGCGCACTTTCAATCTGGTTCATATTCATTGATTTGTACAATAATTTTGTCTCTATTTTTATCAAGGTCGTAAAACTTGTTTTTGCAACACCATATTCCGTCATGACTTGCATGCTCGTTTCTCACCATTTTCTATTGCTATTCTCACTTCGCATTTTATATCCAGGGCATAATCATTGTGTTTCCTTTTTTGTACCATCGTTTTCCGTTATCACCCAGTTTTTAATGATTAATCGATTATTCAAGACGTTTTCGTACTGTTTGTTGGAATCCCGGAGTGACTATCTGATCTCAATTTTCCGTAAGAAGTCACTATGAAGAAGGTTATGCTTCAGAGAGAAGGGATTTATCCAGAGTAAATGGTGAGCAATTTTAACTTAACATATGCAATTAGTTTTCTCTGTGATGGAAGTTAAATTGTAAACAAATGCTTATGTGATCGTTTGGTAAATGCCGATGAAACACTTTACACATAAGCCGTTTATAGGACTGTCCCTTTGAAGTGCTGATGAAATGACGCGTAAATTGCAATGATCCTCTAAAGTCTATTAACAGTTCTGATATAGATGATCAAATAATTGTAAAATGAGGAGTGGTAACAGGCCTGAGGAAGTATGCTCATGGAACCCCTCCCAAAATGATGATGAAAAACACTTACAATTAGGAGCTTTACATTTACAAATAATGTTGCCAACATTTGATACGAATTATCCGAGCCCTCGTACGTCGTTGATTCGTACCTACCCATAAGAATAGATTGGTCCCAAAATCGGGGCCAGAGAAATTGGTTTGAATTAAGCGCGAACGAGGGACTACTGTAGCAGTAGTAATAATAGAAGTAGCAACAATAAGCATAACATTTTCAGAATTAAACGACGTCGTGTTTTCAGGATTAGACCGAAGGTTTAGTTATCCCCCATTGATTCAGATGTGCAGATTTAATTTAAGAGGAGCCACAGTTTTGGTAGCCTTGAGTGGCCATTCCAGATTACACTTGAATTTTGAATATCACATTCCACAATACTACCGTTGCGGTGAGTTTTTAAATAGGATTTCACCAAAGCCCGTAAACAGATCTCAATAAAACTTATTGAGCTTGAGTCATTAGTCAAGGTTGGACTTAAATATTTACCTTCAACACTGTTGAATGGGTAAGCCTTCTGCTTGGAGTTGTGAACAGATTCAACTGAATGATTCCCCATGGAGGCAGACATAGAAATTTAATAATGCAACAGCAGTGACAACTTTAGTGAGCTTGTAACATTTAGAGATACAGATATTTTGAGCTCATTTTCTACCCTTTGGGCTTAAAATACGTTATATGATAGGTACTTCGATGTCTTGACATTTCGGTCCATCTCAAAGGAGAAAACAGGAAGCTGACTATTATCTCGAAAACGGTTACAGGGTTTTCAAGTCCTTTTGGACCCTTCGGGCCTATGCTTTGTTATGTCAGAGGCAGCTCGGTGACTTTGCCTCATCTGTCATGGTCAAGCTTAGAACAGAAGATGACCATTATCTTGAAAACGGTAAGAGGTCCTTTTGGCCTAATCGACGTTGCATAAGAGGTTCCTCGGCGTCCTTAACATCAGTTACTGTCAAGGTCAAAAACAGGAAATTGAAAATTATTTTGATCACGGATAGAGATAGAGCAAATTTGAGCTCTTTTGGACCCTTTGGTTCTAAACGACGTTACATAAGAGGGACCTCGGTAAATTTAAATCATTTACGAGCAAGGTCAAAAACTGGAAGTTTACCATTATCTCGAAAACGGTTAGAGATAAAACTGATTTTGAGCTCAGTTTCGATCCTCTGGGCCTAAACTGCGTCACACAAATAGTGTCTCGGTAACATTTAATGATAATATTCAAGACCCCGAAAAAGTAAAGCAAAACCTGGTTTTTGTGACTCTCTCCAGTCCCTCATAAAAACAGGCAATAGTACCTTCTTTAGCGCCCACCTTCCAGATCTTCTTTGTAGCAACTATTTCCAGATCCGATTAAAAAACGAACAGTAATATTTGAGTTCCCACTTTCCAGGCGTAGAGTAAACCATGAGTATAGTGATCAGTTTTGCACTGTTTTCTTCTTTTTTATGATTTAATGACAAAATACGTTTAAATTATAGAATACGTATATTATCAATTAAACTACTTACCAGCAGTTAAACTGTTTCTGGTATGAGATGCAATCGTGGGATCGCACGAAAGCGCCGGCGAAATATTTTTAGACTACATTTCTGCTCTGTAACACAGACCCTTTGATACAACAGTGATTGCAATCCGAAGTTATAACAGCAGATGTCTATTAGATTAAATTAAATAAGTTTTTTGTTGAGTTTTTTTTTTATATTTGTGTACTTTGACTTTAAGCAATAATCGCAAGAAAGATTATGGTAATAATGTAAGACGTATTGTGATTCGCTAGAAATAATGGTACATAGCTGTCAAATTGGAGTGTAGACAGCTTCAAGAGCTGCTCAAAAAGTCACGTCTACGATAGACTAAACCGCCATACTGAAAATGCACTCGCTGGGAACATTAGAAGCGGGGAAACAAAAATATCAAAATATTTCTACACTTCAGAGGTGCTGTACCCGAAAATATAACTAAAGCAGGTTTAGCTTTTGCACAACATTAAAAAACTCTGTTTGTAAAAGCAAGTGTGACTTCACTGAGTTATGACTGCTTTCCGGCCGGTGGCCAGCGGCTAATAAGCCAGTTGCTGAGTAGCCTTAACATTGTGAGGCACTCTAGCACGATGCACCATGCATGGGCTCACTGTAAGCTCACGCCATTAACGGGCTTTTGTATTGGCGTTTAGTAACCGGTTATCTGTCAATCTCACAGAAGTTTTACCGTTTAGTGAATGGAGATCTGTGAGATAACTCTAATATATATATATATATATATATATATATATATATATATATATATATATATATATATATATATATATATCCTTTGAGTTATGTGATGATAAAAAGACGACAAAGCTAATAGCATTAACGATATCAAAGTATCTTTCCCTGGTCATTATAGCTCAGATAAAAAGCCAAAATAATAAAATGATATTTATTATTATTAAATATTTTCACATTTTCTTTCGCGAGTTTTAAAAATTTTGTATCGAGACTGATAGTTTTGTCTAGACAAGTTGTCAGAAACCATGCGGCCCATCGGCACCGTACATATTGACAATATTAGGTGTGCCACGCTTTGTTAGTTTTGAATTTACTTAAAATGGATGGATCTGACCTTGATATGGAAATGGATAGTAATGTACAGTTTTTGCAGCAAGATTTGGTACTTTGTTCTGACCACTTTTAAGAAACCATAAGGCTCAGCCTTTTCAGAATTAACGCAGTAAAACACAAACGGTACTGGTGGGTAACTTCGTACTTCGTAATTTTATAGTACAAAGGAAATTGATGGATCAACACTCTTTTAAAAAGGATGAAAATTTGCAATTTCGCATCCAGATGTGGAGTTTTGTCAGACAAGTGCTCAGAAATTGTAAGGGCCAGTCGGCCTTGGGCCACAATTACAAAAACACAAGAAGTAAAAACAAAAGCAGTGCCGCACTAAATTTATTATAATGTAACACATGTGTAGCCTATTAAATAGAAGTTATTGTTACAAAATAATCACATTAGGTTAGATTGTTATGTGCCTTTGAAATATTTGCTAATTTATTTGTTGCTTTGTTTGTTGATATGTGACGGGCTGGTCTTATCAGTAGAGGGAGTGTCCTATATCTGTATGTACGTTTGTACCCATGTAGACTTTTACTTAAAATGTTTCTCCTCCCTTAGTTTTGATTAGATCTCAAATTCTGTACGATGCTTCTTTAGGCAGGCCTCTCTTGACAATTACCTTTTTTGATAATCAACTAAGATTGGCCAAATGAGAGCCATTCAAAATTTTTGGCTGCCAATTTTCAAAGTGTTTCTTCTACCATAATTGTGATTAGATTGTCTACAAATTTTCAACGGATTTCAATAGGAAGGTCTCTCTTGAAAAGATACTTTTTTGGCGATCCACCAAGGATTGTCTAAACTATTATTTATTAATTTATTTGTAGCCACTTCTCAAAAAGCTTCTCCCACATTTTGGATAAGATTTCTTTCCAATTTGTACGATTGTTCCCTAGATGGCTTTCTCTTAAAAATTAACTGTTTGGCAATCCGCCAAAACTTGGCCAAAGAGGGTTGGGGTCGGTGGGGGGGGGGGGGGGGGTCATAATTAATTTATCGGAAGCCAATTTTCACAATTTGGATGGAATTTCTTTCCAATTTTATGTTATTGTTCCCTAGAGAGCTGTCTCCTGATAAATTATGGCCGAATGGAGTCTTTTACAATTTTCAAAACTCTTTTTCTTCCACAGTTTTGATCCGACATAGATGTTTACTTTAAAGATCTTTTGTGAAAGTTTTGAGCAATACCGCAAATCGGCCAAATAAGAGTATTTTTTATTTTTGGTGGCCAGGTTTCGAAAGGTTTTTTTTCACCGCAGTTAGCATCGAATTGCTTTTAATGTTTGCATGAATGTTAACTAGGAGGTCTGCTTTTGGAAAGTTATTTTTCTGGTTATCCGCCAAACTTTGGCTAAATTGGGCATTTAAAAAGAATTACTAGACAATTTCTAAAAGCCTCTTTTCCTTCAATTGTGATAGGGTTCTTTTAAAATTTTGGTATGAATTCTCAATTTTTAATGTCCAGCTTTTAAAATATTACGCCCACTTTTTAGCAACCATACAAGCCTATTGATATCTGATATACTAGATCTCGGCTGGTCACACTGTCCCTGGACATTGTTGTTAAAAATGAGTAACATTTAAGCAAAAATCGTCCAAAACTTGAGAAACCGCTATTGCTATTTTCCGATCAGTATGTCAAAAAATCCAGTCGAGAGACGCCCATATTTAACACCGTCTAAGACTTGCAAAGACCATACTGAAAGTGTACGGGTCAATATTTCGGACTTTCTTTTTCTCTTTACTGTTCCACCTTGTTGTCTTTGCTACTCTGACTATGCTTTCCCTAAAACTTCCAAATTTCTACATATGTAGTTCTTGATCTGAAGTTGTGCATCTCGCTTTTTGTTTTCACCTTTGTTTTTATTTTCATGATCAAAACATGAGGCAAAAACAGTGATTTTTTAATAAAAAAATGCAACGCATAAAGGCTGAAGCAATATTTCCACAGGCTCTTGCACGTGCCAAGAGTCACACTGTGCATTACATAAATGATGTGTACTTTATTTACATAAGAGAAATATCCTGAGCATTGTGGAATGCTTGTGTTGATTTTATAAGAACGACACATCGATGTCGAATCTTTTCAAATACATGGAATGTTCATATAAATTATCAGCCTCAGTTAAGCACTGTTCTTGGTCAGGTCCAGGGTCGGAGGGATGCCGTTTCAGAGAGCAAGTAGTCAAGCTATGTTTTTTGGAAAGGTTTCATACTAGTAAAAAAGTTTTTAGAACTGTTTTGGAATCTGAAAAATGACTGATAGCAAAATTGGTTTTTGCCAAAGTGTTTAATATTTCGTCCTTAAGATATAGTTTGTTTTGTTCTTCTAAAGCTCTAGTACGTCTGATTTTGTAGTTGTTTTAATCGTGCAATGTTGTGGAGAGGGCCGGATTTAAAAATGCTATTACAGAAATGTAAAGCTAATTGTGGTCCCTGTCCAGTCTTTTTAAATTATACGCAGGAAATATACGTAGAAGATGTGCAAGGCCAAACTTGTATAGCGAAAACATATGTGGTGCAGATGTGCACGTTTAACTGTTTTTGAAATCGGCCAACAATTGACATATTTGACAAATTTGACATTATGCCAGATATTGTTAAAAATTCATATATCGAGACTTAGGAGTTTGGTCCAGAGAAGTTCCCAGAAGCTGCAAGGGCCAGTTTGAAAATGTCAGGAAGTGTTTCAAACAGTCTCTTAGTGATTTAGCCACGTTAAACCCACAACAGCACACAATAAAATAACTATGATATTTGGTGTTTTATATGTGCAAATTTTCGCATTGGAATTGAAGTAAAAAACTCCAGATTGGCTAAGTCGCGTTGGCATCAATAATCAGACTTAATTATGCGATTATGTGATTTTAGTGTGCGTTACCACAGTATAATAATACGGATGGTGTACTTGAATTGTTGAATTTTTTTTTACTTTCCGATTGCTAAAATCACTAAATCAAACTAAAACAAATAAATGATATTTATATTTTGTTGGCCAAGATGGTGTTTGTCCACATGGGCTATACTCATAGTTTTTCAGCCCATGCTGTGTGCTAACTTTTTGTTGTCTGTGTGTATAAGCGAATGGGTGTTAAGCTATTTTTCAATATGCTTAAACTATTTTTGGAGCAAATTCTCTAGATCCTTTTTTACCAAGTTAACACTTAATTTTGGCGATTGACTAAACATTGGTGGAATGGTGGTCCTTTGAAAATTGTCATTGGCTAATTTTCAAAACCCTCTGTCTAATACATGTTGCCTATTCAGAATTGCCTGGCATAGCTTGTGGAAGGGAGTGATGAGGAGTGGAAGGGTTGAATAAGTTCGCTCAAGCTTGATCGATTGTTAAAATAAATTATAGGTCATGTGGAAACTGACAAGGATTGTAAATGAACTAAGTCGGCCCAAGGGCAGTGGCCCAGTAAGACTGAAGAAAATTCTGCAATTCTTGAGTGAGCACTTGGATTAGTTTAACATGCTAAAGCCTACGCTTCTGAATTAATTGTATATTAAATATAGATAGTGTGAGAACTAACAAAGGTCGGTTGTCTAAATTAGACAGGTCGGTCCAAAAGCAATGGCGCAGTGGCAAATTTATGCAATCCTTGAGCACTTGAATAAGTTTGTTAACACGTTCAAATCTATATTTTCTGATGAATTGTCGAAATATATTAAACACTGGTAGTGAGGGAACTAGCAAGGCTCGGCATTGTAAATGCGACAGGTCGGCCCAAGGACACTGGAAAGTCGCAGATGTAGATTTCATTTAATCTTTTAAATTTCAAATGCCGGTTAGGCATAATGTCCCTGCATGTTTTTTTTAAATTAACAATAGGTATAAGCTGATATCGTCCCTGGGCATCCTTTTTCTATAAAAGTAAGGAGCACTCCAATCAAGTCCGCACAGAGAGCACAGCTTCGGCTGGAACTGTCCACTAAATGGCATCTGTCAGTGAAACAACAGTTAATATTATAATAAAACGTCATGGATGTGATCAAACGAAGTGAACGAGACCAGAGCGGCAGCGTTGTCCTAGCCTTGTTTAAAGTTTGCTTATGGTCGGTCAAGTATTTTGTGTGTTAACGTGTTGACCCGAAATTGCGAATGAAAATCAAAAATAACTTTCGGCAGAATTTTTCTACAGTTAACCTATGTATAGAATGCTATGGCGATGGATGATTTGCATTCTTGTGTATTCAAAAAAACTGTGGAAAGAATGGTTAATCTATGTCTAGAATTTTATGCATTCAAGAAAATGTGGAAAGAATCCAAGTTGGTGGCTGGCGGATATTTTAAATTTTCTGACCGATTCAAAAATCGACTCTGAGGTGATCATAAATAAAGTATTTACTTTTTCTATGTTAGCAAGAACATAGAAGATGGCGACCCTTATAAAATTTGATCCATATCGCCTATGTAACAAATATCACAGGGAACAGATTAACACGGTAACAACCAGCAGAGGGCTGGCAAAGCTAATAGATGGTAAAAAGTTATAGTTACAGGTCTCAGAAAAGGCTCTGTATATTGTTTAGAAGGTTGGACCTAATTGCTAAGAAACAGAAGAAGACCATGTTACAACTATGAAAGAACAAACTTCAACGGACCAACTAGGGATCCGCCCAAAGGATCCAAGAAGTGTAATCCAACCTTATAATTTTTTGTTGTTGGAGATTGTGGTTTTGAGTGGTTTGGAGTCATATAATTTCAAAATTCAGTGGAGTAGTGATTTGCAACTAACGCTGTATTATTTAAAATATGAATTCTAAGACTACCAATAAATCGCATATTGCAGAAATTGATTTTTAATTCCAAGCCAAAATTTGGCTGATTGCTATTGCTATCAATGGTTCTGTCCGGTGGTCGACAGTCTGTAAGCAATTGTGAGCTCAACTTTGTCTGCAACATTTTTGTTTGAAGCCTTTGTTCCACAGTTTCGAAACTTCATGCAGTGAAAGGATATATATTGTAGATGTGCAAAGTCTAGATTCTAAAAGTGTGGAAATCGTAGCACTTTCAAATTAGGTAAAATTCAAATTTTTCAAACTTTTGAATTGGTACAAAGGTTTACTGAGTAGCCATCGAAAATTGGCCTAATAGGAACAGTTCTAAATTTTTTGGTTGCCAATTTTGCAAAGGTTTTTTTCCACCACAATTTAGATCGGATTGCCTTCATATTTCGCTTAAATGTTCACTGGATGGTCTGCTTGTGAAAGTTACTTTTTTTGCCGAATCCTGTATACATAACGTTCGTCATAAACAGTCATGTGACCATTTGTTTAGTTCCTTTGACAAGGAGAACGTGAATATTTAATGTTCTGCAAGATCCAGATGGATCCGAATTGATCTATATCAGTTAAATTACATCAAAACATAGCCACGTGACCACTCGTTAAACTCCTGTCGTCGAGGAGGACTGGAGTATATAATTTTGAGGGTTCTCATAAAAGATACAGACTTGGGGTGGGGTGGGGGTACAAGCATTAGGAAATCTAAATTTAAAAATTAGTGTTAATTGAGCTTTTTTAAAGAACATTTTTAGGAGAAGGAAATTAAACTTGTTTAAAAGCAAAGAGTGTTTAAAATATTTCACAGAACAAAATCTATTGATTAAAAGCTGGACTAAACAATTTGCAAATAAAAACAGACCTTATCTGATAGACAAGCAGCCAGCACTCAAAGAACTCAAAGATGTAGTAAGCTTCACCTGGAGAACAATATGTACTTTATTTCCATTTATCACAATTTCGTGAGACGAACGAATGGATGAAATTAATGATCGATAAAGGAACAACAGAAATGAGTAATCGATATATTATTATAACATTAACTTAAGCAGAACGAACAGTGTAATGTAGGGGGTTTCCAGCTGTCCGAATTAAATTTGCGACGTTCGAGCAATGTCGGGTTTTGGTTTTTTATGGAAGTTGAAATAACTTCTGCCTTGAGATGTTGGGTAGAAGTCAATTATTAGACGTCTAATCAACGTTGAATGGATGTCGGGAAAGCAACTTCTATATACGTGGGGAAATATTGATCTAGAGTCGCAGTCAAGACTCCGACAATCATAATGTGGTCACTCTCCAGCACAGTACCGCCACCTTTGGGTCACCCGATTGAGCAGGATATTTCATTTCCATGAGTATTTTTCAAAAGCAGGTGGAAAAACATTATTTTCCATCCTGACTACCATTTCCGGTGAGTCATAACACAAAGAGGTCGATTTTTCGACATCTATCCAACGATTTTCCGATGTCGATTCAACATTGTACAAAAGGCATTAATTAGACGCCGGAGAGTGTTGCGTATTTTGTTCGAATGAAAAGTAGCGTCTAAACAACGTTGCTTATCCAACGTCTTTTCAACTTTTTTGCAAACCTAAGTACAGGGTTAATGTTGTGGTTTGGTCAAATCGACGTTGAATCAACCTTAGAATGTTTCCTCGATCGAGTTCTCCTCCTTGGTCAACCGGAGTGTTTGAGGCTGAGCATTAGTTAAGAAACCTCTGTCATTTTAAAAATACCATGAAATACAATACAACATACATGCAACCTATATTCCAAACGTGTACCCATACTTTTCAAATGTTTAAACCAAAAGAAAATAATTCGTCAACTCTTAAAATGCCATATCAAGAAAGTCCAAGGACATTATGACCAACCAAGATCTAGTGATTCAATTATTATTAGGCTTGTATGGTCGCTGAAAAGTAGTAGTCATATGTTAAAAATCGGTTATTGAAAACAGAAAATTTGTACAAAATTTCAAAGGAATTCTATCACAATTGCAGGAGAAGAAGTGTTATGCAAAGTGGCTACTAATTGTTTTAAATGCCGGGGCTCTCAGATTCTTACCTGTGGTGGGATTACAGAAAAAACTGTAGTGGAGACTTTTGTCTGGTCTTCGATCCTAGAAGTTTGTACATGGACCCTGGCATTCAGCGCCGGTCGACCAATAATACGACCATTATGAAACAAACTGTGTCTAAATCCGAGGCAGCGGTAACTCGCAAAGACATCAGGTTTTCCCTTTGTCAAGTTAATTAAGTACGGAAACAAATTCACAGAGAATACCTGTTGTTCAAACTCCAGCTATTGAAAATGTGCCTCAATTGTCAAATGTGGAACAGCTCATAACTGTCACCATAAAGAGCTTAGCAATCAACCTGAATCTTTTTCTTTGCACATTAAAACGAAGAAGGACTGTCTATTTTACAAGGACTCGCATCAAGAAATATACCACCTTACTTCGGCGGAGGTGGCGCCGATAGAAGCTAATGATGGGGAGTCACATCCGGCCGACCTTCAGTTTGCTCTAAAGCCACAGCGACGGATCCCAGCAAACCCTAGCCTAGACAAAGATTGCCTCGATGCTCATCTTGTTTGGTTACTAATGCTATACCTTGGGTCTCCCAGTAAACTTCAAGAATTGCTTCTTGTTCAGACAGGACAGTTTCTAGACGACCCTTCGCCAGGGAAATCGTTTCCATCTCAGATCAGAATATCAAAACTGTATCGTCTCATTACTCCACTCTCCCTCACGTCCAATTCAGACAGATGCATCGTCAAGGGGATGGAGTTCTGTGTATCAAGGCCATGCCTTGAAAGGCTCAAGGCCTGATGAGGATCCTTCAATACACATCAATATTCTCGAAATGAGAACGATTATGTTAGCCTGTCGAACATTTGCAAAGTTTCTTTTCGATCACGTGGTCCAGTTCTTGGTTGACAACCAAACAGTGGTCACCTATTTACAGAAACGAGGAGGTGCCCGTTTGTGTCAAAGAAAGTCCAAAGGAGCCCATGGGAATCGGTTCACTGTTCAAGCGTCGCACTCGGCTGATCAACTCTTTGGCCTGGCAGATCTAGCTTTGTGGAGGCGAAAGAATGAGAGGAAGTGAGAATGAGATCTTTTGGGTTCGATGTTTCACTTGGTGTCTCTTCAGAAGCCCTAAGGTCCCCCACTGGTAGACATTTACAAACCGCTTGAATCATAATTTCCTGCGGCATGTCTCTCCTTGTCCGGAAACAAATGCTATAGCAATCGATGACTTGTTGTTACTGAGAACGGTCGATATTTTACGCCCTTCCTATGTCAACCATAAAGCTGAAGGTACTTAACAAGTTTCAGCAATCTTCTTTTGCTGACAATCTGGCAGTCTAGGACAGTCCCACTGAGGTTACGTTCATTATCATCCGAAGTTGTTTCATCTTCCTCTGTGTTTGTTCTTGAAGGGCAAAGGCTTCTCGGAGACGGTTTTACTTTTCATGGCGTTTTTTCACGTCTATTACGCCACAATTTTTGTGTATCTTTTTGAAGGACGAAAGATTTCAGTTGGGTCGATCAAGACTTATCGTTCAGCCCGCACATTCATTCTCAAGAAAACTTTGGGTTATAACTCAGCGTCTTGCGAAAGCTTTTTTTTATTTTGTTTGATTTTTTTTTTTGCTTTGGAGCGCCATTGGCTTCTCGCGCAGTGGCTCGTTGAGGCTTGTCATTGATATTACAACATCTCACATCACCACTTCCTCAAAGAGGAGTCATTTTGGGCAAACTACTCAGTGAAAAGCATTTTTGCCGTGAGACTGGAGTCAGGTAAACGTTGATCAGCACAACTGGTCATAGGACATCGTAATACATTAACCATTTTGCTCCTTTCTATCTGAAACTCTGATCGATTCGAAAACACCTTGTAGGCACAGTCCAACACATTGTTATCCCTACTGGGTGCCAAGTCACGTGGCCCTATCGATGCAGCTTAGCTCTGTCCCGTATCTACGGACATATGTGTGGCGGGCCAATATATATTGCAAGTTCTCAACTACAACTATTTATTTCTTTCATGTGAAATCATAGCGATATCTTATCTAAGGCATCTATCTCAAACTATAGCAAGAAACTCATCTTGTTAGCATATGATAAGATTTGAAAAGACCCTGACAATCCAGAAAAGGCTGAATGTTAAGGTTTATCAGACCAGACCTGTCGTCCACCCATTACGTTTAGCTACGGGAGTGTCTATGAGCGATTTGTAGGGTGTCGGTTGCTGGACTTTGCGTATTACCTTTATAAAGCATTATATACAATAGTATACAAACGAATCATTAACTGATCTCCATAGTTTGGGTCCATTTTTGTTGAATTCACAATCCTTCTCATTGTGGGGATACACTGCGACAGCGACCTAAGAAGGCTTACAAGAAGCAGAAATCTAAGAGGTCTCCCCAATTGATTGTGCCTGCACATGCGACTTGCTACTCGCTCAGCTATGTTATGTATTTGCTGCTTAAACTTTTGCTTAAATGGATTTCATGTATTGATGTATTCATGTGTTTGCTTCACACAGTCTTTTCCTTCTTCGCATCAGCTAGATGGTTCGTTAGATCGGTGCTTGCTCGTATGTGCCGGATGACACTCAGCTGATCGCTACACCACGTCAACGTTTTGGGTTGTATTATGGAGTTGTATCACGCCTCTGCACTTAGGCTGCTATTGCAATCTCCGTGATGCGTTCACTCACCTGCCTCTGCTTTCTTCATTAAAAAAGAAAGAATTAACCTTTTATGTTTAGTGAAACCCCACTTATTTGTTGCTATTGTTGTATTTAAATGGTAATTCGCGGTGGAACTCGACTAATAAAAGAGTATTACAGTGCTTATTTGCTTAATTTCTGCTTTATGAAAAACTCATACCCAACATCAAACAAGATTATGATGGCTTCGTAGTCTAAAATAAGATATTTTTGACATTAAAGTAACTTTTGTAAATACAAAATCCCGGGTGGCATTGAACGCATAAAGAGTGACTGAATATCCTTCCAACAATGATATTAGTTCGTAGATCCTCTGTTTATGTAAGAAACTCGTAAGTCCATTATGTAATTTCGTCAAAACATGAGTCCGGTGCTGGGTGCAGAAATATCCCTCGGCTTTTCTGTATGCATAAACGGAAGCAAGGAACAGCCCTAGCAAAATTCAACAAATTCAGTTTGGCGTTAATAATGATATTTACAGAACAGCCGACCCCATTTTTTACTCCTGTCCTTATGGGACAGACAGAAATGTAAATCAATTAGACAAAGGTTACTTGAATAAGCTATCGCCTGATTTGGTTGAATTTATTTGTTTCACTCATTCAGGTAATCTGTTATTTTTTATTGAGATGGATAAATACATGGTGAAATGAAATTAGACATAAAAGGTTTTGACCTACTCTGTGATAGCGTATAACAGATGTATTGGTTACTGCACTCGAAAGTGGTGTGCTTAAAGTGATAACATATTCAATAATAGCTGTTCAAAAGACTCTCAACAATAAAAGCAATTTTTTCTCAGAAAGTACTTGGAATATTTGCATAGCTACCACAAATTTCACACTTTTTGCCTATCCCCAAGTCATGTAGAAAATTAGCCCCCCTTATACAAAAAGTAAATGACTGATCCATAAAGAAAACTAGATTTAGTTGCTGATTTTGAGAGGCTCCCAGAGGTTTGTCAAAGAGTACTTTTGTTGTCATATGTACCAGCAAGTAAAATTTCCCGTTTTAGACGCTCCATCTAATATCGCCTGGTGATACGAACGAATTCCCAAAAGAACATACGTATGATAGCAAGAAGAGACAATGGTTAACAAGAAAAAGTGACTGTTTCGACTGGTAACATGAGCGAATTACCAAACGAATACACATGAGATAGCAAGACTAAATAAGAGTCAACAACAGGAAGCGACTGTTTCGAAATCTGCACAGCTGGGTAGAAAGCGAATATCAACACCTAGACTGTACTACCAACACCAGCAATTCGAGAGAGTATGGCTAGCTGCTGTAGCGCCTCTCTCTGAGTGGGATCTGTATATTCAACCTTTAACACCGGCATGAGTCATCCATTTAGAAACAATTGTGGTGGAATTTTTAGGAATTACAGAATTCTGTATTCATAATAAAAACGTCATATTTATACACAATACCGCTTTACAAGGAAAGATGTTGCTTTTCAGTTGCTAACATTTTCTGTGGATTAATTTGTTGTGTGTCAGACAAAATTATGTACCAGTGAAATCTGTACGAAAGTTAGCTATCTTTGATATGTAATAATAGTGTGGATTGCAATAAACAGCATGGTATTGGTAATGTGGTTATGTTCATACAGCATTCTTCGACACAGTATTTTTAGATGCGCCCCCTCCTTCAATACTATTGTTCCGTTGTACTAATCAATGCAATTTGTATAATTTTCTTTTATCGAATTTTGTAATGCTTTTGTTTTATATACTCTCAATGTATATCTATGTTCTTATTATCCAGGTGGTCACAGAATAAAGACTTTGACCTTTCTGTTTCTCTAACCCAGTTCGAATTATGCGAAAATAGCGCTCTTGTTGAAAGACTGGAAATACGTTTCATATCTATCCGCTTTGGTTTTACAAACAAATCAGTTTTTCTATGGGACAGGTGATAAATAACAAGGAAACGGCTTCACCTACATTTTATTCTGCGTATTTATTCTCCGGGAATGCTTGGAACTATTTTATTTCATTTTTTTTACCATTTTATTCTCGACTTTCTCGGAAAAAATAATAAAATCTCCTCTAATGCTTCTTCTGGGATAAGAATTCTGAAATGTTTACAAAATAACATGTCATGCATTCTTAAAGATTTTACACAAATATATATTTATAACAAGTAACAGATGTTAGATTTTATGTCAGTTGTGGTTTTCATATTTCTTTTATACTTAGAACAACTGAGAATAAGAACAACGAGCACGCTTTGTTCAGACTTTTTTCGTCGTAGATTAACGTTACGCGGAGAAATATGGCGACCACAGCACAAAGCTGTGACACAGAAACCTCTTGGTTCTTGCCCTGAAAAACAATAAGTGAATTCGTAGTTGCAACTACAATGTAAACATCCGGTGGCCTTGAGCAATCAATTGATGAGATGAGATAAGATAAGTTTTATTCCAACTTAAAACTACTATTTACAAATTAACTGATACACTGATACATTTCAAGCTAAATGAAATATATGTGGAATTATACTATTCATACACTATCTAAATGAAAAAAAATCAAACATTAAAACACTTCGGTGGAAATTGGAAGGGTCTGAGGCTAGAAGCATAAGCTTATACAAGAGCCGGTCTTACAAAGTCTAACTCATAATATGTTTATACTTTCAAACGACGTATATATATGGTGCAAACAATACATTAAGGCAATTTAAATACATACAATAAAAGTATTCTAATAAATCATCACAAGATTAGAAATCGTAATATTCGTCTAAAAGGAATTTTGTAATTTCACTTTTGAAAACTCCTAAACGGTTACGCGGGATATATAGGTTGGGAAGACTGTTTCAGATTTTCGGTCTTATCACAGATATACAATTTGATTTCATAGTAGCTCTGACACAATTGTCGTTTGTGTGGGCATTTTTATTAAGTTAAAAATAACTCGCACCGCCTTTTTTGCAACAGGATTATCCGTTTTAGTTTCGCTTTTTATGTATTTGTCCATACTTTACAGCAATAACTCAAATATGGTATAAACATTGAATAATATAGCATAGTTAATGATTCCGGTTCCAGTTTCAGTTTTGCTTTATACATAACAGCCAAACATTTTGCTAGCTACTTTACCAACCTGGGCTTCCCAACTTAATCTGTCATCAATTAGAATGCCCAGAAATTTGGTTACATGTACACGGTCTATCTCCTTACCACTTATATATATTTTGCTGTGACTGAAGACACTTTTTTAGTGAAAAGCATGAAGTTTGTTTTCTGGACATTAGGTGGCAGCTTATTAACATCAAACCAGACATTTAGTTTATCTAGTTCACAACTTATTTGTCTACATAAAACTTTTCCGCTTTTAAATAAATTGATATAACCAGCAACGTAAAATACTAGAGACATTACAAATATCATTTATGTACAAAACAAAAAGTTTAGGACCTAAAACAGAACCTTGTGGAACACCACATACTATGTCTCTTAATCTAGATTTATAATTTTTAATTTGTACAAATTGTTTCCTTTGACAGAGATAACTTGTGATCCAATCATGGGCCCTACTACGAATGTCATAACAATTTGAACACTTTTTTCAAATCTGTAAAAGCCCAGTCATGAATTTCGTTTTTGAAGGCGAACATCGTATAGGTTTTTCTAAAATTGTTCAATTGTGGTAGAAGTGATACGGGCCTATAATTGGAAAAGTTTGTTTTATCTCCAGACTTAAACAATGGTAGTACCTTGGCAATTGGGATAAACAATGGTTGAAAAGAAGATTAGTATAAAACATATACAGCCAAGTAAAAAATTAACTCTCCATGTTTTCAGATTAAATTTAAAACATTATGTTAATATGTAGAAGAAATAAATGTATTTTGGAATATTTGTTGCGCCTTTAATTTGAACACTATTTATCGCTCATGTAAACAAAGAACTGTCAAATTGTAGCAACATTTCGAAGACTTTTGAATGTATTTTTCATGAATTGTGAGGCTTGTCAATTTAAACAAACTGTGGAGATATGCAGTTTAGTTCTTAATTAAAATATATACTTAATATCATTTGCATGTCTCTTGTGTTTAGCTGTGTTCGACATGCGAACTTACCATGACAGAGGAATATATGAAAGTACGCAAATCAACGTACCTGAAGACACATGTGCAGTAGTAGAATATTTTAAATCGGTGAAAGAATTTGGGATATGAAATATATTCGATTCACAGGTGCCCCTAGGGATTTGGTACATGTTTATGTCCACGTCCATTCAAACTGCTCCCTTTACCAACGGTATATGAAGTTAGAAAATGATGCGAAGAGTGCGTGAACAGAACTTTTAGTCTTTTCTGACTTCTTTATTAAAATACTAGATTATGCGGATGCATGGGATGAGATCGGGGCTTCCTTGTTAAAGGAGAACTACTTGAGAGTTGAACAGATCCCTACATCCCTCTACCCTCCCCCAGCAAAGCGACATAAGCAAATGACGTACAGAAAGTGAATCAATAGCTAATATGAAAAGACATGTTGAGAAAGCGATCGAGCGGCTCAAATGCTTTTCCAATTTAAAGAAGCAAATGTCACTTCAGACTTTTTTCAAATTTTGAGAGTATTTTAATTGTGTGTGAAGTATTATGCAATTAGATATAGTTTTAGCTAAATGAATTTATTTGTATGGCCGAATGTTCTTATTGAACATTCTCGAAAATCTTAAAAATAACTAAAGCTTCCTTGATCAGTCAGTGAGCAGTATTTTTTTCTTATTTAACGTGCCAGGGGTCTCAACTTTCCACCTGTATTTCTTTTGTTTTATTACAGCATATTGGAGATATTAGAATAAAACAACAGGATACAATTTGGTAGTACAGATTTATTTTATATGCCTTGTTCTTTGCAGTCTTGACAAGCAAACTTTTCATTTTCCAATTCTTCACTGTCACCAAGAACATTAAAACAAAAATGAAACTATTTCGACAAAGAGCAGCTCTTGCTCAGCACTCGTCGCTCTAAGGGCAAACATAACCACACAAAGTGACTTTTATTGGTTTTATTGAAGAGTGAGGAGTATTGGTGGGATGCACATATATTTTATTAATATGTTAATAAAAGTTTGATGTGCCACCACCTGGGTGGGCAGTACGTCTGCATCAGAAATCGTTATGCGTGCACCATGTAGGAGTCGAACCTACAATGACACTAACAAAAAAGGTGATAATATATACACACATTTTCCGAACGAGGGAGATAAGATAACTTGCTCCTTGTTTCAAATTATAAAAGGATCACACCTTTCCTCAACCCCCGTAAAATCTTTATTCACAGGAAGAATTCATATTTGAAATGATAGGGAAGTAATTAATTGGTTTGATTTCACTAAAGCTCCGATTCCCTATTTATATATGGGTTTTCGTTTGTATTTCTTGTATTTAGGCACAACAGGAACCGTTTTTCGTTTCTGTTACAATACACTTGGTCAAGCTGTTGCATGCTTTTAGCCGTGCAAAAACCATTTCTGCACAAGCAACAGGCAGGCGCTGATGACGTCGTTAAAATTTAAGTTGTTCACATCAACGGCGATACGCTCTGCAGCCTCGCAACGACCAGCGTGCTTTGCAGTTCCTTCAACGTGTCCGTGCAACTTTGTAGATGAAAAAAGCCATGATCGAACTTGCTCTGCACATTGCTACGGACGTACGCCCAGAAGTCACGGGCGCCTGGCTCAGCTCCAAGAGATAAGCAAACGACTGGCTATACCGTAACTGGTCTTTGGATATCCCTCGCTTAGATCAGGAACACATTAACATTAAAGAACTGTTTTTGTTGCCATAAAGCGATGGTCACCTCGGATATTCTGGTTCTGTATGTTTCATGTAACATTTAGAGGACTGCTTTGTACATCAAGTTCAGCTCCTTCGCGCACGTCCTCTTGGGCGACTTACGCAATCACATGTCGCAAAAATCCACGCCTTTGTGCATTCGGCAGTGGTCAGACACTCGGCCACACTGGACCCCGAGACAGTCGGACCGAGAAAGCAGTTACTGGATGGTAAAAAAAATATCCGCTTTCTCCAGCATCACCCCATAACTTAGTGTTTAGTTATTCTAACCCACGGAAGGAACTGCATCGTTTTGAGTAGATTTTGGAATTTTGGCCTCTGATTTGCGTTATTTTTGTATCTTTAAACATTGTTCAATCGAGAAAAGAAGCAGAGAAAAATACAGTTTACTGAAAACGTTCCTATTTTATTCGACTTCAATTGACAGTATTTTTCCTGATTCCGATTGAAATTTTCAAACATCGTGGCTGAATGGAAGCAGTCGCTTAAATTTTAGCTTGGTCAATAGGTGTTTTTTTTTATATCTTTTCCTCAGTCTGAGGTAAAAATTTTCGTATGCTACCAGACTTTATCATTTTCTACACCATGTTTGTCAAATTTTGTTCTTCCAAGACAAATTATTTATTTTCATAAATTAGAGAAAGTGGAACCTAGTTTAATTCTTCATTTATTTAATTTAGTAACAGTTCAATTTTACGACAAATTTCATAGTTCTTGGAGTTTTCTTCTGATGCAGTACAGAATGGCAAGCGCTCTGAACGGCCACCTATCCCATCTAAAAACGCAGATAAGCGATTTCGAAGCTTTTGCGAATTAACCCTGACGTTTCATTTCGTAAAATGAGCTTTCACAATTAAAAAGCGTATTTCGCATTTTCATTTTTACGTAGATTCTCCCACCCATCGGTGCACCCGATTTGGTATCCACGTGTCTGACATAAAGGGGATGACAGTTTCCCACGTTTTCAGTTTGCTAACCTGTAACATGATCTACTTGCCATTTGAACGGCTGTGATAAAATTTCTGTGCCTTTTAAAAACCAAATTAAAAAACATTTAAAGGTTTTACTGGTAAAAAAGACTTCAATGGTTAATAACAGTGCCACCAGAGGATGGTCAGTACATCTAACCTCAGTACCGCTACTCTTATTTCTTTTTCGACAAATATACCAATTTGTATCGTTATTAGGATGTATTTCTACTAAAATGACTTGTTCTTAATAAAGCATGGCTTTGACATTTCTTCAATCTGTATTTCAATTAATTTTTATAGATGCCATGGGTTTGAGTATACGTCAGAAAAATCGCTACTTCAGACCGGTTGTTAAACAAACAATCAAGGCAATATTCCATAAGACAATGTCCTTATAGATGTAAATTTTCAAACATATCCACTTTGTTTGATGCTTTTTGCATGCTGAATGCCGATTACCCTGTAATGCTAATTTATAAGTTTTGTAGCCTCTCTTTTAGTCATACAATTTTTGGAAGGGTGTTTGCACGCAGTTTGCCGTGCAAACAGCCTTTATTTGGCCTTTAGGTAATAATAAGTTTTTTAAGATATTACCTTGTATGGTGCTTTTTGCATACTGAATGCCGTGCCAATACCTTGTCAACCTAACTTATAAGTTTTATAGCCTCTTTCCTAGTCATAATTTTTTGGCAGGGTGTTTGATCGAAGTCGGGTTCTCACTGCCACCAGGGGATCGTCACTACCAAAGGAAATGCTTATTATCATTGTTATGAAGGTTTATTTTGACTAAAAATGACTTTATCAGATATCTAAAACGAAAACAAAAGGGCACCTATTTTTTTGTCGAAAAATTGCTATTGTTATTATTGTTGATTTCACTAAAAATGGTTTAATTTAACATTGCATTGTAATTCCTGTTTTCATATTCATAAATATATGTCTTCTACATTTCCCACAAAGATTTAAATGTGGCATTTTCAGTGCTTCTAATCAAATGTTGAAATAGTTGAGGCGGCGATTATTGTTTGAAGTAAATGATTAATAAATAGTAGAATTACTGTTGTTCCACTTTTTAATGGGAGAAGACACGTTATAATATTGATTGGAAAACTAGAACCTCACTTCGCTAGCGAAATATTTAACACTTGACAAAAATTAAAACGCAAAAATACTTCCTTCAATGGGTTATTTCTTGAATAATATATTGCAAACAACACAGCTTGAATATGTCTTATAAGCCGAGTAGTGTTTGGTTTCTGTTGACTTAAGGTTTTATTGACTGATCTAGCATACGCCATGTTAGCTATTTACGCAGTGAGAGCTCGCACAAAGCTCACTGTGCAACTGTGTGTGATTTGGGTTAAATGCTATGCATTTACTTGCAAAAAATGCTCTCTTTTCACATGGCGTTTTAACAAAGAAAACGAAATCAAAGACGAAAATAAAAAGTGACATGCACATGTTCAGATCAAGCTCTTCATAAGTCCCAAGTTTCATGGTCGTAGGGCCCATAGTGTCAGAGGAGAAGAAGACACAAAAAATCGGAAAAAGTGTCAAGAAGAAAAAAAAAGACGAATTTTGCTCGCACAAATTCATATTACTCTTGCAAGCCAAAGGCTTGTCAAGTGTTAATAAAGAAACAACTTCGGCACGGAATAACAAAAGCACGGACAGGCTGTTAGCACGCAACAGAGGGCGTGCTTTTACTGTTACGTGCAACAGGCCCATTACAAGGAACAAGAAAAACACGACACGACAAAAGCACGCCATACAAGCTCATTAGTCATCAAGAGAGAGCGGAAAGTTGGTCAATCTGCACACTGTTCTGTTCGCGCTCAGTTTACTCATCTAATAATAAACTAGTTTATCGCCACTGAGAGTTGAGATAAATTTGTTATTTTAGAAGCTAGGATTTAGCACTTTGAAAAACTTTAAGTTGTAGGTGCTGAATTTGCACAATTGTGACGCAGTAACCTTTGGTTAGTCCCGAGATGCATTGTCCACTGAATTTACGACAGCTAACATACAGCTGATGTTCCCCACACATGGTTCATGAATTGTAAGTAATTTCCATTCCAGCAATCAGCTATCAAAGCATGGGTCTCTTTTGCTGTGCTTGGTTACCATATTTCTGATAGCGTGGTCCTTCCAGAAGCTGCTCTGAGGCACCCGTGTCTGACTGTGCGGCATTTGAAGAATTGTGAACTGGCCAGTCCAAAATTCTAGATGCCTTTGTTTGCTCGGTATGTGCGTTGGTAAGTCTTTGCCATTTCCCTACCAATCACCTTTCATGGTTCGCAGCTTCAGCAATTACAAATTGGGAATGAGGGGCTTACATAGGACATCAGTAGTGTGAAAACGAGAGTTCTACCGCACTTTGTGACGTCATACTGTCTGGAAATGACGTCATAGCGTCTGGACCGGAAGTGCTGTCTGGACCGGAAGTGCTGTCTGGACCGGAAGTGTTGTCTGGAGCGGAAGTGTTGTCTGGAGCGGAAGTCACGATAAGCGTTAGGATAGGCGCGGCCATCCATGAGGTTATAATGACGTCATGATGACGTCATACTGTCTGGAGCGAAAGTGTGGAGCGAAAGTCTGGAGCGAAAGTTGCTTGATAGTGTTGGCCGAGTCAATCATCACGAAGCCAACGAACTCCACCTGTCAATCAGTGTAACCATGGCAACAGACCCTAAAAAGGTCGACCACCCCCCCCTCGAAATTGTGATTTTTGCATATTTATCCGTTTCAGACGATTCTGAACATTTTTCATTTTTTCGGTCGACCACCCCCCCCCTCGAAATTGTGATTTTTGCATATTTATCCGTTTCAGACGATTCTGAACATTTTTCATTTTTTCGGTCGACCCCCCCCCCCCCCGGAATTGTGATTTTTGCATATTTATCCATTTCAGACGATTCTGAACATTTTTCATTTTTTCGGTCGCCCCCCCCCCCCGAAATTGTGATTTTTGCATATTTATCCGTTTCAGACGATTCTGAACATTTTTCATTTTTTCGGTCGACCCCCCCCCCCGAAATTGTGATTTTTGCATATTTATCCGTTTCAGACGATTCTGAACATTTTTCATTTTTTCGGTCGACCACCCCCCCCCCCTAGGACATACTATGTACCGACCCCCCCCCCCCCCCTAGGCGAGCAACATTCTGTCAAGTCAGCTTCAGTTCCATCAGAGGGGTATATAAGGGATGAGCATCCAGCAGTGACAGTCATTTCGGTGAGTGGAGCAAGGAAGCAAAAGTTACAGACAGCAATTGGATCACATCAGATCCAGAGATGGCATCCAGTGACAACTATTTCGGTAAGTGTTTATTGAAACTTTATAAATAAAAAGTGAACTTTGTAAACAAACTTTGTAAACAAACTTTATAAACAAACTTTGTAAACAAACTTTGTAAACAAAATTTGTAAACAAACTTTGTAAACAAACTTTATAAACAAACTTTATAAATATAATTTGTAAACAAACTTTATAAACAAAATTTGTAAACAAACTTTGTAAACAAACTTTGTAAACAAACTTGATAAACAAAATTTGTAAACAAACTTTATAAACAAAATTTGTAAGCAAACTTTATAAACAAACTTGACTTATTTACATAATTGAAAATTTGTAAACAAACTTTGTAAACAAACTTTGTAAACAAACTTTGTAAACAAACTTGATAAACAAAATTTGTAAACAAACTTTATAAACAAAATTTGTAAGCAAACTTTATAAACAAACTTGACTTATTTACATAATTGAAAATTTGTAAACAAACTTTGTAAACAAACTTTGTAAACAAACTTTGGTTATTTGCTTAATTGAAACTTTGTAAAACAATACCTTTCGTTATACTTAGTCGATTTAAATGAAAATTTCACCATTTGATTCAGTTTTATGTAAAGTTTTAACATGATCATAGGCTATTTGCGCAGCTGGCTGTATGCATTTTTACCGCCATTTTAACTTAAAATTGTGATAACTTTCGTTATAACTTTCGTTATAGTTGACTGAAAATTTCACCATTACAGTGCTTCTTCGCGGATGAATACCATTTGGCAGACTATTTAACTTCACCGCTAGATGTCTCTACTGTGCAGCAGTACAACTTCACAACTGTAAGTGAGATATTCATATACACAAGTAAAATTCTGCTGAGTCAGCAATTTTTGAAACAAGTTACACACCATATTTTGATTACATGGAAGTAGTATAAAAGCATGAGTGAAACATGTCAACTAGTCAACTAGTGATACATTCTGCTGAGTTAACACACCATTGAAGTGGTATAAAAGGAAGAGTGAAACGTATATTTTACTTCATTTCAGTTCTAGCAACAGCAACAACGATGGCAACAGTCTACTGTCATGAATACGATGTGACATTTCCATCTCTGGAAGTGTTCGTGACACATAGATGTAAACCAGCTAGGTTGAAACGTGCTCGTGAAGAGCTTGTTGAGCAGATTGAAGCCAAGAGACGAAAAACCTTACAAGATGATGTTGAAAGACCTGATCCAGTCCTCTGCGGTGAATGTATTAAAATATTCCCATCTTTGGATGCGTTTGAGACACATGCATGTGTTGAGATGGAAAATGTGTCTCATGAAGAACAAATAAAGAAAGAGACAGGACAAGTTGGTAGAGGCAGAAGAGTGAGTCTTGGTGAAAACGCACAGGAAAGACGGTTTGAGCCTGAAGATGGATCGGATTTGCTACTCGAAATGCGACAACAAGAGAACCGAATCAAGAGACATTTGCTAGAAACGTTAAACCGTGGCATGAAATGGTACATTGTGGTACATGCACGCTTCAAGAAAATGACACCAAATGTTGAAGGCGTGATGGTAGAACAAGTGGATAATGCCTTCATCAGCAGTCCGACATATGCAGCATACAATCCAACAGATATTGAGAAGGACTTACCAGAAGCCTATAAAGAATTGTTTACCAGGTTTGATGAACATGAGCGACAAGGTTCTGGCTGGGTGTTGGATAACATATTATTCATTGAAGTACATACAGCTACGTCAGCGCCTCTGGAAGCAAGCAGTTTTATCCCACTACCGAAGAAAGTGAAGACTACAAAGGCGGTGTTAAACATTCAGAATAAAGACAACAAATGTTTCTTATGGTCTGTATTGGCTCACCTTCACCCTTCAACAAGCAATGACCCACAGCGTGTGCATCAATACAAAGCATTTGAGAACGAATTGAAGGCAGAAGGCATGACATTTCCCACACCGATTACAGACATTCCAAAGTTTGAAAAGGAGAATGATGTGTCCATTAACGTGTTTGGATATGAACATGATGTCGTTGTTCCCATACAACTCAGCCGAAACACCAGCGCCAACAGCGCCAACAGCGCCAGAAAAATCAACTTGCTTTTGATTAGCAATGACAAGACAAGACATTATTGCCTCATTAAGAATTTCAGCAGACTGATGGCTTATCGATCAAAGCATAATGGTGCAGCTTTTAATGTTTCAACTGTCTTCACGGGTTTATGCGACAAGAGCTTTTAGATGAGCATCGTGAAGTGTGTGGCAAGCATGGTGCGCAACGTTTATCATTTCCCAAGGAACCATTCGTTAAGTTTAAGAATGTAGCCAAACAACAGCGAGCACCGTATGCGATTAATGCAGACTTTGAATGTTTCACGCAAAAGCATGAAGAAGAAGACAAGTATCAACATCATCGTCCAAACAGCTTTGCCTATGTAGTTGTGAGTCAGTACAACACACGTGCACCAATCGTGTATCAAGGAGACAATGCTGTAAAGGTCTTTTTAGACCATATGTTGAATGAACGTGATCGTATTGTACGTGGTTTAGAGCGACCAAAGGAAATGGTGATGACTCGCGAAGACAAAGAGAATTTTAAGAACGCTGTTGATTGCTACATTTGTCATGAACCTCTAGGAGCAGATCGTGTGAGAGATCATGACCATATCAATGGCAAATATCGCGGAGCAGCGCACAATGAATGCAACTTACAATTCCGACTTAGAAAGGATCAGCAAGGGGATAAAGATTCTTTTATCATTCCTGTCTTTTTCCACAATTTACGAGGCTATGACAGTCATTTGATCATGGAAGAAATTGGAAAATTCAAAGATGAAACGATTACAGTCATTCCCAACACCATTGAGAAATATATTGCATTCACCATGAGCAATCTGAAATTTACAGACAGCTTTCAGTTCATGAGTACTTCTCTACAGAAGCTGGTCTCCAACCTGGCAGCAGAAGGGAAAGACAACTTTTATCACATGACGTCACACATTCACGATAGTGAGCAACAAGAGTTACTGTTGAGAAAGGGCGTGTACCCCTACGATTACGTGGATGAACCATCCAAGTTTGCTGAAACACAACTGCCGTCCAAGGACAAGTTTTACAGTCTGCTCAGTGAAGAAGACATTAGCGATGAGGATTATGCGCATGCGCAGAAGGTGTGGGAGACATTCCACTGTACTACATTTGGCGAATACCATGACTTGTACCTGAAATCAGATGTGTTGTTGCTGGCTGACGTGTTTGAAAACTTTCGTCACGTATGTCTCAACACGTATGAATTAGATCCTGCTCACTACTATACAGCGCCAGGACTGTCGTGGGACGCCATGTTGAAAGCGACAAAGGTGAAACTGGAATTGATCAACGACATTGACATGTACCAAATGGTTGAACAAGGCCTACGTGGAGGAATCTCTTTCATCACACACAAGTATGCGAAAGCAAATAACCCCTACGTAGCAGATTACGATCCCAGGAAACCGACCAACTACTTGACTTACCTGGATGCAAACAACTTGTATGGTTGGGCCATGTCGCAAAGCATGCCGGAAAGTGGATTTATGTGGGTGAGCGAGCCAGAATCCATTGACTTTATGGATGTGGATGAAGATGACGAGATTGGATACATTTTAGAAGTGGATTTGGAATACCCATATGCAATCCATGATCGTCATAATCACTACCCAGTGGCTCCAGAACGGAAATGTGTGAAAGTGGGAGAATTGTCAGAACATAGTCAGAAGCTACGGAAAGATCTAAACATGAAAGGCAAACCTAGTGAAAAGCTCATTCCCAACCTGTGTGACAAGAAGAAATATGTGCTTCATTATAGAAATTTACAGCAATATGTCTCACTGGGATTGAAAGTCACGAAGGTGCATCGTGCCATCATGTTTGCACAGAGCAAATGGTTGGCAAAATACATCTCCTTGAACACGGAAAAGAGAAAGTTGGCCAAGAACCCGTTTGAGAAAGACTTTTTCAAACTGATGAACAACTCTGTGTTTGGCAAAACCATGGAAAATGTAAGAAAACGCATCAATGTGGAACTTGTTCACCAGGAAAAGCGGTTCAAGAAACTTGTGGCCAAACCTTCCTTCCACAAATTTAGAATTTTCAACGAAGATTTGACCGCGGTACATTTGCGCAAAGTGGATCTGCTTCTGGATAAACCCATTCAAGTTGGTTTCACCATTCTCGACCTCAGCAAGGTGCTCATGTTCCACTTTCATTACAACTACATCATGACCAAGTATCCCGACGCCAAGCTGTTGTTCAGCGACACCGACAGTCTATGTTATGACATAGAAACGGACGACATCTACAAAGACATGCAGGAAGATGCTGACTTGTTCGACACAAGTGACTATCCCCCAGATCATTTCCTGCATTCCAACGTGAACAAGAAAGTGCTTGGGAAAATGAAAGATGAGACGGCGGGCATTCCCATTGAAGAGTTTGTTGGACTTCGACCGAAAATGTATAGTATGATATATGGTGGGAAAGAAAAACGTACGGCCAAAGGCATCACTCGCGCGTGTCAAAGACGGATGAAACATCAGCAGTATAGAGACAGTTTGTTCAACCAAACGCAAACGATGACTACAGGGCACATCATTCGAAGTCATGACCACCAGATTTTCTCGGAGAAGTTGAGGAAAGTGGCTCTCTCTCCCTTTGATGATAAGCGATATGTGATGAGTGATGGCTATTCCACTTTGGCGCATGGGCATTACAGTATATAAGGGGGAGACACTTCAACTTTAGAGTTAGTTGAGGTGTGAACACTGAAGCGTCAACATGAAAAGATCTGCAACAACGGATATGGATACTCTAGCAGATACGGTGAAAGACATGAATGTGAAACATTCTGACACTACCATCAAGAAATTAAAAGTGGAGACGGCGACGGCGACGGCACCAACACCACAGTCGTGGGATGGAATGCTTTCTCTAGGCAATGGAAAGTATATCAAGATTATGAAACAAAGTAATGAAGGTGTGATAAACATTCGCAAATACCTCAGAGATGAGGGGACTGGAAAAAACCGTCCAACGAAAAAGGGAATTTTGCTGACAATACCTGAATGGAAAATGCTGAAGAAGCAGGTGAAAGAAGTGGATAAAAGGCTTCGCAGACAAGACGACAAGTCATAACAAGGTAGCAATCATGAATGCACTCATGTTGGACGATGGTGTTTACCTTAAAGTTAATGAGAGGAATGAAGTGATGATGGGTTCTCGGAGATGTTCTGCTTATCGGTTTAAACCTGAAGTGTGGAAAGACTTTAAAAACATACCGCTTGAAGCTGGGTTTAAACGCAGACTTGAAAATAAACTGGAAGTGACGGTGGCTGAATATGATTCTAACATACGTGTGACATTCTGTAGAAATCTTTTACAGGATTATCCAAAGGATTATAAGGGAGTTGTGCCAGATACACCCTATGCACAGTTGATCTTCTTTGATATCAAGAACTGGCGCGCAATCTTACGATTCCTAGAAGCGATACAGCATCCACTGTTCGACATCATCCGAGTATAAGAAAGATGGAAGACGACTATGTGTTGGATTATGAACCCATAACATATGGATTCTCATACATGAGAAACTTATGTGATGATATTGTGCTACGACATTTTGGACAGTATCTCGTCCTATCGCTTGATGACCAATCCGTGTTGAAGGATTATCTAGACAAGTTGAGAATACCCGGCTTTCTCCTAGCAGTCTCAAATGAATTAGAAGTGCGTGTGACTGAGAACGGTCTAGACGTGTTTGTAAAATTTCGCCAATATGACGAGCTTACAGAAGACTGCGACATCATCACCCTCAGCACCGTGGAATGGAACGCGCTGTTGCAAGCATTGGATTGGAAAGAACCTGACGCTTGAATTCAAAGAGGAAGGAATACAACTTATGCGGGGTACCAAATCCATTGAGCTGCCACAACCTATGCGCGTGATGGACATAAATGAAGAAGGATATGAACTGAAACTGTCTGAACATGTAACTGTGAAAGTGATAAAGTTTGGTGATGTGCGTTATGTGAGCTTTCATAGCATTTACAAACACGGATGTAATGTCTATGATACCTATATCAATTTAGATTCTAATGAATGGCATGCATTGATGAATGTATTGAAAAATGAATGTGATTGTAAATAGACTTTGTAAATAGTGTAAATAGACTTTGTAGTTAAGAATTTGTAAATAGTGTAAATAGAATTTGTAGTTAAGAATTTGTAAATAGTGTAAATAGACTTTGTAGTTAAGAATTTGTAAATAGTGTAAATAGCGTTTGTAGTTAAGAGTTTGTAAATAGTGTTTGTAAACTTTGTAAATAGAACACAATAAACAAGACAGTTGTTGGAAACTTGGTTTGTTTTATTTAACAACAACAACTTAACTAATATAACAACAACAACAACTTAACTACAACTTAACTAATATAACAACTTAACTACTACAATAACAACATTAATAAAACAACAACATTAATAAAAACAACAACACTAATAAAACAACAACATTAATAAAACAATGGTTTATAATGTCTATATACAAAATCCTTTACAATACAATCACCATCCTTTCTTTTTAATATATTCACAATATCAAACATACTCTGACCTCGAGCTCTATGCAATATATAATATACACAATAAAAACCACATGACGATGATATTGGCGTTTGTAATGAGATAGAATTATACATATAGTCATTTCTTAAAAACATGTCTAAACGATCATCGAGAGGGAACAGTCCATAAGAGTCAAAATATTCCACAGGGTCTTTATCATAATACACTGCCACCCAATGTTCTCCTGGTTCATCTTGATCGTCTGTGTTGATCACATAGGCACCGCGTTGTAAAGACGGTAACTGGTCCATGGCAAACACGCCTTGAAACAAGTCTTTGGTCATGACATCATGACTCAATATGGCATCAATCTGCTTCGTGTTCATGACTGGTAGTCGAATTGGATGCTGCGATTTGCACTGATCTCAATAATGTTGTCAAATTCAGCATAGACAATGACATTGATTGTAGGTTGCAAAGCCGTAGCAAAGTTCATTTCTAGCCGCAAATTCCCATGCTTGATCAGGGGGAAATGATCATCACCATCATAATCCGGTGTTAAGTCAAACGAAAATAAAGCATAACCTCTAGGCCAATCTTCCCGTTTTATAATGGAACTTTTCTCACCATTCAACCGATCAAACGATTTGTAAAGCGTTTCAAAAGCGTTCAGGTATTTGTTCTGTGTAATGTCAAGCTTGAGAGGTTTGGATAGAACTGGTTCACCATCCGTGTACAGTTGCATATAGTCCAGATCAAAATGTTTGAAATCATATGGATTCCTCAATACTGATCCACCAAAAGCTTCATTATGAACCAGACCAATGACAATACGATTTGGTAATTGACCCAAAAGATGTTATCTTTCACAAAAGACTGAAATCCTGCTGGAATGGCCAAGACTTTACATTCTTTTCTAGTGATGATGATCTTGGCAGGACTTTTCATCAATGCATCTGTATGTCCTAACTGAATACCTGGACTCACCCTCACTTTGCGAATGGTTAAAAATGCCTCTTTCACTTCTACCTTATAGGTATTATTTGCAGCCATCAATACATAGTCATCTTTTTGTCTATGGAAACGCAATTTCAAACTGATGCCATTCGGAAGATAACGATCCTGCTCAAACAAATCTATCCTTAAACCACCTGCGAGCATAACATCACGGCTAAGACGAGTATGCAAATAACGATGATGTAAGCCATTATTGCCTTGCTCAGCCAAGTCACCACCGTCGGCATTGACATGAAACCCGGATACATATTGTTCATGATTAGGTCTTTTCACCTCATGACTATTCATTGACCCAGCAGTATCCTTGTACATGAGACGCATAGAGCGCTCAGAATGCAGACTTTCTTCCGAATCATGGATGAGATGAGAGATAATGCTGGTATAACCATGAGTATTGTTGCTATGCGAAACCAAACGATCATTCAGAAACAATTCAATATTAGACCATAACCCATTAAACACATCATTGATGCAAGAGACATTATCATCTGCGCCACACTCTGTTCCATCAGCCTTTAGAATGCGACATACAATATGAAGTTTGCTGTTCTTTAAATCTAGATATTCTTCTGTACTCGCAGGAATGTAGAATTCTATTGGAGCGCCTTCTCTAATACTTGTAAGTGGTTGATAGTCAACATTATAACTTTTCTCTACAGCAGTTTGCGTTGGTGGTACGTGAAACCATTCCAATGGAGAAAGACTACATTCACACGAATGATTATGAATGAGAGACATTTTTTTTCTTTAAAAAATATCTTTACGATATTTTGATGTTATCCGTCTGGCTGTTTTTCGTCTTCTGGCACGTTTCGTCGGTTGCACACGCTTTTGTTCTCCAAACACACGTTCTGCTACTCGGCAAGTCACATCTTTCGCGACATTCTTTGCAGCCTTCTTAAGATGTGGTGCAACGATCTTAGCCCCAGCCTTAAGTAATGGAATAGCTTTGCGAGCCAATGATCCCAGTATTGAACCAATACCATCGCCATATTGGATTCGCGCTCCTTTGAATCCTGGTAATTCCCCGCCCACTTGACGAAGAAAATGGTTGCGATATGCAGACGGATCGTGTGTATAAGCTTTCATATTGCTTTTGGTCGAAAATGAAGTTTACAGATCACCTTTCCAGTTTGAAATGGAACATTATGGCCTGTGTCGTCCTTAATATTCATTTCTATCATGTCAAATTTGGATGTGTTTACAGGAACATAATGCGGTTCGCCATACGTTTTCATGATAATATCGCCATCATGGCCTTGTATGCCAACAGAACGTAGTAACGGAACATAATAATCACCAACAACTTGTGGTTCACAAATGCTACAATACACATACAGTGTATAAAACCCCTGTTTCACATCCGCTTTATGGTCAGCTGTACATGTTTCAGTATACCAGTGATCTGGGATAAATCCTAAAATCTCAGCTAATCCAGCGGAAAAGGACACTTCATAACCATAATCGAGAAATAGAAACACACGTCGTCTAATCTTATCATACTTTATTCGAATAGCTTCTGTAAGTTTCAGAGCATTAGTCGCTTCTTCATTGACTGCCTCACATAGTTCTTGTATGGTTCTATAGTACCCATAAGGAATATCGAGAGTGCTAAGAATAGGATCATCGAATAGTTCTTGTCGATACTGAATAGAATAGTCCATGTCATGTCTCATCGTTGTCCATGTATGTGGATATTGAATTTCAGCTAAAGCCACTTCATATTTTCCATTCAGATAAATGGTTCGAGGCATACGAATTTGATAATTCGAAGCCTTGTTGTTGGGATAATAGGTTATACTCGCATTGCTAGGCAAAGTGATGTAAAAGCTTGTCGACTCCATGATGGGAACTAAATGGTATAGGTGCGTTGACGTTGTCTATATACCTCACGATAGCGCGCGCCATTCGACCAAGTATGCCAAATCTCATCCTCATTCACATGGTCATTTATTTCTCCTTCACAACACGCGCTTGTACATCTTATTTTTACAGGAATAGTTGGTTTATCTTCCTGACAACAACAACATAGCTCTTTCAACCATATTAAAAATTTTCCCATCCTTCAGGAAACTGTCTTTGTTGACGTTGTTTCATTTCTGTTGTAATGTCGTCACGAGTGGTCTTTTTACTAAACATTGTTTTTGGAATATTCGCATCAACAATTTCCTGGATAAACGGATGCCAGCCATATGGTGGTATGGCTCGTTCTTTTCTTCTTGTCGCCACCAATGCTTCTTTCATCAAATCAACCATGTTGGAATTTGCTATAATATCGCCCGTTTTCAACACAAGTTCATTCTTCTCTGACCATGTCGTACCATATTTCTTCAGTTCGGCTAAAAGTTGTGTTATTTTTCCATGATAGATAGGTTGAAAATGACTTAAAAATAACTTTTCTGGCTTTTCAGGTGGTGATGATGATGATGAGGGCTTTTGCTGCCTAGACTGACTTGTTCGTAGATGACGGCCAAGAAGTTGAGACATTTCTATAGCCTTTTCACGTGTTCGTTTCCCACGTAAAAGTTTATTCACTTTCGTTTTGATATCATTTTTCTTTTCTAGCAACATTTTATATTCATATTCAGGAATGAGGACCATTTTCATCGTATGTTTCATTTTAGCAGTAGTTTGGCTAACAAGGGCAATGCCAATCTAGCAATAACTCCAATGAATCCTCCTTTCTGATTAATCAACTTCTTTTTTCGTCGAAGGGATATCTTCTTATCTGCTAGAGTACGTAGCGTATGACGTTCACGTTTAAATTCCTTATACCGTTTTGAGCTTAAGGGTAAATGTCCTTGCAATATATTCAAACAAATTTCAAACAAGCTTGTTAATTCCTCTTTTGTAGCTTGCTGTAGCAAGGATTTACGTCGTTTAGGCCCACTGCGTGCAAGTAAATGAAGAAACGGCTGGTTCGCTCGAAAACGTTTAGACATCTTGACTGCGAATGGTTAAATGAGTTGGTTCTTGTTCATACACTGCTTTATCAATATATACATAATGTGTATCTTTTGGTAAAATGCCTGTACGAATACGTAGTTGATCATTTGTCTTTGGTTTTAAATCAATGAATAAATAACCATGAGGTTTTCTAGTAGCATCTTGATAGGCTTCTATGAGAAATTGAGATCTTCCAGGATACATTTGTCGTGCTAATGTACTAATTTGTTGACTGTCTCTCGGATTTTTAAACAGAATGATATAATGTGTATTCAAACTAATATTTCGCATCTCTTTCCCATGATGAAATAAATTATGTACAATAAAGATAATGCTTAGATTTTGATGACTGCTACCAACACTAAAGAGACGTGTCATACGCTCATCACTATGACATTTCGTCATTAAGTCATCAATGATAAGTAAGTTTGGTTTCTTCGGATTAAAACGCTCTTCAATGTCATCTGGAATGCCTTGGTAAAATTCCACGCCTTTCATTCCCTTGTACAAAGGCTGATCTGCTGCATAAAGCCATAAAATGTTTTTCGGAGAGGGTTGAATCAACTTTTGTTCTAGAATTTCCTTCACCAGAGACGTTTTGCCACTGCCTGTAGGTCCAGAGACCAAACATGTAAATGGATGCTTCATTGTTGAATGTCTGTTTCTTTCACCCAACTGTTAAACTTGTTTGGCCAACCTAACCACTTGACAAATAATTCTTTCACACCTCCTCTTCGTCTTTTACGTGTTTTCAAGACTTTTTCAATTCTATAAATAGATTCAATATCTTTGGTCACTTTCTGTAGTTCTTCTTCATAGAAATGGCCATCAATATCTTCGTCTAAAAAGTCTTTCACACGATACAAATGTATTCCTTGCTTCTTACAACGATGTGTGACAATGAAGACTTCTTGCGTCCATTTGATGTGATAATCGCGTTGAAACACATATTTAATGTTGGAAATGCGAACATGATTGCCAATGTTAAATTTATACTTCTTCTTCTTCGGTTTCAATTTCAGTTTGTCGACATACATATACTTCCACACTTTTGATTCGTTGTCTTTACGAATCTCGGCTGGAGCATATTTATTAGGAAGAGAACCATGAGGTCTATGGTTGTAATTGTACACCAAGTCTGGAAGAATGTCTAAGTAACGGTAAGTTTGATTATGTAGAAAATACCGATACATCATTCCCTTTAGAGTACGAATGACTCTTTCAGCAAAGTTGGCTTTGGTTTCATTCTTTGTGGTATAAGCATGAATGCCTTCTTTCTTCAAAAATGCTTTAACCCATCTGTTTTTAAATTCTGTTCCTTTATCAGACCTTAGAGTTCGCGGTCTTCGTCGTGTGTCATGAAAAATCTTTTGGAAAGCTTGTATGACGCTGGTATGTGATTTATTAGGTATTGGCTGTACCCAGACATATTTGGAAAACACATCAATGACAATGAGTAAAAAGCGTATGTCATCATTATAGGGAGCTATGTTTCCCATATCAGCCAAGTCAATATCCCACATGTCATCAATGCCACGTTGTCTTTTGAACCTGTGACTTGTGACTGTGTGACTGGTTGATTATGTTTTCTTAAGATCCGATACAGTTTGTAAGGACCAGCAAATGCTCCAGGCTGTCCAGGTTTGAAGTAAATATTGGTCAAGTAGTCTTTCCACGTCGACATGATGAATGAAAACCACCTTCTCAACATAACAGCTTTTATTTTATAACTCAACCAACATCACTTAACTAACATAGTAACTCAACTAACATGTATTTATAACTAACATGTATTTATAACTAACATGTATTTACAAATCAAGTATGGATACAATGGTATGAATCACTGGAGACCATTGGTCTTCAATGAACATTAACCAATGACTGAGTTCATCCAATGTAATAGCATCTACACCATATTTCTCACAACGTTGATTTGCATTATCTAACACTTTATCTAAATGAATGTAATATTTAGCTTCATTCCAATAAGTATAGACACATGCAAAATGACAAGTATGTTCTGAACACTCTTCAAGTTGGCAAGCAGGACAGACTAAATAAGCAAACTTTTTTACAGCGGATAACATTTCTTCACAATAAGCTTTTTGCACAATATATTGTCTCAGTGTCATGTCCGCCATTATGCAGTCTTGTGGGTCTTGCAGCACAAGTCTGTCAGGTTTAGCAAGTTATGCTGCTCCGGCAATGTAGCACAAGTCTGTCAGGTTATGCTGCTCCGGCAATGCAAGTCTGTCAAATTCAGCAAGTTTTTTTTTCCAGTTGCTGTTCACTTAACACACTTCTCCATGTTCACACGTCTGCACATCAAGTCTCACACAACAAGATTCTCCATGTTGACTTTGTTTCTGTTGTTTTATTCTGACATGTCGGTTTCTTCCTGTAATAAAATATCTTTTAATATATTTGCTGCCTCTTCTATCATGTTCTTTCTTTGTTTACGTTGAAAACACTCACATAAAACTAAATTTGCTAGTAAGAAAAACATTGTTATCATTAAAAATATGTTGTCATAAACATGTTTTAAAAGGTTTTTATATCTTTAAAGTTACCTGATAAAGCTGCTCGGTTTCCTCTTCTTCTTTACAACAATCTCTCAAATGATCCACTACGGTGAAATATACTTCAACATCAGTACGAGCAGAATAAAGTGCAGAATCAAAGTCAAAGTCAGGATCTTCTTCTATTCCAATTTTATGACATTCTCCAAGAAATCTTGAATGTAGTTCAATCACATCAAGACTATGATGTACAACATCCCAAAAAGCATCCAAATGATAAAGTTGATAGTCTGGAGTGCCACAGCAAGCAAGTTTAGCAATCATCAAGTCAATATAAGCATTTTTAAAACATGCATCCATCTTGATTCAGTGTGTCTTGTGAGCTTTTTACTTTGCTTCACTGACTTTAAGTACTCCACACTTGCCGCAGAAGTTGTTTGGTTCACACAACTTGCAATTATACTTGTGGCAGTGGCAATGATAATCTTCCACATATCCACAAGCACCACAATAGTCGCAGGTAAGTCCAAGTTGATTTTGTACGTTCATGTTCTCCAACTGAACTTCAGTCAGCCTTTTCTTGGATAGCTTTGACACCTTCATCCGACCATCCTTTTGCAGCTTGATGATCGTTTTCTTGTCATGACATTCCTCACATGGTGATAGGGCTGAGTTGATGTTGTCCATCTCCTGAAGCAGTGTCTCCCATTCACCATCATTCATGTTGATGTGATGTGTGTATTCTTTCCCTTCAAACCGTGACGTGCGCACAAAGCTCACATAACGCATATCCAAGTATGAAATGACTTCAAGCCACTTCGTTTGCGTTAAGTATAGTTTGAAGCCAATGTCGCGTAAATTTTTCAAGCTCTGGCACACAATCTTCCACAAAGATGGTGAATAAGCACACCATCTCTCTCCACGTGTGATGCGTAGAAATGGCCCATATTCTCCATACTCCACAGTAATGGTTAAGTTAGCACTAATTTTAAAGCTGCTGCTGCGCTGCGTTGCGTTGCTTGTCTTGTTTTCCATGGCTGCAACAATGTATTGATGATCCACTCCCTCCAACTGTCTGCTGAGAAATGACTTCACTCTGCTGAGTTCACTCCCTTTTATACCCAACTGTCTGCTGAATCAGCTCCCTTTTCAAAGAACTTGCAAACGTTTGAATTCACTTCAACTCGTCCATGGTTGAACCGAACAAGGTCTGATACATTATTTGGAACATCATCATCATAATGTAGAATAATTCTAGTAGCTACAACTAACATGAGGTCAGTTGCCCAAATTGTATTCGCGTTGATAAATGCTAAATCAATGTTGTAAGTTGATAGTAAATGCAGTTCTTCACATTCATGTAGAAACGAGCTGATGAAACGATCTCTTGGAATAGCCTTTCCCACAGCTTCCCAATGCATATGCAAATTCTTCACTTGCAGCATCCAATCCGATTCAAAAGCAGGAAGCTTTGAAAACACATAGTCAATATAGTTCACTTTGAAGACGTCATCCATAGTCATACATCTGTCAAGAAGTAATGCCGACATTGTGAAGTATTTTCTCATGACTCTTCCTTTTATAAAACTTAGATGGTATCTGGTGTGTAACTTGTTCAAACTTATTCAATACTCATGCTTTTATGCTACTTCCATGTAATCAGAGAAATGACTTCACTCTGCTGAGTTCACTCCCTTTTATACCCAACTGGTTGCTGAGTCAAGCTTTTCAAACTTCTTACAAACGTTTGAATTCACTTCAACTCGTCCATGGTTGAATCGAACAAGGTCTGATACATTCGTCGTCAATGGAACATCATCATCATAAAGTAAAATGATTCTTGCAGCTACAACTAACATGAGCTCAACTGCCCAAATTGTATTCGCGTTGATAAATGCTGAATCAATGTCATAAGTTGATATGATATATGTTAAATCAATGTTATAAGTTGATAGTATATGTAGATCTTCACAGTCACGTAGAAACGAGTCGATGAAATCACTTGGAATAGTCTTTCCGACAGCTTCCCAATGTAGATGTAAATTTTTCACTTGCTGCATCCAATCCCATTCAAAAGTAGGAAGCTTTGAAAACACATAGTTAGTATAATTCACTTTGAAGACGTCGTCCATAGTCATACATCTGTCAAGAAGTAATGCTGACATTGTGAAGTCTTTTCTCGTCACACAATGTATTACTAGTTGACTAGTTGACATGTTTCACTCATGCTTTTATACTACTTCCATATAATCAAAATATGGTGTGTAACTTTGTTCAAAAATTGCTGACTCAGCAGAATTTTACTTATGTATATGAATGTCTCACTTACAGTTGTACTGCTGAGTTCAGAATCGTCTGAAACGGATAAATATGCAAAAATCACAATTTCGTGGGGGGGGGGGGGGTGGTCGACCCAAAAAATGAAAAATGTTCAGAATCGTCTGAAACGGATAAATATGCAAAAATCACAATTTCTCGGGGGGGGGGGGGGATGGTCGACCGAAAAAATGAAAAATGTTCAGAATCGTCTGAAACGGATAAATATGCCAAAATCACAATTTCGTGGGGGGGGGGGGGGGGGGGTGGTCGACCGAAAAAATGAAAAATGTTCAGAATCGTCTGAAACGGATAAATATGCAAAAATCACAATTTCTCGGGGGGGGGGGGGGTGGTCGACCGAAAAAATGAAAAATGTTCAGAATCGTCTGAAACGGATAAATATGCCAAAATCACAATTTCGTGGGGGGGGGGGGGGTGGTCGACCGAAAAAATGAAAAATGTTCAGAATCGTCTGAAACGGATAAATATGCAAAAATCACAATTTCGAGGGGGGGGGGGGTGGTCGACCGAAAAAATGAAAAATGTTCAGAATCGTCTGAAACGGATAAATATGCAAAAATCACAATTTCGAGGGGGGGGGGGGGGTCGACACATTAAAGGCTTTAAGGACAACGCTCCACGACTCAAGCCACAGTGATATAGTCTCCCAGAAACTACTGGAATAGCTAGTAATAGTGACGCAGGATGTGGCAAAGCTGTCAAGGATCAAAATGACTTTTATGGTATAAATGCCACGAGCTGCATTCCTACAACACTGCTAGTCCAGCCACAAAGGTTTACGGGGCTTCTGGATTCTCGAGCAAAAGAACTACATCGAAACCCCGGAAATCGGACCACCTACGGGACTGGCCAAAAGTGGTCCGATTTTCGGGTGGTCAGATTTCCGGGGTTCGAGCAAATTTGATGTGTAACAGGGCATTCTTGTTATGTTAATAGTGCACCCATATAAAATGGCATAATAACGCCTCTCTCTGTTCTAAAATCATCAACTTTATTCTTTTAATGAAACAAGTCCTTTGTGTACTCAAGAAGGCATAATCTCCACCCCAATCAAAACAGTCAATGAACCTATCAGTAAACATTATAATCCCCAACACCGATAACCTCAGTTGATGTTTGTTTACTGAGTACATGTCATATGCGTAGGCTGATCTTATCTCCGGATTTCCGTCTGCGTTTGGGACTCACGAAAGTGATCCTATGGTTCGATTTGCGGGATGGTCTGATTTGTGAGGTTCCTTATAGAACCAAAGGGTTTCATTCGATTCTGGCGAAAGTATTGTAGTACAGAAGCTCCCCGGTCAAAAGCCCTTCCCCGCATAGCTAGGACAGAAGCCCCTCTCCCCGATGGAAGCCTCCCCCGGAAAAAGCCCCACCTCCTACTCTCCTGTGGGCGAGGAAAGGGAGGCGAAGATGGTCGTGGTAATACTTGTAATTGCAATTTCATTTTAAGCTAAAACTTTTACCAAATAATAAATATGTAAGTCGATTAATAAAACAAAAAGACCCGTCCAATTTTCTTTATTGCATTACTTTTTTAAAAACACAGAAATAAAATCGCACAGGAATCCACAATCTCTGAAATCGAATCGGACAGGAATTCAAAATCACAGAAATCAAATGACCAAGTAAGTTACACAAAACGAGTCTTTCAAAATGTCGCTGCTCTCAACCTAGTCGGTGACAATGACAAATTGCCAATTTTCTAAGTGACATTTAAATTACAACAGCAACACATCAGAGGGCATGGATGAATTGCAATTATTAACTTCAATGAGAAATAACGAATTTTTGGAGTGACATTTAAAATGCAATTATTAACTTCAATTTTTGGAGTGATATTTAAATTGCATTTGCTAATATTAAGAGCTAATACGTAACTCCGTAAGGTTAAGATGAGAAAGGCTTGAAAGACTAGAAAGGAAAAGAAGGGGGGTTGATTCTGCATTGCAACTGAAATCCAAACAAGTATCATATCAGGCCAGGGCTAATATGTAACTCCGGTAGGTTAGGATTATAAATGCGTGAAATGAAATGAAAGCGGCCTTTGGTTTGGGCGGGGGGGGGGGGGGGAGGTTGGTGCTTTTTCCCGGGGGGGGGGGCGTCTGACCGTTTACCGGCGAAAAGTAATCCGATTTCCGGGGTGGTGCTATTTGGGGGTTGGTCTGATCCCGGGGTTCTGGTGTATTTCCTCCTGCCGAGAGAGAAAGAGTCAATCAGAAAAGACGATCGCTGTTTCCTTCCGCCCTCCAGTGAAGCATAAGAAGTCGAAGCACTCTCCTTCAGAGCAGCCAAGGCATAACCCTCAGACACAGCCATGTCCACCCAAGCGAGCAAAGCAGAATGGCAATAGACAAAGTAGTACAGGCAGCAACCAATCAAAGTACCCTCCGGCAGAAAATCTCGTCTCCTGGTGATACTTTCCTAGACTGAAAAATAGAAGATCAACTGCCCTGCTCTTAACCCGTAAGTGGATGGCTAGGCAATTTCTGGCGATATTGGGAAGAGACGGGAACCTCCCGACAGTAATCCGTTGGCTGAAGGACGGTACCTCTACCCCTTCAAACGGGGTCCGAGTGGCCAGAAGCCTTCCATTTTTCTTACTTCCCAACTAACGGAAAGCCCAGTTAAATCCTAACCAATGGGCTCGGAGAAAGACTTAACCCTTCAATAAATGATAGAAAATTGAAGGGTCAAAGGTGTTGAAGAGAATATGCCAGAAAATCAATTAGACTAAGTTTTTCTGATTCCCAAGAAGTCGGAGATAAGTGACAAATAGAGGCACGTCAAAAAATCTGTCCGATATTTATCCTCACGTCCCCATCCACCATGCCACTTTCGGCCTATCCACAGCCCTATATATGTTCTCGAAGATCAGGAAGGCTCTGACGCCATGGGCTAGTCTGTCTTCGAGGTATGTTAGTGTCCCAGCATGATTACTTTCTGGCTCAACTGCTCAGGGAGACAGCCCTTCAACAGGCAAGGCTACTAATCAAATGTACCGTAGATATTACAGAAGCCAAGATCTTTGCCACGTAACCAGGTTCTGTAAGGCGTAGGTCATCCAAACTGGTTTTCAAGGTCTTAAAAACGTTCGGGGTGTAACGAGCTTACGTAGAATTGTCGGCAGATCAGTTTTTTCACACAGTCGGTCAAAAACGATCAGCTGTTTATTGCAACTTTGAATAAAATTGTAATTCTCTAACAAGTTTTTCAGTTTATGTTCTGTCTTAGGTATTATGTCCTGGGCACATTCTGACCCAGATACGTTCTGTCCTGGGTACGTTTTGACCTATATACATTAGAGTAGGGTTTGCAGTTGTTTGTAGCTATTCTAGTCATTTCTGCCTTTTTTTCTTTGTTTTCAACCTTTTTTTTTTTCGTTTTGATGGTTTCTACACCACTCGTGTCATACTTTTTGACGCATGAAGACATTTGTCACACTTGTAGAGAATGACATGGTATCCTCAAATCTGCAAATTTTATTGACTTAACAGTCAACGTCAAGATCAAACATTTTTTCTAACTTTGTCAAGACCAAAGTAAAGTCAAGTTATTTTTGAGAACGTCTATTCATCACGAAAAATGGCTAGAAAAAGCTAGAAAAAGCGCTGAAATCCCAGTTTCTTTCCATAAATGTTTGAATAGAGGGTACCCCTTCATTCCGAATCTTGACCTTGACAGTATAAGCCAAAGGTCACGCGACCTCATGTATCTCTAACCGTTTTCGAGATAATAGTCAACTTCCGGTTTTTTACCTTGACCGTGATCCAAAAGGCCAAGATCACAGAGGTACCTCTTATGTAAAGTTGTTTAGGCCCAAAGGGTCGAAAATGAGCTCAAAATCGCTCCATCTCTAACCGTTTTGGAGATAATAGTCAACTTCCGGTTTTTGACCTTGACCGTGATCCTAAAGGTCAAGATCACCGAGGCCCCTCTTATGTAACGTTGTTTAGGCCCAAAGGGTCGAAAATGAGCTCAAAATCGTTCTATCTCTAACCGTTTTCGAGATAATGGTCAGAGTATGTTTTATGTATTCAAACTGGGATTTGAGTACTTTATGGCTACTTTTTGTGATTAAAAGGCGTTTCAAAAAATATTTTGACCTCACTTTGACCTTGACCTCTGAGGTTCAAGGTCAAAAACTTTTGCGGATTTGACGACAACTCATTACCCTCTATGTCTCTGCCACATGCCGTCTTCCTACGACAAACTCTGTAGGAGGAGTTTTCTGGAAACCATTTTGAGTTAAAAAAATACTTTAAAATTTTTGCGGATTTGACGAGATCTCATCACGATCTATCACTGTGCCAAATGTCATCGTCCTACGTCAAGTTTGCAAGTGGGAATTAAGATTCGCACGACATTTTGTAAATTAGGGTTGGCCCTGCACGAATCATCTGTCAAGGTTATAAGCTGAATGCGATGCTAAATTACACGTCACGACTTGCCCTATTTATTTGGAAGAAGTCTGCTGGCTTACCTCACACCTGTCTTGAGATGTGATAAGTGAGCTTCAAACACAATAGAATCAGAAGGAACTATTACTTTATTTTATTTTCAGGATCTGGAAATCACATTTCTGGGAGAAGTAAAATAAGTTACTGAAGAAAGCCAAAAAGACAGGTATATATATCACAGCCCTTGAAGAAGGCAGTCCGAAGTAACGATTTGGGATTTTCCAAACAGTCGTCTGACGAAAAAGGTAAGTAGCCGGCGCTGTATCCGATCATAGCGGGGATGGGGGTCATAGCGGGATGGCGATCATAGCGGGGATGGCGATGCCAGGGAAATGGGTTGCTATGATGGCGAAGATTCAGTATAGCAAAAATACTGACCGCCCAACGACTATTCGTTTTCATTGCGACGTGACCGACATCTAAATAATGATGCGGCGACGTGTTAGATTATCGATCTGAAATTTGTCGACAAAAATTATCACTTGCGAATCAGAAACGTGTTTTTCACATAAAAGATCGTCACTTCTCTTTAAACTTTTAGGTGACATAAAGGTCTATTATTTTCCACAACTTATGATTGGAAGACAAACACCCAATAAGCATTCTAACGTCGACCCAACACAACCACAACACAAACTCTGGTTGCACTTTAATTGAGATTGGTCGTGACCACTGATCAACCCCCAACCAACGTCTTTGGAACTACTTTGAATAGACGTTGGGAAACAACGTTGTTTAAACGTTGCTTTTGGTTGGAACCAAACTTTCTCCCACGTTTACCCAACGACTTTGGTGCAACGTTGAAAGGATGTCGGAAATCGAATTTGGACAGACGTCAACATGTCGACGTTGTACAGACGTCGAACTCACAACAAAAAACAACCTCATTGTGTTGCTAAAATGGCAGCCATTACATGCCACTTGGAAAATTTCAATCAAGCGCAAGTTTTTTTCTTAATATTCACGTCAATCAACTTTATACTATGAGCGGATGACGCATGGGCATAGTGAACACACTATGGATGTCGATGTTTTGTAGGGGATTAATATTTTCCTGACGTCTGTATAACGTTGTTTTCCCAACGTCAATACAACATGGAGCGATAGTCGTAAGGTAGACGCTGCGTCGGTTTCAATAAACATTCAAAGCCCGATATTGATCCGACGTGTGGTGTGACGTGTATTTCACGTTGTACGATGTCGCCATGTTTGCTGGGTGGGCAAACGGAGGCCTAAAGCTGGTATGGAAATAGCAGGATCTGCGTTTTTAAAATGACCTTCTTGTTCCCAACGAAAAGACTTACATGAAAAAAATCCCAAAATTTGTTGTGATGCAAATAGCATTTTTGACACATCGGTTAGCACCCTTTGACTGACAAAATCACACGTTGCTGCTGAAAGGACGCTAAACCTTTCATTTATATTTTGAAAGACGTTTTGCATCAATTATCCAAGGTTAATAAAGAGGTTGCAATGTTATTAATATTAAAGTCACGTAAAATGTTGAGCTTGAAACATAAATACAAAAATATTTTGGTTTATTACTTAAAAGTTATTAAAAGGTCCACATTTTTACTATGAAAGCATAAATCATGTTTATTGACTGTATAAGGTACAAATGTGGCCTTGTTATGTTGTTTACGCCAGTTTTTCATAAATAAATTACCACAGAAGGCGAAACCTATTTAATAGCCACCCCATGCATTCTCTAGATTTCATTAGATAGTTTTAATGATGAGGTTTCGCTCGCCGACTGACAAATTTAGAAAAGTGGTTTATCGGGGTCTCCCTGCATTGAATCAAGTCCATCACAACAATTATACTGCGCAGCGCATGGCATCATGTGAAGCGGTTCGAAAAAATCCATCACACGTGCACTCCTTCTTCGGGGGTTCTTCCCGTGCCACAACAGGTCACCTTAGCAGGACCACCTTTCTACCTTCATACACTGCAATAAATACGGTTTACGTTTCCATAATAAAGCATTTAAAACTTTTGAAAATGTTTCAGTAATTCACCTAAATATTTTCATTGAAAAAAAAAAACAATTGACCTTAAGATTATAATTTGACTGGTATATATTTGAAAAAGTATCAAATCAATATCAATAAATGCCAGAATTTTATACAGTACGTTTTTGTTTAACGTACAAATTGATTCTTCTAAAACAAAACTTCATATATCGATAATTGATTTAATTTATTTTATTTAGTTTAAAAACAGATTGATTAAAGAAATCTTCCTTTTCAAGACATGACACAATATTTTAATTGGAAATATGTTACATTCTTTATTTGATTTATCTTATGGTTTAGCACTGAGTATATGTGAATAGTATAAAACAGATTATCCGACTTTCTTGATTAACACATTCCACTAATGCCGGTGGAAACAATTCTTTATATCCCAGAATGGGTGCATGTCGCAGATCCTGCAAGCCATTAACACTAGGCTAACAATGCTTAAGGGGCAGGTCGCGTTGGAGAGACATCACAGCTGTGCGTACAAGTTCGAAAACGCCTCTAGTGGCCACTGACAGACACTCCAGGAGCTCAACCGAGATCGGCTCCGTGAGATGCTGGTCTTCCAGCCTGGTCCTTCGCGTGTGATCCTGGGGTGTTATCGTGCATGGCCGATGCTATAATGACTTTGGCATCCTTTTGGATGAGTGAGATATCAGAGTTATCACGTGCCAACGACACACACATCGTACGTTTGATTGACTGTTCCAAAGGTCTGAAGCAACAAATGCTCGGATGCGTCTTGTCCCACTCTCCTCTCAGCTTTTTAAATTTTTTTTTTTTTGCGTCGCACTGAAATGATGTTGGCGATCTTTAACGCAACATAGACGGTATTTGGGAAGTTATGGAACGTTATACGATCAGCACAAGAGCCATGTGGCCTACTGGCATTTGAACACAAGAGAAGCTGTGCGGGAGCGTCTCCCACCTCCGATGCTTCCTCCTCTTCGTAATTTGAGTATTCAGACGTATAGTAGTATTCTTGAGGTTGGTAGGGCTCCGGGGGGAGTCTGGAACTGACAAGGGCCATTGGATAGTCGGGTATGGTCGATCAGTGGGCATAATCGGGAAGGAGGGGGGGGGGGGTCGGTTAGAGACTGATTTAAGTTTTCATCTACCGCATGTTACAGGACAGACCTATCCAGGGGTGGGGTGGGGGTGGGGGGGGCAAGGACCCTCTCTCATCAAATGTCATCAAATGCTGTCTGTATCCAGCACAGGTTGGATTTCTCTACAACTGACTATCGGTGTCTCGAAGATGAGGAGCGGTGCGGAGAGGCCGAGAAGATGGCTGACGTGGTGTACTTTGGCCCTTGTGCCTTTTGAGTGCATTGTTTTGCTGCAGATTTCGCCTCGAGTGATCGCTAATGTGAGGCAGCTCCTACTCCGCAGGTGTACCAAGTTCAGCTTTCGTTGATCTGAACAAAGAGTTGGAATTTTCATTTTCTGTTTCATTTCCTTTGGATCTGACTGCATCCGATTGTGGGGCAGTCTTATCCAACCCTAATCCCCCCCCCCCCCGGCTCCTTGGCTGTTCGATGGGGAGGTTCAATTCGGCTATTACCTCTGACAAAAGTCTGGGTTTTAGACTTTCAGGATGTTTTTTGGGTGGGGTTAAGAAGAGTGATGTTGCTTTTTGATGAACTAATAACCAAAACCCGATGTTGATCCGACGTGTGGTGTGATGTGTATATCACGTTGTAGAATGTCGTCATGCTTGCTGGGTGGGCAAATCACGGCTTAAAGTCGGTATGGAAATAGCAAGATCTGCGTTTTTAAAATGACCTTCTTGTTCGCAATGAAAAGAATTATATGAAACTAGAATCGTATTTCACAAGCGAAATCTTCAACATTTAACAAACATTAAAATTTAAAAAACAAAACTCATTTTGGTATGACTCTAACCCCCCCCCCCCCCCCCTTCCCACGGAAACCACCTGGACGCCCTCCCTCGTTCTCAAATAATATTAATATTTTGGACTAATTAGTATGTCAATTGTTTTATTTGGACAAGTTTTTTCCCAATGAAATTGTCATGCCATTGGTAAATTATCAAGCATCACAGCTTGAATTCCGTTTATAAACTTTGTACATCTGCTTGGTTATGTTTGCTCAACGGCTTCATTGATTGAACGGACTAGAATCTTTTCTCTATGCAGGCAGAGCTCGCGTACCGCCCATAAGCTGTTCTGTTTTGCTCAAAACGTTAATTGTTTTTAAATGCGCTGTATTTAACACTCTTGTAATTTATTCTAAAATCAGCTGTGTTCGCATGGCGTTTTAAGTATGAAAACGAAATCGTAGAAGATAAAAAAGGCGGGATGCACACCCTCACATCAAGCTCTTCATAAGTACAAAGTTCTGTGCTCCTAGGGCCTTAGTGTCAGAGAAGCTGAGACAAGAAAATGAATTTTTACTGTCAAGAAAAAAAGCACCAACGGCTGCCCGCACAAATTCATATGAGCCTTGACAAAGTCAAAGGCCTGTCAAGTGTTAAAAGTCCCAAATTTGTTGTGATCAAATAACATTGTTGACACATCGGTCAGCAACCCTTGACTGACAAGACCAGCTGACAGGGCGCTAAACTTTTCTTCTATATTTTTAAAGACGTTTTGCATCCTGTATCCAAGGCTGATAAAAAGGTTGTAATGTTATTAATATTAAAGTCACGTAAAATGTTGATCTTGAAACATAAGGACAAAAGTTGTGTCCAATGAAGATATTTTGGTTTATTACGGAAAAGATATTAAAAGGTTCATCTTTTTACTATGAAAGCATAAATCGTATTTATAGACTTTAGAAGGCACAAAGTGGTATTGCTATGTCGTTTACACCAGTTTACTATAAATAAATTGCTACAAAGGGCGAAACCAATTTAAGAACTATCCCATGCATTCTATAGACTTCATTAGATAGTTTTAAAGATGCGGTTTCGCTCGCAGACTGACAGATTTAGAAAAGTTGTTAATTGATGTCTCCATAGAGTGAATCAAGTCCATCACAACAATTACACTGCGCAGAGCATGGCATCATGTGAAGTGGTTCGAAGAAATCCATCACACGTGCACTCCATTCTTCCCATGCCGCAACAGGTCACCTTAGCAGGACCACCTTTTTACCTTCATAAACTGCAATAAATACGGTTTACCTTTCCATAATAAAGCATTTGAAACTTTTGAAAATGTCTCAGTAATTAGCCTAAATATTCTCATTGGAAAAGACAATTGACCTTAACCTTCTAATTGGACTGATACATATTTGAAAAAGTACCAAATCAATATCAATAAATGCCAGAATTTTATACAGTACGTTTTTGTTTAACGTACAAATTGATTCTTCTAAACAAAACCTTCATATATCGATAATTGATTTAATTTATTTTATTTAGTTTAAAAACAGATTAATTAAAGAAATCTTCCTTTTCAAGACATGACACAATATTTTAATTGGAAATATGTTACATTCTTTATTTGATTTATCTTATGGTTTAGCACTGAGGATATGTGAATAGTATAAAACAGATTATCCGACTTTCTTGATTAACACATTCCACTGATGCCGGTGGAAACAATTCTTTATGTCCCAGAATGGGTACATGTCACATATACTGCAAGCCATTAACACTAGGCTAACAATGCTTAAGGGGCAAGTCGCCTCGGAGAGACATCACAGCTGTGCGTACAGGTTCGAAAACGCCTCTAGTGGCCACTGAAAGACACTCCAGGAGCTCAACCGAGATCGGCTCCGTGAGATGCTGGTCTTCCAGCCTGGTCCTTCTCGTGTGATCCTGGGGTGTTATCGTGCATGGCCGATGCTAAAATGACTTTGGCATCCTTTTGGATGAGTGAGATATCAGAGTTATCACGTGCCAACGACACACACATCGTACGTTTGATTGACTGTTCCAAAGGTCTGAAGCAACAAATGCTCGGATGGATGAAACCTCGAATGCGTCCTGCCCCACTCTCCTCTCAGCCTTTTTTTTAAAAGTTTTTCTGCGTCGCACTGAAATGATGTTGGCGATCTTCAATGTAACATAGACGGTATTTGGGAGGTTATGGAACGTTATACGATTAGCACAAGATCCATGTGGCCTACTTGCATTTGAACACAAGAGAAGCTGTGCGGGAGCGTCTCCCACCTCCGATGTTTCCTCCTCTTCTTAATTTGAGTATTCAGACGTATGGTAGTCTTCTTGAGGTTGGAAGGGCTCTGGTGGGAGTCTGGACGAGGGCCATTAGATAGTCGGGTATGGTCGATCAGTGGGCATAATCGGGAAGGGGTCGGTTAGAGACTTAGTTAAGTCTTCAGATACCGCATGTAACAGGACAGACCTACCCAGGGGTGGGGTGGGGCAAGGACCCTCCCTCACTCGCTATCATAAAATGTTGTGTGTATCCAGCACAGGTTGGATCTCTCTAGAACTGACTATCGGTGTATCGAAGATGAGGAGCGGTGCGGAGAGGCCGAGAAGATGGCTGATGTGGTGTACTTTGGCCTTTGTGCCTTTTGAGTGCATTGTTTTGCTGCAGATTTCGCCTCGACGGATCGCTAATGTGAGGCAACAAAGAGCTGGAATTTTCATTTTCTGTTTCATTTCCTTTGGATCTGGCTGGCATCCGATTGTGGGGCAGTCTTATCCAACCCTAATTTTCCCTCCCCTGTTGTGCGGTTCGGCTGGGCTATTACCTCTGACAAAAGCCTGGCTTTTAGACTTTCACAATGTTTTTGTGAGGTCAGGAAGAGTGCTGTTGCTTTTTAATGGGCTAATAACCAAATATTTATCCTATGGTCGCCACATGATGACCGCACAAAACAAATTTTCAACATCTGATTGACATATGGTTACGATTCGTTTAGCATATGTTTATATGTGGTGACCCTCTGTTTACATATTCGTGTTAGATTCGTGATGAATAAAATTAATCAGATATTGAAAAGATATTTCAATTTGAATTCATTGCTATACTTCATTCATTGCAATAGGGAACCATATAGTGCCTTGGTGATGGACAAAGTAAAGGAACTGGTTCTTAGGCAGGCAGAGGAATTATATGAAGGAGGAACAGTCCGCTACGTGTTCTTCACGCTGGCGCTTGGTTGCTTTGTGATGCACAAGCTATCCACCCGGCGCAAGTCCCGCCTGCCTCCGGGTCCCACAGCCTGGCCACTCATTGGAAACCTCCTCAGTAAGTACTGACTGATAACCACTTCTGATCTTGCAGGTTCTACTTTTCCACTAGCAGTAGCTTAACCACATTCTCTGCGTTTAATAAATCAAAACTATGATTTTCCTACAAAACAATAAAATGCAGTAGAACTCAACAATGTCTCTCCTGTCCTGGGTTACATTCTTCTTTTATTATATAGTGTATTTTTCTACTATTCCACAGGTCTGAGAACATTACATGAAACAAACAAGAGCCTGGCAAGATGGCGGAAACAATTCGGGGATGTTTTCACGATATATGTGGGTAAGGATCACAATACGGGGATGTCTTTATGATATATGTGGGTAAGGATCACAATACAGGCTTTTAGTAACGATATATGTGGGTAAAGACCAAAATACGGGCATTTCTTCACGATATGTGTGGGTAAGGGTCACAATACGGGGATGTCTTCAGGATTTATCCACTTTGATAGGTGTCAAGTAACAGACGTTGCTCTAACTTTCGAATGCAACCAAATCCCTACTTCAATTCCACGTCTGGTCGCAACGTCGAACGTTGAACACACATCCTAGTGGGTTTGTTCATGAGTAAGAACCATGAATATTTATTTGTTCGCTTAAATATGTTTAATACAGCTTTGGATACTGCACAATTTGTTTGTGCGTTTTCTAAATGATAGTGGCTGATAGTTCTTACAAGGGACAGTCTAAGATACACCTGACTCTGGACAGTATTCCTATTACAAATAATTTATAGTGCAAATTCTAATGAATAGATTTTAAACCTTGAAAATAAAGGACATTAACTTGTAAAGAGAAAATAAAGGACATTAACTTGTAACAAGAAGCACACAGTTAGTTGTTATGGTGTGGTATTTAATTCGTTTCCACCGAATTCTGTGACCTGGTGTTTTAAACAGCTTATCTTTACGCTATCAAATTTACTTCAATGAGTGGCCACCTTTTGGCAACAATTAATTGCTCACTTTTTGTGCACCACCAAGACATACTGTTGCATAGTCTCGGTCGAAGCTGTTATCTGGCTGGCTGATTTCCAAGTCTGATTTTTATGGAATGCCATTTTCACATTTATTGGGGAATTATTGATATCAAGAATTAATTTTTGATCTCAAAAATTGACTTTTTGATGTCAAGAATTAATTTTTGCTCTCTGAAATTATATTTTTGATTTCTCTAAATGTATTCTTGATCTTAAAAAATAATACCTGATAATTCTTGATCTTGATCACTAAGTATTTAGAGATATCAAGAATTATTTATTGATATCAAAAATGATTTAATGATTTCTAAAATTGATTTAATTCTTTATAGCAGAAATGAAATATTTGATAGCATCTAAAATTCAATTATAGATGGCAAAATATGAATGAGTGAGATCTACATTGATTTACTGATATCTTTAATTATATTTTGATATCAAAAATGAGCATTAAATGTTAAAACGGCATACCATAGATTTTCAATGTTGACCGGAAAGAAAAATTCGATAAATGTTGCAGTTGTTTGTAATCAAGCGTCAATTAAATCATTGAACAAAGCATATATTGATTTATTTCGAATCAACATGATAATATTATTGTGAACCGGTTGCACATATGCTGAACTAAGGGCCAACATGTTTTTACTGGCCAAGAGTACTTTATGTTTATTGAAAATAAGTCAATATCTGCTAATTAATATCAATATTTTTCTTTAACATAAACAGGAAGGCAACCCTGTATTGTCTTAGCGACTGCTGATAAAATAAGGGAAGCGCTCATGACGAAAGGACATGACTTTGATGGGCGAATCCATTTTCCTTCTTGTAAGTACAGCTTATTTGTCGTGTACGAATGTTATCTTCCAAAGTAGAACATCTGTAACTTCCACAAAAGCCCAAAGTCATTAGAGCCTTCAGAATTTTTAAAAAGTTGCAATTGTTTGTTTTCGTCATGACTAAATTGCAAGGTCTATCCAACATTTTTATGAAAACGCTCGGGTCGCACGCTTGTCCAGCGCGACCTGCCCATTGGGTCTTTATAAGATAAAGCGTTATTATTATATCCTAATTGCACTGCAATAACATTGGACTACGATTTCAACCTTTGTCTACTTCTCACATGCGTACATTCATTACTTACTCATAGTTTTAAAGTGTGTTTAATACAAACAAATAAACTTTGAAGTACTTTATGCCACTGAATACATAAGTAGTTTCACTGTCCTTGCAATGAACAACTGTTTGATCTTTACATCGGAAACTTTATTTATGATGCATTTTTTTTTACTTTGAACATACAGTTTTAGATTTTCAAAATCACTAATATGATTTTCACAAAATGTTCACATGCTCAACTTGCATCATTCAACATTAACACTGGAGTTTTTGATGTCGCTAGGTGAACTTATAGCTGAAGGCAAAGACATAGGGTTCAGCCAGCCCGGACCAGGCCTCAAACTACAACGGCAAATTGTCCAAAATGCTCTGCGGTAAGAAAATACCAGAAACGGGACGGATCACTCAGTAAACGCGACGGGTCACTCAGTAAACGGGACGGGTCACTCAGTAAATGGGACGAGACACTCAGTAAACACGACGGGTCACTCAGTAAAGGGGACGGGTCACTCAGTAAAGGGGAAGGGTCACTCAGTAAACTGGACGAGTCACTCAGTAAACGGGACGGGTCACTCAGAAAACGGGGCGGGTCACTCAATAAATGGGACGGGTCACTCAGTAAATGGGACGGGTCACTCAGTAAAAGGGACGGGTCACTCAGTAAATGGGACGGGTCAATCAGTAAACGGGACGGGTCAATCAGTAAACGGGACGGGTCAATCAGTAAAGGGGACGGGTCACTCAGTAAACGGGACGGGTCACTCAGTAAAGACGGGTCACTCAGTAAAGGGGACGAGTCACTCAGTAAACGGGACGGGCCATTTTTCACTGGCACACCTCAGAATTACTCCCATTTTTCCGCACTATTTGGACACGAATGTTAACACATATGATACCAAGCACCCTTTTCTCCCCCTTCAGGGTTTGAAGACAACTTTTGTATTTTGAATTCTTGGCTTCAGAAAATATGTGCTCGGTGCGAACCTGGAGAGGAATGTTGAAATGGCGGTTCAAAGCCTTGTATCGGCAATAAAAGAACGGCCCCGAAAAGTCATGGACTTGCCGGCTGATCTCTACAAAATGATGTTTAATTTCATGGCATCTGCTTGCTTTGGGCACCAGTAAGTGATTGAAAGAATTAGATCTGATTGCGGTTTCTTTCATATTTTAAAAATTTTGTTTTAGGTACATCTGCCAGACAAATTTACATTGATTTAGCTTCTGCTAAGCATTCATTTTGAACGATGCGGTCGTTGGAGGGGTTTGAAAACTATGCATGACCAGGCAATAGCCAATTTCAGCACGTATCCATATTGTTCAAGTCACCAGCTTAATGGTTCGAGTTGCCATTACGAGGTTGTGGTGGCAGAGTGGTTAGCGCGCAGGACAAGACAAGATCGATGAGCGTCACAACATGGAGTATGAGCGTTAATTGTAATTAGCACGTAGCCAATTCGTTAAACAGGTTTAAACACTATTGATGAAGTCATTCCTGTTCGTACAGTGTATTAATTCCACTAATACATTACTTTTTGAACACAATACACTAATTTGAATAAAACAGTGTCCAGGGAATGCTATCCAAGCTGTGACCCTTCATTCGGTCAGACACATGAAATGACATGTGTCTCTAATTAGATTTGTGGACGCCAAAACGGTAAAAGTTTGGTAAATCGACGTCTTTGCAAAGCAGTTGTGACTTCACTTACTCAATATCATTTAGCCGATTTAAAGCAGTCCCATTTTGCAGCCATAAAAACTGCACGATCTCATCCTTCATTTAATTCTTTATTTAATGACTCGAATCATCACTATTCAATTCCACAGCTTTGCACTTTCCTCTGGTCACAACTTCTAGAATCAAGCGAAAACCTTTATTTTGAATTTAGTAGATCGACCAGAAGAAGAACTTGGATCTGCTATGATTCAATATTTTTTTGATGTTAAGCGAAAGTCAAATCTTTTTCAGTCAGTTGATTTAAACATGTCGAGAATTTTAAACATATTCGAATTATGATTTCAGATTTGAGCACAACGATCCATGGCTAGCGAAATTTGAAAAGAACTTTCACAAAACCGCCAACAAAGTTGGAAGAGGGTTCGTGTCCGACATTTTCCCCGCTTTGAAGTTCCTCGACAAAGGCAAAATAGAAATGCTTGGCAATCTTACCACTGAATTGGACACAATGCTTCAAAAAGAATTTGAAGAACATAAGCAAAATCTGGACCCAGGTAAAAGCAACGGCTCTCAAATTATTTAGTGCAGATGAAACTAGACCATTTTCGCTACCGAGCAGCGAAAATTAAACATGAGGGCAACAAAAAATACGCTTCTCAACTCTAAAAATTCAGAGTTGACCGTGAACGGGGAAGTGAAGGTCACCAAGGTACCTCTTCCCTTACGTCTCCTCTTTCAGGCCTCAATAATTATCCAAAAATCTTAAACTTTTTTTTGAAAAAGGACAACTTCCAATTTTGGACATTGGCCATGACCCAAACGGCCAAGATCACCGAGGTACCTCCCTTAGGGCCAAAAGCTAAAAATCGCTCTATCTCTAACCGCTTTCGAGATGATGGTCCACTTCCAGTTTTTGACATTGACCATGATGTCAAGGTCACCGAGGTACCTCTTACATATGCTCTAATAGGCCCAAAGGGTCGAAAGTAAGCTTAAAATCGCTCTCTCTCTCTCTCTCTCTCTCTCTCTCTCTCTCTCTCTCTCTCTCTCTCTAACCGTTTTCGAGATAACAATCAACTTTCTTTTTTGACATTGACCACAACCGCGGAGGCCAAGGTCATAGAGGTTTTGTGTAACGTTGTTTAGGCTCACAGGGTGGAAAAGGAGCTCAAAATCGCTCTATCTCTAACCGATTTCGAGATAATAGTCAGCTCCGGATTTTGACCTTGACCGTGACCCAGAAGGTGAAGGTTACCGAGGTACCTCTTATGCAACGTTGTTTACGCCCAAATGCTCGAAAATGAACTCAAAATCGCTCTATCTCTAACCTGTCGAGATAATGGTTTTGATATTGACCATGACCGAGAAGGTCCAGGTTGGTAAGGTACTCCTTACTCAATGTCTTTTAGGTCCAAAGGATAGAAAATAAGCTAAAATCTCTAACCGCATTCGAGACAATGTTCAGTCGTTTTCTAAGGATTTCACGACGTCCAATCATCCTCGACCAGTTGTCCAAATTTCATCTTTCCATGTCAAATATCGCAAACTAGAAAACATTTATTAAAAACTCTGGAGCCGGATCACAATTGAATTATTTCTTGGTTGCCCATAAGCCGGAATTGTATCTGAAACCATAGGGCTATCGGAATTTTGTTGTTAAGGTAAGTTCCTATGGCATGAGAGGCTTTAAAATGTGCAAAACAATGGTGAAGAGATTATATTATGATTTTAAATTGGTTTTATTTGTCGCACATTTCTAGGTTTTGAAATATAAGTTTAACCTCCGGTTGAAAATCGTTGATTTTTAGGTTTTGGAGAGGTTGGACTAAGGGGTACCATCTTGTGAAGTTGTGTCAAAAATTCAATTGGTCAACCTTATTTTTATACGTCCCAAGGGTCAGACTCCATGAAACAATGATAAATTAATTGTGGTCCGTGGCTCGCTGCAGTTAACTTGCACACACATGCTGTAATTGCTTTAATTGTGGACAGTTGGGTGATTCATATCTCTTTGGTGATATCATACGAGCTCCCTTAACTGCGAAATCAAAGCGTTTTCCCGCTATATAATGTGTCAATGTCATACGTTTTGTACTCCTCTGCAATGGTTTCTGTTTCTGAAGTAGTGCTTAGCGTGGCGCTTTTGATACTAGAGGAGCGGGTATTTACCAGGAAAAATACTGCCATTTCCTTTGTACGCGCACTGGCAAGCATGAAATAAATATACAGCATCAGCACTATTGTGTGGCTAAAAAACTAAGATACACTATAAAAGTTCATATATTTGCTGTCTACCACTGTTTTAGTGTTATTTAAAGATTCCCAATTTCTAACTCTCAATTCACAGTTATTTTAAAGCTATTTCGATATTTTAAACTATAGAACACCCCAAAGATCTAGTAGACGAGATTCTGGTGCAAATACAGAAGCTGGAAGAAAGCAGGGACAAATCAACGCATGCCAAGCTGGGCCCCGAACACCTGAGGTCGATTCTGAAGGATGTCTTTGCAGGTATTCCGTGTTCTTACAACGTGTAAATGCGGCTTAAACAGTTTGCGCTGTTTCAAAATGATCCTAGGTGATGTGTGTTTAAATTCAAGCAGCACACTGTTAGTAAATATCGATAAGAGCAAATTGACGTAAATCTGGGAAGGGATGCGTGGGGAGGAGGGGGTTAAGCAGAGAAGGTGGGTGGTAAGATTTAGTTTCATACCGTTTCTGGAGGAAGCAGTAATGGAGCTACTGGACAATAAGGAAGGAAGTCATTACATTTACTCCCTCCTATAATTTACGTTGTCTAACATTTATTTTAAGACATTTAGTCACTTTATGTAGATTTAGAAATATGTAGCAGTCAAATAGTAGAAGCTTTTAATCTCAACACAAAGTAGTCTGTTTTACTTGAAGGAAAATCACTACTTCCGAAGGCTGCTTTGGGAGTAGTCATTGGGCATTTAATGGATCACCCGAAGATCCAGGCCAAAGTACACCAGGAGTTGGATGCAGTCATAGGTTGGTTTCCTGCTTTATCTTATCATATACGTCAAGAAAAAAACCTTGCAGCTGCTGTTACTTTAGAAAGTATTATTCTGTTTTTCGACATCCGTAGCGCAGCTGAACTGTTATATCTGATGGTACAGTAATTATGATTTAATCTCACTGGAGCTAATTTTATTGTTGACCCCAGGCATAGGCATCCCCTCGTTAACCAGCTGCGCCATATGGCCTTTACAGTCCAAATATGTTACAGGGAATATGTGTATACCAGCCCCACAACATGAAATGCTAATTTATAAATGATACCCCTTATTTTACCAAACAAGGATTGTAGTTTCGAAAGATCCAACCTCTTTCTGTGGAATAAAGGAGTACTGAACAAAAATTACCCCACCTCCTTTAACGAAACTGGCATTCCGCAAGGACTACATCTGGCCTTAATATTACCCACTTTCCAAGCATTTTATTTGGACATGCATGGTAGCATATGGCGACATCTGCCCCCACCCCCCACGTCCCACCCACCACCCGAATAAAGGGATGAATTGCTGCATTCGCAGTGTTGCTTAACCCCTTTTCATTCTTTTGATGTGCGGATTAAGGTCTTTCATATTGCTCAAGCCGAAAGTCAAAAGTCATAAGACAAACTCTATTTTTGGTCGCGCATATAAGTAGCTTGCTTCCTTTTAGTTCGCAAAAGCTTCGGATTCGCCTATCTCCACTTTTAGATGGGTTCTCTTCCGGTTGTGGATTACCACATAATAGAAATGAACTTTCTGCTTGCAGTTAGAATTGGTCTATTCCATTCACCATCCATCGACCAGTGAGAATGAGGGAATCCTCTGGTATTTCGTCATTGATGACATAAGACATTACCTTTAAGCGTGGTGTTAACAACACACGCCATTCTGTGCTCCACAATGTTTCAGAAAAAGGGAACTGGTCTAAGATGCGAATCTGTTTGTAATTTAGTTTATTTAACTGAGAAAGGACTAATATTTCATTATCTGGTAGTTGGATAAAATTATTTCATGGGTAAGCAGTTTATAGCACTTGTAGCATCGGCTTGGTAGTTGGTGAGTTTACACGTTACGGTGACACCTTTACCTCCTCTCGAGAAGTGTGTCTTTCTTCTTCACGTGAAGCTACAAGAAGGAGAATCATGTACTGCACACATCGCCTAGGAGTTGTTTTGAGTCTTTGAGTCTTAACAGTCCCCATGCTTGGATCGACTCCAAGCTTTATCCAGCTGAAATGACAAGTTCTTGCTTAAACTTAAATTCCAGAAGACCAATCAATCTTGTCAGAGCAGGTTCTGCACCTCTGATCGCTGTCCAGACAAAAAGAAATACTTTCTAGGTTTTTCAGGGAGTTTTGACGTATTTTGCATCATTTCCCCGTTATGGCACCCTCAACTGGCGCATTTTGCATCATTTTTCCGTTTTGGCACTCCGCACCTTTACGGCTTTTTGGCCAGGGTAACAGGGGTCCGTCATAGGACGGGGTCATACCGACCTCCTAGGTAAGCCCAGTTCGTTCAAAGGGCCAGGGGTAGGGGCCCATTTTGAGAGAGTGCCATGATGGCACCCAAAATGGTGCCCATTATTGCTCCATCCCGGTACGAGACACGAGAACTGTCAGGAAGATGCTTATGTGCGTTAACTACAGGCCGCAATTTACGATGATCTGAAACAATCACTAGATAAGTTATGTTATTTTATGTCTGTATGTTTACTGGTGACACTTACAGTTATCCTATGACTTTTTCTCTGCTTGCCTTTCAGATATGACAGAGGCCAGCCTGCGATCGCCACCCAAACTCTTACAGTATGTTCACCCCCTCCCCCCCCTCTTCGGCACATGACCCACACCCTGTTTGTGGCCGTTGTAGGAGGACTTGTGGCCTTTCACTCTGTGACGAATCGAACACTTTTCCCGACTGCCGGCATCTCAAGCCCAAAGCATGGAAAGTGATTAACAAGAACAGGGCACGGAACGATCGCAGGCGGGATAAATGTAGAATCCTTTCTTCGGCTCCCTTCCCTGCACCCGATTTTGTGGAAGAGGCCATGAGGAAAGCCAGCTTAGTGATTCTAGACCAGGTTTCCACGCCGATTCGGATAGACACTGGCTCGCAATCAGACGCGACAGGTTCCAGCAAAAAGTCAAAAATGTCTTCTCAGACAAAGTAGCCGAACTGGATATCCCCGCAGGGAAAGAACATTAAGTTCTCTGGAAGGCGAGGGCAAATGGCCTATAAAAACTCCTCAAGCCACTTAGTGACTCAGAGACCAAAGCTAAGTCAGGATGAACTGTCGCCATCGTCTCAAATACCGCGTTTACCTAGTAAGTTTTCGACATTGGTGTCCCTGCAGTCGCAGTTACAAAAACTCCAGCAACGGGTACAGCGGCAGTAAGCTATCATCCAGCCGCGGAAAAAGCATAAGCGATCTGCAACGCTTCCTCCCCCCTCAGGAGATCCAGACTCACACGTCCATCTCACTGTCACCCCGCTCAGGAGATCCAGAACCACAAGTCCATCTCACTGTCAACCGCCCCTCAGGAGATCCAGACTCACAAGTCCATCTCACTGTCATCCCCCTCAGGAGATCCAGTCTCACACGTCCATCTCACTGTCACCCCCTCAGGCGATCCAGACTCACACGTCCCTCACACTGTCACCCCCCTCAGGTGATCCAGACTCACATGCCAAGCTCACTGCCACCCCCTCAGGCGATCCAGACTCACAGGCTCTTCTCACTGTCACCTCCCTCACGAGATCCAGACTCACACGTCCATCTCACTGCCACCCCCTCAGGAGATCCAGACTCACACGTCCATCTCACTGTCACCCCCGTCAGGAGATCCAGACTCACACGTCCATCTCACTGTCATCCCCCTCCCCGCTAGAGCCGAGCAATCGGCCATCAGAGACTGGAACGGTTAGCGAGGGAGGGTCGCCGGAACTTCCGGTTTCGGGGCAAATGTTATGATTTTTCTCAGAGGACGACGAAAAGAACTATTACATACAGTTATATCGCCTTTAACATCAATTCCCTCTCAATAGGGGGAGCAACAATTTCCGCCTCCACCTACGGGACCTTGACTATCTCCAGGGTGTGGCCAAAAACTCTGGAGAGATCCAGAAGTGACAGGGAGACGTCCAATCTCCTCACCTCCTCCCCTCGGGTGCCTTCTCTATCATAGCCCCAGAGGACTGTCGTTTAAGGACGCTATCCTTTGGCTTCCCATGTCTTGGTAAGGAGGACCCCCAATTCGGATCCCCTCTCAGGCTGCACTCCCGCAGCAAGACTCGTTCTTCGCACTGTCCACCAGTGAAGACATCGCTAACGAGATAACGAAAGGATTAAAAAATGGACGCTAGAGAGAGCCGCACGCTATCTCGCTTTCACACGGCGAAAAACCGGACCCAAATTGGTCATCGGATGATCTGATACCTCTTGAGGCATTAGAGCAGCATCCGAAGCTATGAAGCGACAGCTTGGATGCAATCCGTCCGGAGTGATTCGGACATCCCACTGGTAGAGAACGATGCTAAGACGCCTCCTTCCGGCATAGGCTCAACATTATGTCTTTCCAGGATCACACCTTGAAGGCCTTAAAGGCATTATGGGAGGATCTGTGCCTCAGTGATCCACTATCTTCCAAGCTGTTGGAATGTCTGGCAGTGGCGACCAGTGATGTAGTCAAACTGTCCACCTTTTTGATGACGTAATTAGTCTTCATACTACGGGACGCATTATTACAGAACTGCTGTTCGAGCGTAAAGGTCTTGACGAACTACGCCACGCTCACATTCTTGGAGAAAAGGAACTCCCCCCCTCCACCGAGATAGAAAGGGTGAACCCTATCAAAGACTTCGTACCCCTCCCAAGACACACAACTCAAGCAATGGTAGCAAGGCGGAGGGACAGCCTTCACAGAAAAACAGTAGCAGTGATCCAAACTACCGCCCAGAGATCCCTCGTTTTTCGGCGATACTTTAACAAACTTAGAAAGCTTAGAAACCTACAAAATTTGCTATTCTACAACGCATCCAGACCCATAGGAGGAAGACTAAGCAGATTTTGGCAATCATGACAGGAAATGGGAGCTTTCTACCGAGTGGTCTGCTGGCTAAAAAATGGCTACTCTCCACAGCCCACAAACCATTCATTCCTGTAGCCTGCCAGGTGCCATAAAGCTTAGTCAGCTCCTATTCAGAAGGCTCGGAAAGAAATTTGGCTCTCCAGGCCATCCGGTGGGGTCGAAATTGGTATTAGACCTCTACTTCGTAAACGAATTCCTACCAGTGACATCCTTCCCGATGGATACGGCCTAAGTCATAAAAGAGAGTTTGCAGACAGGGATGTAGAACCCATATAATATACCTATCAGATGTGTACCTTCACATCCCATTGCACTGCGAGAAGGTTTCTGGGATTTCAAGTAGGTTAAAAATGTTTCTGGTTTTTGGCACTCGGCTTCAGCCCATCCACAGCCCCATACGTCATGAAGTCATGAAGTCATGAAGATACTGAAATCCTGGATCCGTGTAGAAAGTATGCTAATATTCCAATATCTAAACGACTGGTTACTGGCACATTAGGAAAGGGGATAAGTGGATAGTACGTCATCTGACCCTAACTCCGGTACATAGTGTTTTGCCGGTAGGTAGCTCTTTGTTAATCTTCCCAAGTCGGAACTAAATCGCAAACAAGGCATTGTCTTTCTAAGAGAAAGGTGGGATCTGGCAAATGCAACCAAAAACAGTCCCGTTAGGCCGTCTCCACTACAGACCTTTTCAAAAACAGTACACTAAGTCAAGGAAGGTCATCGAGGCCCCCAGGATAGGTCAACCTGGCCTCTAGGATAGGTCAGGTCATCCATGCAATATGGTGCCTTGCCAACCCGTCTTTTCAAAATGTAGTGAACCAGTCAGCATGGAAAATCCCTACCCTAGACCCATCTGGCAACTCAATGACTACACAAATCCTGAGATTTGTCTCCTCCTGTCTAGACTATTCATCCTGGGCAGTAGATGCCTTCATCTGCTCATGGCCAGCACAGGAAGTGTTTTACGCCTTTCCTCCACAAGCAATCCCGTTATAAGTTCTTCAAAGGATAGTAGAGTCGGGCCAACAAGATCTACTAGTAGCCCCATGGACGCCAGAAGCCCTGTGGTTCGCCTCATGCTTTTAGCAAGGTGATCAAGACAGTCCTAATCCCATGACACAGGGAACTCCTATTCAAACTACCTATGGTGTCTGGCCAGTCCTTCTTGGGAGAAAAAGGATTCTGCTAGAAGGTAATACAAAAGATGGTGAATAGCCATAAACAGCATACAACCAGGGTATACGGGGCTCAGTGGAACAGGTTTACATTCAGGGTCAGTAAATGTAAACTGGACCCGTTTCAGGCCTCCCAAGTAGTGACAGCGGACTTCCTAGATCACCTATTCACTAATGAACAGCTAAGGGTGTGTCCATGGAGGGTTATAGTGCCGCCATAGCCTCTAGACTGTCTCAGAAACTTCAAGGTAAATTCTATCTTTATTTCTTGGCTACCTTCAACGCTCTGACATCTTCGAGAAAGAGGTAACATCCGCAAAAAATGCTACGGTACGGTTTACTTTTTTATTAGCCTTAGCATTGGGGAAGAGAAGTGAAATCCATGCCTTGGACCGAACGATAAGCAACGAAAATAGGAGCTTTGTAAAAAGTTAAAAGTCGTTCTCATGCCAAGAGCAGGTTTCACGGGAAAAACCCATATTGTAACCCATGAGATGGACACCTTCGATCACATTAAACGAAATAAAATGCGAAATAAAACGTTAGTTTTGACTTATGCCTTAAGCCCTTGATGCACTAGAAAAACTTCTAAAAGGTTTGAATTAAATGTTCTTAAGGTGCGAGAAAAGTCACCAATGAGATTCTCATCATTCTTTCTTATTTCGCCATATTGTTGTTATGCCATGAAGGAAGTGACCCTACAGTCTGCTTTGCATTGAATGGAAGACACTGAAATGTACTGTACTTATTAAAGAATTAGTCTTAGTTTGCGTTGTTGGAAAAGTAGTGACGTCAAGTATATGGCTGCTTAGCAGATAGTGCTTGTCTTGAGGATAATTCCTTGAACAAAAATGTCCTTCAGAGATTTTGCCTTATGAATTTTGACTTTCGGCTATAGCAATGTGAATAGCACTTATTGCTCGATAAAGTAATCGATATATTAAGTGAATTTCGTCCCAGTTGAATTTTTACAGCACAAGTGGTGAATACTACAGGTATAGTTGTGCTCATTTCGACAAATCAATGCGCTGGCGATGCGTATTGCCTTGTCTTTCGGCTTTTGGTAGGATATGGGTTTGTTGTGGGAATACGATCTGATAAAAAAGCAATGCCTCACTTCTCAAAAGTGAGGCGGCGATAACTTTTTCCTATGAAACTACTGCAATTTAAGCACTCACATCGCCAGATAAACAGAATAGAAATATCACACTCTACATTCTACAATGCATACTTTCAGGCACAAGCGGCAAAGTCACCTTAAGAAATAAAGACCAGTTGAACTATTTGAATGCGGTTATCCATGAGTCGATGCGGGTGGTGACCGCTGCACCTTTGGGATTTCCACATGCCACTACCAAAGACACGACGCTAGGTAACACCCCTCCTTTTGGCGGTCTTATACGACGCTAGGTAACACCCCTACGTTTGGCGGTCTCACACGACGCTAGGTAACAGACCTCCTTCCGGTGGTCTTGTTTAATTGCCAAAGTCACTGCCTCGACAAAAATATTATGGATTAGCCATTTTCTATAATCAAAAATGATTATTAAATTCAGTTGTTTCTTAAACTCGTGTTTTTACTCTTTGTACTTTCAAAACAAATTCACCGTGAGCAAAAAGTCATTGCCACAATTCATTCTTTTTACTAAACAAGCAAAAGAACAAATAAAGAGTTGACGCTTTATCGCTCTTTCAGGTCAGTACAACATTCCGAGGGACACAATGGTGTTGACACATCTTCAAGGAGTTCATCATGATCCAAACAATTTTGAACATCCCGAGGAATTCAAACCAGACCGATGGCTTGATGAGAATGGAAAATTCCAACGTCAGCTCAACAAATTCGTAGCCTTTTCTGTGGGCACACGTCAATGCATTGGGGAATCGTTGGCCCGCGCGGAACTGCAAATGTTCATTGCGATGCTTTTCCACAAGTTCCAGTTTAGAGCAATTGATGGCAAGGTTTCCACGCTGAAAGTAAACCAGCTGACGGTGGCTATTGAATTAGAAGCTTTCCAGGCTGAGCTTCTGGAAAGACAATAACTTAATGCCACAGACCTAATTACTTGAGGAACCTATTTTAGAGGAGCATATTCTGTAGCGGGCCACATTTTTAGAGGAGCATATTCTGTAGACGAGCATATTTTTAGAGGAACATGTTCTGCTTGTATAGTCATTCTAACGACAAATTAATGACAAGAATATTGTTTTGGAGAAAACAGTATGGTTGTGGGGGTGCCAGCTTTAGGTTTAGTTTGGGATTTCGTATAGTCACTTAGCAACAGCTAACAAATTAAAACAAAAAATATTCTGTAGACGAGCATATTTTTAGAGGAACATGTTCTGCTTGTATAGTCATTCTAACGACAAATTAATGACAAAAATATTGTTTTGGAGAAAACAGTATGGTTGTGGGGGTGCCAGCTTTAGGTTTAGTTTGGGATTTCGTATAGTCACTTAGCAACAGCTAACAAATTAAAACAAAAAATATTCTGTAGACGAGCATATTTTTAGAGGAACATGTTCTGCTTGTATAGTCATTCTAACGACAAATTAATGACAAAAATATTGTTTTGGAGAAAACAGTATGGTTGTGGGGGTGCCAGCTTTAGGTTTAGTTTGGGATTTCGTATAGTCACTTAGCAACAGCTAACAAATTAAAACAAAAAATATTCTGTAGACGAGCATATTTTTAGAGGAACATGTTCTGTTTGTATAGTCATTCTAACGACAAATTAATGACAAAAATATATGTTTTGGAGAAGATAGTATGGTGGTGGGGTGCCAGCTTTAGGTTTAGTTGGGGGGTTTTGTATAGTTAATTAGAACTCTTTTAAACCGCTTTTGCAATAGCTAACAAATTAAAACTAAAATGTTGCACCTTAATTTCGAAAATACAAGAGCCTGCGAGTGACACGATCCCCCACGTAGCGCAGATGACCTGTGAAATCAGTGCCAAGGTCGATTTGTAAAGTCTCATACTACTGTCAAGTTCACAATTTTAACAGTTTTATGCTATTGAATTTCGACAAAGGCTAAGTTTTGCATTTAAAAAGTTAGTTTGATATTTTCAATATCTGTTTTATCGTGTATGAAATTTTAAAAAAAGACATACGATGAATAGGTTAGGGTACAGAGCTTCGACGACACGTCCCATTACGCAGACTTAGCAAACGTATACCAAAACCCGAAGTTTTACCAAATTTCAAAATACTGTCATCTTGGCAATTTTTATGGATCCGAACAAAAGTACAACCTTTCATAACTGCAATATGTGTTTCATCCGTGTGTGAGATTTTTTCAACACGATCCGGTTAACAGTTTTGTGATCAAAACAATCCGACCTATACTTTTAAAGATATGAACCGGACACGACGTTCCATTACGCTGCACAATTGTATTGATGATAATTTTTACAAATTTTGAAATACTACTATTTGATAATTTTCACGTTGCACCTTACAAAATACGTTGCACCTTCAACGTGTGCTCTGTCTATGTGTGGAAATTCAAATCAGTCCGACCTATAGTTTCGGAGATATAGCTTGACTGTATGCAAACAGACGGACGGCCAGATGGTAAGGCGTACAAGCCCATAACTGCATACCGCCGTTGCACAGGAATGATCAGCTTTTGCCATCATTATAGCTTGTCAAGTGGAATTTACATTGCCATCGCAATCTTACAAAATATCGTGATTTAAATACCTGTTGTTGGTTACATGGCGTTGCAACTAAACCAGCCAGTCAGCATCGCTGCATTAGCAATCACCTGACCAAACATGCCCTTCTTATCGGGATTTTGTAACCAGGAAATTTTTCTAGCTCCAAAGTTTTATGAAATTCAAGGTGAACAGAAAGTAGGAAAAAGGTCGTAACCAGGTGGTGGAGTAAGAAGAGTGAAAGTGGGATCTAATCAACCGTGGTCATTGCATGTTTATGACTAATCCCCATAAAAATAAAGATACAATAAGCTTTAGATTAAACAAGTATCCCTTCCCCTCGCTTCCCCGCGGCCGCAATTCATCAAAATTCAGTCAAAATTCAGGTGCTAGCTTTATACCACATCGTGGAATTTCAATTGATACAATGGAACTATTTGTAACCAAGGACGTCGTCAATGAAATGAAATGCTCGGATTATTTAAAGTTTTGTTTCCAAGCTATATTATTTTGAACAAAATAACGCCTTACTCCTAACATGAACATGATTTAACTGAGTTCATACCATATGGAAAGCCACATCATTCAAATGAAATCTGTGGATTTTGTTGTAAAATGCACGGTCAGCTCAAGAGCAAAACCAGCACTTTGCTTCACTTTGAATCGGTCTGCTAATTCGCTGTCCAGTTCTATCAGGCAACGATGTTTGATAAACATTTCTGATGGAATACATACATGATCGTGTTTCCAAAGTTATGTGTATAGATAAATTATATGCATGAAACGTGTAATGACCAGGATTTGAAAAATAAAAGTTTGTTATTGTTCCATTTGCCATTGACTTTTAAATTCCTGTTGCAGTTGAGTTGTATTTTCAAGAACTAATCTGTTTCTGTCAAAATCAGTTTTCTTCCACAGTTACATTGTTATGTTTTGTAATATGTAAACGCAGTAAATCGTATAACTGGTTGACTAATTCTCCTCTCATATTTTCATCTTTGCTTGTCTTTGACCATTACGTGTAGACATATTAAATTAATATTGATCTGGTGCATTTGAGAGACTCCAGGTCAGAGGGAATGTAGGCGTATCGGTGTTTCAGGGATGGTATATAAATAACCAGGCTTAAGCTTCTCTACTCAGCAACACTATAGATTTTTGTGTTTTAAATAGTGGAAATATACAAAAACAAGGATTCTTCTATTTGATGATTCACTAAACAAATTTTTGTGTCTTAACCTCCCCACCCTCCAAAAAGGTGCAACAGTAATTGGAAGACCCAGCAGAATTGCTGTTGCAACTTTAAATGCACGGATATATATTTCTATTACTTTTGAGAAACCCCTGTAGCAGTCGATAAATATTGAAAGTTATCGTTTTATTTCGCACAACGAACTTTTACGGGTAACAGCGAAATTCGCGTTATCCGCTTTTAGAGGGTTTCCTTAGAATCTATGCTTATCACGCAAATAGACAAGAGCAAAATTTTCTCATTGCAGTTCGAACAGTTGCTTTCCCCCCAAAACCAGTCAACTAATCACATGCCATGGAACGTATGTGTACTACGTCACATGGTACAAAAACATTCTTTTCTGTTCCAATTGGATTTGGTTAAACTAAGACAGGCTTGTCAGGGCTAGTGGGCAGGAGAACAACCCTAAAATTGAAGGCCAAGAATTATGCCTTCTAACAACTTGTGCTGGGAAACAGAGCGGCAGTTTTACTTCGCAAAAGCTCCAAATTTGATTGCTTCCATTTTATAAGGGAAAGAAATCACGAGTGGCAGGGAGCTTGTTACTCCGAAATGTGCGAGAAAAGACTTGAATTACGAATCCCGATCATTATGACCTCATGACTCATTACGGTACTAGCTGGTATGGCACATGTGGGAGGAAGATTGTTACATGGAACACAATACTTTCAAGCTTGTTCCTGTCTTAGGGCGAGAAAAAGCACCAATAAAAAGTCACTGATAGGTCGAGATGAGGCTGTTGTGGGCTGACGGCCAACTCCACAGTTACATCAGTCCGTTAAAATCAAAGCATTGCGCAATGGTCTTCTGCTTGTACTTACCCTTGCCTTGGAGAACAAGGCTTCTACAACAGACGAATGAGATTAATCCGGGCCTACTACCTCCGCTGCCTTAAAGGATCCAGAAAATACGATCAATGCAATGCAATCCCGTTCATCTTGTGAAAACTGTTTAAGAAAATACCTAAAGAAGGAGTAGGGTGATGACCAGCAACCTGTTTTAAGCAGTTCCGATACAGATGTAGAACTCCAAGAGGGTTAGATTAAGGATTGTCTGATCGATAACCGCTTGAGACGGGTAGGTACTGGCGCAGTGCTGTAAATGCGCACAGTAAGAGTAGACCTTACCATCCTGTTCCGACGGTAAGGCCGGAAGGACGATAGGCTGAAAGGTACTAATGCCATGGTTAGCTCTATGGAATTCCCTCCTGATAGAAATGAAGGCGTTTTGCCACTCATCGTTCTCCTTGTCGATTAGGCATGAATTTCACCTCTCCTCTTTCCTGATGGCGGCACAAGAACAAAGATAGATCTTATATTTATCGGTAGGGGGGTGACGTCTTCCGCGAAGATTTCAGGATTCTGCAGGTATGGTACTGCAACGGACTTATCTCATTGGACCACTTTTGATTCAGCATTGGAAGCATTGGCCTTAAAATACCTTAACAGCTTAAATAAAGACATATTACGTGGATGCTTTCAGTTTAGAACCTATTGCAGCAGTATAGTCCTTTGAACGGACTTTCAGTGCTTTTCCGACAATAGAAAATATGCCGCCACTGCCGAGGATGCTGTTTCTGGGCGGCATACATCAAGAAGTAAATTTATTCCACTGTCATCGATACACTTTAACCATGGAGTGTTTGTGGTTACTAACCCATCTTCTCCACTATATTCCTCGAGAATCCTAGTCCTTCTAAGAGGACCGCATCAGGTACCACAGGTGCAGGTCCCGGAGATGCGGGGGAAGGAAGTAATTTCAATCCGGTTGGCATAGGGTCTGCTCGTGGCATGGGATCTGGACTGTCTTCACTACCTTGCAAAGGGGCAAGAGAGGAAAACATGGGGCGTCTGGCGTTCTTGGTGCTTTCAGTGGCAAGTGGAGGCTTTACCTCTATTATCTTCTGCAAGACCAAAGGCAGGAATGCCTGTTGGAGAATGCAGAGGCTAGGTCGATTTGCACATTTTCCATAAAGTTTCTGGTCGTGATGCAAATCCGATGCCGACGAGCATACAATAGAATGTTTGAGGTGCGAGTGATCAAACTGGACGACCAGGTGTCCCTCCTGTCGTAGATTGCACAGGGAGCGTAAATCTATCCAGACAATCCTGAGCTCCTGCAGTTGGATGTGACCCCCTGGAATGAGCGCAGTCATATCCCCCCGCGACATCTTGCATTGAAAATGATTTCTATCTCGTCAGTCAAGCGTCGATTTTGGATGCTTAACTAACCCTGGGGACGGCGGATGGTAAGGTAAGCTTTCGTTCAGGAGCTGAAGGTCGCATAACATTGTAGTGCGGCCCATGTTGCCCCTGTGACAGACACTAAGGTCTCGGGGAAACGTCCTTGCCTTCAGGTTGTCCATACACATCTGTAAACATCTGTCTAAAAGACCAATTTGACTGCCTTCTCGGCAATCCCAGAAATCCAAGGAGTGATTCCATCGCCTGTAGACTTACCTTGATTTCTGGACGGATCGCTCGTATTGCCTGGCAAAAATTTCTTCGACCATGGGGCGATAGCAAAATTTCATCTCTCTCCTGGAAAAGTGTTGTCCTGCTTCGGAATCAATTCTGACTTGCGCAGATTTACCATGAGACCTACCTGCAAACCGTCCGTCTGTTCATGGACTGTCTGTTTGTTTAAATGAGATATACCAGTATTGAAATACCAGTGCTAAAGTACCAGCATGTTCTGCAGACGCGCCCATGTTTTTAAGACCTTCACTATCTTCGTTAAAACGTACGGAGCCGTGGAGAAGCCAAAGGGAAGCGAGAGAAACCATGAGCGTTTTATCCACGCATCTGTGAAATACACTACATCCCTTTCTGTAGAGCTTCCTTATCACCGATGCCGTATCAGTTTGGAACGAGATCACGTGTAGGAACTCGGTTAAGAATGAATGGTCTATGACCAGTCTCCAACCCCATGTCGTACTGGGAACTAAAAGAACTCTGCTGAAGAGCCTCGCTTCATTTCCCCCATTGCTCCTTTATCCTGCAAAGCTTTGATCTCTTATTATATGCCTAGAGGTCCGCGTACAAAGAAAGGATAGTTTTCATAGTTGCAGTTTTCATAGGCGATCAGATGTAAACAGTAAACAAAAAACACGTGTTTTCGGACTTGAAAGTGAAGAGAAAGTGGGTCACAATGAACTGCAACCGTCCTCAAAATCGATAAATGAGTTATTACTGTGGCGATATTTACAGCACAGCCTGAAAACGAAACGTCATCTAATTACAAATGTCATATAATTACGCCATTTTTGTATTTCTTGCGTTGTTATTTCGCGATTTGAGTTGAAATAAGTTAAGTTGAGTAAAGAAGGAACGTTCGAAAGGGAGAAAATACTTGTTTATGAGGCGGGCTTGTGAGGTTACTTTTTAAAACCACATGAGTTAAAGGCACATAAATTAAAGTGTACTATCACTGATGACAGAAAGGAAGGCATTTTTGAAGGTAAATATTTATTTTAAAGGGTAAATTGTTGGTAATTTTACACACGTCCTTCGGATGTTTTGTGTGCATTGATTTATAAGAATAAGAACAAGACTAACTTTATTCCAACTTCAAAACCGCTATACAGAACATAATTAACAAAACTTTAGGTTAATTTTGCGTAACGATCAAAGCATGAAAAACAAATTAATACATGTTTGAAGATTGGAAGGGCTGAGCTGGAAGTTTAACTTATTCGAGAGCTCACCCTGCCAACCATTTCTTTTGATTTGAAATTAATAAAGATATAAGTGATATAAGAAATAAGAAAGGAAGGCATTTTGGAAGGTAAATATTTATTTTAAAGGGTAAATTGTTGGTAATTTTACACACGTCCTTCGGGTGTTTTGTGTGCATTGATTTGTAAGAATAAGAATAACTTTATTCAACTTCAAAACCGCTATACAGAACATAATTGAAGGGGTCCATGCATAAACTTGATAACGCCACTTATCAGGAAAATGCAATATTACCGCCACAGTATTTCTTGGCCTCTGTTCTATCACATATATAAGTCTTACACTCAAAACCGATTAGAAGTGGGCATTTTTAGGAAAAGGCGATGGAAAAAATCCATGTTTGTTACTAAAATTTCAAACTTTAAAAGCGTTTTCTCCACTGCAGATAACTGCAGTTATCAGGTTTATGCATGGACCCCTTCAATTAACAAAACCTTAGGTTAATTTTACGTAACGATCAAAGAATGAAAAACAAATTAATACATGTTTGAAGATTGGAAGGGCTGAGCTGGAAGTTTAACTTATTCGAGAGCTCACCCTGCCAGCCATTTCTTTTGATTTGAAATTAATAAAGATATAAGTGATATAATGCCGAGGCTGGGGGTATTACGTCAGAAATAATCATTACACGTATCAAATAAATACTTAATATTTATTTTCTTAAGTACAAAACCGAGTCACATATCAATGCTCGCTGACCGCAGTACCGATTACGCGTCACCCCATCTGAGCATACTGAGTGCAAAAATAGTGCGGGGTAAAATTTTAAAGAACGACATAAAAATAGCAAACGTAGGCATGTACGGACCTCACCCTTACGGTTCTGTCCGTACGTCCCTACGGCTTCAGGTAAAAACAATATCGTACGCACTCAGAATGAAGTATTACTATTGTATTGCAAGGCTGTATCTTCTCCGAGCCGGGTTAATGGGCAGCGGCTGGGCTGTCTGTTGAATGGGAGTGAAATGGGCGGCTTCTGACCTCATGACACATGCTGGAAGGGTAGGGATGGGTGAGATCCTGAGACAGATCCCTACTTTCTTATCAATCTTGTCAGTTTCAGGGAACAGCTCTCTTTCCTCTAGGATGGGCGTGCAGAGAAGCTCAATCACCCCTCTCACACTAGACCAGCAATGCTGGAGAAAGCGTCTCGGCGGAGGCAAACCATGAAGCCATGAGCCAAGTTTGACCAAGTCCCGTGTTGCCAGTGCTAAGCATTCAAGTAGTGTCGAAGACATGGGATTACTGAGACAAAGATCCTCCCATCTAGATTTCAGTGTTTTGACGGGGAGTCCCAGGATTATATTGAGAGTGTGATGAGCCGACACCTGTGTGGCTTTCTTTCCCCACTAATATCATGTGGAGAGAGAACGGAAATTTTTTAACAAAAGCACACACGCGCAATATTTATTCATTTGTGGATAGGGAAATATAATGTTCTGATAGCTTGCATAGCATTATACATGGGCTGCATTTGCAAAATTTCAATGTTATTTTTTTTGCACGTGAAATGTTAATGGGTTTCTAAAAAATGAGTTGAACCATTTAGATATGCAACAATATGCCTATGCCAAATTTGGTCTGTCTGTGCCTAAACGTGACCAAGTGTGGGCGGAAAAATAAAAAGGAATCATACGGAAACACCTTACCGAATCGTACAAATTTAATAAACTATGGGGATTGAAAATCCCGAAATATATGTGTTTGTATGTGTGTAAACAATTTTTGAAAATACCACTCTTCCTACTTTACTGTTCCGATCGTTTTAAAATTTGGCAAGAATGTTTCATGGGTAATTCTCCATGCAGTTTATGGCCAAATTTGAAAAACACAAAAATGCTACTTTTCCTTCAAATCCTGTCCGATTGCATTGAAATTTCACATAAATCTTCCACTCAAGCTATTGCACCAGACTTGCATTTTTGATGGCGATTTGACCCAAATTTAACAAAAACGGAGAATTTGTAAACAAAAATCACAATGTGCTTCTTCTTCTTAAAGGGCCTTCACCAGTTGCCTGACCGTCTGGTTCGGCAACAAAGATGTTGGCCGCGGGTGCAAAAACCGCTGAGACCGAAGTTTTTCATTGTCTTTCTTTATCGGATTCACAAGAAATTATAGCTCTATCTTCAATAGAAGCAGTGACTGCCAAAGCAAGAGCTAGCGAATTCAAGCTCCAGTTTTGTCTGGATGTCTGCCATATCTTAAGTGTTGCACTATAATACTTAATATGTTTTGTATTATATTGAATATATTTTACTGCTACAATGGAACTGTAGTGCAGCCTGAATTCAAAGGTAACGCATCTTGCTATCCAATCAGGTAGATAAGGTAAAGGCCCGTATACACTCCTCACAGGTCCACGAAACTATACAGACCTTCGACCCACTGTTCAGAGTACCCCTGCCCGTAGTCAGGACTCCACACTGACCCCGCTTCGGCGATGGACCAACAAATTGCCTTGTACTCAGCAGGACAAGAAGGAGGACCCGCTTTTTCGTATCGTAAAGGAACCTACGAGGCTGGAGTTAAAAGAAGACTACAGCTGACATTCGTTTTGGAGCTTTGCCTCTTCTGTGGAATATCACCGCACGTGATTAAGATGCAAGGTTCGCACGCATATGAAACGTACTTGTCGAAACTATTTCGCCTACGCCTGACCTACGCAAAATCAGCCGCACTTTTTGTGAATATCCGTCCAATGTTGGACAAAATTATAAAAAAGTATATACTGCAGAGGAGTTTTTAAACCCGATCTCTCGCGTGATAAACGAGGTCGTCAGAACATTGTAGCTGTCCCGACTCCTATATAATATCCCGAGGTGAACGTTGTTTCGACATCCTTTTGCATCCTTTTTCGTAATGTTGACTAGCCTGGGATAATCGACTGCCATAATGAACCAAACCCGACGTTTACTCGATGTCGGGTGAGATAGCCACCCAATGTCTCTCCAGCGTTATAATGTTTACTGGCTAACTGGAAAACTGAGACCGAAGTTAAAATTAAGACTTTGCTCAATTTTTGCCTTGATGTTAACGTGATATCACTTTTTTCCATTTCGTCATATTTGTTCTTTTTTCTAGCGTCTATCCAGAGTGTGTCCAGGATAGATGGACTGGACGGTCTTCGCTATAGAAATGAAACTGTGGGTTCAAGATCAAATTGACGAAATATCTGTTTTTAAGAAAATCGATTGAGGCCGATATCTTGGAAAATAAAAATGTCTCAAAACTCAGTTTTGAGCCTTGATGTCGATTGCCACCTTTTCAGGCATTACAAACCTGGGTATCAGATTAGTACTGTGATCAGATTAGTTATACTGCGTATTGTTCGACCAGTACAGTGTTTATTTTTTTCCACCAAAACTCAAAAGTTCTTGGAAAAGAGGAAAGCTATCTCATTGAAAGGTTTTTAGTACGACGTAACGAAAGCATGAGGCGACTGCCAGATCGGTGATTGATATCAGACTGACGGTTGCGAGAAGACTTGCCCAGCGTGGAATACGCGGACGCCCACCATGCAGCGGAATGGTGCTATGCATATGAAAAGCGTGGCTCCATCGAAACTGGTTGCGAGTAATACTTTTCGACGAATCTCGTTTCAATTTATCTCGGCATGTCCACAGACAGTGCTTATATGGGTGTATCGGTTTAGGTGCGATAAAGTTCTGGAAGTCGAGGCTGTTGGTGATTGGTGGCAATCTGGCAGCAAATCGGAATAGAGATATCGTACTTACTGGGCAGGTTATGCCCTGTATCCAGCAAAACAACAACACAATTTTTGTGCGAGATAATGTGCTAGAGACAGTTTACAATATCTGTTAACATGTTGAAATGGCCACCATATTCTTCGCATATGAATCCACTGGAACACCTTTGAGATCTTCTAGACTGTCAAAAATACGCAAAAAAACCCCTCCCCCGAGAAATCATGCAGAACTTCGATAGGCATTAATTAAAGAATGGCAGTATTATCCACAGTGGAGAATCAATCGACGCATTTTCCCAATGCAACGTAGAATTCAAGACTTCCGTAAAGCACGCGGAGGTCACACGCGACATTGGCGAAGGCACGCGGAGCTCACACGCGACCTTGTCGAAGGCACGCGGAGCTCACACGCGACATTGACGAATGGACGCGGAGCTCACACGCGACCTTGTCGAAGGCACGCGGAGCTCACACGCGACATTGACGAATGGACGCGGAGATCACACGCAACATTGACGAATGGACGTGGAGGTCACACGCGACCTTGTCGAAGGCACGCGGAGCTCACACGCGACATTGACGAATGGACGCGGAGATCACACGCAACATTGACGAATGGACGTGGAGGTCACACGCGACATTGTCGAAGGCACGCGGAGCTCGCACGCGACATTGACGAATGAACGTGGAGGTCACACGCGACATTGGCGAAGGCACGCGGAGCTCACACGCGACCTTGTCCAAGGCACGCGGAACTCACACGCAACATTGGCGAATGGACGCGGAGGTCACACGCGACATTGACGAATGCACGCGGAGCTCACACGCGACATTGACGAATGAACGCGGAACTCACACGCAACATTGGCCAATGGACGTGGAGGTCACACGCGACATTGTCGAAGGCACGCGGAGCTCGCACGCGACATTGACGAATGGACGTGGAAGTCACACGCGACATTGGCGAAGGCACGCGGAGCTCACACGCAACATTGGCGAAGGCACGTGGAGCTCACACGCGACATTGACGAATGCACGCGGAACTCACCCGCAGCATTGGCGAATGGACGCGGAGCTCACACGCGACATTGACACATTGCTTAGTTCGTGAGATTGTGAGATCTTGATACAATAAAATTTCGTTAAAAATTCAATATAATACAGGAAAAAATAGTGGAATCAAACGGGTTCGTCGATATGGTGAACGTGATCGTCGTTTACGGTGAGCGTGATCGTCGTTTATGGTGAGCGTGATCGTCGTTTATGGTGAGCGTGATCGTCGTTTATGGTGAGCGTGATCGTCGTTTATGGTGAGCGTGATCGTCGTTTATGGTGAGCATGATCGTCGTTTGTGGTGAGCGTGATCGTCGTTTATGGTGCTCGTGATCGTCGTTTATGGTGAGCGTGATCGTCGTTTATGGTGAGCGTGATCGGCGATTTCGAGCCCAGCACAGGCCAGGCAGAACTGAGATAAACATTGATTTTGGAATGACACAGGATTCTCCGTTAAAAAATAAATTGGCTCATTTGTCGATGCCTTGAGCGGAAAAAATAGTGGAATCAAACGGGTTCGTCGATATGGTGAACGTGATCGTCGTTTACGGTGAGCGTGATCGTCGTTTATGGTAAGCGTGATCGTCGTTTATGGTGAGCGTGATCGTCGTTTATGGTGAGCGTGATCGTCGTTTATGGTGAGCGTGATCGTCGTTTATGGTGAGCGTGATCGTCGTTTGTGGTGAGCGTGATCGTCGTTTATGGTGCTCGTGATCGTCGTTTATGGTGAGCGTGATCGTCGTTTATGGTGAGCGTGATCGGCGATTTCGAGCCCAGCACAGGCCAGGCAGAACTGAGATAAACATTGATTTTGGAATGACACAGGATTCTCCGTTAAAAAATAAATTGGCTCATTTGTCGATGCCTTGAGCGACAGTGATCCAAGCTAGAGGAGGTTACACCAGATATTTAAAACTGTAAATTGCAACATGACGTCAAAATGCGTTTAATTAACCGTTATTGGGTTTGTATTGGAGTGATGTTTTACGCTTTTTTAGCGAAAACCTGTTTAGTTGTGCGAAATTTTCAGGCAGTTATGGTGGAACCTTTCTTTAAGCATAACAATTTGTATCTGTCACTGCATTTTAATTGGGTAAGTATAACTCATTTTCAAATTCCAGCAGGTCTACGGTGTAACATTAGGGGTAACTTCGCGATCTGAACTTTGACCGATATTTTCAGTAGGCAGTAGAGACAGTTGGTCTAGGTTAAATAACATTAATTTAAATGGCTGTATTGCCGTATGGCAGTTGATGGCTATCACAAGGAACAAAAAACAATGCAATAAAAACAAAAGCAAAAAAAAAAAAAAAAACAAACAAACAAAACCAAGAAAAAAAAAGAAGAAGAAGAAAAAAACATAATTTTTTTCTATGCTTTAATTGTAATATTTATTGCAGTGTTGGAAATTCCGGTCAAGTAAGCGTACTATTCAATAAGACTAATTATTTTCATGACATTTTGCACTGAACCCTTGAATAGCTCACATAGATTCTATATGCCGCCCCAGAATTGCTTTATGATTTATTTGCAACATGAAAGACTTAAGTGGCCACAATAATATTTCTACAAAGCATATTATTACGACAAACAAACTCACAAAAATAACGCTATGATCCTTTGTGGACTAATTTGCTGGGTCAGAGCGTATATACTCTTCTTCTCTACATGTATTGTGTCTTATCTATGCGATATCCAATAACAAAGCAGAAACGTACGCGCGATTCCTGCCAATCCGAGATCCTTCCACGGCTGCACCCATAGCGCTTATCTGTTGATAACTTGTAAATGGCTAAATACAGTTTCAGGTTCAACAGTACATACGTTCGTAAATAACAGTACATACGTTCGTAAATAACATACAGACAAACTTTTGTGAAATTGGCTGCGCTGCTACGCCACATTTTGATGGAGTACAAGGCCTTATATTTTGTATGTAGTATTTAAAACAAAATGTGAAACTAGTGAAAAGAACGTTTTGAGACATAAAACCGCTCAAAACTGCTAAGTGGTTAATTACATATATCATTAAAACAGTCATGTCCCACACAGCAATGAATACTGATACAGAATAACAACAATGACACGATTTCCGGCCACAGCACTTAAACAGTGCACAAATTTCACAACTATATTATACATTATATATAATATATCATGTGATACCTCTGATATCTATGTTATGGAGAAGACTAGATCATTGAACATTTGTGAAGCGGAAATGTTTGAGCGAATGGGGAGGAGTAAACATGATACTCCTGTGTGCCCCGCTTGTAGAAAGTTCTTGATGTCGAATCAAGAAAAACACACTCTGTTTATTCTTTCTCTCTCATGAAGAGTAACACTTGAAATGACAGAAAGCGCTATTTCAATAGTTTGTGACAGTTAAACCTCATGAGAAACCAAGGAAAACCAAAATATTTTCGTTAACATTGGAAAAGGATAGAAAACTTGAAGGCGGATTATTCACCTCGGGTTTGCATTTTTACTTTTTTCTTATCTTCACACCCTAAGTCTTTCGGATACACCCTAGGTTACAATCAGACCATGCGGAAGATCTGCTGCACTACTCCTGGACCGTCTTATGAGGTAGTGCACCCTCACCACTGTACTACTGGTGGACCGTGTTATGAGGCAGTACACCCTCACCACTGTACTATCGGCGAACCATCCTATTCGGTCGTGCACCCTCACCTCTGCACTACTCCTGGACCGTCTTATGAGGCAGTGTACCCTCACCACTGTATACTCATCGACTATCTTCTGAGGCAGTGCACCCTCATCACTGCACTACTCCTCGGTCGTCTTATGAAGCAGTGCAGCCTCACCACTGCACCACTGCTGGACCATCTTTGAAGCAGTTGTCGGGTTGGAGGGTAGTTCATACTGGCTTCAAAATATAAGGATACTAAATTCAAACATGGGAGTTATTTCCATTTTATTGATATATGATCAAATATAACTAAAAATGGCTTTAACTGAAGATTTGAAAAATGTAGCTTCAAAACTCAATTGCACTGAAATATTCTCCGGTTATGTCAGGCAATTATATTCATTTGCTGCTTATGTTTGCAACTAAAACACAACTTTCTCCGACATCTCATCAATATTTTTGAATTGATGTCGGGATTCACAACCAAACAAAAAAAAAAACAAAAACAAAAACAAAAACAAAAAAACAAACAAACAAACCAAAAAAAACAACAACCTCTATGCGTTATCGCTCACCGGTAATGGTAGCCATGACAGACCAAAACGAGTTCTGCAAGTATGATAATTTCAAGAGCGTGCAAATTTATTTTCGCCTATTTTTGAAAAATGTGGAAATATGAAAAATTATGGAAATCGACTTCATACGTATCCTGTGGGATCGGGCTACTCGAATGTGAGGGGTACGAAGGGTGACCCATTATAACAGTGACTGTCTCCACGGCGATTCAAGATTAATATGTCCCCGAAGTCTATACAACGTCGCTTTCCTGACGTTTATGAAAAGGTCGGGATAGACGCTGTTTCAAATTCCATTTTCAACCTATCTTCAACGTTGATAGGAGTCGGATAATCGACGTCTATCAAACGTAGGGAGGTAGACGTTGTTTTGACTTCCATAACACCACTACCGACGGTGATCCGACGAAGGGTGTGACGTCTGTCAAACGTTGTTCTAAAGTCGCAATGTTTAGTAGGGGATAAGGGAAGGTTATCCACAAAAAGGTTCACAGTCTACCACAGGTAGGCATTTTTCAAACAAAAAAGGAAAATAATGTGCCTGATGTACCTGATCAGTGTAATTTAATAATCTGCAACCGCAAGAGGAATTTAATTATTTCTTTTTAAACAGTGGCAAATTTATCGAAGCATAAATGTGATGTTTCAAGAAAAACACAAACACCACAATATACTTATGTTGGATTGGAAAATAAAAACTGTGAGCAGACAAGTTGTAAATCAATATACTTCACTAAAGGAAATTTTTGTATCTTGCAAGTGTTAAAAAGATGTGATGTGTTATCAGACGAAGGATTATGAGAAAACTCGTACTGATCGATTTTAGCACTCGTGTTCACGCAGATTTTACAGTCCCACTGTAAGCGTCTTCACCGTTATCGTCCAAGCTATAGTCACTAGACCTTAAGACATTTACAAGGCTTAATTACATTGATATCGCCGTTAATTGTCACTACATTCAACACAGCTATTGATGTTCGCCTGGATATCAGCTTATACACATAGGAAGGGTGGTATAGATCTTCTTGTTATATGCAATCCGAGGTCAAATTCAAAGATTCACAAGAAGAGAACGTTGCATGTTTAGATCACATGAAGGTTAGGTGTATAAATAATATGTGCGAAATGCCAGGATGGCCAGTCGCTTTATTGAGGACAACTGGAACAATGTGCTTGCGTTATGTTACCGCATTAGAGTATTAGAGTAACAATACGTTATTTTGACTTCGGGATAGCATTTGTTTATTTATTTTAATATTCATGTATCAAAAGTTGTAAAACGAACATTTGGGAACATTGCCATTCAAAATAAATAATAAAACAATAATATCATGTTTGCAGTCTGTCTTTTTTCTGAGCGGGAGTGAGATGGTGAGGGGAGAATGGCAGTTAACGTGTGCATCAGCCAGGCAACCATCGCCGTCACCAACCGTTCAGCAGCACCGCAGCAGTCTCATCGCAACATCAGTGTCATCACAAATAACAGCACACCCGGCGGGGTGTACGTCAACAAGGAGCGGTCCCCGGACGGCAAGCTTTCATACAACGACCATCTCAAAGTGGTGGAAAATTTAAACGAGGCACTAATGCGCTTACATGCACAACGACGGGCTGCGAAAGCTCATGAGCATGCCCCTTCTAGAGCTCAAAACAGCCTGCGTGATGTCACGAATGCTCCTCAGATGCGTTACAGCTTTGAAAATAAAGGGCACAGTACGGATGACGTCAGAGGCCTGGATAGAGTAGTGCCACACACGCATGCCCAAATGATGGACTTCGTGCGTAGAGAGCAAGTGAAACGAATGCCCCACACAGTGAGCGTCGCGAAAGGAGCGCCAAGAGCGAAGACCGTGCGTGGGCTTCACGTGGATGGGAATGCTCCCAAGAATCCCTCCAAGCATTTTGTCACGTCGTCAGTGACGCAGTTATTCAAAACGTCACATCTTAAGCACCCATTGTCTAAGCCACTTGAGACCACATTTTCACAACAAAAAAGCAACTCCGCATTGAGTCTTACCACCACAAGTCAAACAAGTACAATATCGAGTAAATGCCATTCAACGAAAAAGCGATCCGGCAAAAGGCGTGCCAAAACTAGTGTGACACGTAGTCGGTCTGTACCGCGTCCACACAGCGCTCACTTCGCCACAGGCGCGGAACCCTTGTCTGCACTGGCGCCTGGCGTCCTGACACAGAAGCCCTTGCACCCGCGCATTTCATCCCCGGCGCCCAGTCTGAAGAGCTCAGTAGTAAGCTCAGAAACCGCCAGCGTTGCCGATGACGTGGACAGCACTGTTGCTACAGAAAGCCCGGGGCTCGCTTTCGAGCTCGGACGTGATGTCACAAGGGTTAATTCTGATTCTGATGAAGACATGTCTGGTAATATAGACCAAAATACATCACCGCCTGTACATGGCTTAGGTGACGACGAAGCTTCCTCGGAGGTTGACGAACAAATAACAGTGTGCAGCTCAGCAAATCATGTTAAAATCGAAATGAGAAAAGAAGCAGCAGATCGGATCAAAGATCAAGTTCAACTAGTACAATCTAAAAGACAGAATGTAGAATCTCTCGCCTATGTGAATGCAAACGATGGACTGCCTCCTCTGCCTCATGTACCGTCTTTCGTGGATGAGGACAGAGTGTATTTCTCCGCGCAGGCGCACCAAGTGCTCAGTTATTATGTTGATCAAGAGCAAAACTTACACAGTAGCGATAACAGTCATCTAGAGTCGGATAACGGCAGGCATGCGCGTTGTGTTGTCAGTAGAAGTACTTCCGCTCCAGGAAGAACGAGATCCACAGCACCTCCACCCAGTCCATCTGGATCCACGCAACGGCTGGATAAAATAGGCCGTATTCATACGCCTACCCCAGTGCGTATAATATCTTCGCGTACTAGTACACCGCCGAGACGACCTGCTTCCGATGCTCAGCGAACACGCACTCCCGAGCCTGCAGTAGACCAGCGTATCTACTCCTATGTCAAATTTCATAGGCCCCTGGGAATGCTACAAAGTGAATCACATAATGGCAATGTTAATGCTAAGCAACCAACCGTGAACAATGGCGCAGGACGCGCTTCGAGAAGTAGATCCAGACACGTGTTGCCGTGCACACAGACTGATGCCAGATTCCAGATCTATGGCACATCGTACACACATTTCAACCAGCCATATTCATAGGGAGGGCTGAACGGTCAGCAGCATTGCAGCTTAGTTTTCCAGATTATTTCCCACTTGTCCTGCGGCCTAGTAGGCTTCCAACCCAGTTGTTCTACGATTTTGCATTCCCAGCTGGCCTAAGGCCCAGTTGTCCCACGATTTTATGTTCCCACTTGGGCTACGATTTTATGGATCAAAAGTTAAAACTAAAAAGGTTTTTTTCAAGTTAAATACATTTTCTTCGGTGGAGAATTTCTACGTTTCGTTAAACTTTGCATAGTTTTGTGATTTGAATTTCAATCAAAAGTCCTTTGATTATATGTATGATTTATTTTTATTGTAAGAAAATTGATCTTATTGCAATTGAACACTGAAGTTTTACCTCATTCACTTGGTCATCTCTATTGCATTTCAGTCGAAAAGCATTACTAAGGTAAAATTGCAATTATGATATTCCCATATATATAAAATTGAAATTCCTATCTCACAATAATGTGTTAACACTTTTTTGGACAAAGCGTACGTGGTAAAAAGACCGCCCCTCCCACCCTTCTCTGTTATGCTTTGTTATGACCCATGGAAGAGTAGTGATATGTGTATGATTGTAAATCTATTGCCTAACGAAACATATTCTATTCATATGATGACTAGCTAATTGCAATTAGACTGAAGTACAAGTTCAGCAGTTGAACATTTTGATACGTTGTTGTAACTGGGTTGTGGTTCCATTGTTAACTATCTTCAGAAAATGCAATCGAAACAAATTGCTAGAAAATGAAAAAATATGTCATCAAAAACTCAAGCACTTAAAACACTTAAATGGAGGGGGTGGGGTTACAGGGTATGCAAAAATGGGTGTTTTTTTACCAAGGAGGAGTGTGGGGGGGGGGGGGTGAGGCTTTTTACCGTTTACCGTAAATATCATACACTCTGGATCTGGTCCAAATGTCGCTGGCCCAGGTGTCTGGATACAGCAGCATATATATCCCGAAACGTGATGCGATTCACATTTGGTACTTGTTTCATGGAAATTTGACAACTACCTGTTCCTTTGTTTCTTACAAGGGGAGGGGGCATAGGGAGAAGAAGGGTTTGGCACTTACTGGGCTTATAAATTCAGGTTAATGAAAAGGATATTCTATCATTCATTAATGCGTCCTGAACCCGAACTGATAACTATATTCAAATTTTATTTTGTGTCTGGGGAAGGGAGAGGAAGTTATTCTGGAATTTTAATTAATGCAGACTACAGTTGGCTGTGTAAATTTGGAAAATCTTTGTATAATTTAAAGAACAAATCTTTTGTTGATCAAAGTTCTTCGTTAATTAAAGAATTAATGTCTTTTTGTGGATTTTCGATGCATATTCAAATCGGACATACATTTTACAATTTAGCAGGCAAGTGTTGTAGTAAATGTTAATGAATTACTGTTTAAATTTATGAAGCTCTTAAAAAGCAATAAAAGGCACATGTCATGAATAATAATAATAATAATAATAATAATAATAATAATAATAATAATAATAATAATAATAATAATAATAATAATAATAATAATAATAATAATACTTTTAGCTCTCATGCTCTCTATGATCATTGGACCGGAATTTTTCAGGTTATAAAATGGTAATTCTAAGTCTGATTTTGTATGCGCTACGGAAACAAAAGCTGGTGGTGTAACTGAAATCGATTTCTTTCCATCAGTATGTCTATACCGATAGAATTTCTATTCTCTACTCCTATACCTATACCTCCTTCACATAACAATAAATAAAAAAACTTGCCGTTTCTGTGAGATGTAAGAAGTTCTTTGTCTTGCAGCCTGAGAACGATGTCACAGTGACAACTAAATGTGCTAGAAGCAATTACATGAGACCTGTCATTGTACAACCGCTACAAAAATTACACCACCGTTATTAAGGATCCATCCTTTTTTTTTTTTTTTTTTTTTTGTAAACCAAGCTTTATATCAATCTTTTGTTTGTGAACATATTTAAGAATTTGGTGTAGATGAAAACAGTTCCTGTGCGTGAAAAAGTCAACTTGTCACCTTCAAGCCCGCCCACCCAACCCCTGCCCCTCACCACCAGCATCACCAGCAATGAAAGCTCCTAACACGTTTTTCATTTATGTGTTTTGAAGCATCTTCCCAATTTGATTTTGAATGAAATCGCACCGAAACACGATAACCAGTCGTACAATCATAATTTCATTAATTTCGTTTTGTTGTGTTTAGCTGGTTGATCTTGTTCAGTTAAGGGGAACAGCAGCGCTGTCCGTGAAATATCGCACTGTTGCCCCCCCCCCCCCGCTGAGCAATATCAACCCGCCGTGGCTCAGTCACAAGCCCATCCGAGAGTTATCACCACTCGACGGAGAACCATAGCAGTGCACAGTAAATTTCCGTTGGTGGTGGAGATATTCCGGGTGCTTCTCCAAGCAAGTGCTGCAAATGTGGGCGAATCTGTAGCGGGTCCCGGTGCAGCCCTTGTGACTGTTGTAACTGCAGCAATCTATCTGCCTGTGGTGTCTCTCGCGACGACGCATCTTAGCCTGTCAGGTTGTGCGGTTGCTTACCGCTGATAACATTCTGAGAAGCCCTGCGCAGTCGGCACTGAGTCCTCACTCTGAGCCCCGAGGATCAGCTTTGACACAACTCTGAATAGGCGTTGGATAAACAACGATGTGTATACGTTGATTTTGCCAGCAAAAACCCACTTCAGCAACATTAAATGTCGTTGTAATTTGGTTGTCATCATATGTGCTACCATAGATACCCGATAACAAACTTATGACTGTCACTGTCTAGACGGTGATGTGATTCATATTTGCGCGACGTCTACATGTGACTCTCCCAGCGTCTAAATAACTCGACAGGTAGACGTTGTGAAGTTGATGAGCTGAGAGCAGCCCCTCCCCCACCATTATTTAGGCAACTACAGAAAAATACCACCATTATGAAAAACTTGGCTACAGATTTCGCCCCACAGAAAAGAAAACCATGTTAGTCAAATAGTCGGTTTTCATTTCGCTGGTTTTCATGTAATCGGGAATGATTTAGTATGGATGCCATTTTTGCCATACCTGGAGTTTTGCCATGCAGACTTCCATAATCATCGAAAACTCTACCTTGATGAAGCGTTTAAATATTTGCTGGATGTATAAATTATAATAATGTCGTAAATATTAATATAACGTTATGTCCAAACAATCTTGTAATAATTTTTTTTATTTTTATTTTAGCGAGTTAGGGAAACCAAAAATGGCATTTACTATGTGAAAAAAAACTTGGAGGTGTGCGGAGGTCAGCATCCCGACATGTTGAAGATAAGCATCCCCGATGAGATATCTGTTGTTCGTGCCTAACGGCAAAGATGCAGAACACAGCACATATTTGCTCACTGTGTGTCGATAGTGGGTAAGAACAATAGGTGGCACCATTTACCTAGATTTACCCACCCATCTGCCCACTTGGCTCTAGCCCAATCCCTTCTGAAGAACAGGGATGAACCACAGCCTCGACAAGACGTACCAAAAGAAACCACGTACAGACAAAACTATTTTAACCTGAGTTAAAGTACATTGAAAAAAAAAAAACACCCTGAGCATGCGCACTCCTACCTCATATGGTACCGTAAACCTGCGTCGGTTGACATACATATGAACAGACAGATGTATGAAATATAATAAATATAAAAAAAACTTTTAATCAAGAACACTGAGAATCACAAGATGTGTTGTAAACGAACAATCTGTGCACTTACAAGTACTAGAGATCTACTAAAAAATTTGTATGGCTTGTAAATGCAAATTGCACAGATTCCTTTACAACCAAATGCAAAATAAATACTGTTTCACTTAAGTCAACACATCTGGCAGTGCGAATAAATAATTTAGATACGTGAACTGAAACTCTACGACAAAAGCTGAGAAGTAGGGAAAATGCCTATGGCCTTTTCTGCAAGCCGACCGGAGCCAGGCACGGAGCCAGGTACGGAGAGAGAGGCAGAGCCAGGCACGGAGCCAGACACTCACAGCTATGCTCAAAGACAATGCTGCAGTCAAAGCGGCGTTCCCGAGGATTAGCTGCCGCGGGATTGCTTTCTACCTCTCTGTTTGGACTTCGGGGATTGCCTGAGGCTAGTCAACGCGGCTGCTCTCTGAGCTAAGGATGGGGAATGTTTGACCAGCCTGAGGGGGAAAGTGGGAAGGTGAAACGGGGGGGGGGGGGGGGGGAAGTTGTGGGGGGAATAGCTGAAAAGTGGGAAAACTGCTGGTGAGTGTATGAGAAACAGATGAAACCGACTTTCGCCACACGTAGCAAAATGGCACCCACATCGCTCTATCTCTAACCGTTTTCGAGATAAGTCGGCCTTTCGTTAACGGCACACGAGGTCACGTGATCTATAAACACCGAAATAATAGTGATTTCCGGACATTTCTGGGCTTTCTTCCTCCACCCCCACCCCCACCCCAACCCACCCTCCCCCATGTTGACTTAAAATTATATAAACATCGAAATATAGTGATTTCCGGACATTTCTGGGCTTTCTTCCTCTACCCCCACCCCCACCCCAACCCACCCTCCCCCATGTTGACTTAAAATTATATAAACATCGTAATATAGTGATTTCCGGACATTTCTGGGCTTTCTTCCTCTACCCCCGACCCCCCCCCCACCCCAACCCACCCTCCCTCATGTTGACTTCAAATTATATAAACATCGTAATATAGTGATTCCCGGACATTTTTGGGCTTTTCTTCCTCTTTTTGTTTTGCAGAAAGTGTGATGTTAACAGCTTTCTCATTGGTTAAAAGTGCAACAAGTGCAACGCTGCTGTTGCACTTTGTGAAACAAGTGAAACAAGCTTGTTTCACAAAGTGCAACAGTCGTGCTGCACTTGTTTCACAAAGTGCAACAAGTGAAACAAGTTGCATTTGTATGGCGCACTTTGATCAGCCTGAGGGGGAAAGTGGGAAGGTGAAGCTATGCCATAGCTCTTGCTGCAACAGACGGAGAACCAGGGTTAGAAATAACTTTTTTCTGCGGCAATAACAGGGTCAAATAAATAAAATCTTGTCAATTCGTTCTGAGTGAATTCTGTTAAATAAAATTTCATGAAGTATTCGGGGAAGACCAACAACCTGTACGCAAAATGCCATCTAAAGAAACATCATGTGAGGCAGTCACCAAGTTATCTACCTGCCTTATTTGGTGGGTTATTTTACAGTCCGACGCGAAATTCGGATCTGTTTCAGCTTCATCATACACCTCTAAGACGTACGTTTGATATAATTAGAGACGGTTTGCTAAGAAATCTCTTTGGTCAAGCCAGGCCTAAAAAGATTAGAGCATTTTGACTTGGAGCCTACATTCCAAGCATTTTCTGGTGGTACAGGACAGAGCGTGGGTCATGGTTATTCCTGTGACTCGGGGCTGATAGGGATGACAGCCGTATTTCTTCAAACGTCCTCAAACCTCCAGTAGCTATGTGGGTCTTAAGCATGAACGATTTCTTGGGCTTAGAACCACTGTGTTTGGGGGGCGACTTACTTTAACTATATTTCATCCTCCAATGCATGGGGCTCCCCTCTCCTTTTGCCTAACGGCAGAGCTAAAAGAAAAGCGAACTTCAGTATAGACCATCTGGGAGAAATTGCTGCTTCCCCAAAAATGTCCCTGCCTGAGAAAAACCAAAGAACCAGATTCCACTGCCCCCTGTTCGGGGTTGTCACTAATTTGAAATGTACTATCAATTGCAAGATGGAGGAGTCAACCCCTCGATCATAGCCCGAGATTGATTGAAGCATTGCAGAAAAGAATGACCTATACCCCTCTATAGAAGATAGCCAGAAAGACAACTCCTTATGCAAATAATTCAAGAAATCAACCACAACCCCCTAGGATGCCTTGAATGGGTCCAACTTTTGATTCCTACACCAGCGTGGGAACTTATTCCATTGTGATCGATAGATGGCTTATATATTTGAGTCATTTTTTATCATCCCGTCCCAAAACCCTTTATTTGTCATAAAGGTAGGGATAGGCACCACACTCTCAAATCCAGCAGATGTGGGTCGGGATAGAGATGTTTGCAATGGGACTTATACAGCAGGCCCGGGTGGCACACGGATATGTATACGCTTCCCCATTCTCCATAATGCCAACAGGGTGAACATGGTGCCTCTGGTTGCCACGGCTCTATTAAAATGAGTTTATTCTCCCAAATCACTGGGGCTCTAATTAAAAGCTGTTTCAGGATTGCAAGCGGTGGAAAAGCATTTAAAATCTGGTCCGACTACTGGAACTATCATCCAGTCTTTCGGGCCTGTACTAGGAAAGATATACCTGGTTAGCCGATCGGTCAGAAAATTGGCAAGCAGATATGGGTAAAGAAGCCCCCGTGGGATTATATCACAACCCACTGGAACGAATTCCGGTTCAGGCACCACTCCACTGAACTAGACCGAAATTCGCACAACGAATTAGACCTCACTTGAAATGATAACTTAAACGGAAGTTAGATGATATTGCTATTTGTTAACAATTTTCAAATATCTGAATGTAGAATATCCTCCTAAATACTACCAACTATACCGGTAAAGTCAAGTTCAAAAATTTTTACCAGTTGCACCAGTTCAGATGATCCTCCATACATCTGCCAAGTTTTGTTGGTTTAGCTTCAGCGGTCTTGGAGGTTTTCGAGATAACTCAGTTTTTCTTGAATAGCTTTTTTCGCGATTTCAAGGTCATGGTCAAGGTCAAGGTCACAAATATGTGCCAAGTTTGGCTTTTCTAGCTTCAACGGCCTTGCAGTAATTGTCTAAAAACCGTTTGACCTTTTTCGCGATTTCACCTTGACCAGTAAGGTCAAGGTCAAAATTTTTATCAGGTGCACCACTTGAGATGACCCTCCATACATGTGCCAACTTTGGTTGGTCTAGCTTCAGCGGTCTTGGAGGAGATGTCTGGAAACCGATTCGGCGGAAAAAGGAAAAAAAAATTAAAAGAGCGAGGAAAAAAATAGGTGTAGAATTCGAGGCAATCCATCCCCATTTGGCATTTTCAATGCCAAGTGGGAATTACTGGAAGCCAGATCTGACAGCCTATTTAAACTAACAGCAATGTGGTCATAGGCTGGAGACCAGGGGCCCTTCCACAAATTTCCACTGAAGCAGAATCCCACCATTCGAGGAAGCCTCCGTCTGGCTCGATAGAGAAGCGACCGGTGGTTTGAATGGGTAATCTAAGGAGGACAAAGTGGAGTGGCCCACCACTGAAAGTCCGCTATCGCCTGTGAAGCAATGGATATTACCCTGTTTCAATCTCTTCCCTGAGCTAAAGCTGCTCTCACTGCACTTTAAAACCTTCTGTAGTGGAGCTTGCCTGAGTGGAATGGCATTTATGTGGCTAATAGCAAGCTCAATAATGATGTCATTTCGGCAAGCCTCGTGGGTTGATGAGTGGAATAGCTCGAATGGCTGTGATAATCCTCCCCATTTCTCTTTGGAATACGCCTGGTCAACTTTAAATCTCAACTATCTCCCATCATATGCTGCTTGGGCAACAGTTCGAATTTGCCAGACTGGTTAAAAGGCTTGTGTTACTTAGAGAAGGGCTTGGATTGTAGCCCGATCTTTCACGGTGTGAGCTAGAAATCACTCATCCAAATACTAAAAGTCCAGCACGCTTTGAAGTCTGGCCCCGTTTTTAGCACTCCGATAAGTTTTGAGAACAAATACGGAGCGGTAGAAAAGCCTAATAGAGGAACCAGAAACCAAAATCTTTCCCACACTTGGAAATATAGGTATTAACGACTTTCTGGCTTTATAGCCATTCACCATTTTTCAACCCCACTTGTTTTCTTTGGGACTAGAAATAGCTGATTGAAAAAGCCTTGTTCGAAGTCTGACATTTAATTTATTGCCTGCTTGGTCAATATCTCTTATATCACAGTGTATTGCATCCATAGCACGTTGACCCCGCCTCCTGTGAAGCAAAACCTTGGCTGTTTCTTTATTTTTCGCCTTGAACGAAGAACAGAAAAACAAGGTCAGTCACTTACGGAACAAGTTAAAAGTTTTCAGATTTATGAACTTGTCATTTGAATACAGTTATTCATAAACTTAACTGACAATAGCAGGTCCAATGACAACCCATCACATCCACATACAGCCGTATGCATGTTTGCACATCTACACGGACGGGGTAAAACGTTTTGTTAAAAAGCATAAGACATAAATATCACGGCTTATAATAAAAGTAGTACGTTATTCTACATGTGCAGAATGCTATTATTTTGCCTTCATCCTGCGTGCACGTGCGGACCAGGGTGAAGGCGCTCAAGTACCAACTGTACCATGCGTGTCCATGATTTGTCAAAACAACCCCTAAACGAGGGGTGCTAATTTTGAAAAAATACCCATTTTTAACAAAATGCGAAGTGAAATCCCGAAGTAATTATCCTTTTGTAGGAACAGCAGAGTACTGAATGAAAAATACCACCCCACCCTACTCATCTTTTTTAAGCGAAATTGGCATTGCGGGTAGACCGCGTCTGCCTTAAAAATTACCCCCTCTCTCCGCGTTTCTTAGTTCACGCATGGTAACACATAATGTATCAAGTCCCCCTCCGACCTCACCCCTGGGCCTAACATTTCGCATATATAGAATGAAGTATTACCGACTACACCGAACAGTGTTTTTATTCTAAAATGGGTATTCCTTTTGGTTAATTACTTGGGTGTCAAGCAGTGTCCTTGAAGCAGACATTTATTTGATGCAGAGTTCTGCGTATTAAACAATATAAAAACTGAATATACAATGTAGAGACGCTATTTTGATGTACGGAGAGCGTTGGCTAGTGCACTAACTGCGCACAGTATCCCAGACCGTTTTCGCAACCAAGTAGTGAAATTACACGTGCGAGGGAGGGGTGGGGGCACAGGACATACGATTCTGAACTCTTAAAATTCCGAATTGGCCATGGACGACGAGGTCAGGCTCAAAAGGTTACAAAAAGGCTCAAAATCGCTCTATCTCTAATTATTTTCGAGATAATGGTAAACTCACTTGTTGTCCAGACTGGGGAGTATCCAAATGAATGCTAAACAGGCGCTAGGCTGGGGACCAGGGGCCCTTCCACAAATTTCCACTGAAGCAGAATCCCACCACTTCGAGGAAGCCTCCGTCTGGCTCGATAGAGAAGCGACCGGTGGTTTGAATGGGTAATCTAAGTAATCTAAAAAAAGCTCAAAATCGCTCTATCTCTAATTATTTTCGAGATAATTAGTACTTTTGGTACACGAATGGTTACAGGTAACCGATAACAGCAGTGAAGGAAATTTTGTCCGTATTTTACTGATGGATTACACCAAAGCGTTTGACAGAATTAACTCCCAGATTCTCGTTGAAAAGCTTAGAGCTCTCTTAATTCCCTCACTGGTGATAAACTGGATATGTGCATTCTTAGCTAACCGACACCAGGAGGTAAAAATTGGTGGTTTTAAATCCGGTCTCCACGATATCTCGGGAAACGTTCCCCAAGGTACTCTACTTGGAGTACTTTTGTTTCTAATTATGATAAATGACCTTCGGCTCAAATTACCTGCATACAAGTTTGTGGACTATACTACCATTTTGTAAGAGTCAAACTGATAGTCTCCAGAGTGCAGCCTTGAACAATGGTCTATCAAAAATGAATTGAAAATTAATAACATTAACACAAAAGAGATGGTTGTGTGTTTCAAAACAAAAAAACCCTGTCTTGACCCAATTGTTTTTAACGGTGACCCTATTGAGCGCGTCCTATCCACTAAACCCCTAGGACTTATTATTTCACACGATCTAAGTTGGAACGAACACGTGGACTTAATCTGCAGGAAAGCAGGCTCCCGAATATATCAAATGTACTCGTTAAAAAGAGCAGGTGTTAGCCCTGCTGATCTTTTACAAATATACATCTCTACCATTCGTCCAGTTCTGGAATAAGCAGCACCTGCATGGCACCCTGGCCTTACTAACTATTTAACCAAAGAACTTGAAAATATACAAAAAAGACTGTTACGCATTGTCTTTCCAAATCTATCATACCGCTCTGCCCTAACTAAATCGGAACTCCCTGCTCTGGAAGTCAGACGAACTGTCATAACAAAAGATTTCTTTGATAAAGTGCGAAGTCCAGAACATCAGCTGCACCGCATCCTACCCAAGCCAAAAAATATCAACTACAATCTCCGCAAGCCCTCAAAATATCCTCCACCTAAATGTAAGACCAAAATGTATAAAAATAGCTTCGTGCCATACTGTTTAAGTTACTTCCAGCAAATACCAGATGGTATTGTAATTTCTAGTCTCATTAACAATATTATTGTACAATGTTTGCGCCACCTTTTTATATAATCTATTTTAGTTTGTTGCAAATGTATGCATGTTTTAGTATTTGTGCTATCCAACTTGTTGTACTAGCTATGACAAAGTTGCAATAAATAAACCTTTATTATTATTATTATTATTATTATTATTATTATTATTATTATTATTATTATTATTATTATTATTATTATTATTATTATTATTATTATTATTATTATTATTATTTGGACCCTCTTGGCCTAAAAGACGTTATATAAGAAGTACTTGGGTGCACTTGATCTTCCCGCCTAGAAGAAACAGCTTTGACAAGGTGGCATCTATGTCAAGACCTTGAGTTTCAACCTGTAAGTCCGGTGACGTCTGCACGTTAAAAACATTATGGTATTATGTAAGATATGTTTTTATGGTTTATCCATGTGGGTTATTCCGTTGGATTCGGTCAAGGTTCCACTTGCAAACTGCAATAACTTTCAAATTGCAATTGGGAATAATTTTGTAGTTAATTCGGAAGTTTCTGCCTTTTTTCTTCTTCCTTTTTTAGTTTCGATGGTTTCGTTGGGCTAGTCCTCCTATACTGTTTGACGAAGAAAGACGAAATTTGGCACACGTATAGAGAATGACAAGGTTTCTCACATTTTCGCAAATTTTGTTCACCTAAAATGCCAAGCTCAAAGTCAAATTGAGGTTACAGTTATTGTTTCTACAAAATGGTTTCCAGCATATTACACAATAATACACACTAATACACAATAACAAGGTTTCGCCAAGATGACAAATATTTTTGACCTTGACTTTAAACGTCAAAGTAAGGTCGAAATATTTTTCTGAATGGGTAGAAAAAGCAATGAAACCCTGGTTTGAATGCATAAACTTTTTGATTAGAGGATAGCCATGGGCTATGAATCTTGACCTTGAGGGTCAAGGTCAAAAGTCACGCAACCTCGTGTACCAATAAAACAATTTACCTCGAAAATTGTTAGAGATACAGCGAATTTCAGCTCATTTTACACCCTTTGGGCCACAACAATGATACGTAATAGGTACTTCGGTAATCTTTACTTATTCGGCCAAGGTCAAGGTCAAAACCGAGAAGTTGACCATTATCTGGAAAACGGTTAGAGATTCTGAGCTCCTTTTCACAGCTTTTTGCCAAAACAATGGCAAAGAAGGGGTAGCGCGGTGACTTTAGCCTTCTTGGTCCTGGTGTAACATTTTCTTTTCTGGTTTCTACAAGCTTCTGCTAATTCGAATGTTTTGGTACTGTTTTCGACTTCATGCTGTATTTTAGAATAGATAATCTCATCCTACAATTTGACGGGTACATAGGTACACATATTCTTATCGATATAGGGATAGAATTTTTATTTATTAAAAACAATGGCTTTCGTATATTTCAACTTTTAAAAATCTAGTTGGAGAATTTTTCGATCTTTCTATTTCTAACACGGGACGATTAAGGAAAATACATAAATTTCTAATTAATCAGAGCTCCATATTTGAAGTGAACTGAGAAAAATTCCACTATGCAGCAGGGCTTGAAGTCCGTACTCTAGCTGACAAAAAGTTTGAAAATATGAAAGTAAAAATTTTATTACAAAAAATAACTAGTGCCATTTACAATGGCGATGAAAATTGTCGATTCTGAGAAAATAGCGTTTGATTAGTTTTTCAGTTCATGATGGCCATTTTAGTCCTATAGTTCTAAGACCAGAGCTAGTAAGAATGCATAGGATGCAGATTATCCATTGACTTACATGATGTCAACTTATCGGATATATACTGTCGAAATTCTAAACGCAAATGGGGCCATTGAACTTTAATACATTGTAAAGCAACCGATAAAAGCACAAATTTGTATGCAAGGATAGTCAGTACAGGTGACACAGCATTTATGTTACTTTGTTTACAAGCAATGCTTAAGAACGAATAAATCCTACAGAAATTAGTCCTGAAGGATTACTCTGAGTACTGGATAATTTTGCTTTTTTAGTTCAATCAGATAGTGTGAGTAGGAATTAATATTATTATTTTTTGGTTAACATTTTCTTCCGAAATGGGAGCTGCATGCTTGAAGTAAAGGGTTTTCCTGCTGTTCCTGCTATATGGACACCGCGTCTTGGCGACATTACCACTAAACACAGCAACCCCGGTACAACATCTATCTGACGTCACGAGTCTAACGACCAGTTTCAAATGTTTGTAAAAAGTTGCAGTTGGTTGTTTTGTTTTCGAGATTGAATTGCAACGTCGCTTCGATTCGCTGAAGTGAGGGGGATATTTTACTGCCTGTTTTCAAAATAGATTTCAGATTTCACATTTTTTTCTTCAGAAATCCTTGTCATGCAAGGACACGGTGAATATAAAAATACACAAAAATGTGTTGTTTTGAAATTTCTAGATTGAACAACAAGGCTATTAGGTATAAATACAATACAATCAAAAATGCACTGATTAACATCATGAAATCATCTACTAAAATAATAATAAAATTAAAGACATGAATCTACATAAATTGTACGGTTTCTTAGCACATTTTGCGTTTACAATTCGTTCAAAAGTTACGCAATTTACAGGATTAAGCCTTCTTTTGCCTAGGAAACGTAGTTTTCATCAGAGAAAAATTGACATTCCAAAACAAAATGAATTTCGTCACCAGTAGTATCAATATTACACAAATTACACTTAGGATCAAAATTGGGTTCAAAAATAACTCTCGAAACCGGAAGTCTATTGCTTCTACATCTAAATTTGGCCATTTTCAGTACCATATTATTTGGGAGGATTTTGAAATAGTTTTCCAGACTTTGTGCAGTTTTAAAAATTCTATAAACAGTACAAGATGGAGAGTTTGCAATTTTAGCTCTCCAATTCGTTCGGAATTGGTCAAGTATACGCAATTTAATAGTGTTTTTTTACCACATTTTATCGGATTTGGACATACCTTCTTGGTCTAACCAAATAAATGACAAACTCAGGTTATTTAGACTGTTTTTAACATACGATATCCAGGGAGATTTTCAGTTTTCTTCTCCTGTCTGATCAAATTTATATAGTAACTTATGTAGTAAAACATCTAATTTAAAGTTATTTTCATTTGTGTCTAGTTTGAACCGATAGTTTAATACGCGCATTTTCACAATATCTTCAATAGGCAGTTTACCAGTTTCTCCGAGCACCATACATGCGGGGGTTGACTTTTTTAGTCTTAATATGTATTTATAATATTTTAGTGGAATTCCGCGAATTATATCGCATCCATATGCACCCTAGACCTCGCTGCCATACAATAACACCGGAAGTACAGTTTTATCCAATAATTCAGTCTGGATATTGATTTCAAGGTTTAAGGTCCTTGATTTGGACATAAGTCTATACATGCTCTTGCTTACTTGTTCACAAGCGTATAGTTGCTACTTTTTGTAACCGCCATTATAATTAAATTTAACACCAAGGTACATAAAGTCGTCCACAACTTCTAACATAACATTACTGAAAAAAAACAGGTTTTACTCTACTTTTACCCCTACTAAATACTACAATTTTTGTTTTGGTGGCATTTACCGTTAAATTCCAGTCGCTGCAGTAATTGTACATTACATTAAGCGCGGTTTCATGTTGATCATGTGATTCGGCCATGATAATGGTGTCATCGACATACAGTAATAGATATAACTTTAAAAATACCTCAATAGTGTCATCTGATAAGAACATATTCACACAGTCAGATAGGAAAGACAGACCATCGTACTTACGATACATGTAATCAGACAGATCATTTAGGAAAAGGGCAAATAAAACAGGAGACAGGTTTTCACCTTGACGGACACCTACGTTGCAAAGGAATGAGTCTTAGATTACGCCATTTATTTTGATTTTCGACTTAGCAGTACTGTATAGATTATGTATAATATTCAAAAATTTGCCACCTAGACCTTGAGATAATAGTTTCTGCCACAGAAGCATCCTGTCTATTGAGGCAAAGGCCTTGTTATAATCGATGAAAACACAGTAAAGTTTACGACCTTTGTTTAGATATAATTGAACAATGGCGTTAAGGGCGATAATATGGTCAACAGTACTATAGCCATCTCTGAACCCAGCCTGTTCGTCACCAAGAACACCGTTATCATTGAGGTAAACGCCCAGCCTTGCATTAAGGGCCGCTGTAAACAGTTTTCCTACGCAGCTTAGTAATGTTATGCCTCTATAGTTATCGGGATCTTTAATATCTCCCTTGTTTTTGTAGATAGGCATGATATAGCCTAACGACCACTCAGGGATAAATCCACTAGACAAAACCAAGCTGAATAATCGTGTTAATCACTTCTGACAAAGTGTGAAATGAATTCTTTAGAAATTCGTTTAAAATTTGGTCACAGCCTGGGGCTTTTTGACACTTCAGTTTTTTCACCAATACTTGTATTTCTTCAGTCGTGAAGTTTGCATCTACCTTGTCATTTGGGGGTACATTATGATTTTCAACATTGAAAGTAGCTGGGTCCGTTACATTTTCTGAGTTACCCAATTTTTTTGAACTGATCAAGAAAATCCTGCATATTTACATTAGAGTTACTGCGATTATCACTGTTTTTTGCTGAGTTGAGTATTTGCCAATACTCCTTAGTGTTGTTACTCTTCAAGACTTTTAGTCTTTAATTTAAATTACGATAATACAATTTATAGCTTATGTTCAATATTTGTCTATACTGTTTGCTGGCCTTATTTTTATCATTAATACTGTACACATGCATGTTATTTCTTATTCTATGGAATACACGACGCTTATTCTCATAATCTGCATTAAACCGCGGTTTGTGTGGTTGCTTTCTGGGGCTTTCTATAATCATTTTTCCTAATACTGCCCGCTTTAATACCCGCTTCGGTAAGCAACTTACATGAACTATTTGACACTAATTGTACGTCATCATTTGATATTTGGCCAGACTCGATTCTGTTAAGCATATTATTGATGTCAAGCAGAAAGCTCGAATCAATGGCCTCAGTGAAACTTACTTTAATATCATCGTTCGATCTCGATTTTCTAACCTGGGACGGCAAATTATCGCCCATTTCGTGGGTAGTTTTCAAGCACTCTTCGACATTAATTTCTGCAACTTTAATTGTACATTCAATTGTGCAGTGGACATCAGAGAACAATTACTAAATTCATGTACCTTAAAAGAGTGCACATTTGAGAATAATTGAAGGGAAGCTATAAAATAATCAACTACACTTGCATTCTTACAGGTAAATTTCCCACATCGCTTCCGTACCTGCCTATTACTATAAATAATTTTTTACAAAGGTTAATCAATCTGTTGTTCGTAGTTGTTCATAGTTGTTCCTTATTTTATCCTGAGAATATCTTGTGAGATCATAGCCTAAATTAATCAGTTTTTGAGTGTCTGATTCAAGACCAGATATGTCTTCTATTATGGAATTATGTTTGGCAAAATCTTCTAATACTCCAGTTCTAGCATTCATATCACCTAGTATGCATATTTCTTTATCACATCTATTATCTAAAATAATTTGTTCAATTTGTAAAAAAATCATCACTTGCATAGACAGAGCCCTCTAGTGGCACATATACACCGATCATTAGGATAGAAACACCATAGCATTCTTTCTTTATATCTAATAGAAGGGCAATGTCACATTTAGTTACTGCTTTGACATATTCCACAACAGTGTTTTTAATAGCAAAGGGAATACCGCCGCTCTTATGTTTAAATGCATGTCTATTATTTACAAGTAAGGTATAATTTGGAATTAACAAATCGTGCTTCGAGATATGATCAATAAACTCATCAGAGAGAATTTTTTACTTTAAACCGCATACATTAATACTAGCACACGAAGAAAGGTTAGATACACAGTAATTATCATCGCTTAATTTAGTGTTTAATTTATCATTAATACTTAAATGATCGCTATGTTGTATTCCTGAGGGAGAACGAGGTCCATAGGTCACAATATCCGTCGAAATCATCGTATTAAAATCCTTGTCCGGGGACAGTTCATTTACGGTCGTTAGGACATGCACCGTGCCCTTCCGAGCCTACTCATGCATTAGTGCATTCTCAAACTTCCGGATGTCATCTTGGGAAAAATCAAAACGCCTCATATCATTAACATTGTTCACGAAATTTAGTTTATCTCTTTCGTCATCGAAGCATACAGTTCCATTCCTCGTATGGGCGTTCCTGTAGTGACTTCTTACGATGGCAAACATAACTCTGCGCAGCTTAGTGAGGTCTTCGTTAATGCTAAGCTTTTGTTTTTTTAGGTATCCTTTTATTTTTGATTTCTTTGAAAGGAACAGAGACTTTTTTCCTTTATCATTGAACTCAAATAAAATCGCACGCGACCTGATCTCACTAGCTGGCCCCTTGCCAATACGCTTGCATGTAAAATCGCTGGTTAACAGAAGGTCAGGTTGCATCTGTCCTGCAACATCCGCAATAAACTCTGGTATGTCGGTGATTGACTCACTCAGACCTTGTCAGCAAGTGCCTCTTGTTTGATGTCATCAAGTTTTGATGACAGTCTTGTCATCCGCGCTGAGACTATTCTGTCGAATTTCACGTTAACAGTTTCATTTACAGACGTTTTGATCATCTGCGCTAATACTGACTGAATGTTCTGTATGATGGCTGACATGATTAATGGTGGAGCTTTCAGTACCTCCTGTACAGCTGGGCTTGCGACGATAGCCTCAGACACCGCCTGAGAAATGTTTGATGCAATGGCTTCCTGGTTATTTGGGAGAATGTCTGCAATATTATCATTGTAGCCGCCGTTGGTATCGATCGCCTCGTTGAACTGATCGGCAAGATTAATAGCGCCCTCCCTCCTTAATTTAGGAGGAAATTTAATACTATTGGGAGCACCTTCGAATACACGTTTCCCTCCAGTTTTCGCCACATCTCTGACGAGCAAGTTTCCGCCGATAGTTTCCCCTACTAGATCGGCTACACCACTGCAGCTAGCTCCAGGGTTAACACCATTTTCACGTTTTGCTGGTGCTGGTCTGGTTGAGTTGGCTTTTTGACCATAACGGCATCTGCAGTCGAACTGTTATAATAACCATTGTAACGATTATTGTTTCTAATTGGTTTACTCTTATTTTGGTTATTCGATCCCATTATAGGATATAGATATTCAAAGATATTTTCTAGAAATTAAAAATAACAACACGGGGTTTAGACTGTTACCCTAAATAGACATGGAACATAACCCCTGCAGTAAGGATTCATGGGAATCCTTTAATAGACGCGCGGATATTGTATCTCAGAAACAGTGCTTTTTCCATGCCTATACAGCAACCATTCCCGATGTCTATACAAAGTTGCTCTCCCATAGTGTAATATTCCAACGTCGAGAGGAAAGGCAGGTGTTCGACGTCGTGCCGTAGACTTTTCGATTTTAAATACAACCATGTTGATGAAACGTTTGTTGCAATGCCTATGCAACATTGCATATTCGCTTAGTACTAAAGGGAGAGGGTACAGTGTTGGATCACTAGTATTTTAACCCGTGTAATAGTATAAACTAGTGTATCTTCCCTCCCCACCCGGTATTTTTTGCCTATTCAGGTACCCTCCACCCAGGCGAGCTTCCCCCAGCCTCGTGTTTTTTGTTTCGGTTTTTTCTTTCTGTAACCAGCCAGTCTAGCGTTCCCCAATTTTCCCATTTATTTTTCTTTCTGCTGCTGAATCAAAGGCACAATTCCAAACTGCCTTTATTCCCACTTGGTATTAAAAATACCAAATGGGGATGGATTGCCTCGAATTCTTCACCCAATTCCCACTTGGTATTGAAAATACCAAATTGGGATGGATTGCTTCGAATTCTTCACCTATTTTTTTCCTCCTTTTTTCTTCTTCCGTCCAATCGGTTTCAAGACCGCTGAAGCTAGACCAACCAAACTCAGTACATGTATGAAGGGTCATCGAAAGTGGTGCATCTGATAAAAATTTTTGACCTTGACCTTACTGGTCAAGGTCAAATCGCGAAAAAGGTCAATCGGTTTCCAGACATCTACAGCAAGGGCGTTGAAGCTAGAAAGGCCAAACTTGGCACATATATAAAGAACGATGTGATCTGCGGCACCCATTAAAAATTTTTGACCTTGACCTTGATGGTCAAGGTCAAATGGCGAAAAACTTTACTTAATAAAAACAACGATCTAACGAGCACCTTTGACCTCAGTTTCGACCTCAACACCCTATACGACGTTACCTGCGGTAAAACCTACGGTGACTTTGACCTCAAGGTCACTTTCGAGTCATCATTGGCGAATTATGACGTCATTTATGTTTTAAAGCTCAATAACTTGAAAACTATTGAACCTAGCGCTTCCACATAAAATACATTATTTGATTACTTTTATGCAAGGAATTGTACCTATTACGTCACCATTTGCCAGTTATGACGTCATTTATGTCTTAAAGCACAATAACTCGAAAACTATTGAACGTGGCGCTTGCGCACTGAATACATTATGAGACTACTTTTAAGTAAGAAATTTTTCGGTACGTCAAAATTGTATCCATAACGTCATCATTTGCGAACATCGTGAACTTTTGACTCTTCATCAAAAAATCAATTGACAATTTGAATGGGTGAAACGCCCTTTTCACAACAGAATAGTCACTGGTAACCAAGGTTATCTTTTTGGCACTTTGAATTTGTAAAATGCCTTCATTTCTGTATTTCAAGTGACTGGGTGGGGGCTGGGGGAGACATATCCGTTTTTGTTTGGTCAATTGGTTTCCAGATATCTACAAACTTGGCACGTATATAAAGGACGACGTGGTCTGAGGCACCCATTAAAAATTTGTGACCTTGACCTTGATGGTCAAGGTCAAATCGCGAAAAACGTTACTTAGGAAAATCAACGATTTATCTCGAAAAGGTAAGCACTTCTGACCTCATTTTCAACCTCCACACCCTATATGACGTTATGTACGGTAAAACTTGCGGTGACCTTGGCCTCAAGGTCACTTTCGAGTCATGATTGGCGAATTATTTAAGAAAAACAATGATTTCTCTCGAAAAGGGTAAGAGATTTTGACTTCATTTTCGACCTCAACCACCTATACGACGTTACTTAAGGTGTAAGTTCCGGTGACCATGACCTCAAGGTTACTTTCGATACATCATTTGCAAGTCATGACGTCATTTATGTTTTAAAGCCCAATAACTCAAAACCTATTGAAACTAGCGCTTCCACGCAAATACATTATGAGACGACTTTTAAGTAAGGAATTTTGTGGCATGTCAAAGTTGTACCTATGACGTCATCGTTTGTGAGTTATGACGTCATTTATATTTTATAGCTCAATAACTCGAAAACTATTGACCCTAGCGCTTCGGCACATATACATTATGTAACAACTTTTAAACAAAAAAACTCTTGGCACGTCAAAGTTGTACCTATGACGCCATCATTTGCAAGTTATGACGTCATTTATGTTTTAAAGCCAAATAACTCGAAAACTATTGAACCTAGCGCTTCCATTTGCGAACATCGTGAACTTTTGTCCCTTCATCAACAACTCAATTGACATGTTGAATGAGTGAAAAGCCCTTTTCACGACAGAATAGTAAGTCACTGGTAACCAAGGTTATTTTGTTGGCATTTTGAATTTGTAAAATGCCTTCATGAATTTCTGTATTCGTTCTGTTCAAAGTAACTGAGTGGGGTCTGGGGGGAGACATATCCGTTTTTGTTTTAACGAAAACACTAGTCTCTGTAGTTTTGATCTTATTTTCGACCTCCATTCCCTCTACGACGTTACTTACGGTATAGCTTTCGGTGACCTTGACTTCAAGGTCACTTTCGAGCCCACAACTGTGGAAATCGGACTATAGCTGAGATTCAGCTAAAGTCGTTCCAGGTCTATGGTTGTCCGGTTTGAGGGGTCGCTAAACATAAAACCTAAGTTTTCGGTCATTCATTAATAGCGTTTGTCGTGATAGACAAGAAGACACTTAAACAGATTTTTATATGTTTATTTGCGAATCATTGTTGTGCAGTGTAGCCGATGTGGCGTAGTTGGATAAAGCGTTGATTTCTTTTTTGGCACCAAATCAGCACGTCTACTTGTATCTGAAAAGGGAGTACGAGAACACATTACCAATTTTTTGTCTTCTTGGTGGTTGAAATTGCAGAGAGAACAGTAATCTTTTTAGACATTTCTCAGATGACTTATTATTCCAAGTGGTATCTAATTTTGGTCTAGTTCTTGTAATATCCAATCAAAATCAGTGAGATTGGTCTGATTGTTTAATCTATATATATATATATATATGTATCTCGACACTCAGACTTTTTCATCATTTGAGAAATGGATGTGGAACCGAAAGGATGTATCAATGCAACATTTGTTCGAAATCTTTCTATTCAAATAAACTCAACGTCTAGAACAAAGCGAACATTATCAAGCCATTTTATCAAACCATTTTAATTATTTTGTTGATGAAAAACATTACCAGTATTCAAAGGCATTAAAGGCAGCTATAAGAAGAAACGATGCATTCTTTGAAGCGCTTCCAGATGAGGTGGAGACTGATGAAAGCAGCGACGAAGAAAGTGTTGTGGATGAGGACAGTGAGTACACAAAAGTGAAACATATGAAGAAAAATACACTTATTTGACTAAATTTTATAATTAAAACTTTGTAAATCGAAAAATGTTGTAATAGTTTATTGATTTAAGCGCTGTGTATTTAAGTGTATTAATAAAACTATTTAATATATGTCTTGCTTTTTGATCTTTAAGCGCAGTTTCAACGTTCTTCACATATTCAACGTTCAGTTTATCCTTCATTAAAGAAAAAGCGCGGCCGATCAGATTGGTAGAAAAATAGTTGAAATCGGTCCAGTAGTTTTAAAGTTATGTTCGATTAAAAGTGTAAGGTAAATGACGTCATCCGTGACGTCATCAATGAAGCCATCAATGAAAATTTTCCTCAATACTAGGATGAAAAGATGGCTGAAATTGACCGAATAGTTTCAAAGACATAGGTTTAAAATTTTGAGTATATGACGTCATCAGTGACGTCATCCATAAATACTTGAGGTCTTCCTGAATACGATGGGGAAACGATGGTTGAAATTGACAGAGTAGTTTTAAAGATACACACTTTTAAAATTTTAAGCATATGCCGTCATCGATGACGTCCGAACGTGCCCCGATGGCGTGACGAAATCATGCATGTTCGAACGTGCTCGGATGGGATGATGAAAGTACATGACGAAATCATGCGTCATTTCGTCATTCACTTCTGGAAACTGTGCTCATGCCCCTAGGGGTTTGAAAACACAAACCGCCAAGTCTGAAAACTGTTTTCAATCCTACAATACAACGCTCGGTTTTTTTTACTACTTCCAAAAACTGTGCTCATACCCGCGCAGGTTTGAAAACACCTGAAAATGGGGTTTGAACACACCTGTTTTCAAACTCTACTTTTATATCTACTTGAAACGCATCCACATCTCTTTTGTTTTTGATTTTTATTTATGTATTGTACCAGGCGATTAAATTGGTAAGAAATCTCTGGAAAACATTTAGTCCTGACAGTAAGTGAAAATTGGAAGTACCTGGTATCACTTTTTAAATGAAAGATAAAGTTGAACACACAACAAATCGCTTCTTGGATAATGTGGATGTGGATGTCATAATAATCTTAGCGATCAGAAGTATCCATCTGTCTCTCTAAACATGCTAAGAAGGATATTAGGAGAAAAACAAAGAACTTTCTGATCAAGAATGACTTTTTATATTTTTCTTTCAATTTTGTTGAATTTAGTCAATAAAGTAGTTTGAGATAGTTTTATACAGTTTAATTGAGTCGATTTATTCACATGAACAAATATTATAAAACTACATTTACATACAAAAAAGTGGGGGAAGGGGGTAGTAAATATACTGGAGGGGAAGATAGCCTAGTATAGCTTACCCCCTCCCCCCGGGGCAGCTGCACAAGGGCGAGATAGCCTCTTATACCGCACTTTAGAGACCTTTAACCATCCCCCCGTCAAACCCCCCCCCCCCCGACTAAAACCCCCCGGCGGCCTAAACCCCCCGACCCAACCCCCCCCCCCCGTTCTCAAAGAAAATGTGTAATAATAATTTCAAAGCTAACATTTCAACTCTTCAACTACAAAAGTTGAATTCTCGAACTAGATTTTTTTTTGCTTAACGTACAAATGCCCTTGGTACAATATCTTTGGATTGCCTTTAGCAGATGTGATGTATTCCATGATGGTTTTTCACAGCAGTCTTTGTCATTTTATACGTTCCTGCAAACCTACTCCGGAACTTGGAGTCGATGAACTGGAGCTAATCTCTTTAGGACTTGTTAGTATTGAAGCTATTCACTAAATTACCCATTCAAGTGAATTACAATGGATATAAGTCACATCTATCGCAAGAGAAATTGTAATCTGTAAACTCAACTGATCTCGCAACCGGCAATGTGTACACAATCATCAGTCGTGAGAGCAATTGCAATTTCAAAAACTGAGTGCTTTCATCAATGGATGCATGGTTTCTTTGATAATGATGATCACTTCCTCCAGTGGTTCAAAAATTGCAATTTTAAACGCCGTGTGATCTCCTCAATGGGCATTTGAAGTGTTATTAACAACGTGGATGCATCGCAATTACAAAATATAAAAAAGACCTGAGAACCGGGGGGTTTTGGGTCAGGGGGGCTTTTGACGGGGGGGGGGGGGGTTAGGGCCGGGGGTTTCGGTCGGGGGGTTTGGGCCTAGACTCGTGCGCTACTTTCCATTTCACTCTTAACTTTGTAAAATACTTCAAAAGACATTACATTCTAGCTTGTTTTCATGCCACCAGAGTGAAAACTGTAACAAAATGTGAACTCACTTCTTCACATGTTTCATTTAGAAAGATTTCATTCTTAAAAGATAACAAAGTGAAAAACTGCAGATTCACTAAACGACCTGGGTACGACAACTTTAAGTAGAGTCTAGGCCTGGTTTAAACATCATTATCAGGTGTCTGTTTTTTATCACTTCATGTGCGTGAGGTCATCATTATCATGTACCTGTGTTCATCATTATCATGTGACTGTGTTTGTGATTATCATGTGTCTGTTTTCATCATTTTCTTGCATGTCATCATTATCATGTACCTGTGTTCATCATTATCATGTGAATGCGTTAATCATTATCTTTACCTGTGATCATCATTATCATGTGTCTGTGTTCATCACGCGCATGACGTCATAGGTGTGACTTGTGATTTTATGAAATATGTCGCTTAGTTGTGGTCTCCAAAAGATGAGTTCTTCCCGAATTGCTTTTCATCAAACCTTATATATCTATGTTTTGTCTTTCAAAGATAGTGAAACTGCCGCAGCGTATTTGCTAAATAGTGCTCTTTTGACATAGCTGTAAGGCAAATCACTCAATCAGTTTGAGACACAGTATCCTACAAAGACAATGACTTAGTTAGGTTAATCAGAAGGAATCCCAATATCTTCTATAATAACTATTTATAGAACGAATGAATGTCGCCATAGGAAAAACGGTATCCAAACAATATTACAAAACGTACCGCGATACAAAATTTTCAGCGATACCCATTTGCAAAGCCTGTCAATTAGAATGGATAAAATTATTACATTTTAGGAATTTTTAGTTTTTAGCTTCCACAAATGTGCCACGAATTCCCTTAAGACCACAGTCACAAGATGTCCGAAATAAATCTTACAAGATTTTATAAGGCCTTTGGTTTTCCTTGTTACATGAATATTTACATTGTACAGACTTCGAAGTAGGTGAATTGCAAAGCATTGTGAAAAAGATATTTTGCTTTTATATCATTTAATTTGTTTCCATGTGCTTCGTGTATTTGTGCTTGCCCTAACTAGCATAGAAAACATCAACAAACATAGCGTGGAAAACAATCCAGACCGATTTCAGCTAGATTAATACACATGTGAATAAAGAATAACGAAATTACTCGTAAAAACGAGCAAATCAAACACATGACGAAATTGGATTTCTCTAAATTTACCAAAAATAAGTCATGGGCGCAGGAGGAACGAGTCATGATCATCACAAAATATTCTACATTCAAAGTCCGTACAGACATTTAGCAAATACACTGATGGTCAGAATAGCACTCGCTCCTACAACCCCAGCCGAAAAAAAAATATTTTTTTTTGTTCAGTTACCACGACAAAAGCAATCGTTAATCAAAGAATTGATGTACAACTACAACCTGTAACCACAGGCAGCACACTAATTCTGTGGAGCTTACTTAAATCGTTCTGAAATCCTCCCATTAGGAATCGAAATAAATGAGAAAAATGGCCTGAAGACACACAACGGAACCAGGAGCCCGTTATTAAACCTAAATTCAAAGCAGGGGTTTTCCCCGCAAAATTCACTGACTGTTGTGTATTTTGATTTAACGAAACATGTCTTTCTTCATTCTAGCTAATCTGTTCTGGAACTGAAGGATAGTGAAATAAGAGGTGACCCAGATAAGGGAGTGGCTGGGTCACAGAGTACATTACACATTTCTACTGGCTTTAATTTAATGCTTTAACTATAACAAAAGATAGAACTTTATCGTTTTTATAATTTACCATAGATTCAAACATAATTTCATGATCCTTTTTTATCTTTATATAAAACCTGAACTAAGCCAATCTGGGTTAACATTTATACCTGTTGTAATGCGGTGTGAACTTAGCTCTATTGCAGTGAGGTCACAATGAGCTTGGATCGCAAACACATTGTAAAATTTCACAAAACGAGACGATATGAAAGTTAACTTCTTTTTTAAATACAATTTTACAGTGGAGAATTAGAGTGGGGGAAGAGAAAGTCTTCGTGATAACTAATTTCAAGAATATGCATTAACTACAGCTACTCTCTCCTTTTTTACTACAAAAGCTACTACTGATCGAGTCACATAATCAAACAGTCATTTCAGAGCGTTCGAGTTTGATTTCTTCGTCGATCTTAACAACAGTAATACACTCTATTTTAATTCGTATAGCTCCTTCTATTTTTGATGCTCGTCGCTGTCTTGCAGATCTTTTAACAACTGGTTTTTCTGGTAATGTAGCGGATTAGGTATCGTGTCGCGCTTGCTATTGGGGTTCGCGTGGTATTCCGATTGTGGATCTGTCGTTCTGTTAATTAAATGTTCTTCTATAAGGGCGTTGTTTCCTCAACAGTAACATTTCTATTTGAAGTAAGGATTTGGTCAACGTGTCTTCTCCATATGGCACCTTCTGATGTTTTCACGTGATACGATAGAGGTCTACTTGTTTTGATAATTTCTGCTGGTTGACATGGAGCATTTTGGTTCATTCTATAATCCTTAACAAGGACTGGTTGTCCTTCTTCGAAGCTTCTAAGATTTCTGTTGATTTCAATCGACTTGGCTTGACTCATTTGTACGTTTTCACTGATGCGATGGTTTGATCAAGTCCAGTCTAGTTCTTATTGCTCTGTTCATAGCCAGCATGCTCTGTGTTTCCCTGGTCATTGAGTGAGGGGGGTGGGGATGACGATGGTGCGATACTTGAATAAGAAGTTGCCGATTTTCTGGCGTAGCGATTTTGATGGCGGCATGCTTTTCATTGCTCGTTTCCAGCTGCCTATATAATTTTCTGCCTGTCCGTTGGTGGAAGGTTTGTACGGACTTCCCGTGACGCTTAGATCGCTTACGAAACGACTGGAATACCTCTGGCGTGAAGTATTTAGCATCGTCACTCACAATAACGTCAGGTACACCAAACCTGGCAAACAATGTTCGCAGTTTTGTTTTCAATAATCCCCTCAGAAGCTGTGGAGTGCATAATTTCATTTGGGCCACTTGCTGTACGCATTAATAGCAGCTAGGAACATTTTGTTTTCAAATGGTCCTGCGAAGTCGATATGTACTCTCATAAAGGGGCAGCTTGGCTCCACGAGTGAAGTTCGCTCTTCGGTGGCGATTTGTATTTCTGAAGGCACTGACCGCAAGATTTTGCCATTATTTCTATTTCCCTATCCACAGTACGAAACAAGAAATATGAAGTGCTATGGCTTTCATGCAAACGATTCCTGGGTGATTATCCTGCAATTCACTAAGCACCTGTTCACGTAATTTCGGTGGGAACACGACTCTGTTTGTCCAAAAGATGACTCCGCACTGCGTCGATAATTCAGTTCTCCTGGCGTAATATGGTGAAAACTCGTTTTCATCGTTGATCCATCTCCCGGTTTGAATATACGTAAACACTTTGCTGAGGAGGGATTCGTTTTCAGTGTGCTTGCGTATATCGTTTGAGTCAACTGGTATTGTTTCCAGTTGTTTTATCTCAAACACGCTCGCTGCATCGTGTTTCACTGTTTCAGCATTACTCTGTACTGGGAGATGTGATAATGCGTCACAATTGCCGTTTTGGTAAGTTTGGGTCATAGTGTGTCAGAACTCGGGCTGACGTCACTTCTCTGTTTGCAGCTTCAAATGTTTTTTTGTGCTTCTGTACCCAACGCCACTTGCTGTCCTTTGCCGTGAGCTCGTATAATGGCCTGAGCAATTTTGAGACATTTGGTATAAACCGGTGGTAATAATTCACTAGCCCTAGGAAGCTTCTCAGCCGCTTGACGTTCTGGGGCCTAGGTGCGTCGATTACGGCTATTATTTTCTTGTCGTCTTTGTGGAGGCCTTGTGCTGAGATTTTGTAACCACAAAAATCTCCTCCATGAAGAAAATACATTTCTCTGGGTTGACTTTTAAGCCATAATCTTCTAGTCTGGTCAATACTGCATCCAGATTGTGAGGAGTTCCTCATCTGTGGACCCAGTTACTATTATATCATCAACGATACACTTTGTTCCTGAAGTTCCACTCAAAATTTGATCAATGGGTTACTATTATATTATCAATGATACACTTTGATCCTGACGCTCCACTCAAAATTTGATCAATGGCTTTCTGCCACTTGGCACCGCTATCTGTAGTTCCATGCGGCAGCCTTTTCATTTGAAATAAACTTTTTCAGTGGATATCGTCACGTACTTTCTGTTTTCCTCATCACCGGCATACACAGAAATTGCTTGGCGCACATCGACTTTCGAGAACTTCGTCCAACCGGCGAAGGAAGCGAATATGTCCTCGACTTTTGAAAGTGGATATTGCTCAGCTTTCAGTGCAGGATTCAGCGTTGTTTTGAAATCACCACACATCCTGGCTGAGTTGCCCCGTTTAGGAACCACAACGATAGGACTTGCCTATTCAATAAAGCTGGCGAAAGAAATAATCCCTACGGCCTAATCCACAAACTTTGGATGTGAGCTTTCTTTAAGCGCGAACGTCGCCTTAATGTTTTTGAGTTGTCGACTTGAGTTGAAAGAGATGTCGACTTTCGAGGTTATCATGATCTTTGTGCCTTTACGCATTGTGCTGGGATTCGCCGCTGAATTGACTTCTTCTGCAATCTGGGTAGCCTTGATTTCTGCCTAGTCTAATTTTATCTTGCTTATCCAGTCTCTTCTCAGCAGAGGGTTTGCACTGTTTGACACCACTTGGACTGTTAACCTGTTTTGTATATGGCATACACGTCTATTTTCCAAACAGGTTTAATGAGTTGACCAGTGTAGGTTTTTAGCACTACAGAGCTGTTCTTCATTTTGACATCACTTAGCATTGAGTCATAAACAGTATACGGGATAATCTAGAGCAGATCCGGTATCTACTGATTTGCCATTTAGTTTTACATGTCAAAGTGATTTTTCTGTCTTCATTCACTCTCCCGTTCACTGAGTGCACTGTGGGGTTTAATGCATCACATGAGTCACTCGAATTGCTGTTATCTTCTTGTACTTGGTTAACTGGCCTTGGCTTTCGGTGCTTCTTCCTTTCATTGCTTTTTCTTTGGTCTATCCCTTCGACATTTATGAGTGTTGGTGTTTTGCTCACCACGTGCTCCGCTTCTTCGGGATCGGTCTTTGTTCTGCACGCTTTAGCGATGTGCCCATAACGATGGCACTGACGACACTATAATTCACTACACGGGCATTTGTCCTGTGTGTGTCTTGTTGACGGTTTCTTTGGCATTCCACTGTTTCCTTTCTTGACTTGCCTCTTCGAAGGCGGTCGCAATTTCGATACATATCTTGAAATCGTAATCGTCCTTTTAGTTTTTCTTGAATTTTTCTGTTTTTGAGTTCGACTATAAATCTATCCCTGACGTTTTCATTCAGCTTCATACCCGCAATTCATGCTTAATTGTTTGTCTTCTGCGACAAAATCAGCAATCGACTCATTTTCGTGGTGGAAACGCCCATGAAATCTATATCGCTCCGCCCTTTTTAATGGTTTGGAGACATAAGAGGTGACCCAGATAAGGGAGTGGCTAGGCCACAGTATTCATTACACTGACAAAAAAAGCTAAATCAGTACTCAACTAATTATATCGAAAACATGGAGAAACAATTACCTTCAGTTTTTTGGAGCACCATTGGACGTTTATGACGGCCATAGTCTGTTCTGCTATGGTCATAACGGTTCTATTGTCTATGACTCATCAAGGCACCAGCTGGCACTTCTCTGTAAGAAATGGATAGTCCTCGGAACGCAGCACTTCTCGTTCCCTTCTTTTCTTGTCACGGAGCCAGGACAACATAACAGAGGAGTGGTACTGGCCTGGGTCTGTGTAGGCCAATAGATCGCTGACAGTGAAACATACAGTCTGTGGTATACGTAAAATTAAAATTATCGAAGAAAAACAAAATGAATTGAGTCCCAGAGTGACAAAGAATGTAGTATTTTAATGCTGTTATTTCCTGCTCTCTGGGGTGTTGTCCTGAGCCTTGGAGAAGAAACTCTTCTACTTGAACTTGCCCCTGAGCTGAGAAGGGCCCTAACAGCAGCGCGATTTGGGAGGAGTGCACCAACCTGTTTAAGTATTTCAGACAAATTACGGCCAAACCTGAGTGTACTAATAACTTGTTGCACAGAATGGGGTCTGACTTCAAAATCTAACTAAAAATCCAGGGCGGAGCATGTTTATCACACACTGATAAGTTGACGCCTGTCATATAATATGAAATGGGTTGCTTTGAGAAACCTTTATTAAATTTGGGTATGAATGAAATGAAATGTAGCTATGAGAACGATACGCTCGATGATATACATCCGTGAGGGGTAGTATGGGTCTTTTCCAGACCTTCGTTTTCACCGTTTTCTTTCAGAACATGCCAATCCAGAGCATGGATTTCACTCGCGATGTTCATAAAATGGTAAATCATGTCATGGCATTTTTCGACGAAAGTACGTTTTCTACAAAATTATCTGCAAAAATACCATTTTTGGAAGGCCAAGGAGAAATCACACTGAGCTAAATTCGAGACCGAGAGATAAGGCAGAGATGCGTCTTTTTCCTGAGTCGTAACCCGTCGTCGTCTCCAGCCTGTATTTCAAATCAATCCTGCAGTTCTCTACTGGCCCTGCTTTAAAATGTTTTTATTTCTGAGAAAGAACAGTATATGGAAACCGAGACCACAGCAGAGTTGCCACATGAAGAAACAAACTAGTGAACAGTATATTTTAGCCTTCTTCCGGTGATGACTTGCAATATTTTCTCCATCACTCCCTCTCCAAGAAAGACGGTTATGGCCCCAGAGCTGTAAATAGTTGCGGACAGGAGTGAAAATAATCCCAGTGTGATTCAGGTGGGATCTTCTGGTAAAGGGATTTGCATGGTCTTCAAGGCTTTGCAACCTGCTAATAGTGTCTAGTACTCTCTGTAACACCTGAAGCACTAGTGGTTATGAGCGGAATGCATACAACACTTCAACGTTCGGCCCCGAGCAGGTCAATACATCGCCAATGAGCAAACGCATATAATTGCGAAGTAAACAAATAACACATTCATTCTCAAGGGAAGGGAATGAAGTGGTATACCTTCGTATGGAGTTTAGCTATATTCTGTCACTTACAGCAGATTAAAGCGACCGTAGGTATATATGTCGGTGAACATATTCTAGGGAAGCCAATGAATAAACTCATATAATTTCAAAGTAAACGCAAAGCACATTCATTCTCATCATATCAAGGAAAAAGCATATGATGATGATTTGCTGTTGTTAAGACGTTTCAACCGATCCCGGTTTAGGGGACATCTTTGACTTTACTTAACTATCTTGACCTTGTTGGCCCATTGTTCTCCCCAGATTTCGCCAAACTGCTCTGTTGTTGGATTTTCTTTCTGTCATACTTATCGGTAGCAACGTATCCTACTTGACCTGGTTTTTCCATCTTTTTGGGTTGTCTTTGTTTTGGTCTCGGATTGCCAAAATCTTGACGGTAGTGCTGTGATACAATGCTGCTTTGGTGGTTTTCTTGCAACATGCAAAACCCATTTTAATATTTTATTAGTGACCCTTTCGGTGATGTCGTCTCTTTATGTCAAGCAGTTGACGTAGTTTTGTGTGCTCATTCTGCCCTTCAAAGTGATTTCTTCTATTGCTTGGAGACAGTTCAAACGTTTTGAGTTTTCGTACGTCTTCGACTACAGGCGTCCAAGTATCTGAGGTATAAAGAGCAATGGGGAGAATCAGACTATCAGCTTGGTAGTGTAGTTTGTGTCTTCTGTTTATTGACCTCTGTGCCCAGAGAAGATTTTCCAAGTGTTCAAATGCAGTTGAAGCAAGGAAATTCTTCGTTTTACATGGGTGCAGTCTGGTACTATACTGCCAGTCCATTTTTAATTTTTTGTCGGATGCTGTTATGATTTTACATTTTGCTTCATGCTTCATGTATCCCGTTTTTTGTATGCAGCTCCTAGTCGGCAGTCATAGTAGTGTGGTATCTTCTGGGTCTGTGATATCTCAGTAGAGGTTGTCGCTAAGGTAGAAATTGTTATCTGGTGATTTTATTTGTGTCATAATAAACTCAGGAAGATATTAAACATGTTGGCGATAGCAGACGCCCTTGACGTACCCTTACTCAAACTCTGCGCCATTCTGTTAGTTGCCCATTTCTTAGAACAGTGCATTCTGTGTACAGATAAAGAAACTATTGCATCTAAAACTGTTGTGAAGATTACTTTCCATTTTTCCTGGCCTCATAGAATGCGGCCTTGAAACCAAAAAAAACAGAAGTGTAGCAGCACTGTATGCTGCTTCGCCTTCTCCATTATTTGTCGTACAAATGCGTCTGCTTTCCTATTGCTTGTCTAAGACTAACTGTCTTTCTTGCAGTGAGTTTTGTTCGTTCTTTCATTCTGTTTAGGAGGATTTTGCTAAGTTTGCCCGCGATCGATAACAATGAAATTGCACTCTAGTTGGCTGGGTCGGTATTATTTGTTCCTATCTTTTTGTGAATGGGTGTTGCTATCATTTTGCATCGGTCTTTCGAAGTTTGCTCCGATGTCCAAACTTTGTTGATAATGTTATGCACCATCAGAATCCTTGGGTTACCACCTGCTCAGGTCTCAGGTCAACAATAATCTGTGGTATTGCAACTTTGCTGCTGATTAGGGCATTTTGTTAAATGAGAACAATACTGAAATACAAAACGCTACCTGGCCCGCTGAAAGTCTCCGTCATTGGCACTCTTTACGCACACACGTTGAATCCTGAAAACCCGAGAAGAGTGGGTAAAAATACGGAGATTTATATTCTATATATGTCGGACCAAGACGCATGGTGGTAAATCAAAGCTTCAGAATGTTACAACATGCATCACAGATTCCTGAACGTGGCGGATTTGGCGGAACGTTTGTGACAATGTTGGTCAATCCAGGCCTATATGGCTCATAAGAAGGCTCATGTAACAATGTAACACATGCAAATCATATGTTCTGAATGTAGCATTGAATAATTAAACGTTTAAATGTAGCTTAATGTGTACGTGTTCTTTTTAAATGGATGTTATCTTTGCAGATAGCCATGTGCTTTATACATTCAAGAGAATTTACTGGATAAAATATAGTAAAGAGCGAGTGAGATTATTGCCTTTGTTCGTCTTCCTGTACAATTGCTACCGTAACACAAGTGTTTGATGAAATCACATTCACATTGAAATCCGCCCCCGTTGACAACTGGGACTGGTGATTCAATTAAATAAATGAGACAATATCCGAATGTAGATCTGTGCAACCTTTGTGTTCCTGCTGTTACTTACAGTGCTGATTCGCAGTTACCCAACACTTCACAAACAGTGACTGCCTTACACTAGCCTTCTAGAAGCGATTGAACCTTGAATAACCGAGTAGGGTTACTCCACTGTTTACTGCAGTGCAACAACCCCGGGTACTGATTATCGGAGTTTAGATGTTGGTCTGAGGTGCCTTCATAGCTTCACTATCACGTGAGAATTCGGTGCTGAAATGTGGCTAGAATGTTCTTGTCAGCAAATAAGGACATGCATTAGTGGGCAATTGCCCTCTTTGTCTTTGCAACACTCTGTTTATTGCTTAATTCTCTAACTTTTTTATTAGGCCATGTCGCTTTCAAGGTCCTTTATCTTTTGCTCAAGTAGCTTGTTCTTTTATCTTTGTCCTTCTTCGTATTTGGCTCTTTGTATTTTAGCATTTGATCTTTGCATTGTAGTCGCCTAGAATTATAGATACTTTATTATTTAGTGCCGTATCGATTGTGGATGAATTAAACAGTAAAATTCATTACGGTCTGTGTCACTGAACTATATCCCGTAGCATATGTTCCAAACACTGTTATCCTTGAATTTTATGCCTCCATTGTTATGTATACTAGTCTTGGGGAGACTATTTCAAATGATGTCATACTATTAGCCTATCCCTTCTCCACTATCATAGCTATTCTTTGTTGTTTGATACCGTCTTTAGCGTAAGTATTTATTTTAGGGAATACATTTTTCAAACATTTCTGGCATGTTTAACATAGTTGATGTTCGTATCTCTGGATTATAACTCTAACGTATTCGCACCTCAGGTGAAGTCTACACCCGGTGGCTGTTGTGAAATTTACGTGCAATCACCAAAGTAAATATTAGGTATTTTGATATTTTGCTTGAATTTCGGGTTGAGATAAGTTCCAAATAGATATTAAATGTACCTAGATTGAATGTTTTTAACAGGAAGGGTGCTGGAAACACACAGTTCTAATTAGAATGTAGTGCAATATTTCATAATCAGTGGGTGTTTAACATTTAAAAATATTGATTTACATGTTATCATAATGTATATCTGTTCTTCAGATTACAGGAGAAGACACTCTATCATGACATCGATACACTCAGATCTAGCAACAATAATCTGTGGTATTGCAACTTTTCTGCTGGTTAGAGCTTTTTTGAAAATGAGAACAACGCCGAAATACAAAACGCCACCTGGCCCGCTGAAACTCCCCGTCATTGGCACTCTTTACGCACACACGTTGAATCCTGAAAGCCTGAGAAGAGTAGGTAAAAAATACGGAGATATATATTCTATATATGTCGGCCCAAGACACATGGTGGTAATTCAAAGCTTCAGAATGTTACAACAAGCATCAAAGATTCCTGAACTTAGCAACAGAGGATTTGGCAGATCTTTTGTGACAAGGTTAGTCAATCCAGGCCTAAATGGTGTGTTGCTCTCTGATTATAACAGAGCTAAGCAGGCGCGATCTACGTGCCTGTCCATATTTCGAGAAATGGGTGTCGGTCGAGCAGTCATGGAGACAAAAGTTCTTGAAATTGTGCAGGAACTCATGACTTCATTCGCAGCAACCAATCAGGAGGCATTTGATCCAACAAAACTATTGGAATCATCGGTGACAAAAATTATCCTATTCACAACTGTTAATAAGAAACCGACTGAAAACGATGAAGATTTTCGTGCATTTATGAACGGACTTAATTCACGCATGACGGCTGTGTTAGGCACATTTATCGTAAATCAACTCCCCCTTTTACGTCATCTACCCCCTTTCAAGGGAATCTACAGCAAATACGTAGATGGGAGCTTTGAAATGAAAAGACACATAACAAAATGGGTAGAAGAACATATTAAGGACCACCAGACGGGAGAAAATGATGATTTTACAGAGCTATATCTGGAAAAAGACAGCAACTTTCAACGCAATACACCAGACGAATTTGACCGTCAACAGCTGGTTTTTTTATTGCGCGACTTGCTTTTGGCTGGATCTGATACAACCACAACAGGTTTACGTTGGATTCTCTTATGCCTAGCCAATAGGCCTCATATCCAAGAGAAACTGAAAGAAGAGATTCATACAGTTATAGGCAGAGACAGTACTGTGAAGTACCAAGATAAAATCCGCCTTCCTTATCTGGAAGCTTTTATCGCAGAGATACAGCGTTTTTTCTCCATTGTTCCTTTGGGACTCCCACATGGGGCTAGTGAAGATGTTGAGCTCTTCGGATTTGATATCCCCAAATCGTCATTGTTATTCTTCAATCTACATGCTATACATCGAGACGAAAGGCTGTGGGAGAACCTAATTGCTTCAAGCCAGAGCGTTTCCTAGATGACGAGAACGGAAAATATAAAGAAGTACCTCATCTCGTTCCATTTATGCTGGGGAAGAGATCGTGCCTTGGTGAAATGCTTGCTCGACAAGAATTATTTCTTTTTACAGCAAATTTGATTCGATGCTTTAAGATTTTGCCACCAGAGAACGTGTGTTCCTTAGATGAGGATGGAATAATTGGAGTTGTTTATCGCCCAAAGAGGTTTAAAGTCCGCATTATTCCTTTATAGGGTGGTTGGAATAAGTGCTAGGTGAAAAATTATGCCGCTGATTATTTTTTTCAATGCAAAATTGTCCATTTTGTCAATATTTAATCACTGGTCATCGGACCATCACGTAAAATGGAAGGCCAATCAAATTCCATGGTCAGTTGTTTTTCTGAGAATGCTCTTTATTTTCGCAGGCTGCCCTCTCAGTGTTGTCAAAACACACCAAAATAAGAAAAAAATCATTGATTGGACACGAATAGAGTTTGCCCGTTACATAACGACTACATTGGGCACTACTTCTGTTAATCGAAAACCTAGACCTACTGAAATCTATCTATTGCTGTTAATACGGACGCAAAAATGCAGTTTTAGAACTGCAGTTCAAAACAGCTGCATTTTCGAACACTATAATTATACAAAACCATTTAACATTCCTAGTTGCAAATGAATTATGGGGATCGAGCAGGTCCACTGTAATATACAACCATACATTCGCCTAAAGAGGGATTCTTCAAGCAAAAAGTGCTAAAATACAGTGGAACAATACATAAATATCAACCGTTCCTGTTGTAATTATGTCAAAAATAAAACAAATGGTAAAAGTAACGATGTAATCTCTATGTTAGATAATGATGTCTCAGGCATTAAGTATGCATGCTACAGAGCTACGTTTTAGAACATGTTTACTGTGTAGGTACTTAAAGAATCTGTCCTGTCCGATAACTTTAAAAAACTTTGATCACTCCCTCCCTTACCCCGCTCCTCCTCCACATATAAAAAATCTGTGAGTTTATTAAAATTTCCTTTGCACCCCAACCAACAAAAATCCCAAAATAAAGTTTTCATGATTTCTTCCCTCTCTTTTTGTCACGATATGCGATGTGACAGTTAATTATGGATGAATACGCCTAGGTAAAATTGGATTGTAGTTATGGAGCGAATCGACGATCGTTACTGGTTCTTAATCCGTAATGAGTTTTGATGTGGCGCTATATTCTGGAAAGTGCCATAAAACCCATTAGAAAGCAAGATCAGAGAATAAAATTTATTTTTCAACACTTTAACATTTATTATGTTCTACTTATGTGCCAAAAACTCACACTTACCGAGAATAAAAAATTTCCGACACGCTTGGAACTCTCCTAGTGAATCACTTCTTTGGAATTTATCCCATTTTACTGTTTTTTATTAAAGAACTTTCAAAAACTACAAATTAATATGTACACAATGTTGGCGCGAAAAATCAATTGCTATCGATCTACTATTAGGGATCCGACATTATTTAAAAATTAAGATATTATGTTCATACACCTGTAGACGTTTCATTGTGAATATATCTTTCCTGTAGATTTTCCACACTGCGGTGAAACTCTTTTTGTATAAATTAAATACCTTTAAAATGTTATCTTTATTGAGCTTATTTAATGCCAAAATCTACATTATTTAACTAGAATTTGTCTGATACAGATATATGTCTTCCAACAATAGGCAGGAACAATCTCTCATAGCCTTCGTCCTCGATTTGGTCTTTTGTTCGATTGGTCGATTTTCGAAGTGACCTGTAATTTGTAACATTTCGGTAAGCGATAACACGATAACTCCGTGCAAACACAATTCCACAAACAATCTTTCCCTTCTCCGACCTGATATATAGGTCTTATACCTCAAAATTAACCTTTTATGGGATTGAGTTGGGTCTTTTCTACACAACGCAAAATTAATACAGTTTAATGATATATTCGTAAAGAAAATGTAAAATCTTAATCCAAGAACACTGCTCAGCCAGACCAAAATTAGCCATTACAGACACAATCATTATCTCTTCTGCATGTTTTAATGAGTGTTCCTGTTTTGTTTTTGCCAATCAAAAAATATCTACTATTGTTTGACTGCAAAAATGATGTGGTTGCTGTTAATTGCAATTACATTCTGGTGATAACTGAAGTGAGTGGATAATATCTAGGCGAGTTTTGTTGGTTTATGGAGGCGTAAGTTTATTGCAATTACTCATAGCTTTATCGCATCTGGGAAATAATTATTATCATATGTAGAACGCAGTTTGATCAGAATTATTCCTTCTCAGGAAAAGTTTAAACTACGGTGTGAAATTTGTTGAATGTACATTTGAAGGACTGAGCCATACATATCTGCAGAGCTAGTGCTGCCATTCAGGTTTGTCAATGAATAATGTTCACATTGATTATCAAGTTCATTGCCAAGTGAGGGCACCATAGTGAGTATCAGTAAAGGAAGGGTCATGGCAACAAGTCCAGGCCTCGACGGATGCCTCAGCTGCTGTGTTTTGACGATAATAAAATTACACCAGACGATAACAAAACATGAGTAGTATTAGCTATTCCAACAGCAAACAATGTTTTCTCACATAGGGAGCCAGTATTTGCTTTCTACAGTGTATTGTTCGAAGTAAGAAAAATGAATGAGGGCCATTGGTAGTAACATAAAGTTAAAGTTGGTTGGTTAGTTTCTCTGGTGTCTAATCCAAATGGCCACCGGGCAAATGACCGGCGGACTTCTCGCAACTGGACACCCGGCCACCACATTACATCAATGGAAACAAGGAGAAGCGGGTACCAAACAATATTTTGAAAAATATGTTTTCATGTACATATATATATATACTGCTATATACACTTCTAAGAAATTGATTTAAAAGAACCAGAATTAAACACAAAGAACAGCGTACTAAGTACACAAAAACTTAACACAAACTTGTCATTTAATGTACGGGTTTGAAATTTGAGCAAATTACTGCGCTCTTTAAATTATAGGGTTAAGGCTGAATCCGAGTCCTTATTATTCTTGCCAAACTGAAGCCAATAAAATCGGATTAGGATTTATGCTGTATTTTTGTAAGCTCTATGTACGGCCTGACGATGTTCTTACAGCTGTGGTAAAAAGACTAAACAGGAAGTTGTTATTAATCTATTCATTGATTAAGAAATGTTTGTTTGATGTCACCGTTGACCATTGTCAATGGCGGGCAGTTTGACTGGCGTCCACTTGAGCGGTGGCCACTTATCCGCGGCCATTTATCTTAAACCCAGTTTTTCTGTCAGTTCGGAATGTTTGAATTTATTCGGCTGTACATTTTTTCAGATAAAAGAACTTTTCGAATTGCCAAGCTTAAGTGATCGTTAAAGCTATATTCTTACTATAAAGTAATATTCTTTAAAAAAAAAACGAATTATAGCAACAGTGTTTCTGAATTAAGCAGCTTTTATGGTGGTGCCTTTATCCTTTCCGGTCTTCTACGAAACATCCCTATAGCTTTGAAAACAAAGAACTCCCCCCGTTTAGTTTCATGAGCTGAGTAGTTATCAATGGCAATAATAAATGTCTGACTTCGCTTAAACGAAGCAAAGTACCCCTCTAGTTTGATGGCTGAAATAAGGGTGTTTTGTAAATTTTATAAAGTGTTAAAGCAGTGTTCTGCACAGACATATTAAATGCAGTTTCTCCTCTCTAATAAATCGCGATTTGTATATAAACATAAATATGTTGCAAGGCGCTGATCCATAATAACTGAAGAGGTCTTTAGTCTTCATCAACATCTGAAATTAATGATTCATATTTCAACCAAATGGGAAGTTATATTAACTTTGGTTCATAAGAAGATTCATGTAACAATGTAATGTAGAGGGTATAGCAAATCATATGTTCTGAATGTCATATTGAATAATTAAGCATTTAAATGTAGTTTAATGTCTTCGCATCCCCTTTAAATGGATGTTATATTTACATACAACCGTGTGCTTTATACATACAAGGGAATTTAGTTTAGTCGATAAATAAAGAGCGCTTCTGAAATCATTGCCTTTGCTTTTATTTCTGTCAAAGTACGACCGTAACACAAGCGTTTAATGAAGTCACGTTCCCACACTGAAACCCGTGAGCGGTGACAACTTGGACTGGTGATTTAGTTAAAGAAATGAAGCCATATCCAAATGTAAATCGGTGCAACCTTTGTGTTCCTGCTGTTATTGACAGTGCTGACTCGTAGTTACTGAACAGTTCATGAACAGTGACTGCCTTACACTAGCCTTCAAGAAGCGCTTGAACCTTGAATAACTGAGTAGGGTTACTCCACTAATTAGGGCAGTGAAATAACTCCGGGTGAGGGTTTACTTCAATTTTAGACGTGTGTTGAGTTTGTCAATGATGCATTATTTAGCACTAGAAAGAAAGAAAGAAAGAAAAACAAAGCAACATGAACGAATACATGTGTCCTGTAGCAATGAAACTATGCCACAAAATTTTTTTCAGTAAAAAGGTGTGTAAAATCTGAGATCGTGTATTTGCTTGCCGTACACGAACCAATGATGTACAGATATTTCTCGACCTATAATATAACAGCAGCCCATGCAATAAATTATGTTGACAGCCCTAAAAATGTCAAAACCTAAGCCTGTTTCTAAAACATTCAAAGCACAATCGTTTCAATTTAGAAAAGGCGATTTTGTTAGAATTACTTCAATAATTATTCACAATGAGCAAGTCATTGAACGTTTTTACCCGACAAAGAATAGTAGATAAATCATCTGACGATGATTCAAAATTGAAAAAAGTGTTTCAACTCATGTCTACGTTAAATTGAGAGGATAGCCTAAAAATTGAACAGCTGGATGAAAGAAACAGATGCTCAACAGATGATGATAAGGTGTCAGTGGCGAAAACAGAAGACGCTAGGGTCATAAAGCACAAAAACAAGACATATCAAATACATACAAAATATCGAACGCCTGATACAGGATACCCAGAATGGTAGAATGCAGAGTCACAAGGGTAGTGGCAATACCAAAACAGATGACGCCAGGGTCATAAAGCATGAAAACAAAGGCCCTTAATTGTCTAAAAGGGACAGAAGCATACAAACTATCAAAGAAGCAAAGACAAAAAATTATCCGAAATCAGCAGCAGCAAGCCTCGCAACAGCAGCGGCAGCAGCAAGTGTTACTGCAGGAACAGCAGCAGCAGCCTCTACACCAAGACGGATTTCAAGCAATGTCTGACCAGCCAAATATGGTTAAATTGAAACATCCTGTTACGAAGTCGATTGATGGCCCTACGGCCAGTGAAAAATCCAAGTAGACTTAAAGAATGTTACAAATATCGTTGTGAGGGCACTTTAGCATATGATTTGCTAGACGGTATTTTGAGCAAATGATTCGTCATAACTATCGCATATCAAATTACCCTTTTGCCTGAAGGATTCGCGACACATCTCATAAACCTGTTCGTACACATTTATAATTCCTTGCTACATTAATTGCCATACTATTTTGCCGTTTCTCTATTAGTTGTTTATATTGTTATGTGACCAGCAAACGAATAGTAAAACTACTATGGAAACGCTAATAATTGCATAAATAATCTACAATAAATCTGCCTTGTTGTGTTATCAATCTATAAACAAGTAACAAAAGTGATATAATTACTGAAACTAATTTTTAGATTATAATATTACACAATTTGGTACCTGCTCGGTCGGTATAAAATGTAGGGTAAAGAACAGTTTCAGTATTTCTTTCCAGCCTACAACAAAAAGAAAACATCATTTAAACATATGATAAAAATTGCAGCAGCAATATCTTTTCCAATGCATGACAAGTATTATTCAATTTCAACATAGCATGCATGCAAGATAGAGCGTGTTGCTAAAATTAAATACTGATACTTTAAAATCTAGTAATCTTGATATGTACAGAGTAAAAACAACTTCACAAATCAAGATCAGTAGCCAATTTTAACTGGCCCAGCAAATGGCACTATTTCAAACATCAAGACATAAAGTATATCTTCGTTTGGTGCATGGCATCAGGTAACAAAAATAATGTGTTGTAATTGCGTTTATGGTGACTAAGACAAGGAATAAAGATTTTTGTAACACATTCAGAATCAGCGTAATTTATGTAAATGTTACTGGTCTAACCATAACAAATCGCTATCCGACAAAATGTACATAATGGTATGGTCTATTTTGTCTACTAATGTACCATGTCCAATAATTATCACAGCCTGCTTAATAATGATAGCTTAATAATGATAGCAATTAGCAAGTATTTGATGTGACGGAATTAGTATCAGATTTTGTGATTCCTTTTAGCAGGGCATTTGTGAATTTATTGGAAAAATCTAGTAACGATTTTTCTACTCGTAATTAACCGCGATAGTGTTCACAAGTTGTTTTTAGCTGTATTAATTGGTTCGCAAAAAGTTTATGTAACGGTATGAAACCTTTGGAACATTGTCAAATATGTTGTTTTACAGATGCTAAAGGTTTACTTTGAATTTGCTTAAGTCCACTTTAAGTTGGGTTCCCTTCCGGTTTTAACCTTTCACGCAGAATAATAACAAACTTTTTGTAGCAGTAGAACTAACCTACCCCGCTATCCATCCATCGACCAATCAAAACGAGGGAATCCTCTGGTATTTCGCCATAACTAACAATGGGCATTGCCTTTAAGCGTGTGTTTGAAAACACACACCATTCTGTGTGCTCCAATTTTTCACTGGGAACTAGTGGAAAGGGGCGAATTTGCTTTTTATTTAATTTATTTAACGAATAAAGAACTACTTTATCATTCCCTGGAAGTTGGATAAATTTGGTTGGAGCTAAAGCAAAATCCAGCACCTGTAACTTCGGTCTGGCAGAAGTTGAGTTTACATGTAGCGGTGACATGTCGATCGTTCCGAGAAGCGTGCCTCTTTTCTCCACCAGAAGCTGCAAGATCGAATATTACACTTACTGGTTCGAGCACACACCCTCAGGAGTTGTTTTGAGTCTTTACAGTCCGCATTGCCTGCATAGACTCTAAGCTTTACACAGTTGACTGTGCCATAGAAGGAATGGCCGGTTTTGCTGAAGCTTGCACTCCTAAAGGACTTTTTTGCTATCTTGTATCTGCAAGTTTTGAATGATAGAATTTTGTCCGGACGAAGAAGCCCGTTTCGAGGCGTTTTTCAGCTTGTGGCACTGTTGGGCCATAATCCCGTTTACGGACCTCGCAACGGACAAAGTCCAATCATGGGCCCCTTCTTGGGTCCCTAGAAACCGTCCCTTATGCCCATAGGGTACCGTGATCCCCCCATGCTGGTTACTACCGGTGGACTTGTGGGAACTCCGTTTCATGTTATCACATGGGATGACGTACCCATATGATTTATGGGAACATTTGACTATGGGACTCATGAGAACATGAGTCCATGTGAGACCTTGGGGCCTATGAGAACATAGGCCCATGTCGGTACATCGGACTATGGGACCTATGGGATCATGGTCCCATATGGGAACATGTTCTAAAAATGTAGTTTGTTTCTGCCAAAAATCGTCTTAACTGTTAAGATTTTAGATGATTTAATCTATTTAGGTCACTGCATATTACTTGGAGCGATAGCCGAAGTGTTTATTTAGATATTGCCTTGTGTTTACAGTCGCAGTTACCAGTTACCTACACATGGAAAAAAGTGAAAACTAACAGGTCACGTGACTGATGATTGACAGGTCACGTGACTAATGACGTCATGATGATTGACAGGTGACTTAGGGTTATGCCTCCTAGGGGGAGGGGGGGGGTCTGATGACGTCACTTCCTGTGCTGGAGCTGTCGTTTTCCAACTACTCACTGCTCTGTTTCATTCAACTCGGGCAAGGCCCAGTAGCAAAACTTCCAAGAGATATCGGCTAAAACCCTGGTGCCGCTTGTAAATTTCATAAAATCATATGCTGAGGTCAAATTTCTAATCTTTGTAAGTACATTAAACTGAAACTCACCCACATATTTCGTCCAAATACAAGAAGTCTAGAATGGATATCTGGCTTGAACAAGAAAATACAATTAAGTTAACAGATCAAATAAACAAATCACAGATATTTTTGTAGGGCTGGGGGTATTTTTTTCGAAACTGCTACATTCTTTGATTGTAATTACATTGGGGATGGGAGGTGTGAGTACGTTTGCAGATGCCATGTATATTTGTTTCTTTTATTGAAACTGCTGTTTGCTTTAACATTGAAAAATGACTAAAGATGTGGAAAATTGATTTTATACGGAAATTTCTTGAAACAGAATCCCTTTAGTTTATACAACTCTAAAGCCTGGTATTTTTATTTGAATGCAGTGGTGACAGGATGGTTGGAGCTAGGGACCAGAACTGTTTTTTTTGTCTTTGTCTTTTATGAGTTAGACCTTGGTTTGTGATGACGTATGTAACGAGATAGGAAGTGTTGAGAATGGGCTCGTGAGGGAATTTTGGCACAGTGATAGAGGGTGATGAGATGTCGTCAAATCCGCAAATTTTTTTACCTTTGACAGGTCAAATTGAGATCAAAGTATTTTTTACCTCAAAGTGGTTTCCAGAAAACTCCTCCTACAGGATTTGTCGTAGAAAAACGGCATTTGGCAGAGACATAGAGGGTGATGAGTTGTCGTCGAATCCGCATAATTTTTAAGCCTTGAACCTCAGAGCTCTAGGTCAAAGTGAGGTCAAAATAAACGCCTATTAATCACGAAAAGGAGCCATAAAAATGCTAAAATCTCAGTTTGAACAAATAAAACGTACTCAGTAGGGGGTAAGCTTTCATCACGAATCTTGACCTTGAGGGTCAAGGTCAAAGGTCACGTGACCTCACGTGCCGTTAACGACAGACCGACTTATCCCGAAAACGGCTCGAAATAGAGCGATTTTGACGAGCCTTTGAAGCTGACTATTATATCGAAAACGGTTAGAGATAGAGCGATACTGAGCTCATTTTCGACCCTTTGCGCCTAAACAACGTTACAAAAGAGGTACCTCGGTGACCTTGAACTTCTGGGTCACGGTCAAGGTCAAAAACCGGAAGGTGACTATTGTCTCAAAAACGCTTAGAGATAAAGCGATTTTGAGCTTATTTTCGACCCTTAGGCTGTAAACAACGTTATATAAGATGTGCCTGGGTGACCTTGACCTTCCAGATCATGGTCAAGGTCAAAAACCGGAAGTTGATTATTATCTCGAAAAAGGTTTGAGATAGAGCGATTTTAAGCTCATTTTAGACCCTTCGGGCGTAAACAACGTTACATAAAAGGTACCTCGGCGACCTTGATCTACTGGGTCACGGTCGAGGTCAATATCGGAAGTTGATTGTTATCTCGAAAACGGTTTGAGCACATAAAACGTACTCTGTAGGGGTAAATTTTCATCACGCATTTTGACCTTGAGGGTCAAGGTCAAAGTCAGGTGACCTCAAATGTCGTTAACGACAGGCCGACTTATCTCGAAAACGGTTAGAGATAGAGCGATATTTAGCTCATTTTTGACCCTTTGGGCCTAAACAACGTTACATAAAAGGTACCTCGGTGACCTTGATCTTCTGGGTCACGGTCAAGGTCAAACACCGGAAGATGACTATTATCTCGAAAACGGTTAGGGATAGAGCGATTTTGGGCTCATTTTTTACCCTTGAGCCTGAACAACGTCGCATAAGAGATACCTCGGTGACCTTGAGCTTCTGGGTCACGAGCAGGGTAAAAAACCAGAAGTTAACTATTATCTTGAAAACGGTTAGAGATAAAGCGATTTTGAGCTCATTTTCGACTCTTCGCGCGTAAACAACGTTACATAAGAGGTACCTCAGTGACCTTGACCTTCTGGGTCACGGTCAAGGTAGAAAACCGGAAGTTGACTATTATCTCGAAAACGGTTAGAAAGCTGAATTTGATTATTTGTACCCAAAAGAGATAACATTATATTTACTTCGATGTCCTCGGTCAAGATAATAATCCGGAAGCTGATAATTATGTCGAAACACTGAAAAATGTGTCTGACCAGACAGAGTTTGAGCTCATTTTTGATCCTTAGAGATAGAAGCTGACCCTTATCTCGTAGGGCTTACAGTAGAGACAGAGTGATTTTGATTTTATTTTGGACCCTTTGGGCCTAAAAGGCCTAAAGGACGTCATATAAGATTAACCTCGGTGACTTTGACCTCTTCCGTCATGTTCATGGTCAAAAACCGGAAGTTGGCCATTATCTCGAAAATGGTTAGAGATGGAGCGATTTTTTGAGCTTATTTTGGACCCTTTGGGCCTAAAAGATCTTATATAAGAGGTACCTCGGTGACTTCACCTCCTTCGTCATGGTCAAGGTCAAAAACATTAAGTTGACCATTATCTCGAAAACGGTTAGAAAACTGAATTTGATTATTCGTACCCAAAAAGATTATATTATATTTACTTCGATGTTCTCGTTCAAGATAATAATCCGGAATCTGATAATTATGTCGAAACACTGAAAAATGTGTCTCATCAGACAGATCTTTGCAAGTGGGTGTCATTTCGCTACGTGCAGCGAAATTCGGTATTGTTTTCTACTGGTTTGAATGATGTAAGTTGGGCGTATATTTTTTTCTAGTTTTTAATTCCTTCATATTCGCACACAAAATATTAGATTTTTCTGACGTCCTAGCTTCTCGTTTTTAGTTTGTTTGTTTTTTTGCTTTTTTTTGTTTTTTTGTTTGTTTTTTTTTGTTTGTTTGTTGTTTTGTTTTGTTTTTTTTTTGCATAAAACAACACTGAAGTTTAAGGCCTGATCCAGGTCGAGCGACAAAATGGTAACGTGTACACCTATAAGTAGCCCAGCTCAAGCACTTGACACTTGATGGCGCTACCTTGCTTTATGCCTCCATAACATGGCGCTACTTTGCTGTGAGTGCATGCCCCCACTCTGCCCTCTGGTGGCGAGGTGGGGCAGCACCTCCACCCTCCCCTCCCATTGCTGGTTGGTGGCCAGTGCGTCTTAGCTTTCCCCACCGTGGCTGTTCAATATGTGAAGAGCGCGTGCTTATGTGTTCGCCCTGCCTGTTCAGATGGGTTTGCACCCCCCCCCCCCCCTCATGATGCCGTCACCACGCAGATGAAAGAAGTAGAGGAAACAATATCATGTCACCCTTGAATGAGAATCCGAGTAAAGAGAATGTTCTCTTGAGAAAAGGTTGGTTTTGGTTTTGGGGATTGTTCTGTATGTCAGAACTGGAGAGTGAGGAATGTGTGTACCATTTGCAATTCTATGTACACTTATACAGTTATTTCTTTATTTCTGGATATTAACATTTATGTCTATGCAACCGACTTTTTATTCGAGCTTCGTTTATCAAACAGGTTAAATATCACAGCTATTTTACTCTGTTCGTGATATATAGAATTATCCACTCTAGTCCGTTATAGCTAGGTCCCAGATAGCAGTCCCACATGGGGACTGTGCATAATATATGTGGGTATTCCCACGTACCCACGCATAAATAATGTGTGTTTTGTGGGGAAATTCCCATGTAGTTACGTGGGATTAAGGAGAGTTTGAGACTCTTTCCGATGTGTATTATGCGAATGTGAACCCATGTATTTTATACGCATATATTTCCATGCATTTTATATGTGGGAATTCCCACGCATATTAAGCATGGAATTTAAAAGGAACGACCCACCCTAAGCATACACGATAACTCCATCGAATTCACAGATATGAACCTTTATAACTATAGTGCGGTTATAAAAAAAGTACTCCTTCAAAGAATTTTAAGCATAAAAATTTTAGTGAAATTCGTATTTCCATGTCTAACTTTCTATTATACTTAGAAAAAAGGCAGCCCTCCACCAAAATATGCAGAATTTAGCAAAAATTAAACATATTATCACTCAATGGCGGCTATTTCCGGTCTGCGATAATAAGCACACATTGCCAGACTGTGCATAATGTACGTATATTTTCCCATGCATTTACTTAATGGAAATTTTCACGAATTATGTACGTGTATTTTACATGGGAATGCTCATATGGGAAATCCCACATAAAATATACGTGTAATATACAAATGACTTTTGATGAAATTTTACGTGGGAATTCAAAAGTATAATATACATATAATTTGCGTTAATTACCCATGCAGTTTAGGTTTATACAGGGGAATGCCTACGGTGGGCATTACGCGGGAAGAACAGTGCAGTTTACGCGTGTATCTACCCGTGCATTTTATACGTGGAAAAGCCTATGCGTATTATATGTAGAGTTTACACGAAAATCACACCGTGGGAATGTCCACGTTCCCACGTAAATCCCACATAAAAACAATGCGTTTTATATGTAGGACGAAAAATTATGCTAACTGGGGTTTTTCTTGCACTGAATTTTCAAAATGCTTTATCCTGTAAAATATTATCATTAAAATCATCTTGAGTGCTGTACTAACATTCTGGAATTTTAGAATTCTGGAAAGATTTTTGGCCACTAGTAGTGGGAAAATACGGGTTTGAGCACGCGGGTGCTCAAACCCGTACGGGTTTGAGCACGCGCGTGCTCAAACCCGTATTTTCAGGTGTTTTGAAACCCGTACGGGTTTGAGCAAAGGTGTGTTGAAACCCGTACGGGTTTTAGCACACCTGTTTTCAAACCCGCGCGGGTATGAACACAGGTGTTTTTTTTTTTTGTTTTTTTTTTTGTTTGTTTTTTTTTAACCAGTCCAAGTATGAGCACAATTTTTGGAAGTTGTAAGAAACAAATAAATAAACAAATAAAAGAAACAAAAAATATATATATAAACAAATAAAAAATAAATAAAACGAAGGTCAAGGACACTCAACGTTAAGATAACTAAAGATCAGTAAAGGTTAAGGTCACTATATGTGAAGAATAAAGTTAAGCCTATCATAGAAGACTTTTATAGACGAATGAAATGAGAGAAAAAGAGAGGTATATAAGAAAAAAGTGAAAGTGAGGCATTAGTCAAAATGAATCGCATTGAGTGCTACAAGTGCTGGGTTATCCTACGGTATGAGGGTGAGCCACACAACTGTCCCGTGGGTCATAATGCTCCACGCCGGTTTTGTTGCAGGAAGTGTGGTGGTCTCCTATGGTACAGTTACTCATCTGTAGCATGGGGGGCTGACTGCACGGATTGCTACTGGTGTGGAGTTAAACTAAAAAATTTGGGTGGTTTTAACTCACACCCATTCAAGTGTGTTGGCCGCCCTTTTACCATGGATCAGTACTACAAGTGGCAATGTAAATGCAAGTTCTTGGAGGGTTCAAAGAGCTACTACTAAAAACTACTACAACCAACACCCTCGGCTCTTTTCAGAGCCACTATTTCTTAAAAATAAGCTAAACCTGTTTTGATGTGTGTATGTGTGTGTGTGAAAAAAAATGTATAATTTTATCTTCCAGTTCAAGTACTTTTCCCCTCTCTCCACTCTCACATTTCATGTCTTGTATTGAATATTGCTGAAGGTGAAGGACACTAAGTGAAACCAATCATTCCTTCCCTCTCTCTCCACCCCCACATTTCAGGTCTTGTATTCAAGACCATAGAAGGTGAAGGACACTTTAAGTGAAGCCAATCAAGGAAGACTTTTACAGACTAATGAAATAAGTAAAAAATATATATATAAGGAAAAAAAAGAGAAAGTGAAGCATCAATCATGTCTTTACGCCTTGACAGAGTCGGTTTGTTTCATAAGTTTTTTTCACTCGGTGTTCGGAACACAGTGTTTTTGCAGTGTGTTTTAGAATGGCCGGATGAGAATGCGTATGACTTATGCAAAATATTTTTTGCTATTGAGATGGCGTTAGGCGGTATAGAAGACTGGATTGAAGAAAACCAGCTCTTTGGGCGGGTTTGCTAATCAATCCAGAAGAAAAATTAAAGCCCTTTTAAGGGCTTCTATTATTACAAAATAAGCAACATGTGTCTTTAAAAAATTGTATGTATGTGTGTATGTGTATGTGCGAGTGAATAAAAGTATTTTTTTAAGTTATACGAGTATTAAAACGTTATGTAAGTATAAAAACAAGAATTTTTTTAAAAAAAGAAAGAATATATAAATAAAATAGAAAAGGGAGCAGCGTTGCTTAACACAAATTGTTGCACATTTCAAAGTACAGAGCAAGAGGCACAGTGACGTAACGTAATTAAGTACCAATCGTCATGCCATTTCACGGACAAATAAAATTGCAGCTACATTCAGACTTACTGTAGGCAAGGTCAAGGCCGCTCGGAACGGGTTGAGGTCGTATGTAAATGAGGCTGCTTTCAGGGTGGGGGTGCTCAATAAAGGTTAAGGCCGGTTAAGACAGGTTGAGGTCACTAATGAATCATACTTATTTCAGAGAACCAATAGTTTTGTAGTTACGAGAACGAATCAGGTTGGAAAGGGTGGTTTGAGAGGGGGGAACCATATGAATATATATATAAAAAAAAACCTGTTTGAGGTGTTTGAGAAAAATGGCACGTCAAGAGGGAGACCAGATTGATTTAACAGGCAATGAGGAAGAAGATTCTGACAGAGCTATTATGGCTTCTTTTATAAGAAGTCAGGGAGATCGTGCAGTATCAAGACAGTGGGTGACAACATATTACTTGAATGAGAATGGAGAGCTTATTGAAATGAATATAGGAATGCGGTTTTTTCACCAGAAAAGACTTCGTCTACAAGCCATAGAAACAGGAGACTACAGAATGGCATTTTACTTCCATTTCCTGCTAGGATATAAAATGCCTTGCACACAAGAAAGGGAAGAATATCCAGACTGGTTCAACGCATGGCTGGAGAAGTACACAACACGGTGTTTCATTTGCTTTAAGAAAATGGGACAAAGCAGAGCCTTCACAGAAACATGTTATCATGACCTCTGCATAGAATGTACTCACCAATGGTGCCATAGATGTTATGAAACTGGACAAATGACCTGCCCCATGTGCCGAACCAACACGAAATTTCAAATTTTTGAGACCAGGCAAATGAGAATAGCACTCTAAAAAAAAAAATAAGCAAAAATCCAACCGGCTCTTATAAGAGCCATCCACTCTTACAAATAAGCTAAATCTATTTTGTTTTAAAAACAGTTTGAGAAAAAAAAACTTGTGTGAAAGTGTTTTAAAAGCAGTTTGAAAGTCATTGTAAATGTTTGAGAAAAAAAAAAGTTGTGTGAAAATGAGTGGGACTTATGACGCTGTCATTACCTCTCTGAACTGTTTCGTCATACGAACATAATTACTTCGCGCTCTTTTGATCAATCGTCTGCTTTGTTGAACCATAGCAACCACATACCATTTACTGACCCTTAATCATACTACATCATAATTATAGTTTTATTGCCATCTTTTCCTTTTTTTATTTTTTAAAAAAGTGAAAGAATAAATGTATTAGAAAGAAATTAAGTAGAAGCCAGAATTTCTGTTTTAATTCATTAACAAATATCATATATTAAAATCGTTTAAAACATCTTTATTTTATTTTTTTTAATACATATAATTATTTAGACTTTCATACATAATCTTCATTAAACTGAACACAAAAAAAAAAAAGAATTATATATAAGAAAGTTATTTAAACAGTTATGGTGATAATGTTTTTTCATCTTTTTAATCAAATAACGTTAAATTTCATATAGAAAAACTTTTTTTTTTAGTTATTTTAATAAATGTAGTAATAAAAAGTATCTTTTTGTTTCATATTCCATTTTTTAAAATAAGAAAAACTATATATTTTTTAAGTTATAGGTGAAAAATAAAATATGAGAAACACAAATCTACACCCTCATCACGGTGTACAACCCCCATGTCAGCATGGTTTGCCTTTACGTATGAATTTAGCGTATAAAAAGACGAAACAGTAGGAGGGACGGATAACCATGGATTACGAATTTTATAATATCCAGTGCGAGATATATAAAATCAGTCTGCGGCTGCAAAAGTTGCAGCTCGCAGTGAAAAAAATCTACGGTGACAGTCAGCACACAGACAGAAGAATTACCACCACCACCACCACCAGAGTTGCCGCAGCCAACACTGACAAAGTTGTTGACAGAGCCGCCAGGAAAGAAAATGAGAGGGCAAGAAACGGCTTCTGTTAGTTGTCTGGGGTCAGCTGGAGCAGTGAGTAGTCAGCAGGGAAACCTGCTGTCTATTCAAACGCTGGAGAGCTGGCTCCAGCAACAACAGCAATAGTGAAGCAAAGACAATGGCCCTTTTTAGGGCCCCTAATATACAAAATAAGCGCTCATTATGAAATTGAATGAAAGGTTTTTTGTGTGTGAAAGGGCTTATGGTGAAAGAGGAATAAATGTTTATTAAAAAATAATAATAAAGAAATAAAATAAAAATAAAATAAATTTTAAAAAAGAAAAAAAAAAAAAAAAAAAGAAAGAAGGAAAAAAAATCACTTTTTCCGGAAGTGGTATAAAAAACAGTTTCATTAAGCCCTCATAAGGTTTAACGTTATGTATGACGTCATTTACCTAATTATTTCAATCATACATAACTTTAAAACTATTAAACCAATTTCAACCATCTTTTCAACATAATATTCAGGAAGACCAAGTATTTATTAATGTTATATTTATGACCTCTATATGCTTAGAATGTTTGTATATTTTAACCTAATTTCTTTAAGAAAACTATAACCTTAACCTCATTTCGCTAAGGACACTTCATTAAAGTATACATATACCTTTAACCTTAACCTTATTTCATTAAGGACACTTCGTAAAAGTACACATGTACTTTTGACCTTGACGCCATTTCGTCAAGGACACTTTGTTCAAGTATACATATACTTTTAACCTTGATCTCATTTCGTTAAGGACACTTCGTTAAAGTACACATACACTTTTAATCTTGACCTCATTTCGTCAAGGACACTTCGTTAAAGTACACATGCACTTTTAACCTTGACCCCATTTCGTCAAGGACACTTCGTCAAAATACACATATGCTTTTTAACCTTAACCTCATTTCCTCAAGGACACATGTACTTTTAACCTTGACCTCATTTCCTCAAGGACACTTCGTCAAAGTACACATGTACTTTTAACCTTATTTTAACTTCGTAAAAGTGAACGCGTACTTTTAACCTTGACCTCATTTTGTTAAGGTCACATTTTTTTAACCTTGACCTTTCATACATATATAAAGGTATGTAACAAAGCATATGATAATTATGGATAACATTATGGTTGCAAAATATTATTATGGAGAATATGACTTAATAAATAAAGAAATTAGGAGACGTAAAGAACCAAAAAACGCTATTAATGTAGTGGATTTAACGGAGGAAAACAATTATAATGCTACAGAGGAAAAGAATGCTACAGAGGAAAATGCTACAGAGGAAAATGCATTAATATCAGCTTACATTAATCGACAGAGTGAAGTTCAACCAATCCGGACGTATTACACTACACTTAAGTTTAAGAATAGAAAACTTAAATATATTAGAAAGTCTATGAGTAACTGGATAGAATTAGGGAGAAGACTAAGACATATACAGAAAGGAGAGTACCGACACGCCTTTATTTATCATATCATTCTTGGTATGGGAATACCATGTAAACAAGAAAGAGACGAATATCCTGAATGGGCTAAGCAGTGTGAGATATACTTGAGTGAAAAGTGTTTCATATGTAATGGTGTTATGGGATGGAGCCGAGTATATACAATAGCATGCCTTCACTACTGTTGCTTAGAGTGTGCACATAAATGGAATGTACAATGTTTACGTAATGGAGTACAACGATGTGCATACTGTCGAACACCAGATAAATGTGTTGTTCTACATCAAAAGCAAATGTTAAAGTGGGGTGACCACATTCTTCAGCTCTAGAGAGAGACAATGCTTTTTATCATTCCAGGTATATTGGTGTATGAATTACACTGTTACAGACAACGAAAACAAATTTTAGCTGAACTGGATGAAGTGTACGAACAGTTAGAATGGATGACTATTTAGCTGAAATTAATCGATTGATTGCTATTGGCGCAACAGCAGAGGTGGATTTTATCGGTATTGAGAATGCTCTCAACAAGTTAAGGGAAATTCCGTTATCCATCAATGAACAGGAAACTAATGTGATGGAGCGTGCAGCACAGGAGGAGGAGGAGGAGGAGGAGGAGACTGAGTATGATTGGTCTCCCTTACCCATCACTGAACAGGAACTTAATGTTATGGATAGTGCGGTAGTGGAGGAGGAACTTGATGTAATGGAGCATGTAGCACAGGAGGAGCATTTACCAACTACTGATACTAAGTTTAAAGAGCGTGCTGCACAAACTGATACTTCATCAATTGAAGACATAGACCCATGTGCTAAAAGACGTATATATCAAGCACCAGGAGGTAAATTGCGTGCACATTTATTACATTACAAAGAAAATACAGACGATGAGATGACGGAAGAAAATACAGACAATGATATAACACAAGAAAATACAGACAATGAAATAAAACAAGACCATAAGACAAGGCAGAGAAGTATCATGAAACATCATTGCTGCATATGCAGTCGACATTTTAGCTCTCGTCAGAAGCTACAACAACATCATCAAGCTAATCACCAACGCCTTACTCTAATGTGCACAGATTGTGGTAAAATGTTTAACAGTAGCAAGCTTCTCGGACAGCATCGATTAGTATGTAGTATGAGGAACAAACAGCAACGCGTCTCACAAGTGGGTCGTGGGTATCGAAAAAGTATGCAAAACCATGCGAGAGAAAAGGTATTTCAGCCTAAAAATGATATTTTAATGGCTTTGAAGGAATTGGAACCTGACATTGAACATTATTTAAAGGAAGATATAAGAGGAGGAATAAAATGGTATGTCACTCTACACGCAGTATATAGGAAAATGGTGAAAAACGAAGAAGGGAATATGTTAGAAAAAACCTATAAAATTTATCAAGGGAGTAAAACATATACTGCACTACAACCTGAGGAAATTCAAAATGCATTACCTGAAGTATTTCAAACACTACATACAAAGTTTCAAGAATTTGAGCGTGAGGGTTCAGGTTGGCATTTAGATAAAGTGAACAATATTGAAGTGCATACCGCTACATATGATCCACTGGTAGGATCTTCTTATTTACCATTACCCCAACCATTGGTGAGAACACGAGCCATTGTAAACATTAAAAACAAGGACCAAAAGTGTTTTTTATGGTCAGTCTTGGCACATCTTCATGTGAAACATAAAAATGCGAACAGGATGTATAATTATACGAACTATGAAAAAGAACTCAACGTGAGCAATATCTCCTTTCCAACACCTATACGTGAAGTACCAACCTTTGAGAAGAACAACAGCTTATCTATAAATGTGTTTGGGTATGACAAAAACAATGTAGTACCAATTTATTTGAGTAAATATAATTACGAGACACAAATTAATTTATTACTCATCAGCAAGGGAGAGCGCAGCCACTATTGTTTGATTCGGGATTTTAATATGCTTATGCATACACGTACGAAATATAAAGGACGTATGTATTATTGTTTCAACTGCCTCCATGCATTTACTCGAGAAGATTTGCTGGATAAGCATAAGGCAGTCTGCATGAAAAATCAAACACAACGATTGACCTTTCCTGAGAAGGAAGAAGATTTAGTCATTCAATTCAAAGGCATTGCTAAGCAGCAAAAGATACCATTTATCATATACGCAGATTTTGAATGCTTTACAGAAAGAGAGGAGGATGGTGTCAAGTATCAACATCATAAAGCAAACAGTTTTGCTTACGTTGTTGTTAGTACTGATGCTCAATATTCAAGACGACCAGTACTGTATCGAGGAGACAATGTTGTTGATGTATTCTTACAGAAATTGATGGAGGAAAAAGATTGGATCACAGATATTTTGATGAATGTGAAACCTTTGGAAATGACACCAGAAAACATTCATGATTTTGAAACTGCAACCACTTGTTTTATTTGTCATGCTACCTTAGGATCTGACCGAGTGCGAGATCATGACCATGTCACTGGACTCTACCGCGGTGCTGCTCACAGCAACTGTAATTTACAATACCGTTTAATGAAAAAGAGTCAGGGTCAGGAGGATTCATTCATCATACCAGTTGTATTTCACAACTTACGTGGGTATGACAGCCATTTCATTATGGAGAAGATTGGACAGTTTAAGGAAAGTAAACTACGTGTTATTCCAAACACCACTGAAAAATACATATCCTTTTCATTAGATAATTTACGGTTCATTGACTCTTTTCAATTTATGGGAGCCTCCCTGCAAAAGCTGGTGAACAACTTAGCAAACGAAGGTAAAACGAAATTCCATATTATGACATCAACCATTGAAAACAGTCATCAACAAGATTTGTTGTTGAGAAAGGGAGTATACCCATATGATTTTGTGGATGGACCTGATAAATTTCATGTATGCAGCCTTCCTCCACAGGACGTATTTTACAGTACATTGACTGAGGAAGGTATCAGTGAAGACGACTATAAACATGCGCAGAATGTATGGGAGACATTTAATTGCTATACATTAGGAGACTACCATGATTTGTATTTAAAAACAGACGTCATGTTATTAGCTGACGTGTTTGAAAATTTTCGACAAGTGTGTCTAACCACTTACGAATTGGATCCAGCACATTATTATACAGCTCCCGGCCTGTCATGGGACGCTATGCTCCGACATACAGATGTTGCATTATCTGTTATCAATGACATTGATATGTATCAAATGATAGAGCAAGGCATTCGTGGTGGAATATCAATGATAAGTCACAAGTACGCCAAGGCAAATAATAAATATTTAAGTACTTATGACTCCACCCAACCAGACAGCTACATTATGTATCTGGATGCAAATAATTTATACGGTTGGGCAATGAGTCAGCCCCTTCCAGAAGGAAATTTTACATGGGTAGAAGACTTGGATTCTATTAATGTCATGTCTATACCGAAAGACGGAGACACAGGGTATATATTGGAAGTGGACTTAGACTATCCAGATAACCTTCATGCTCTTCACAGTGACTACCCAGTAGCTGTGCAGCGACGATGTGTTGAAGAAGAGGAACTGTCTCCTTACAGTAAAGAACTCAAGAACGAATTAAACTTGAAGGGGAAACCATGTGAGAAACTGGTCCCTACTCTTTATTCCAAAACAAGATATGTTCTACATTACCGGAATTTACAGCAGTATTTATCATTAGGTTTAACCTTAACAAAAATTCATCGAGCCATCATGTTCACTCAGAGTAAATGGTTAGAACCATACATTACCCTGAATACAGAAAAGCGTAAAGAAGCTAAAAATCCGTTTGAGAAGGATTTCTACAAACTTATGAACAATTCTATATTTGGCAAAACAATGGAAAATGTGCGGAAACGTATTCAATTGGAACTGGTGAATAATGAGAAACGCTTCAAGAAGCTCGTAGCAAAACCAACATTCCATCGTTTCAAAATTTTTAACGAACATTTAACTGCAGTTCACTTGAAACAGGCTGAACTGTTGTTGAACAAACCGATTTATGTTGGATTCAGCATCTTAGATCTCAGCAAAACGTTAATGTATGACTTTCATTATTTGTACATAAAAGCTAAGTACCCCACAGCAAAACTGTTGTTCACGGATACAGACAGTTTGTGTTACTGTATTGAAACAAGAGACTTGTATCAAGATATGTTAGAAGATGTGTCTTACTTTGATACAAGTGATTACCCTACATCCCATTTCCTTCATTCCACTACCAACAAAAAAGTGATTGGAAAAATGAAGGATGAAACTGCAGGTCTTCCTATAGAAGAGTTTGTAGGTCTGCGATCCAAAATGTACAGTTTTTCATATTCTGGAGTAGAAAAGAAAACTGCTAAAGGTATTAGTCGGGCATATATCAGAAAAATGAGGCATGAAGACTATAAAAGAGCTCTGTTTCAGAAATGTCAGACTATAGCAACAAGCAATACGTTACGAAGTCATGAACATCAAGTTTATGCAGAACGACTTGTAAAGGTAGCACTGTCTCCATTTGATGATAAGAGGTATGTGTTGAATGATGGTGTAAGTACATTGGCTTATGGACATTGTGACATAATTGTGTGACGTTATGATGACGTAAGCAGTAAGTATATAAGCTACTGTTTACGCAACTACACATACACATACACTCAAAATGCTTATCACTATAACAGTGGATAAGGATATAGAAGGACACTATTTCATATGTTTAAAACGAGGAGCTAAATGTATTACCTATTCGCTTCAGCAGTGGGAAACAATTAGAAAACATGCACACCTTATAACAGAAGGATGTGAACTCATACTGAGTAATGAGAAGAATGTGAAAGCTACTAGATATGTGGACCGACAGATTATCACTTTTCACAGGATTCATCGAGTCAATCATAACGTGTATAGCACATACATCAATCTGAATGAAGAGGAGTGGACATCATTTATGAACACACTACCATTCATAGATGATGTGGTTTATTCAGAATGTGAAAACTAACTTGTATGAAGTGCTCAGCTATGATAAAAACTGTAAAGAACAAACATAATTTTCTTGTATGTGTCAGAAGTGTAATTTTTGCTATATCGCACTTATTAATGTTTAATGTATTTAATGTATTCATTCATGTGTTAAACAATATATGTAAATAAAGTTGAATGTATATTTGAATGTGTTTTATTTATGTGTTTGAAATAAAAGTCCATATTTTTTTTTTTTTAACCAACAAACACTTAAATACAAATCATTTTTAACATTATTTAACTAATACTTAACTAATACTTAACTAACAAAATACTTAACAAATACTTAATAAAAAAAAGTTTACTTTACAATACTTAACAAATACTTGACAAATGCATAACTAACATCGCTTAATAAAACAAAGGTTTACTAAACAAATACTTAATAAAACAAAGGTTTATAACGATCATAAATCATATGTTTTACAATAAAATCACTGTCACTGTTTCTGAGTACCTCTAGAATGTTTTCTACATTCACACCTCGAGCCCGTTGTAAAATATAATACACACAGTAAAATCCACATGCATTTGACAATGGTTGTTGTAATGGTATACTATTCATTACAAAGTTTTTTCCTAAAAATTGAACTATACGTTTATCTGTAGGTGCTATACCATAGGAATCAAAATACTCTTTATTATACACCGCCAGCCAATGTTGTCCGGGCTTATGCTGTTCATCCGTGTTAATAACATAAGCCCCCGGTTGCCATGTGGGTAACTGATCAATAGCAAATACACCATGAAAAATATCCTTAGTCATACAGTCATGTTTTAAAATAGCTTCAATCTGCCACGTATTCATGTGTAGTCAAACTGAATATTTCGACTTCCCGTTATTTCAACAATATTATCAAACTCCGCATAAATGATAATATTTGTCGGATGCTGCAATCCTTCAGCAAAATTCATTTCCAACCTTAAATTGCCATGTTTTATAATACCATAGTGGTCATTTTCATCATAATCTGGTGTTAAGTCAAAGGCAAAGAGTGCATAACCTTTATCCCAGTCTTCACGCTTAATAATACAGCTCTTACCTCCATCCAACCTATCAAATCCTCGAAACAATGTTTCATAGCATTGCAAATAATCTTTTTCACTCATATTCGGTTGGAGAGCTTTGGTAGCTACAGGCTCACCATCTGTATACAGTTGAATAAAGTTAATGTTGTTATGTAGAAAATTGTAAGGATTCTTATCTCCTCTTCCTGAAAAAGCTGAACTTTCCACCATACTTATGACAACTCGCTTCGGTAATTGTCCTAGAAATATGTTGTCTTTCACAAATGTGCGAAATCCAGCCGGCACAGCAACCACTTTACATTCCTTACGTGTGATAGGGAATTTAGCTGGCATTTTCAATAGTGCATCAGCATGACCTAATTGCACACCTGGGCTTGCTCGCACTTTTCGTACCATGAGGAAACATTCCATCAAATCAACTCTATAGTTGTCTGCCGGTGTCATCAACATGTAACTATCCTTTTGTCTGTGGAAACGCAGTTTTACATTTATGCCGTTTGGAAGGTACCTTTCTTGCTCAAACATATCAATGCGTAATGAGCCCATGACGCTCACCGGTTGACTATTACGTGTGTATTTGTAGCGTGTGTGTAAGCCATGGTTCCCAGGTGGATCAGCAATGGGTTGTCCATTCTCTCCTATGGTGAAGCCGGGAATATACTGTAATGGATTAGCCTTCTTCACATTTAAAGAATCTATTTGTCCTGCTGTATCTTTGTAAATGAGCTGTAGCGTTCGCTCTGATTTGAGACTTTCTTCTGAGTCATGAATGAGGTGTGAAATAATGCTTGTATATCCATGAGTGTTGTTGCTATGTGAAATAAGACGATCATTCAGAAACAGTTCCACATTGCTCCATAATGCATTAAATATATCGTTAATAGGAGCCACTTCATCATCCGGTCCACAACCAGCTCCTGATTTCTTTACAATTCTAAAGGTAACGTGAAGTTTTGAATTTTTTAAATCTAGATATTCTTCTGTTGTTGCTGGTATGTAGAACTCTACTGGTGCACTTGGTCTAAGAGCAGTAACGGGTTGGTATTCTACATCAGATGTTTTTTCAACTGCTATTTGTGTTGGTAAAATGCGAAACCATTCTAAAGGTGAAGTACTACATTCACAGGACTGATCATGAATAAGTGACATGTTTTTAAAAAATATCTTTTGATGTTGACGCTTTCACTCTTTTTCGTTTACTAACAGGTTTGCGTGCGTGCTTGCGCCTTTTACCATTTGGTATAGTACCTACGAGTCGTGTTGTCGCTTCCTGAGCTACTTTTCCAGTAACATCTTTAGCAATTCCTCTTAATGCTTTTTTCAAATGAGGAGCAACCATTTTTGCGCCAGATGCAAGTAGTGGTACAGCCTTTCTAGCCAATGCACTCAGAAAAGAACCAATACCTTGTCCATATTGCATTCGAGTGCCTCGAAAACCAGGTAGTGCCCGCCCAACTTGGTATTGAAAATGGTTTCGATAAATATTTGCATTGTGAATATAAGGCTTCATATCGCTTTTTGTCTAAAATGAAGTTTACAAATGACTTTACCACTCTCAAATGCTACGTTTTCCCCTGTGTCGTTCTTGATATTGATTTCAATAGTATCGAACTTGTTGCTATTTACAGAAACATAATGTGGTTCCCCATAAGTTTTAGTGACTATGTCACCATTTATGCCTTGAACACCTACTGCACGTAATAAAGGGACACAATAATCACCAACAACTTGAGGATCACAAATACTACAATACACATACAAAGTGTAAAATCCACGTGTAATATTAGAGGTATAGTCTGATTGGTACATTTGTTCACTGTCCGCGTCAGATGTAAATAAACCTGTGTCGCGAAATCCTAACACGTCAGCTAAACCTTGACTTAGACCGAGTTGATATCCATTTTTTACAATTATTCGGGTGCGTCGTGTGATGGTGTTGTATTTGAATTTTATTTTCAATGCTGTAATCGCTGTTGTATTGGTTTCTATAAGCAACTGCCTATTCAACATATCTACTAATTCTTCCGTTGTACTATAATGACCTCGAGGAATATGAATTTTAATTAACTCTTCTGTACCATACCAAAAGGAATAATCTCCATCTTTTTTAAATGTAGGCCATGTATGAGGGTATTGAATTTCTGCTAATGCTACTTCAAATTTGTTTCTTAAATAAATTGTTTTTGGCATACGTATTTGAAAAGTGGAAGCTGTTTTATTTGGATAAATATCTTTGCTTGCATTGCTTGGCAAAGTAATGTAAAAACTTGTTGATTCCATGACGTCTAAATTGAAAATGACCGTTTGTGCTTTGGTAAAACATTAATTTCTACACTTATAGTTTCATCTACTGTACCTCCACAACACCCACTTAAGCACCGTACTTTTTGGAAGGTTTTCATAAAACGTAATGAAGGTAATTTAATACATTTCCCATTCCAGCTCATGTTGACGGGCTTTTTTAATATCTTGTATGGTTGTACGTTTTGTAAAAATGGTTAAGGGAATGTTACTTTTTGCTATAGCCTCAATAAACTCTTTCCATCCAACTGGTACACTTTCACGTTCTTTCTTTCGTGACCCCACCAGTGCTTCTTTCAATAAGTCAACAATATTTGAATTAGAAATGACTTCACCCGTACTTAACACAAGTTCTTTCTGTTCAGTCCACTGTATTCCATTGTCTTTCAATTCTTTTAATACTAAATTCACCTTTTGATGATATGTAGGTGGAAAATACTGTACTATATTTGTTTTCTTATCTGGAGGTGTACCACGTTTTTGTTTGTAGCGTATATATTCTCCCACCAGCTGTGACATCTTTTTAGCAGATTCATGATTCCTTTCACCTTTCAATACATGTTTTATTTTACTTTTCAAATCACTCTCCTTAGACTGAGACTTTTTAAGTTCTAACAACATAAAATATTCAGATTCTGGAATCAACACCATTTTCTCTGTGTGTTTCATCGTCGTATAAGCTGTGCTAATAGAGGTAGGGCAAACGTTGCTAAAGTCCCAATAAAACCACCTTTTTGATTAATTAGCTTCTTTTTATGTTTAAGAGATACTTTTTTGTTACTCAGTGTTCTCAACAAGTGTTTATGACGTTTCAGCTTTTTATAAGCTTGCGGATTTAATGGTATATGCCCTTTTAAAATGTTGAGACAAATTTCAAACAAACTAGTCAATTCTTCTTTTGTCGCTTGTTTAAGTAAAACTTTACGTCGCTGTGGTCCACTGCGTGCAAGCAAATGAAGGAATGGTTGATTTGATTTTAGTCGCTTTGACATGTTGCTTCATTCAATGTAAAAGCTAGAAATGACTACTGTGCTATAGACATAGCCTTATTTACATAAACGAAAGGTATGTCATGTGGTAAAATACCAGTACGAATGCGAAGGTGTTCTTCTGTTTTTGGTTTTAAGTCAATAAGCAAATAACCAAAAGGTTTGGTTGTAGCGTCTTGAAACGCTTCAATTAAAAATTGTGATTTGCCTGGATACATTTGACGTGCTAATGTTGTAATTTGTTGATTATCTCTTGGATTCTTAAACAAAATAATATAATTAGAGTTCAAACTAATATTTCGCATTTCTTTTCCTTGATGAAACAAATTGTGCACAATAAACAGAATGCTCAAATTATTATGACTGCTAGCCACGCTAAACAAACGCGTCATACGTTCATCGCTATGACACTGTGTCATTAAGTCATCAATAACCAAGAGATTAGTTGTTTTAGGATCAAATCGGTCTTCAATGTCTTCTGGTATACCTTTATGAAATATTACCTGGCGCATAGACTTGTATAAAGGTTGGTCTGCACCATATAACCATAAAATATGTTGTGGTGGTGGATAAATGAGTTTATGCTCAATAATAGCTTTCACTAGAGATGTTTTTCCACTTCCAGTGGGACCAGAACATAAACATGTAAACGGGTGTTTGAATTGCATGTTAAAACCACTGTATGTCTTGGTCTTTTATCCAACTGTTGAATTTTTTCGGCCAGCCCATCCACTTCACAAAGTGTTCTGTTTGTCCTTTTCTTTTACGTGTTTTTAAAACTTTTTCCACTTTAAATAATGAATCAGCGTCTTTTGAAACGGATTGTAATTCTTCTTCATAAAAATGACCATCTATAGACTCATCCATAAAGTCTTTAAGTCTGTACAAGTTAATACCCTGTTTTCGACACCGATGCGTAATGATAAAGACTTCTTCAGTCCACTTCTGTTGATAGTCACGTTGAAATACATATTTCATATGAGAAATACGTACTTGAGCTTTTATTTTAAATTTATATGGTTTAACTTTTTTAGAAAATTTAATAGTGTCCATGTACATACGTTTCCATACTTTGGCTTCGTTTGTTTTATTTACACCAGCAGGTGATAAGCCATGTAGTGAGGTATGAGGTCTGTTGTTGTAATTAGCTACAAGTTGTTGTAAGATGTCAGTGTACTTGTATGTTTGATTTTGAAGAAAATAACGGTACATCAAACCTTTTACGGTACGTATGACACGTTCAGCATAATTCGCTTTGGTTTCATTTTTAGTTGTGTAGACATGAATACCTTGTTTTTTCAGAAATTCTTTCACCCACCGGTTGGTGAATTCTGTCCCTTTATCTGACCGTAACAACTTAGGTCGTCTGTCTGTTTTCTGGAAAATGGTTTTAAAGGCTTGTACCACAGAGTCATGTTTTTTATTTGGTAATGGTTCAATCCACAAATATTTAGAAAAAACATCAATGACGACTAGCAGAAAACGAATGCTTTCGTTGTGTGGAGAAAGATTGGTAACGTCAGCTAAATCTGTATCCCATAAGTCATCTATACCTTGTGTTATAATACGCTGTCGTTTGAATTTGTACTTGACGGGTTGTAAGAGTGTAAAGGCGTCTTGATCACGAATCCATTTTTTAACGTTATTATATGAAGTTGCTTTTCCTGTTTGCTTCAGAAGTTGATATAATTTATAAGGCCCAGCAAAAGCACCAGGATGACTTGGATCAAAATAAATTTGATTTAAATAATCTTTCCATTTAGCCATGGTATAAAAACACATTCATTAACAATAAAACCATTTATTTTACAATAACATTAAAAACATTATACCTATGCTTAACTACAGCTTAACTATAACTCATGTTTATATGTATAACTGTTTCTATAACAACCATTTTACTTTGAAAGTTCTTTTATTAGACTTTCTATAACTCATGTTTCTATAACAAGCATATTACTTTAAATGTTCTTTTATTAGACTGTCTATTTCCCTACTACTCTTCCGTAGTTGCTTCCACTCAGCTGGTGTAAGCAGTATACCTCGTTTGCTAGCATAAGTACGTCCATCTTTTGTGGTAATATAGTCGCGGATATTTACATAGAGTTTTTGCTTGTATCGACACACTTTCACACCTTTTCCATTCCCAATTGGGATGAGAACTTTTAAGTTTTGTTGTTGTGGTGTAGCACTTTCTTGCGTGAAGGCTGGTTCACCACTCACTTTCACACCTTGTGCAGTTGGGATAAGAACGGATTGTTTTAAGTGTTGTAGTATATTGTTTACACTTTCTTGTCTAGTAGCTGGTTCCTCACTAACTTTTATTTCTCCTGAATTCATGTTGACGTTCACTCCTCAGCGGTTCGTTTTAAAATGATGAGGAGTGACTGTGTTGTACCCTTTTATTGTGTAGAAGTGTCCACTGGCGCATGCGTAACTAAACACATTTCTGCTACTAAAAACCGAATGTCTGGTAGCCAATCATAATCAGCCTTTTGTAATGCTAGTCCTAACATAAATTGTTCATGTGGTACACCAAGGCTGTTACACTTTTGTGTAAATTCCACCAACACTTGATGAATCGGTAAGTTGAGCCGTGCTTTTTTCCAGTATGTATTAAAGTATATAAACACAGAATCAAGTTTTTCATTCAAAGAAAAATGAGGTGTTAAAACAAAAGACTTTTCTCGCTGTAAACTAATGTACATCCAATGAGCATAACGTTTTTTAAATTCAAATTCCATTATGCGATACGATTCCATGTGGTTCTACCTTAAGTTCACCACACACCTTACAGAAATTGTCTGGTTCACAGTCTTTACAGTTGTATTTATGACAATGACACTTGTCTCCAAAGAACTCAGATCCACCACAGTACTCACAAATGTAAGCAAGTTGGTTGTACGCGTGTTTGTTACAATTTCTCACTTCTCTCAGATCCTCTTTCTTCAGCTCGCTTTCTTTCATACGTTGATGAAAAAGCTGTATTTTCAATGTTTCATGACATTTTCCTTTCAACAGCTCTGCAACTTTTGGTATAATATCTAAAAATGTATTCCATTCCTCATCATTTAGGTTGATGTAGTTGTTGTACACTTTACTGTTCACTTCTCGAATCCAGTGAAAACTGACATATCTCTTTTCAGCAAACTTAATGACTGTAATATGTTTATCGTCAGAAAGTTTGAGTTCATATCCTTCATCTCGCATGTGGTAACTATTGACTCTTATTTTATCCCACATAAGAGTTGAGAGAACAATCCATCTTGACCCACGTAAAAGACGTGCAAAGCTTCCATATGCTCCTTCTTCTACACAGACTTGTAAGTTATGACTGATTTCAAATGATGTGTTCATGGTTGCGTTCATGGTTGTGACTGTTGAGTAATACTAGAGTTCATTCCTTTTATATGTCATATGCCATATGACGTCATAAAAGCGTTAACCAATTATATTATGAGTTGCTTGAAGACGTTATTGAATTTTTTAACCAATCAGAGTTGCTTGAAGACGTTACAGAATTTTTAACCAATCATATTTGATTCCTCACCCCAATAGGCTATGAACCACTTTCTAACGAGTTCTTTTACTTCAGGAAGCCATTCATGTTCTGTTTTTTGCATAGCTTCCTGTATATTAAACCGTTGGTAAGGAAGATTCAATTCTTCACATTCATCCTTAAATCCATTGAAAAGAATATATGAAGAAACTATAACATGTGCACTTGACCATTTTTTGTTAATGTCTTCCCACCATAGTGCTGGATTTTCTACTCGAATGCGTGAAAACATCCATGTAGCGTACCAATCCTTAAATATTTTTTCCATAGCTCTGTCTTCTTCCATGTTTTTTTTTACTCTTCATGAATGTATTATGTTACCCCTTTTATATGCTGTGACGAAATGATGTGATGACGAAATGATGCGTCATTTCGTCTCTCACTGCTTTAACGAAATAATTTACATTCACTTCCGGAAACTGTGCTCATACCTGCGCGGGTTTGAAAACAGGTGTGCTCAAACCCGTACGGGTTTCAACACACCTGTGCTCAAACCCGTACGGGTTTCAAAACACCTGAAAATACGGGTTTGAGCACACCAGTGCTCAAACCCGTATTTTCCCACTACTGCCACTTTTGTTAAACGGTGTCTGCATTGGAAAAGTAAAGGATTGGATTCTGGTGGAAAATTAATATGTTCCTCGGAACCGAGATTTTATGGGCGTAATCCGAAAGTTATCCTGATTTTTTTTTCAGACATGGTGCAAACCCCGAAATTTCAACATGATCCAGTTGCTATCCGTAAATATATATAAATTCCTGTATTTTACCCTACTGACATCAAGCTCGGGATCTCGAACTTGTTTTTTTTTCTAGGGTTTGTTCAATCATCACAGTTTTCTTTTATTTTGAATTTTAAAATAAAAGTCTATATAGCTATTCTTTTACGTCATCAGAAGGGTTTTTTTTTCATTTTGACACTTTTTCTTAAATAATCAATATGCAAGGGCTCTTGGCCTAAGCTGGTGACTGATGCTCATCACTGCAGTCTGCAAAATTGCGCTTATTACACACACATTTAATATTTCAGTGGAACTTTGTTTAAAACAGACAAACTTCTCGTACAGGTGGTTTCCTGGTGAGAAACAAACTCGTGACGTAGTTACTCGTGGTTTCTCAGCCAAGAAACTATCTGTGCTTGAAGTTTCTCTGTTTTATTAATCTTCTTGTTCGCGATACCTACACATGACAGTACCGCTTTCACCACTAATCAATGCCCAAAACTCTTAACTGTTCTCCCGCCTTTCAATAAACCCTAAGCTTGCAGCAAGATTTGAAGTCAGAACTACTGTGTTCCCTAGCACTTAACGCGATTCCCTTGTTCCTCCGTTCAATGTGCAAATATTGCCCTCAGGTACGCTCCACGCTTTCTTCTTTAAAATGGAACAACGGTCAAAACAACACCTCCGAAAAGATAGAATTAAATATATGTAACCTGTGCTTATTTAAACCTTAAATTTTCATTTCATTATTGCAACTAATGTTGTTATTTGGGGTGGATGGGTTAGGGGAGGATGGGGTTTAAAGGCACATCCCTCCTGCCCTTTATATTCGGTACTGATCAACACTCAAGCTGTTTGAATAGCAGGTTTGTGTTCGGGTGCAGTTTTTACCTTTTCAACAACCACACGCGAGCCAAGCTGTCGTGAACGGCTCACCTTGATAAAGTTATAAGTTTTACTAGTGCAACGTTAGTATATAAATAGTTCACAAAGATGTCAGATGGACGATGAGAGATATTTCTAAATAGAGGTAAGATACTGTTAATTATTAACGTCTATCACACCGCGTTTCTCGGGCATGGTAACACACTGCTTCGTGTGGAGTTGCTGGTCATATTCAAACTTTCTTGTGCTGACATAGAAAAATCTGAAATATATGCGGGAAATTCTCATGCAGGGCGTGGAAATACATGTGCTCACGTGCCATAATTCTCAGGCATCATTCGCATGTTTGTATTTTTAGTGTTCGGGTTTTCACTTTTTGACAGAGCAGAATGATTATCGTGGGAGGGACGGAAGGGGGTGGGGGTGGGGGGGGGGCTTAACCCTTTCTAGCGTCCCTTTAGATTTTTTATTCAAAAATTGAGTGTACGCTTTGTCATTAGCATAAAATTACTTGCATGTGAATGCGGCCTTGGTAACAAGAATATCTCAGCTTATATCTATTTAAAAAAGATGCTAGCTTTCCGACAAGTCCGGTCAGATCGCTTTGAAGTTTTAAAGGTATGTAAACCAGAAGCTCTTTCACCAGGCCTTTTGTTTGATGATTTGGCCAAAAAAAGCAGCCAAAACAGCTGGATGTCAGATAACACAAATCTAATGTTCTTTGAAATCCAGTTAAATCCTTTTAAATTTCACATGAATCTTAAACAAGTTTGTCCAAGGACAAAGTCCCAGCTTACGAAAAGCAATAAGACCAATTCCAGCGTGCATGAGCAAGGGAATTTTCCTGAAAAATTGGGCTTCAAAAGATGAGACGGCAAAGAGCTAGCCCAATAATTAATTTAGCACCGGACCAGAACATAGACCGATAAATGCATACAATGATTTCTTTCCCAGAAAAATGGAAAACAGATTTTTTGTATATCTGGTAGACTGGATAGTCTGCCATAGATACCTTCAAACAACGCTCGCATTTCGGACCCGTGCGCATATTTATGTAACTTGCCTTGATGCGCGGTTCTTATTCAGACAAGTGCGCATGTTTATTTAATTTTGCGTAGATGCGCGGCTCTCATTTTGGAACAGTGCACATGTTTATTTAACTTGCATTGATGTGAGGTTCGCATTTCGGACGAGCGCCCATGATTTTTACCTTGTGTTGATTTGCGGTTCTTATTTCGGATCAGTGCGCATGTTTATTCCCACTTGCAAACTTCGTTTGCAAATGGGAATAAGTTTGTAGTTTTTCTCGAAATTTCTGCCCTTTTTTTTTTTTTTTTTTTTCTCTTTTTTTTTTTCCGTCACGGAGGTTTCCAGAAAACTCCTCCTACGCTATTTGACGTAGGACGATGAAATTTGCCACAGTGATAGAGGGTGACGAGATGTCGTCAAATCCGCAAAATTTTTTGACCTTGACCTTGAAGGTCAAGGTCAAATTGAGGTCAAAGTTTTTCTGACCTCAAAGTGGTTTCCAGAAAACTCCTCCTACAGTTTTTGCCGTAAAAAGACGGCATGTGGCAGAGACATAGAGGGTAATGAGTTGTCGTCAAATCCGTAAAATTTTTTGACCTTGCACCTCAGAGGTCAAGGTCAAATTGAGGTCAAAATATTTTTGGAAACACCTATTAATCACGAAAAGTAGCCATAAAGGTGCTCAAATCCCACTGTGAATGCATAAAACGTACCCAGTAAAGGGTAAACTTTTATCACTAACCTTGACCTTGAGGGCCAAGGTCAAAGGTCACGTGATTTCACTTGTCCTTAACGACAGGCCGACTCATCTCGAAAACGGTTAGAGATAGAGCGATTTTGAGCTCATTTTCGACCCTTTGGGCCTAAACAACGTTACATAAGAGGTACCTCGGTGACCTTGACCTTCTGGGTCACGGTCAAGGTCAAAAACCGGAAGTTGACTATTATCTCGAAAACGGTTAGAGATAGAGCGATTTTGAGCTCATTTTCGACCCTTTGGGCCTAAACAACGTTACATAAGAGGTACCTCGGTGACCTTGACCTTCTGGGTCACGGTCAAGGTCAAAAACCGGAAGTTGACTATTATCTCGAAAACGATTAGAGATAGAGCGATTTTGAGCTCATTTTCGACCCTTTGGGCCTAAACAACGTTACATAAGAGGTACATCGATGACCTTGACCTTCTTGGTCACGGTCAAGGTCAGAAACCGGAAGTTGACTATTATCTCGAAAACGGTTAGAGATAGAGCGATTTTGAGCTCATTTTCGACCCTTCGGGCCTAAACAACGTTACATAAGAGGTACATCGGTGACCTTGACCTTCTGGGTCACGGTCAAGGTCAAAAACCGGAAGTTGACTATTATCTCGAAAACGGTTAGAGATAGAGCGATTTTGAGCTCATTTTCGACCCTTTGGGCCTAAACAACGTTACATAAGAGGTACCTCGGTGACCTTGACCTTCTGGGTCACGGTCAAGGTCAAAAACCGGAAGTTGACTATTATCTCGAAAACGGTTAGAGATAGAGCGATTTTGAGCTCATTTTCGACCCTTTGGGCCTAAACAACGTTACATAAGAGGTACCTCGGTGACCTTGACCTTCTGGGTCACGGTCAAGGTCAAAAACCGGAAGTTGACTATTATCTCGAAAACGGTTAGAGATAGAGCGATTTTGAGCTCATTTTCGACCCTTTGGGCCTAAACAACGTTACATAAGAGGTACATCGGTGACCTTGACCTTCTGGGTCACGGTCAAGGTCAAAAACCGGAAGTTGACTATTATCTCGAAAACGGTTAGAGATAGAGCGATTTTGAGCTCATTTTCGACCCTTTGGGCCTAAACAACATTACATAAGAGGTACCTCGGTGACCTTGACTTTCTAGGTCACAGTCAAGGTCAAAAACCGGAAGTTGACCTTCTGGGTCACGGTCAAGGTCAAAAACCGGAAGTTGACTATTATCTCGAAAACGGTTAGAGATAGAGCGATTTTGAGCTCATTTTCGACCCTTTGGGCCTAAACAACGTTACATAAGAGGTTCCCCGGTGACCTTGACCTTCTGGGTCACGGTCAAGGTCAAAAACCGGAAGTTGACTATTATCTCGAAAACGGTTAGAGATAGAGCGATTTTGAGCTCAAATTCGACCCTTTGGGCCTATACAACGTTACATAAGAGGTACCTCGGTGACCTTGACCTTCTGGGTCACGGTCAAGGTCAAAAACCGGAAGTTGACTATTATCTCGAAAACGGTTAGAGATAGAGCGATTTTGAGCTCATTTTCTACCCTTCGGGCCTAAGCAACGTTACATAGGAGGTTCCTCTGTGACCTTGACCTTCTGGGTCACGGTCAAGGTCAAAAACCGGAAGTTGACTATTATCTCGAAAACGGTTAGAGATAGAGCGATTTTGAGCTCATTTTCGACCCTTGGGCTTAAACAACGTTACATAAGAGGTACCTCGATGACCTTGACCTTCTGGGTCACGGTCAAGGTCAAAAACCGGAAGTTGACTATTATCTCGAAAACGGTTAGAGATAGAGCGATTTTGAGCTCATTTTCGACCCTTTGGGCCTAAACAACGTTACATAAGAGGTACCTCGGTGACTTTGACCTTCTGGGTCACTGTCAAGCTCAAAAACCGGAAGTTGACTATTATCTCGAAAACGGTTAGAGATAGAGCGATTTTGAGCTCATTTTCGACCCTTTGGGCCTAAACAACGTTACATAAGAGGTACCACGGTGACCTTGACCTTCTGGGTCACGGTCAAGGTCAAAAACCGGAAGTTGACTATTATCTCGAAAACGGTTAGAGATAGAGCGATTTTGAGCTCATTTTCGACCCTTTGGGCCTAAACAACGTTACATAAGAGGTACCTCGGTGACCTTGACCTTCTGGGTCACGGTCAAGGTCAAAAACCGGAAGTTGACTATTATCTCGAAAACGGTTAGAGATAGAGCGATTTTGAGCTCATTTTCGACCCTTTGGGCCTAAACAACGTTACATAAGAGGTACCTCGGTGACCTTGACCTTCTGGGTCACGGTCAAGATCAAAAATTGGAAGTTGACTATTATCTCGAAAACGGTTAGAGATAGAGCGATTTTGAGCTCATTTTCGACCCTTTGGGCCTAAACAACGTTACATAAGAGGTACCTCGGTGACCTTGACCTTCTGGATCACGGTCAAGGTAAAAAACCGGAAGTTGACTATTATCTCGAAAACGGTTAGAGATAGAGCGATTTTGAGCTCATTTTCGACCCTTTGGGCCTAAACAACGTTACATAAGAGGTGCCTTGGTGACCTTGACCTTCTGGGTCACGGTCAAGGTCAAAACCCGGAAGTTGACTATTGTCTCGAAAACGGTTAGAGATAGAGCGATTTTGAGCTCATTTTCGACCCTTTGGGCCTAAACAACGTTACATAAGAGGTACCTCGGTGATCTTGACCTTCTGGGTCACGGTCAAGGTCAAAAACCGGAAGTTGACTATTATCTCGAAAACGATTAGAGATAGAGCGATTTTGAGCTCATTTTCGACCCTTTGGGCCTAAACAACGTTACATAAGAGGTACATCGATGACCTTGACCTTCTGGGTCACGGTCAAGGTCAGAAACCGGAAGTTGACTATTATCTCGAAAACGGTTAGAGATAGAGCGATTTTGAGCTCATTTTCGACCCTTCGGGCCTAAGCAACGTTACATAGGAGGTTCCTCTGTGACCTTGACCTTCTGGGTCACGGTCAAGGTCAAAAACCGGAAGTTGATTATTATCTCGAAAACGGTTAGAGATAGAGCGATTTTGAGCTCATTTTCGACCCTTTGGGCCTTAACAACGTTACATAAGAGGTACCTCGGTGACTTTGACCTTCTGGGTCACTGTCAAGCTCAAAAACCGGAAGTTGACTATTATCTCGAAAACGGTTAGAGATAGAGCGATTTTGAGCTCATTTTCGACCCTTTGGGCCTAAACAACGTTACATAAGAGGTACCTCGGTGACCTTGACCTTCTGGGTCACGGTCAAGGTCAAAAACCGGAAGTTGACTATTATCTCGAAAACGGTTAGAGATAGAGCGATTTTGAGCTCATTTTCGACCCTTTGGGCCTAAACAACGTTACATAAGAGGTACCTCGGTGACCTTGACCTTCTGGGTCACGGTCAAGGTCAAAAACCGGAAGTTGACTATTATCTCGAAAACGGTTAGAGATAGAGCGATTTTGAGCTCATTTTCGACCCTTTGGGCCTAAACAACGTTACATAAGAGGTACCTCGGTGACCTTGACCTTCTGGGTCACGGTCAAGGTCAAAAACCGGAAGTTGACTATTATCTCGAAAACGGTTAGAGATAGAGCGATTTTGAGCTCATTTTCGACCCTTTGGGCCTAAACAACGTTACATAAGAGGTACCTCGGTGACCTTGACCTTCTGGGTCACGGTCAAGATCAAAAATTGGAAGTTGACTATTATCTCGAAAACGGTTAGAGATAGAGCGATTTTGAGCTCATTTTCGACCCTTTGGGCCTAAACAACGTTACATAAGAGGTACCTCGGTGACCTTGACCTTCTGGATCACGGTCAAGGTCAAAAACCGGAAGTTGACTATTATCTCGAAAACGGTTAGAGATAGAGCGATTTTGAGCTCATTTTCGACCCTTTGGGCCTAAACAACGTTACATAAGAGGTGCCTTGGTGACCTTGACCTTCTGGGTCACGGTCAAGGTCAAAACCCGGAAGTTGACTATTGTCTCGAAAACGGTTAGAGATAGAGCGATTTTGAGCTCATTTTCGACCCTTTGGGCCTAAACAACGTTACATAAGAGGTACCTCGGTGACCTTGACCTTCTGGGTCACGGTCAAGGTCAAAAACCGGAAGTTGACTATTATCTCGAAAACGATTAGAGATAGAGCGATTTTGAGCTCATTTTCGACCCTTTGGGCCTAAACAACGTTACATAAGAGGTACATCGATGACCTTGACCTTCTGGGTCACGGTCAAGGTCAGAAACCGGAAGTTGACTATTATCTCGAAAACGGTTAGAGATAGAGCGATTTTGAGCTCATTTTCTACCCTTCGGGCCTAAGCAACGTTACATAGGAGGTTCCTCTGTGACCTTGACCTTCTGGGTCACGGTCAAGGTCAAAAACCGGAAGTTGACTATTATCTCGAAAACGGTTAGAGATAGAGCGATTTTGAGCTCATTTTCGACCCTTGGGCTTAAACAACATTACATAAGAGGTACCTCGGTGACCTTGACGTTCTGGGTCACGGTCAAGGCCAAAAACCGGAAGTTGACTATTATCTCGAAAACGGTTAGAGATAGAGCGATTTTGAGCTCATTTTCGACCCTTTGGGCCTAAACAACGTTACATAAGAGGTACCTCGGTGACTTTGACCTTCTGGGTCACTGTCAAGCTCAAAAACCGGAAGTTGACTATTATCTCGAAAACGGTTAGAGATAGAGCGATTTTGAGCTCATTTTCGACCCTTTGGGCCTAAACAACGTTACATAAGAGGTACCTCGGTGACCTTGACCTTCTGGGTCACGGTCAAGGTCAAAAACCGGAAGTTGACTATTATCTCGAAAACGGTTAGAGATAGAGCGATTTTGAGCTCATTTTCGACCCTTTGGGCCTAAACAACGTTACATAAGAGGTACCTCGGTGACCTTGACCTTCTTGGTCACGGTCAAGGTCAAAAACCGGAAGTTGACTATTATCTCGAAAACGGTTAGAGATAGAGCGATTTTGAGCTCATTTTCGACCCTTTGGGCCTAAACAACGTTACATAAGAGGTACCTCGGTGACCTTGACCTTCTGGGTCACGGTCAAGATCAAAAATTGGAAGTTGACTATTATCTCGAAAACGGTTAGAGATAGAGCGATTTTGAGCTCATTTTCGACCCTTTGGGCCTAAACAACGTTACATAAGAGGTACCTCGGTGACCTTGACCTTCTGGGTCACGGTCAAGGTCAAAAACCGGAAGTTGACTATTATCTCGAAAACGGTTAGAGATAGAGCGATTTTGAGCTCATTTTCGACCCTTTGGGCCTAAACAACGTTACATAAGAGGTGCCTTGGTGACCTTGACCTTCTGGGTCACGGTCAAGGTCAAAACCCGGAAGTTGACTATTGTCTCGAAAACGGTTAGAGATAGAGCGATTTTGAGCTCATTTTCGACCCTTTGGGCCTAAACAACGCTACATAAGAGGTACCTCGGTGACCTTGACCTTCTGGGTCACGGTCAAGGTCAGATACCGGAAGTTGACTATTATCTCGAAAACGGTTAGAGATAGAGCGATTTTGAGCTCATTTTCGACCCTTCGGGCCTAAGCAACGTTACATAGGAGGTTCCTCTGTGACCTTGACCTTCTGGGTCACGGTCAAGGTCAAAAACCGGAAGTTGACTATTATCTCGAAAACGGTTAGAGATAGAGCGATTTTGAGCTCATTTTCGACCCTTTGGGCCTTAACAACGTTACATAAGAGGTACCTCGGTGACCTTGACCTTCTGGGTCACGGTCAAGGTCAAAAACCGGAAGTTGACTATTATCTCGAAAACGGTTAGAGATAGAGCGATTTTGAGCTCATTTTCGACCCTTTGGGCCTAAACAACATTACATAAGAGGTACCTCGGTGACCTTGACCTTCTGGGTCACGGTCAAGGTCAAAAACCGGAAGTTGACTATTATCTCGAAAACGATTAGAGATAGAGCGATTTTGAGCTCATTTTCGACCCTTTGGGCCTAAACAACGTTATATAAGAGGTACCTCGGTGACCTTGACGTTCTGGGTCACGGTCAAGGTCAAAAACCGGAAGTTGACTATTATCTCGAAAACGATTAGGGATAGAGCGATTTTAAGCTCATTTTCGACCCTTTGGGCCTAAACAACGTTACATAAGAGGTACCTCGGTGACCTTGACCTTCTGGGTCACGGTCAAGGTCAAAAACCGGAAGTTGACTATTATCTCGAAAACGATTAGAGATAGAGCGATTTTGAGCTCATTTTCGACCCTTTGGGACTAAACAACGTTACATAAGAGGTACATCGATGACCTTGACCTTCTTGGTCACGGTCAAGGTCAGAAACCGGAAGTTGACTATTATCTCGAAAACGGTTAGAGATAGAGCGATTTTGAGCTCATTTTCGACCCTTTGGGCCTTAACAACGTTACATAAGAGGTACCTCGGTGACCTTGACCTTCTGGGTCACGGTCAAGGTCAAAAACCGGAAGTTGACTATTATCTCGAAAACGATTAGAGATAGAGCGATTTTGAGCTCATTTTCGACCCTTTGGGCCTAAACAACGTTACATAAGAGGTACATCGATGACCTTGACCTTCTTGGTCACGGTCAAGGTCAGAAACCGGAAGTTGACTATTATCTCGAAAACGGTTAGAGATAGAGCGATTTTGAGCTCATTTTCGACCCTTTGGGCCTAAACAACGTCACATAGGAGGTTCCTCGGTGACCTTGACCTTCTGGGTTACGGTCAAGGTCAAAAACCGGAAGTTGACTATTATCTCGAAAACGGTTAGAGATAGAGCGATTTTGAGCTCATTTTCGACCCTTTGGGCCTAAACAACGTTACATAAGAGGTACCTCGGTGACCTTGACCTTCTGGGTCACGGTCAAGGTCAAAAACCGGAAGTTGACTATTATCTCGAAAACGGTTAGAGATAGAGCGATTTTGAGCTCATTTTCGACCCTTCGGGCCTAAACAACGTTACATAAGAGGTACATCGGTGACCTTGACCTTCTGGGTCACGGTCAAGGTCAAAAACCGGAAGTTGACTATTATCTCGAAAACGGTTAGAGATAGAGCGATTTTGAGCTCATTTTCGACCCTTTGGGCCTAAACAACGTTACATAAGAGGTACCTCGGTGACCTTGACCTTCTGGGTCACGGTCAAGGTCAAAAACCGGAAGTTGACTATTATCTCGAAAACGGTTAGAGATAGAGCGATTTTGAGCTCATTTTCGACCCTTTGGGCCTAAACAACGTTACATAAGAGGTACCTCGGTGACCTTGACCTTCTGGGTCACGGTCAAGGTCAAAAACCGGAAGTTGACTATTATCTCGAAAACGGTTAGAGATAGAGCGATTTTGAGCTCATTTTCGACCCTTTGGGCCTAAACAACGTTACATAAGAGGTACCTCGGTGACCTTGACCTTCTGGGTCACGGTCAAGGTCAAAAACCGGAAGTTGACTATTATCTCGAAAACGGTTAGAGATAGAGCGATTTTGAGCTCATTTTCGACCCTTTGGGCCTAAACAACGTTACATAAGAGGTACCTCGGTGACCTTGACCTTCTGGGTCACGGTCAAGGTCAAAAACCGGAAGTTGACTATTATCTCGAAAACGGTTAGAGATAGAGCGATTTTGAGCTCATTTTCGACCCTTTGGGCCTAAACAACGTTACATAAGAGGTACCTCGGTGACCTTGACCCTTCTGGGTCACGGTCAAGGTCAAAAACCGGAAGTTGACTATTATCTCGAAAACGGTTAGAGATAGAGCGATTTTGAGCTCATTTTCGACCCTTTGGGCCTAAACAACATTATATAAGAGGTACCTCGGTGACCTTGACGTTCTGGGTCACGGTCAAGGTCAAAAACCGGAAGTTGACTATTATCTCGAAAACGGTTAGAGATAGAGCGATTTTGAGCTCATTTTCGACCCTTTGGGCCTAAACAACGTTACATAATAGGTACCTCGGTGACCTTGACGTTCTGGGTCACGGTCAAGGTCAAAAACCGGAAGTTGACTATTATCTCGAAAACGGTTAGAGATAGAGCGATTTTGAGCTCATTTTTGACCCTTTGGGCCTAAACAACGTTACATAATAGGTACCTCGGTGACCTTGACGTTCTGGGTCACGGTCAAGGTCAAAAACCGGAAGTTGACTATTATCTCGAAAACGGTTAGAGATAGAGCGATTTTGAGCTCATTTTCGACCCTTTGGGCCTAAACAACGTTACATAAGAGGTACCTCGGTGACCTTGACCTTCTGGGTCACGGTCAAGGTCAGAAACTGGAAGTTGACTATTATCTCGAAAACAGTTAGAGATAGAGCGATTTTGAGCTCATTTTCGACCCTTTGGGCCTAAACAACGTTACATAAGAGGACCTCGGTGATCTTTACCTCCTCCATCATGGTCAAGGTCAAGTTGACCAGTATCTCAAAAACGGTTAGAAAACTGAATTTGATTTTTTTGTGCCCAAATGAGGTTACATTATATTCACTTCGATGGCCTCGTTCAAGATAATAATCCGGAAGCTGACAATTATGTTGAAACACTGAAAAATATGTCTTTGACCAAATATGTTGTGTCTCTGCCCTTGCAAGTGGGTACTATTTCGCTACGTGTAGCGAAATTCGGTCTAGTTTACCTTGTGTTGATGCGCGGTTCTTATTTCGAATCAGTGCGCATGTTTATTTACCTTGCGTTGATGTGCGGTTCTTATTCCATACCAATGCGCATGCTTATTTTACTTGCGTTGATGAGCGGTACTTATTTTGGACAGCCCAAGTTTCCTTAGGTTGCCTTGATGCGTGGTTCGCATTTCGGACCAGTTTGCATGTTTATTTAACTTACGTTGATGCACGGTGCTTATTTTGGACGCGTGCATATGTTTATTTAACTTGCGTTGGTGCGCGGTGTGCATTTTGGACCAGTGTGCATGTTTATTCAACTTGCGTTGATGAGCAGTTCGAATATCGCACCATTACGCATGTTTATTTAACTTGCGTTAATGTGCGGTTCGAATTTCGGACCAGTGCAAATGTTTATTTAACTTGCGTTGATGCGCAGTGCTTATTTTGGACCAGTGCAAATGTTTATTTAACTTGCGTTGGAGCGTGGTTCGCATTTCAAACCACTGCGCATGTTTATTTAACGTGTATCGATGCGCGGTTCTTGTTTCAGGCCAATGCGCATATTTCTTTAACTAGAGTTGATGCGCGGTTCTTATTCTGGACCAGTGCACATGTTTATTTAAGTTGCGTTGATGCGCAGTTCTTATTTTGAATAGTGTGCATGTTATTTAAGTTGCGTTAATGGGCAGTTCGCATTTCGAAATAGTGCGCATGTTTAGTTAACTTGCGTTGATGCACTATGCTTATTTTGGTCCAGTGTGCTTGCTTATTTAGCTTGTGTTGATGTGCGGTTCACATTTCGGACCAGCGCGCATGTTTTTTTTTAACTTGTGTTGATGCGTGGTTCGCATTTTGGACCATTGCGCATATTTATTTAACTTGTGTTGATGATCGGTACTTATTTTGGACCGGTGCAAATGTTTATTAAACTTGCGCTGATGTACGATTCGCAATTCGGACCAGTATACCTGTTTCTTTAGGTTGAGTTGATGCGCGGTTCGCATTTTGGGACCAGTGAGCAGGTTCATTTAACTTGCGTTGTACGCGAGATTTGCATTTCGGAAAAGAACGCATGTTTACTTAGGTCCCGTCGATGCCCGACTCTTGTGTCTATTCAACTTGAGTCGAGTCATGGTTCTTTCTTCGGATCACTGCGCATGTTTATTTAACTTGCGTTGATGCGCGGCTCTCATTTCAGACCACTGCGCATGTCTATTCAACTTGCGTCGATGCGTGGTTCTTTTTTCGGACAAGTGCGCATGTTTGTTTAACTTGCGTTGATGTGCGGTGCTTATTTTGGACCGGATCGCATATTTATTTAGCTTCCGTCAATGCGCGGTTCGCATTTCAGGCCACTGCCCATGTTTATTTAACTTGTGTTGATGCGTGGTTCCCATTTCAGACCAGTGCGCATGTTTCTTTGGGTTGCGTCGATGCGCGGTTCTTTTTTTTTCGGACCAGTGCGCATATTTATTTAACTTGCGTTGATACGCGGTTCGCATTTCGGACCACTGCGCATGTCTATTCAACTTACGTCGATGCGTAGTTCTTTTTTCGGACTAGTGCGCATGTTAATTTAACTTGCGTTGTTTGTTGTGCTTATTTTGGACCAATTCGCATCTTTATCTTCCGTCGATTCGCCGTTCACATTTCGGTTCACATGCGCATGTTTATTTAACTTGCATCGATGCGCAGTACTTAATTTGGACTACTGCGAATGTTTATTTAACTTGCGTCGATGTGCGGTTGTTAAATCTGACTACTGTGCAACTTCATTTAACTTGCGTTTATGCGCTGTAGGAGGAGATTCATTTTTTTTTCAAAAAATTCCGAAAAAATTCAAAAGTTTTCCAATTCACTCAAAAAGCACAAGCCGTAGAAATCGGTTCAAAACTGTAGGGGGAAATGCATTTTGAAGTTTTTTTCTTCAAACACTCCCTAAACATACAAAAATTGCCCGATCGACTAAAAAGCACAAGCCGTATGCACTCACACCAAAAATAAATGACATCGAATTGTAGGGGTAGATGCATTTTGAATTATTTCTCGAAATTTTTGCTTAAAAAATTCCCCTAAAATACAAACTAAAAAAAAGCACAAGCCGTAAGCCCCACTCTTTAGGGGTGTGACTCATACCAAAAATAAAGGACATCGGGTAAAAAATGTAAGAGGAGATACATTTTAAAATTTCTTTAAAAAATCCTCAAAAATTCAAAAATCACCCGATCGACTCAAAAAGCACAAGCCGTATGCAAGACCGCTTAGGAATGCCTCATACCAAAAATAAATGACATCAAATCAAAATTGTAGGAGTAGATGCATTTTTTTCAAAATTTTTGCCTAAAAAAAGTACCAAAAAATACAAAAGTTGTCCGACAACAAAGTTTACAGCGAACTAACTAACTAACTAACTAACTAACGGACGCCATCCGCAGACCGATAGGAATACCCCAGCTTACGTGCAACGTAAGCTGGGCTAAAATGGTCAAGTGTCGTTAAAAGGCTGCTTACACAGCTGTTCTGGTTCAATCGTTTCCAAATTTAGCCGGGATGTTGGGGCAGGTCTTAGGCCGGATTGTGGCATTTTGTTATATGTTTGGCCAAAACTGACAAAACTGGGGTGGAAGCACACATAACATTTGTATGACAAATCTGATTGTAATAATCGACCATCAATCAACGCTCTGTCAACGTCTTTGACATAACCCCCAACAGACATTGGAGAAGCATCGTTGATTAGAATTGCCTTTGGTCAGAATCAAAATCCGACTTTCTCCAACGTTTAATCAACATCTTTGATTACAACGTTGAACAGACGCTGGAAATCAACTTTTTATAGACGTTGCATAATCGGCGCTATTTACAACAACTTCACCATGTCATCGCTCACCGGAAGTAAAAACCAGGACAGGTCACTTTGAAAATGTCGACATCTATACAAAGCTGCTCTGCCGGCTTCTGTACAAAGGTGTTCTGCCGGCATCTAAACAAAGCCGTTCTGTCGGCATCTAAACAAAGCTGCTCTGTTGTCATCTATACAAAGCCGCTCTGCCGGCATCTATACAAAGCCGCTCTGCCGGCATCTATAAAAAGCCGCTCTGCCGGAATGTAAACAAAGCCGCTTTGCCGGCCTCCATACAAAGCCGCTCTGCCGGCATCTATACAAACCTGCTCTGCGGGCATCAATACAAAGTCGCTCTGCCGGCATCTATTCAAAGCCGCTCTGCCGGCATCTATATAATGCCGCTCTGCCGGCATCTATACAAAGCCGCTCTGCCGGAATGTAAACAAAGCCGCTTTGCCGGCGTCCAAACAAAGCCGTTCTGCCGGTATCTATACAAATGCCCCTCTGCCTGCACCTAAATAAATCCGCTCTGCCGGCGTCTATACAAAGCCGCTCTGCCGGCATCTATATAATGCCGCTCTGCCGGCATCTATACGAGGACGCTCTACCGGCATCTATGCAATGTTGAGAAATAGACGTTGTTTCGACTTCCATTGTTTCGACTTCCATTGATCAGAATTAGATTAGAATAGGTGTCTGTCCAACGTCGGCAAGTAGTTTTTGCTTCTGCTTCAATAATCAACCAAAACCCGACGTTGATCTGATCATCCAACGTTGCTCTAACGTCGCAGTGTTTAGTGGGCAATTTAGGCGACATACTTAAGTGGTGGTGTAGATGCATTATGTGACGTTTTCCATTTATATTTTCGAAATCTGTTCATATGTTGGAAGCTGTTGTTATTTCTCAAAACGCTACTGCTGTTCTGTCAAGCAGAATGATTGATGGCAGTTGAGGGTTTACATTAACAAAGGAGGTTGAGTTGAAATATATATTTATATTTTCGAAACCCTTATCATTCCCACTTGCAAACTTCGTTTGCAAATGGGTATAAGCTTGTAGTTGTTCTCGAAATTTCTTCCCTTTTTCCCCTTTTTTTCTTCTCTTTTTCCGTCTCGGAGGTTTCCAGAAAACTCCTCCTACGCTATTTGACGTAGGACGATGAGATATTTCTTTACCTTGACCTTGAAGGTCAAGGTCAAATTGAGGTCAAAGATCTTTTACCTCAAAGTGGTTTCCAGAAATCTCCTCAAAGTTTGCCGTAGAAAGACGGCATTTGGCAGAGACATAGAAGATAATGAGATGTCGTGAAATCTGCAGATTTTTTTTACCTTGAACCTTAGAGGTCAAGGTCAAAGTGAGGTCAAAATATTTTTTGAACAGCCTATTAATCACGAAATGTTGCCATAAAGCTGCTAAAATTCCAGTTTGAACACATAAAATGTACTCAGTAGGGGGTAAACTTTCATCACGAATCTTGACCTTGAGCGTGAAGGTCAAAGGTCACTTGACCTCACGCGCCGTTAACGACAGGTGGACTTATAACTCGAAACCGGCGATTTTGAGCTCCATTTCTACCCTTTGGGCGTAAGCAACGTTACGTAAGAGGTACCTCAGTGACCGTGACCTTCTGGGTACGATCAAGGTCAAAACCCGGAAGTTGACTATTATCTCGAAAACGGTTAGAGATAGAGCGATTCTGAGCGAATTGTCGACTCCTCGGGTTTAAAGCACTTCTACAAAAGGGTATCTCGGCGAGTGCGACATGTTCGGGTGACGATCGACGTCGAAATCGGAAGTTGGCCAATCTCTCGAAAACGGTTAGAGATAGAGCGATTCCGAGCGAATTTTTAACCCCTCTGATTTTAAACAATCGCATAGACAGGTGTCTCGACGAACGCGATCCGTTCAGGTGACGATCGACGTCGAAACCGGAAGTTGGCCAATATCTCGAAAACGGTTAGAGATAGACAAATTCGGAGCGCATTTTCGACCCAATGGGCATAACACACTATATAAAAAGTATCTCAACGAGCGCGACCCGGCCGGATGACGATTGACGTCGAAATCAGAAGCTGGCAAATATCTCGAAAACGGTTAGAGAGAGCGATTCTGAGCGAATTTTCGACCCTTTGGGTTTAAAAGCTTTAAAAGGGTATCTCGACGAGCGCGACCCGGTTGGGTGACGATCGACGTCGAAACCTGAAGTTGGCCAATGTGTAAATTTTTATCGGAAAGTCCCAGGTTCGAGCACCCATCTGAAAGAACTTTTCCCGAGTTGTTTTTATTAAATTTCATTAGTTGTATTTTTGTTTAAAAAATGTCTGAATGTGACAAGTGCTTTCAAATTCTTCATATTATTAATAAGCTTTTAATAATATAGTTAGTGTAAGCTCCATGATTTTGCATTTCGTCTTAAGTCTCCCAATGTACCCCAATATACCATGTGAGACAATTTCGCTCGCGCAATTAGCTTCTAGTTTCCGTTTGTGATCACCAGATTCTATTTCTATTTCTTCAAATTACTAAGCACCCATTAGAACACGACTCCCGAATTTTTCACAGATCGACGAGGCGAGATCAGGCACCCTTCTGGTATAAAGTTCATTTTTCACCGATAAACATTTCAATACCAGCAGATTTTACCACCGAGAAGGACACAGAAATACTGATACAGAATATACTTGGAGAAAGTCCAGAGAGTATCTTAAATTTAATGAGAAATCTGGAAAAATATATTGAAAATGCAGAACGGGTTTTCACAACAGATTTTGATTTCTAATTTGGATTTTTATCCTGTTGCAACCACATATTATTATTCAACAATGATCGTACCTAAATGGTACTTCATGCATGTACTTGCTGGTATCTGCATGAAAGTGCACAAAAGGTGTGCCCTTGGTGTCCGAAACTAAGGGCAAGATTCAGGGTTGGAATTGAAATGCTGACAAGATCTTTTTGGACCAGACGCATCGTTGACTTTAAGAACAAGTACATAAAAATATATGTGATAACATTGTTAATATTGTAGAAGCGTTTTTGTCATATTTAACAGCACTCTGTCACATGGCGCACTAGGCAGTTTTCTTTGTGGGATAAACCTCCGAGATTCAACCTGAATAAGGCTACAAAGTCGACCCAAATGTTTGTCACAAAAATAGTTTCCTCTTCATCAAACAAATCGGAAATAATAAATAATTTCTGCAGTCGGAAATAATAAAATTTCTCTTGCTGGTAAGTGCATTCATAAACTACGGCTATACGCTAGTAATTTGTTCAACACAAAAATGCTAATATTCTCGAACGTGTTTTGCAACACTAACCACCCTCAAGAAACACCAAAACCATGGGGACGCTGTATAGGCACTTATGTTTACAACACTGTTTAACTTTTAATTAATTAACGGAATCAATTATTGCTTTACTGTCGCATATCTTTTCATATCGTGTGTTACGCACATTCCATATCGCGACGTAAAAGAGACTAAAACAGGATGTCGGAAAGGTTTGGCTGTGCCCTATAAACATTCTAATGTCGATCCAACGTCGATTTGAGGTTACGACGTCTATCCGACCGAACCGCAACATTAACTCTGGTTGTGCTTTGGTGTGGTTATTCAACATTGACAACGTTGAATTCACATTGGTTGCACAACATTGTTTAAACGTTGCTTTTGGTCGCAACCAAGCCAACAGTTTCACCGACGTGTAAACAGCGTGTTTGGTACAACGTTGGGTAGACGTAAACAAATCAACGTTGTATAGACGTTGGCTGCACAACCAAATATAATCTCGTGTTATCGCTCACTGGAAATGGTAGCCATGACAGGGGACTTCGCAAATGGACCTAAACCCGATAATAAAGATGTAAAATACGAGAATTTCAGTATTTCAGTATTTTTCCGGCCTTCTTTTGAAAATGATCATTTAACTCGACTTTATAATATTCTGTCCTACTGGATGACTCAAGGGTAGGGTCCTGTGTTGAATGGTGACCACACAATGATTGTCACTGTACCGACTTTAGATTATCACTGTCCTGGGGTCTATACATCGTCGCTCTCCCGACGCCTATAACACGTCGCTCCCCCGACGCCTGTACAAGGCCTCTCTCCCGTTGGAAGATAACGTTGGAAGGTAGACGTTGTTTCGACTTCCACAAATAATCACAACCCAACTTGCCAAAGTACTACTTTGACACAGTCACTGTTGAATAAAAAATATACACATGTAACATGCTCAAAAATAACGCCAAATAATTTGAAATGTTTATGTGTTATTCCAGCGTAAAATTGAAACACAGGTGAAAAGGTGGCGCAGTGTGGCGTCTCACACGCGGTGATGTCTTCTCGACGACGTTAAAATGGCGTTGACCATCAAACAAGCATTGCGTTATATATTTCTCTTTTCAGAAATTCCCAGCTGAATTTACAAAGGGATCGAGGTTGGACATTGCCGTGATTATAGAAGTATAGAAGGCCATTGTTGTTTGACCGCTTCTCGGATCAAGGATACGGCCCAGTTTGCCTTGAAATATTAATATTTAAAGCACATTAAGAATGAAACCTCTACTAAAATGCGATTTTTGTGACAAAACATTTAAATTCAGTTCGGAGTTTAAACGCCATTTGATGAGTCATTCTGGTGAAAAACCAGTTGCGTGCGAAATATGTGACAAAAGGTTCGCTTCCCAAAAGGCTCTAAAACTCCATATGGTTGTCCATTCGAATGACAAACCGTACAAGTGTGATTTGTGTGATCGCTGTTTCGCACGGAAAGGAGATCTTGCGAAACATTGGCTGGTTCACTCCGATAATAAGCGAGAAAAATGTGCCATTTGTGGAAAACAATATAAGACCAAATCAGCTCTAAACCTTCATTTGAAAGGTCATAGCGGGGAGAAACCGTACATATGTGACTTCTGTGGGTCAACTTTTGTAACAAAATATTTGATGATGTCTCACAGAAGGATCCACACCGGTGAAAAGCCCTATCCATGCCACGTTTGCGACAAAGCTTTCAGGGTAAAATGTGAGCTTACCAGACACCTGCGTACCCACACCGGAGAAAGGCCAGTGATTTGTGAGTTTTGTGGTGCCGCGTATGCCTCCAAGGAGAAGCTACAGATTCATATGTTGGTTCATTCCGATGTAACGGCTTTTACCTGCGACATATGCGGTCTTAAAATTAAATTCAAGACAAACATAGCGAAACATATGGCAATCCATAGCGACCAACAACACAAATGTCAAGAATGCGGGAAGGTTTTTAAAAGCAAATATTACCTGTCAAACCACATGAAGAGAAAATCTACGGCCAAACGTTTTAAGTGTGATTTTTGTCCGCTTGAATTTCATGTGCAGGCAGTTTACAGGTCACATTTGCTCGTTCATAGTGGTGAAAAACCACATCAATGTGAAGTGTGCGATATGACATTCCGAACCAAGGGAAGTAAAACAAGGCATTACAGAACCCATACGGGAGAAAAACCCTATAAATGTGACTTCTGTGATAAATGTTTTGGTGGAGAGAGCGCGCTGAAGACGCACCTCACCTCACACGGCGCAACCAAACGTTGGAAATGTGACGTTTGTGGGAAGACTTGTCCCACAAAGGCAGAGCTCAGTAAGCACTTGTTCGTCCACACTGAAGAGAATACAGTGAAGTGTGTGGTCTGCAATAAATGGCTGAAATCTCAGCACCTTCTAAAAAGTCATATGATGGTTCATCTCAAAGATAAAGTGCACAAGTGTGAATTTTGTGACAAGGCGTTTAAAACGAAGGAAGCTGTAAAGAAGCACATGTTGGTCCATATTGAGGAAAAACCCATTAAATGCGATCTTTGTGAGAAACATTTAAAAAACAAGGCAACTTTGCAGCAGCATTTATTGACTCACTCGGATGAAAAGACTCACAAATGCGATGTTTGTGGGAAGTCGTTTCGCAAAAAATTTCACTTGCAAAGACATTCATCTGTCCACTCCAAATCCTGCAGCTAAAAAAAAAATAATAAAAAAAAAAATAAATAAATAAAAAAAAAACGCGAAGAAAGTGCACGGATTTGGGTGTCGGACGGGGAGAATCAATTTCGTTAAAGAGGGGGCTGGGACTTACTTTCATTCCGTGCTATCCGCATTATTTGTGTTCCCCACAAAAGGGGGTTCTTTCCGAAATGCGCTGAAAAAACATTGACATATATGTCAACAAATGTATACGTGAAAGACCTCCTCCCCCAGGAGAATATTTATCTGAACTAGTTTATTACATAAAGGGAGGTGATGACTACTTGTGCTTGTACTTTTAATATATATTTTTGAGAAAACTGTACAAATTCATATATACCAAAGTGAAAAGTAGAAAACAAAATGTCAAAGCATTTGTGAGTCGATTACATTCCAAACGAAATCCCAGACATATAAGCACATTATCACAAGAACTGAAATAACTGACTTTAAAAAGCTAGAAAATTTTCAGCTTGCACATAAAAGCATGTGGTTAATACCGCGTTGGAAACGAGAACGAGATTTGGTACACGGGTAGTAACGATTCTGATTGGTGGATATCTAGGTTGGATCTTTTGGAGCCAACATGAGAAAAGTGTGTTTTAAATTGCTCGGTTCTTTTAGAATTACGTCGTAAACCCATACGAAAGTGGAGATAACTTTCATTTTGACACTCCGCAGTTAAGGGGTGAAATTTACAAGGGTTAAAATGTGAGTTTATGGGTTGTTTAAAATGCCATGGACATGCATGGTAACAGGAGGTGGGGAGACTGAAGGGACGTGCAGCATGCCATGGACACACATGGTAACAGGTGGTAGGGGGGGAGGGGCGTGCGGCATGTCATGGACACGGATGGTAACAGGCGGTGGGGGGGGGGGGGGACATGCCATGGACATGCATGGTAACAGGCGGTGGGGGAAGGGGGCGTGCGGCATGCCATGGACATGCGGGGTAACAGGCGGTGGGGAGGGGGGGGACGTGCGGCATGCGATGGACACGCATGGTAACAGGCGGTGGGGAGGGAGGGGATGTGCGGCATGCCATGGACACGCATGGTAACAGTCGGTGGGCGGGGAGCGTAGGCATGCCATGGACATGCGGGATAACAGGCGGTCGGGGAGGGGGGACGTGCGGCATGCCATGGACATGCGTGGTAACAGGCGGAGGGGAGGGGGGGGGCGTGCGGCATGCCATGGACATGCGTGGTAACAGGCGGTGGGGAGGGGGGGGGACGTGCGGCATGCCATGGACATGCGTGGTAACAGGCGGTGGGGGGGGGGGGGGGGAGGTGCGGCATGCCATAGACATGCATAGTAATAGGGAGTTGGGAGGGGAAGGGGCGTTCTGCTGAGGGGCCATTCCATAATCCCATAATGCATTGTTAAAAGAACCGCTCCTAGACTGTTTGTTGATTGCCAGAAAACTGGCTAGTCAACCCATAAATACCGCCCTTTTACAACTTTTACAACAGAAATTTTATTATTTGTCAAGCATTTAACGAAAATTCATAGGTTTGTATTTTTTTTTTTTTTTTTTTGTTAAATGGCAAAAATTTATTTTTGAGATAAAAAAATAATTCTACAAAACATCGTAAATCTTAACAACACAATTGTTGTTCTCGAGAGAATTGCTTCTTATTTTGTACAGTAAAAGTTCAGTGAAAGATTCTGTATACAAGGAGCAGTCATTATTTTATCCACAGAGGTGTGTTTGTAATTTTTTATATAACAAATAGACTGAGATCAAAAAATCATTTGTAGATTTCAAAATACAAATTAAAAAAATCTCATTGTGAAATAATGATATCTGAAATAAATTCTTGATATCAGTAAAAGGCAAATAAATTATAGAGCTCAAAATTGATTTTTTGCTATCTATGGAATGCCGTTTTAACATTTAATGCTTCTTTTTGATATCAAAATATAATTAAAGATATCAAGAAATCAATGTAGATCTCAATAACTTATATTTTGCTATCATTAATTGAATTTAAGATGGTAAAAACTTATTTTTGAGATCAAAAAATCAAATTTACAAACTTAAAAAATCTTATCGCCAATCGTCAATTAAATTTTGGAGATGAAAACTTGAATTATTGAGATCATTCTTTTTTGTACAATAAAAATAAAAAGGAAGATTCTGTGTACAAGGACCAGTCATTATTAATTGACAGATGTGTGTTTCTGTATTTTTTATTAAAAAGAAATAGACTGATATTTTGATATCAAAAATAAATTTTTGGGATCGAAAAATCATTTGCAGATTTCAAAATACAAATTAAAGTCTCACTCTGAAAAAAAAATGATATCTGAAATAAATTCTAAATATCAATGAAAGGAAAATTAATTATTGAGCTCAAAATTGGCATTTTGCCCTCAAATATTTCATTTTTGCTATCAAGAATTGAATTTTCGATCTAAAAAATCAATTTTATATATAATTAAATCATTTTTGATATCAATAAATATTTCTTGACATCTCTAAATATTTATTGATACCAAAAATTATTTTTTGAGATCAAGAATACATTTAGAGATATCAAAGATACAATTACAGATAGCAAAAATCAATTTTTGATATCAAAATGGATTTTTTGAGATCAAAAATTAATTCTTGATATCAATTATTCCATAATAAATGTGAAAACGGCATTCCATAGCTATCAAATGTTTCATTTTGGCTGTGAAGAGTTAAATTTGTCATAAAAAATAATTTTAGATATCATTAAATAATTTTGATATCAATAAATATTTCTTGACATCTCTAAATATTTATTGATACCAATAATTATTTTTTGAGATCAAGAATACATTTAGAGATGTCAAAGATACAATTACAGATAGCAAAAATTAATTCTTGATATCAAAATATGATTTTTATGGAATGTCATTTTCATATTTATCAGGAAATTATTGGTAACAAGAATTAATTATTGATCTCAAAAATTAATTTTTAGATATCAAGAATTAATTTTCGATGTCAAAATGTTCATATTTCGATATCAAGAATAAAAAATAGGCATTATATTTTAAAACGACATTCCATTTTTTTTAGATCAAAAATTGATTCTTGATATCAATAATTCCCTAATAAATGTGAAAATGGCATTCGATACTCCTCCACTTGCCACTGGTACTGATTGGTACTGACTGAACGAGCCAGTTTTTCCGCTTGCTGCTCTGCATTAACCACTACGGTTCTTCTCTCCTGTACAATATCCTCGTTATGCGCTTTTTAAAAAATAATTCTGATATTTACTGTGTATATATTAGTTGATGCAAGTTTTAACTTAATTTGAACACGATTGCAAATAAACCAGTTTGTATAAAGGGAGGTGATGTGGTTAAACTCTTTTCGTATAATCCTAAGCTTTTGTATGTGTCTGTTGTGTAAGATGTTTTCGTTTGAAATTAGATTAACAGGTTACCTTAGCTTTTCTTACGTTACTAAATGTTATTTTGGAACTTTATGTATGTGTACATTAAGTATTATTGTAAATAAACACCAACTGTCACAAAGCAAATTTTTTGTTAAAATTGCTTGAAATGTTGCCTGAAGCTAGTCTGGAAGGTATTTAGACACACACACACACACATATATATATATATATATACAATATAACATGATACAAGATTTAGAAGTTTGCATCTAGACTCTAGCATTTTGTCCAGATAAATTCTCAGAAACCAGGAGTCCCAGTCTCAACGCTTTGTTATTCTTCTCTCAACAAGTATTCACAAACTTACCCTCAGTCTTTTTAAACTTCACAAGATGCCTAACATCCCATTATTGCGAAATCGGACAAAAATTTGTTCAGAGACTGGAGGGATTTTCTCGAGAGAAGTTGTCAGAAACTGTAAGGATAAGCTTATTGAAATAATACACAGTGGGAAATGTCTTGAAGATATGAACCGTTTCATTTTATTTTAATAGGCTCCAGACAGACGCATCGGCACTTTGTAAAAAACTATAAATAATTCCATACCTAGCATCAACGTTTGTATCAATAATTCTGTTATGCTTTTTTAGTGTGCGTTTCCACAACATTACAGTGTGGACAGTACGCCTTCACGTTACCAAAAACAAAATGGAAGCGACACTCGGCATCTTATCAACTACCCAGCAAACAACCGACGTCTTTTTTGGTTAAAAAAAGGTTGGATTTTGGTCGCGACGACTTCACAACCATATTCTGACCTATTACCCTAAAACTCGACTTTATTCCGACGTCGAAGCGACGTCGGTTTTCTGACGTCATTCCGACGTTGCAAAAACGACCAAAAGGCGATGAACATTATTATCGCTCACCGGAAATGGAAGTCATTTTGAAAAAAAGGAAGAAAAAACGCATTTTTTACATGAAAATTTTAGAATTTTGATGGCACGTCGGTATTTTTCTTCCTACATTTTAAAAATTTACATGGAAAATGCTTTCGTATGTATTTCACAGCAGCAGTTGAATAATTAATTATCTATTAATTATTATAACTCTAGTCAGTTTCAGGTCGGAATCCGACGTCGGTTCCAATTTCATATACAACCTAAAACCGACTTAATTCCGACGTCGGATTTAGGTCGGAACCCGACGTCATTCTGACGTTGAAAACCCGACGTCGGTTCCATTTCATATAGAACCAAAACCGGCACGTCAGTCCGACGTCGCAAACGTCGGGTCACGACGTCGATCCGACGTCATTCTGACGTCTTAATGTTTGCTGGGTATGATGTTGTTAGCAGAATTAACACAAGCTAGAATTTGCAGTCCAGAACGAAATTAATGTTAAAGATAGGTGCACCATTTAACAATGGAATTATAATTTGCATCAACTGTCTTCTTAAGCCTCAAATGTTTGTGTTTGTTATTATCACTTCTGCATCAACTTGTTTGAACAAAAGCAGTCGCAATTGCAAGACTTATCTATGTTACAAATTTGAGTTTCTTAGGTTAAATGGTTACAGGAAAATATGAACTCGCTTTTTTTTTTGCACCACTTTTGTTTCACTTTTGCATCGTACAAAACAGTAAGATGGAGTCGTAAGTAGTAGGAAAACGACAGTTCTACCACAGCCCCCCCCCCTAGGGGTCGACTGAGGACCCCCCCCCCCCCTAGGGCTAAGAAAATCTGAGGACCCCCCCCCCCCCCCGGGGCTGAGAAAATTTTGTGATTTCAGCATAGTTATCCGTTTCAGACAATTCTAAGCAACTTTGGTTTTGAGGACCCCCCCCCCCCCCCCAGGGCTAAGAAAATTTTGCGATTTCAGCATAGTTATCCGTTTCAGACAATTCTGAACAACTTCGGTTTTGAGGACCCCCCCCCCCCCGGGCTGAGAAAATTTTGTGATTTCAGCATAGTTATCCGTTTCAGACGATTCTAAGCAACTTTGGTTTTGAGGACCCCCCCCCCGGGCTGAGAAAATTTTGTGATTTCAGCATAGTTATCCGTTTCAGACGATTCTAAGAAACTTTGGTTTTGAGGACCCCCCCTATAAAACCACCTTCACGAATGTTTAGAATTTTTTTTTTTTTTTTTTTTTTTTTTAAGGATAGGATTTTCTGACTGGCGTAGAAAACTCTTTTTCCCCTACTTTTTTTATTCTTTTTATTCTTTTTTTTTAATTATTTTTTTTTGAAGTGTATGTTTCAGCTATTTGAAAAAAGAAATCACTCTAGTTTTTCCAGGTCAAATTTCAAGTCATTATGTGAGGCAATACGCGTGAAGTGACAGTTGGCCTAGATATACCTATTCTATACACAACAGACGCATAACGTATTAGCGACAGATGGCCTTGGCATAAATAAGTACGGAGTTTTTATCAGTTACGTGGAATAGGCATGTGATTTAGTATGTTTTTGTTAGGCAAACCTCTGTTTACATTAGTCATGTAGCCTCATGACGTAAACCTTTGCACATATGTGTTTTTGTACTTATATGTACTTGACAAGTAAACTCCTTTCGAAGTATCTAAAAATATGGCAGGCAACAATAATGGAATACATTCTAATCAAGTTATTAACATCAGGCACAATATGTAGGAAATGAACGGGGAAAAAAAAGCTTATAGAAAAGTTATCTATGTGAATCACGTAAGTCAGTCTGCTTAATTTTCTTTATGCAGAAAGATGCTAGAATTTGTATATATTTGATGTTATTATAAAAAAAACTAACCTGCAAAGTTTTATTCAAAGAGATACATATCCAACTCAGTGAATGGATATTTCTTTTTCAATTCCTCTTTAAACTCTATGCTTTGAGAAAATGTGACAAGACGTGACTGTGAGAGGCCTGTGATGTGTGGACAGACGGCTAGAACAAAGACTCACCGCGTGGTGAGCAATTAAATTTCCTCCCAGATACCTGTGTCGGTTAGCAGAAATATTTGTCACACCCGTCTTTGTTACTTGTAACAAAGGAAAATTGTAAATTTTTTATTTTTGCACTGTACGATTGAAACAGCTGAATGTGTCATTTAAACATGTGTTCGAATGTCAAACAGTCACAAGGTGTGCTCGAATTGGTAGCCGCCGTGTGAGCATCCCCCCCCCCCCCACCCCCGAAGTGTTAGATCCACAGTAAGTAATTTTTTTTTCTGACAAGGAACTTGGAAGACGGGAAAACCTGGAAGGTATAAATGGGATGAGCGATAACATATATTGTCATTTCACGTGGTGGATTGCGCGAGTAAACAATGTCGACATCCCTTCTTCACAGACGTATAGAGACATTGCATGAGGTCTTCCAAGTGAACTATACTGACTATGTGTTTTCATTACTTCCTAAATTTGAACGGGATTGCATTTTACAAGTGAAGAATTTGCATGAACATTGGGAAGCGACTGGAATGGCAATTCCAAGAGATCGTTTCATCCACTCATTTCTGAGGGAATGTGAAGACCTGAATTTACCAGGAAACACCTATGACACTGAATCGGCATTTATCAACGCCAATACAATTTGGGCAGCTGAACTCATGCTACTTGTAGCTTATAGAATTATTTTACATTATGATGATGACCTTCCATTGACGACGAATGTATCAGACCTTGTTCGATTCAACCATGGACGAGTTGAAGTGAATTCAAAACTTTGCAAGATGTTTGAAAAGGGAGCTGACTCAGCAGATAGTTGGGTATAAAAGGAGTGGACTCAAAGTCATCATTACATTGTGCAGCCATGGAGAAGACAAGCAGCTTTAAAATTAGTGCTAACTTAACCATTACTGTGGAGCATGGAGAATTTGGGTCATTTCTTCGCATCACACGTGGAGAGAGATGGCTTGCTTTATCACCATCCTTGTGGAAGATTGTGTTGCAGAACTTGACAAGATTACGCAACATTGGCTTCAAACTGTACTTAACAGAAACGAAGTGGCTTGAAGTCATTTCATACCAAGACATGCGCTATGTGAGTTTTGTGCGCACATCGCTGTTTGAAGGGAAAGAATATACGCGTTACATCAACATGAATGACGGTGAATGGGAGACATTGCTTCAGGAAATCGAGAGCATAACCTCAACCTTATTGCCATGTACGGAATGCCATGGGAAGAAAACTCCTGTCAAACTGCTAAAGGATAATCGGATGAAGGTATCGAAACTATCCAAGGACAGACTGGCTGAAGTGCGATTGGAGAATATGAACGTGCAAAATCAGCTTGAACTTACGTGTGAATATTGCGGCGCTTGTGGATATGCCAGTGATTATGATTGTCACTGTCACAAGTACAATTGTAAGATGTGTGAACCAGACAACTTCTGTATCAAGTGTGGTTCGCTAACGGCATCACCTTTTTGAAAATCATTTACTCGCCAGCCGTCATAGTGTGCAGACGTGCCATATGAACATGTATGATGGATGTAGAAACATGTTTTAAGGAGAAGTATGTGGACTACATTTTAACTGAACTGGAACGTTTTGGGTCTGTTCAACAACAACTACAGCACTTTAGCATCTATTGGGAACTTGCTCATTTAGCGCTGAACTTGTCAAACTTACGCGAGGATTTCATCAAAGAGTGTGGTGACATTGACAGAGCTGAGAATTTTGATGTGGAAGCAGCATTTCACTTTACTCGATTTGATCCAAGACTGTTTGATGAAGTGAGAGAGTGGTTAATGTATATTGCAGTATAATGGCGGACATTACATTGAAACAGTATATTGTGCAAAAAACATATTGTGAAGAAATGTTATTAGCTGTAAAAAATTTGCATGTTTGTTATGTCCTGCTTGTCAAAATGAAGAGTCTGAAGAACATACTTGCCATTTCGCAAGTGTCTATACATATTGGAATGAAGCTAAATATTATATTCATTTAGATAAAGTGTTAGACAATGCCAACAAACGTTGTGAGAAGTATGGGTTAAATGCTATAACATTTGATGAATTAAGTAGTTGGTTAGTATGCATTGAAGATGAATGGACGCCAATTATTCACACCATTGTGTCTATACTTGATTTATAAAACCTGTAACATGTGTTTATTGGACAACGAAATAAAATGTAAGATATGTTCATTGAGGTATGAGGTGAAATAAAATGTAGCGTATGTGTACAAGTGCTTTTCATTTAGTGTGAACATGTCAACGTGGAAGGAATACTTAACCAATATTTACTTTAAACCTGGTCAACCCGGTGCATTTGCTGGTCCTTACAAACTTTATCACATATTAAAAAAACATGATCAACCAATTACTCATTCCAAAGTGAAGACATGGTTACAGAATCAAGATGCATTCAGTTTACTACAACCTGTAAAATATAGGTTTAAAAGGCAACATGTCATTACATGCGGTATTGATGACATGTCGGATATTGATTTGGCTGACATAGGAAACATAGCCTCTTATAACGATGACACCCGCTTTTTATTAGTTGTCATTGATGTGTTTTCGAAATATTTGTGGGTGCAGCCAATACCTAACAAATCACATACCAGCGTCATACAAGCTTTCCAGAATATTTTTCATGAAACACGTCGAAGACCGCGAACTCTAAGGTCAGATAAAGGAACTGAATTTAAAAATAGATGGGTAAAAGCATTTTTGAAGAATGAGGGAATTCATGCTTACACGACAAAGAATGAAACTAAAGCCAACTTTGCTGAGAGAGTAATTCGTACTCTAAAGAGAATGATGTATCGATATTTTCTACATAATCAAACTTATCGGTATGCAGACATCCTTCAAGAATTGGTATACAATTACAACCATAGACCACATGGCTCTCTCCCTAATAAGTATGCTCCTGCAGATATTCGAAAGGAAAATGAATCTAAAGTGTGGAAGTATATGTATGTAGACAAATTGAAATTGAAACCAAAGAAGAAGAAAAAACCTTACAAATTTAAAATTGGTCAACATGTTCGCATTTCTCACTTGAAATATACGTTTCAACGAGATTATCATATAAAATGGACACAAGAAGTGTTCATTATCACACATCGTTATAAGAAGCAAGGAATACACTTGTATCGTGTGAAAGACTTTTTAGACGAAGATATTGATGGTCATTTCTATGAAGAAGAATTGCAAGCTGTTACAAAAGATATTGAATCCATCTACAGAATTGAACAGGTCTTGAAAACACGAAAAAGACGAGGTGTAAAAGAATTATTTGTCAAGTGGTTAGGCTGGCCAAAGAAATTTAACAGTTGGGTAAAAGAAACAGACATTCAAAAATGAAGCATCCATTCACATGTTTGGTCTCTGGACCTACAGGCAGTGGTAAAACTTCTCTGGTGAAGGAAATTCTAGAGCAAAATTTAATTAAACCCTCTCCAAAAACCATTTTATGGCTCTATGCAGCAGATCAACCTTTGTACAAGGGAATGAAAGGTGTAGAATTTTACCAAGGCATTCCAGACGACATTGAAGAGCGCTTTAACCCGAAAAAACCAAACTTACTCATCATAGATGACTTAATGACTAAATGTCATAGTGATGAGCGTATGACACGCCTCTTTAGTGTAGGCAGCAGCCATCAAAATCTCAGCATTATTTTTATTGTGCATAATTTATTTCATCATGGTAGAGAAATGCGAAATATTAGTTTGAATACACATTACATCATTCTGTTTAAAAATCCTAGAGATAGTCAACAAATAAGTACATTAGCGCGACAAATGTATCCTGGAAAATCTCATTTTCTCATAGAAACCTATCAAGATGCTACGAGCAAACCTCATGGCTATTTATTCATTGACTTGAAGCCGAAGACAACTACGTATTCGTACAGGCATTTTACCAAAAGATACACATTACGTATATGTTGATAAAGTAGTGCATGAACAAGAACCAAGTCACTTAACGATTCGCAGCCAAGATGTCTAAACGTATTCAAGCGAATCAACCTTTTCTTCATTTGCTCGCACGCAGTGGGCCTTAACGACGTAAATACTTGTTAGAGCAAGCTACTAAGGAGGAATTAACTAGCTTGTTTGAAATTTGTTTGAATATATTGCGAGGACATTTACCCTTAAGCTCAAAAAGGTATAAGCAATTCAAGCGTGAGCGTCATACCCTTCGCACTCTAGCAGATAAGAAGATATCACTTCAAAGAAAAAAGAAGTTGGTTAATCAGAAAGGAGGATTCCTTGGAGTTATTGCTAAATTTGCATTACCTTTGTTAGCCCAGTTGCTGCTAAAATGAAACATACTTTGAAAATGGTCCTCATTCCTGAATATGAATATAAAATGTTGTTGGAAAAGAAGGGAAAAGATGGTGAAATCAAATCGAAAGTGAATAAACTTTTACGTGGGAAACGAACTCGTGAGAAGGCAATGGAAATGTCTCAACTTCTTGGTCGTCATTTACGAACAATTCAATCACAACAACAACGACAAAAGTCTGTCACATCATCTGGTACAGCAAAATCAGAAAAGTCGCAACAGTTTCTAAGCTATTTTCAACCTATATATCATGGAAAACTAACACAACTTTTGGTAGAACTGAAGAAACATGGTACGAGATGGACAGATAAAAATGAACTTGTATTGAAAACTGGAGATGTCATTGAGAATTCCAACAGTATTGATTTGTTGAAAGAAGCATTGGTTGCTACAAGAAGAAAAGAACGACGACAACCGCCGCAGGGGTGGAAGCAGTTTATTGAGGAAATTGTAGACGCTAATATCCCAAAAGCTGTTTTTGGAAAAAAAGACAACTCGTGAAGATATTGCAAAAGAGATAAAACAGCGTCAAGAAAGGTTGTTTCCAGAAGGATGGGAAACTTTTTAACATGGTTTAAACAGTTATGGTGTTGCTGTAAAGACAATGAAAATTAAAATACTATTCCTGTAAAAATTAGGTGTGTAAGCGCTTGTTGTCAAGGAGAAGTAGTAGACAGTAATATAGATCATGGAGACAGTAATATAGATCATGGAGACAGTGAAGACGACGTGAGCCAGACATAATGTATATACACATTCAGTCTATCTACATCACATAAACGATTTAGTCATCATGGAGTCAACAAGTTTTTACGTCACTTTGCCCAGCAATGCTAGTTTGAACTATTATTCTACTAATAAGGCGTCTAATTATCAAATTCGTTTACCTCGTACAATATATTTGAACGGAAAATATGAAGTAGCCTTAGCTGAAATTCAATACCCACACACATGGACGACAATGAGGCCAGGAATAGACTATACTCTGCATTATCGATCATCATCATCAGATGTATTTTATCCAGTTGATATTCCATAGGGTTACTACAGAACCATACCTGAAATATGTACTGCAATAAATGCAGAATTACAAAAATCTATTAATGCAAACCCTATTAGGTTAAAGTATGATAAAATTAGTCGAAAAGTTTCTCTTATTTTAAAAGAGGAATATGATATTGTCTTTTCTACTGGATTAGCTGAGATTTTAGGATTTAAACCAGGTAGATGGTATAGAGAATTCGGTCCTGCTGAACATCAATCCGATGTGAAACATGGATTTTATACACTTTATGTGTATTGTAGTATTTGTGAGCCACAAGTAGTTGGAGATTATTATGTTCCTTTACTACGTTCTGTTCCCATTGAAGGGTATGATGGTGATATTATTATGAAAACTTATGAAGAACCTCATTACGTCACTGTAAACACATCCAAATTTGACACAATAGAAATGAATATTAAGGATGACACAGGTTATAATGTGTCATTTCAAACTGGGAAAGTGATATGCAAACTTCATTTTCGACCAAAAACATTATGAAAGCATATAGACACGATCCGTCAGCATATCGCAACCATTTTCTTCGTCAAGTGGGCGGAGAATTACCAGGATTTAAAGGAGCACGAATACAATATGGAGATGGTATTGGTTCAATATTAGGATCATTGGCTCGCAAAGCTATTCCACTGCTTAAGGCAGGGGCTAAAATCGTTGCACCACATCTTAAAAAGGCTGCGAAAGATGTCGCGAAAGATGTTACAGGCCGAGTAGCACAACGTGTCATTGGTGATGTGTTAGGAGGACAAAAGAGAGCACAACCTGCAAAACCTGTCAGAAGGCGAAAGGCAGCCAAACGGATAACATCAACAAAATATAAGAAAGATATTTTTTAAACATGTCTTTAATTCATAACAATTCTTGTGAATGTAGCCTTTCTCCATTAGAATGGTTTCACGTACCACCAACGCAAACTGCTGTAGAAAAAAGTTATAATGTGGACTATCAACCACTCACTACCATTAGAGAGGGCGCTCCTATAGAATTCTACATTCCTGCGAGTACAGAAGAATATCTAGATTTAAAGAACAGCAGACTTCATATTGTATGCGCTATTGTAAAGGCTGATGGAACACCATGTGATGTAGATGATAATGTATCATGTATCAATGATTTGTTTAATGGGTTATGGTCCAATATTGAATTGTTTCTAAATGATCGTTTGGTATCACATAGTAACAATACCCATGGTTATACCAGCATCATATCTCATCTCATTCATGACTCGGAAGAAAGTCTCCATTCTGAGCGCTCTCTGCGTCTCATCTATAAAGATACTGCCGGGTCAATGAATAGTCATGAGGTGAAAAGAGCTAATCATGAAAGATATGTATCAGGTTTTCATGTAAATGTTGATGGTGGTGAGGTAGCTCTGCAGGCAAATAATGGTTTACATAATCGTTATTTGTATACACGTCAAAGCCGTGAGTTTACGATCACAGTCGGTTTAAGGGTAGATTTGTTTGAGCAAGATCTTCCCAATGGTATTAGTATGAAATTACGTTTACATAGACAAAAAGATGAATATGTATTAATGGCTGCAAATAATGGTTATAAAGTAGAAGTTAGAGATGCGTTTTTAACCATTCGCAAAGTGAGGGTTAGTCCAGGTATTCAGTTAGGACATGCAGATGCATTGATGAAAAGTCCTGCTAAGTTTATTATTACTAGAAAAGAGTGTAAAGTGTTAGCTATTCCAGCTGGATTTCAATCTTTTGTGAAAGATAACATCTTTTTAGGCCAATTACCCAAACGTATTGTCATTGGACTGGTTCATAATGAAGCCTTTGCTGGAACAGTATTGAGAAATCCATACAATTTTGATCATTTTTTTCTGAACTATATGCAACTTTTCACGGATGGTGAACCAGTCCTATCCAAACCTCTCAAACTTGAAATAAATCGAGGCAAATATCTTGATGCTTTTGAAACGCTTTACAAATCGTTTGATAAATTGAATGGTGAGAAAAGTTCCATTATAAAACGGGAAGATTGGTCTAGAGGTTATGCTTTATTTTCGTTTGACTTAACACCTGATTATGATGGTGATGATCATTATGCCCTTATCAAGCATGGGAATTTGCGACTAGAAATGAATTTTGCTGGTGCCTTGCAAAATACAGTCAATGTTATAGTGTATGCTGAATTTGATAACATTGTTGAAATAAGTGCAAATCGTAGCATTCAATTCGACTACCAGTCATGAACACGAAGCAGATAGAAGCCATCCTATCCCATGATGCCGCGACAAAAGACTTGTTTCAAGGTGTGTTTGCCATGGATCAGTTACCATCTTTACAACGCGGTGCCTATGTCATCAACACAGACGATCATGATGAGCCAGGAGAGCATTGGGTGGCAGTATATTATGACAAAGACCCTGTAGAATATTTTGACTCTTATGGACTTTTACCTATAGACAGTCGTTTGAATAAGTTTTTAAAGTTTAATTTCATGTATAATTCAGTTCCATTACAAACACCGATATCATCTACATGTGGATTTTATTGTGTGTATTATATAATTCAAAGAGCTCGAGGACATAGTCCTTTTGAAATCATTGATGTATTAAGAAGAAGTGATGGTGATTTTGTAGTCAAAGATTTTGTATATAGACATTATAAACCATTATTTTATTGATGTATATAGATCACTATGTTGTATTAGTTAAGGTGTGGTAAATGTCATTCATAATAGGTAAAGGATTTTGTATATAGACATTATTTTAATCATGGGGTATTAGTTGTGGTAATTGTCAATGTTCATTTATTATGAATAAAAACAAGGCAGTTCTATACAAGTTTTCTTTTTATTGTGCTATACATTATTTTACATTCTTCTTTATTCAAAACATAGCATGAGGAATTAGTTACATTTCAAAACACTTATTTTACAAACCCATTCAATACATCGATAAACAAATGCCATTCATACCAATCTAAATTAATATATGTATCATAGACATTACATCCACGTTTGTAAATGCTATGAAAACTAGCATAGCACTGTCCATTACCAAACTTTATCATTTTAACATCTTCGTGTTCAGACAGTTCCAGTTCATATCCATGATCATTTATATCAATGTCCATCACCATAACACACATGGGATGTGTCAGCTCAATGGACTTGGTGCCCCGCATGAGTTGCACTCCTTCCTCTTTGAAATCAAGCGTCAGGTTCTTTCCAATCCAATGCTTGTAACAGAGCGTACCATTCCACTGTGTTGAGGGTGATGTAGTCGTAGTCTCCTGTAAGCTCGCCATACTGACGAAATCGTACGAACACGTCTAGAGAGTTGTCAGTCACACGCACTTCTAAATCCTCTGAGAGTTTTAGAAGAAAGTCAGGTATCCTCAACTTCTCTATATGGTCTTTCAACACGGATTGTTCGTCAAGTGATAGAATTATATACTTTCCAAAATGTTTTAGCACAATGTCATCATATACGTTTATCAGATATGAGAATCCATGTGTAATTGGTTCATATTCCGATAAAACGTCTTCCATCTTGTTCAACAGTCAGATCAACTATGAGCTGTCTTCTCTGCAAAGACCTTTTTATGTTCGGATGATGTCAAAAAGTGGATGTTGTATAACTTCTAGGAATCGTAAGACTGCGCGCCAATTCTTGATATCAAAGTGAATCATATCTGTATATGGTGTATCTGGCACAACTCCCTTATAATCTGCTGGATAATCCTGTAAAAGATTTCTCCAAAATGTCACGCGTTTGTTAGAATCATGTTCAGTCACAAACACTTCCACTTTATTTTCAAGTCTGCGTTCAAACCCAGCTTCAAGCGGTATGTTTTCAAAGTCTTTCCACACTTCTGGTTTAAACCGATGATAACTTGTTCGAGAACCTATTATGACTTCATTCCTCTCATTTACAGTAAGGTAAGCACCATTCTTAAACATGTATGCATTCATGATTTTTCACCTTGTTATGCGCTGTCTTCTTGTCTGCGAAGCCTTTTATCCACTTCTTTCACTTGCTTCTTCAACATTTTCCATTCAGGTATTGTCAGCAAAATACCCTTTTTCGTAGGACGGTTTCTTCCAGTCCCCTCATCTCTCAGGTATTTGCGAATGTTTACCATTCCTTCATTGCTTTGTTTCATAATCCTGATATACTTTCCATTTCCTAGAGAAAGCATTCCATCCCACGACTGTGGTGTTGGTGCTGTCGTCGCCGTCGTCTCCACTTTCAATTTCTTGATGGTGGTGGTAGGATTTTTCACTTTTAAGTCTTTCACTGTATCTGCAAGAGTATCCATATCAGTTGCAGATCTTTTACGACTTTCACGTTCCATGTTCACGCTTCAATGTCCACACCTCAAATAACTCTTACATTGGAGGATCTCCCCCTTTTATAACGTTGCTTTGTAATGTCCATGCGCCAAGGTGGAATAGCCATCATTCAGCACGTACCGCTTGTCGTCATATGGAGAGAGGGCTACTTTCTTCAACTTCTCCGAAAAAAGCTGTTGGTCATGACTTCGAATAATGTGTCCTGTAGCCATCGTTTGAGTTTGATTGAGCAAACTGTCTCTATACTGCACATGTTGCATACGTCTTTGACAAGCTCGAGTGATGCCTTTGGCCGTATGTTTTTCTTTCCCGCCATACATCAAACTGTACATTTTCGGTCTGAGTCCAACAAATTCTTCAATGGGGATACCCGCCGTCTCATCCTTCATTTTCCCAAGCACTTTTTTGTTCACGTTGGAATGTAGGAAATGATTTGAAGGATAGTCACTTGTGTCAAACAGGTCAGCATCTTGCTGCATATCTTTGTAGATATCTTCCGTTTCTATGCCATAACACAGACTGTCGGTGTCGCTGAACAACAACTTTGCATTGGGATACTTGATCATGATGTAATTGTAATGAAAGTCAAACATAAGCACTTTGCTGAGATCGAGAATGGTGCAACCAACTTGAATGGGCTTATCAAGAAGCAAATCCACTTTGCGTAAATGTACGGCGGTCAAATCTTCGTTGAAAATTTTAAATTTGTGGAAAGAAGGTTTGGCCACGAGTTTCTTGAACCGCTTTTCTTTGTGAACAAGTTCGACATTGATTCCCTTCTCACATTTTCCATGGTTTTGCCAAACACAGAATTATTCATGAGTTTGAAGAAGTCTTTCTCAAATGGGTTCTGGGCCAATTTTCTCTTTTCCGTGTTCAAGGTAATGTATTTCTCCAACCATTTGCTCTGTTCAAATATAATAGCACGGTGCACTTTGGTAACTTTCAACCACAGTGAGACGTACTGCTGCAAATTCCTATAATGAAGCACATATTTCTTCTTGTTGTATAGGTTAGATATGAGTTTTTCACCAGGTTTGCCTTTCATGTTTAGATCTTTCCGTAACTTCTGACTGTACTCGGACAAGTCTTCTACTTTGACGCATTTCCGTTCTGGAGCCACTGGGTAGTGATTATGACGATCATGGATTGAATGTGGGTATTCTAAATCCACTTCTAAAATGTATCCAATGTCGTCATCTTCAGTCACATCCATGAAGTCGAGGGATTCAGGCTCGCTCACCCACATAAATCCACGTCGCGGCATGCTTTGCGACATGGCCCAGCCATACAGGTTGTTTGCGTCCAGGTACATCAGGTAGTTGTTTGGCATCTCAGAATTGTAATTTGACACGTAGGGATTATTTGCTTTCGCGTACTTGTGCGTGATCACAGATATTCCTCCACGTAGGCCTTGTTCAACCATTTGGTACATATCAATGTCAGTGATTAATTCCAACTTCACCTTCGTCGCTTTTAGCATAGCATCCCACGACAGTCCTGGCGCTGTATAATAATGGGCAAGATCCAATTCATATGTGTTAAGGCATACTTGACGAAAGTTTTCAAACACGTCAGCCAGCAGCAGCACATCTGATTTCAGGTACAGGTCATGGTATTCGCCAAATCTAGTACAGTTGAATGTATCCCACACCTTCTGCGCATGCGCATAATCCTCGTCGCTGATGTCTTCTTTACTGAGCAGACTGTAAAACTTGTCCTTGGACGGTAGTTGTGGTTCAGCAAACTTGGATGACTCATCCACGTAATCATAGGGGTATACTCCCTTTCTCAGCAGTAAATCTTGTTGGTCACTATCGTGAATGTGAGACGTCATGTTGTAGAAATTGTCTTTCCCTTCTGCCGCAAGGTTGGATACTAACTTCTGTAGAGAGGTACTCATAAACTGAAAGCTGTCTGTAAATTTTAGATTGCTCATGGTGAATGCAATATATTTCTCAATGGTGTTGGGAATGACCGTAATCGTTTCATTTTTGAATTTCCTAATTTCCTCCATGATCAGGTGACTGTCATAGCCTCGCAAATTGTGGAAAAATACAGGAATGATAAAAGAATCTTTATCCCCCTGCTTATCCTTTCTAAGTCGAAATTGTAGGTTACATTCATTATGGGCTGCTCCGCGATATTTACCATTGATATGATCATGGTCTCTCACACGATTTGCTCCTAGAGGCTCATGACAAATGTAGCAATCGATGGCGTTCTTAAAATTCTCTTGATCCTCATGGGTCATCACCATATCTACAGGCATCTCTAAACCGCGCACAATACGGTCACGCTCGTTGACCATATGGTCTAAAAATACTTTTACAGCATTGTCTCCTCGATACACGACTGGTGCGCGTGTTTCATATTGACTGACAACCACATAGGCAAAGCTGTTTGGACGATGATGTTGATACTTGTCTCCTTCATGCTTTTGCGTGAAACATTCAAAGTCAGCATAAATTACAAACGGTGCTCGCTGTTGTTTAGCCACATTCTTAAACTTGATAATAGGTTCCTTGGGAAATGATAAACGTTGCGCCCCATGCTTGCCACACACTTCACGATGTTCATCTAAAAGCTCTTGTCGCATAAACCCGTGAAGACAGTTGAAACAATAAAAAGCTGCACCATCATGCTTTGATCGGTAGGCCATAAGTCTGCTGAAATTCTTGATCAAGCAGTAATGCCTTTTCTTACCATTGCTAATCATAAGTAAGTTGATTTCTCTTGCACTGACGTTTCGGCTCAGTTGTATTGGAACAACTACATCATGTTCATATCCAAACACGTTGATAGACACATCGTTCTTTTCAAATTTTAGAATGTCCGTAATAGGTGTCGGAAATGTCATGCCCTCTACCTTTAATTCATTCTCAAACTGTCTGTATTGATTTACACGATGTGCATTTTTTGTTGTTGAAGGGTGAAGGTGAGCCAAAACGGACCAAATAAAACACTTGTTGTCATCATTCTTAATGTTTAATACACCCTTCGTATTCTTCACTTTCTTCGGCAGCGGGATAAAACTGTTCGCTTCCAGAGGTGCTAACGTAGCTGTATGTACTTCAATGTACAGTATATTATCCAGAAACCAGCCAGAGCCTTGTCGCTCATGTTCGTCAAACTGGGTAAACAATTCTTTATAGGCTGTTGGTAAGTCCTGATCAATATCCGCTGGATTGTACGCTGCAGACGTTGGACTGCTGATAAATGCATTATCCAATTGTTCTATCATGATACCTTCTGCATTTGGTGTCATTTTCTTGAAGCGAGCATGCACTACAATGTACCATTTCATTCCATGTTCTAAAGTCTCCAGCAAATGTGTCTTGATACGGTTCTCTTGCTGTCGCATTTCAAGCAGTAAATCCGTTCCATTGTCGGGCTCAAACCGTTTCTCCTGCGCGTTTTCACCAAGACTAATTCTTCTGCCTTTCCCTACTTGCCCCGTCTTTCGCCTCTTTACAGTTTGTTCTTCCTGAGGTGGAGTGCATGTATGCGCATCAAACACATCCATTGAGGGAAGTATTACATTGCATCCATGGCAGAGAACTGAACTCGGTATGAAAATGCCATCTTGCTCCATCTTTCGTCTCTTTGCTTCATTCTGTCGATCAAGCTCTTCAATAGCACGTTTCACAACAGTTGTCATCTCATTTTCAGCGCATGTATGCGACTTCAACAATTCCACTGATGGAAATGTTGCATAACACTCATGGCAAAAGACTCGTGAGTCTGATCTATCAGCCATTGTTGCTGTCACATCAATTGCTTGAAATGAAATGCTTGAAATAGGTTCTCATACATTCCCTTTTATACCACTCAGACTTCGTCAAATTGACTCAAATTGCAAAATGTCTACAAACCAAAGTTGCTCAGAATGGCCTGAAACATATAACTATGCTGAAACACCAAATTGTCTTACCCCTAGGGGGGGGGTCCTCAAAATCAAAGTTGCTTAGAATCGTCTGAAACGGATAACTATGCTGAAATCGCAAAATTTTTTTAGGCCGGGGGGGGGGGGGGGGGTCCTCAAAACCGAAGTTGTTCAGAATCGTCTGAAACGGATAACTATGCTGAAATCACAAAATTTTCTCAGCCCGGGGGGGGGGGGTCCTCAGATTTTCTTACCGGTGACAGTCGACCCCTGGGGGGTCCTCACCTCTGACAGTCGACCCCTGGGGGGGTCCTCAGATTTTCTTAGCCCTAGGGGGGGTCCTCAGTCGACCCCTAGGGGGGGGGGCTGTGGTAGAACTGTCGTTTTCTACTACTGTCGTAACAGCTGTCGTAACAAATCAAAGGTCATTTGTATGGATGAGTGTATTAAGACTTAAATTATAGTCGCGAAACTCGAATTTATACAAAGGAACTATTTTGTAACTATGAACGCCGTCGAAGAAACGAAATGAAAGTTTTCCATTTTGTTTGCGAAAATGATTATTTTGCACAAATTAGCGCTGTACCTTTAATATACGATTTTAATTGAGCTCAGTGACTGATACCGATTATTCGACATTTCAGTCCTTATTGGGGAAAGGTTGCAAATGAAAGCCAAAAGAACGTCCCATAACACATGTTTGGAGAGTGCTGTTATTAACAAGTCAGAAAAGCGATCTTAAATCACCTTCAAGACAATAACAATTCCATCATCCCTTGATGCTTGACACACAAGAAAGCGCTTTTCATGAGTAAGTAGGTATATGACGACACTTCTGGACGATAGTGGGGATTTTTTGCATATTTACAGGTTTCAGACCATTCTGAACATTTTTTGTTTTTGACCCTCGGATCCCCCAGGCGATAATACGGATTTTTGAATATTTACATGTTTCAGACGACTTTGAACATATTTTGATTTTTAACCCTCGTATCCCCCTGGGCGATAACAGGATTTTTACATATTTACATGTTTCAGACAGTTCTGAACATTTATTGGTATTGTTACCCTCGGACGCCCTCCCCCAGGGTAATAATAGTGACTTTGCATATTTACACGTTTCAAGCAATTCTGAACATTTTTGCTTTTTTCCTTTGGACCCCATCCCCTTGTGGGAATTTCAAATTATAGCATAGTTTTACGTTTCATGCAACTGTGAACAACTTTCATTTTTGCTATATGGCTATACAGCATATAAGGCAGACATGCCAACTTCAACAGCGCATAACCTCTAAACTACTGGACTGATTTACACCATTATTTCAACAGTGTTCAGTACAACATAAAATTTTTAATAATTATGTCATACTATAAACAGATTAGCTAATGAGTCAGATCGACCTCCTGCAAAGAAACAAAAAGGACAACACCTCAGACACAAACTAAGGCACAAACAAAGAAGTAATGCAAGTGGATAAAGATATATAAATAAGCCTTTGTGGACATGCACATCAAGAAGTGTTTGAACGTGAAATGGACCCGACTTGCTACTGGTACTGCGGCAGCAAGAAAGTCGCATCACAAGACATTTGAAAGATGGAGCAGACAATGGAATAAACTGTTCCAATATCGTTTTAGCTCTATTCAAGAAAATAACAGAAATGAACAGGGAGTGTCGGAAGAACGTGTGGATAACACTCATCTCAGCACTCAGACTTTTAGAGCATTCAATGAAACAGATGTTTATAACGATCTGTAAATGCATTCAAAGATTTGTTCAGCAAGTTTGATGAGCATGAACGCCAATGATCTGGATGGATGTTGGATAAGATTCTTCAGACTGAAGTACCTTAGAACTCTTGCCTCCAGCTACATTGAGTTATCAAAAAATATAAAGAATACTAAATGTGTTATCAATATCGAGAACACAATAAAGAAGTGTTTCCTATGGTCTATATTAGCTCATCCACATCCGTTGCATGACCGTCTAAGACCAGTATACATGTATCAACCGTTTGAACATGAGCGGAATGTGGAAGATGTAACATTTCTAACACCAATTCATCAAATCCCTAAATATGAGAAGATAAACAACATTGCCATCAATATTTTCGGTTGCGAGAAACAAGCTGTGCTGCCCATCTACATTAGTCGCGTAAGTCAACATGAGAGTGATGCTGAAATGAACTTACTGCTTATCAGTGATAATGAGAAGAGACATTATTGTCTGATTAAGAACTTCAATCGACTCATGAAGTTTTATTGCTTCGTTTGTTGGCATGGATTTGTGCGACAAGATCTTTTGGACAAACATCGTCAACGATTTTTCATTTCCAGAGGAAATAATCATTCGATTCAAGGACACTGCAAAACAACAAAAGGTCCCCTTTGTTATTTATGCTGAATTTGAATACTTTACAGAGAAATAGGAGGGTGGTCGTTACCAACATCATAAGGCTAATAATTTTGACTATGTTTTACGTCAGCGAATGGATTGAGCAATCTAATACCCATTAACATGATTTCTGAGGATATCAAACAGTTTGTTCAACCTACTCATTGTTATATTTGCCATGAGTTGATGGGAGTGGATCGTGTGTGAGATCATGGTGACATCAGTGGAAAATACCGTGGAGTAGCTCATAGTGAATGCAATCTACAGTTTCGCTTAAGAAAAAACCAACAAGGAAAATGGGATTCATTCATCATCCCTGTCCTTTTTCGCAACCTACAAGGATATGGCAGTCATCTTCTTATGGACAGTACGGGAAAATTCAAAGATTTGGGGCTGTCAATCATTCCAAACAATATTGAAAAGTACATTACAATTACCACGGGTAATCTGAAATTCATCAACTCCTACCAATTCATGGGAGCATCCTTGCACAAAATAGTAGCCAACTTGGCGGCTGAAGGCAAAGATAAGTTTCAGAATATGACTGCTCACGTGCCTGACAACCAGCACCAAGAGTTACTTTTGAGAAAAGGAGTATATATCTATGACTATGTTGATGAACCCTCCAAATTGGCAGGAACCAAGCTCACCACAAGAAGATTGTTACAATCAATTGTCTGAAGAAGGATTTATTGATGAGGATTATGCTCATGCAAGACGGGTCTGGAATGTATTCCAATGCAACAACTTTAGAGAGTATCATGATCGCTATCTGAAAACAGATGTGTTGCTGGTGGCAGATGTGTTTGAAAATTTTAGAAATATGCACGGACTCGGAACACTATGCTGAAACATACAAAAGTTTAATTGGAATTGATAGATGGTACTGACATGTTTCAAATGGTACAGCAAGGTCTGTGAGGAGGTATTTCATTAATAAGACACAAGTATGCAAAAGCCAACAACCCCTACATTTCAGACTACTACATCATGTACTTTGATGTCAACACCCTCTATGAGTGGAGTATGTCACAGAGTTTGTCAGAATACGGATTTGCATGGGTAGAAGATCCAGAATCCACGAAATCTCGCGTGGGACCTTTCATAACAACGAAAAATAGAAAGGGTTTACGGGTGAAATAACATCTGGCCAGGGAGGGGAGCCTTAATTTAAATGAAAAGGGTTTACGAGTAAATTGACAACACGCCAGGGACCCTCCAGTGACTCATTAGAATGACATGACATTATTGATCATTCAGCTATGCATATCACTTAACTACAAAATAAATAAGTAAACAAGTTTAATAGAATAATGGTTTATAATGTCTATTTACAAAGTATTTTACTACAAAATCTCTATCACTTCATTTAAATACATCTATAATGTCAAACATACTCTGATCTCTAGCTCTATGCAATATATAAAACACACGATAAAAACAAGAAGTATTGGAAATGACTTGCTGTAATGGTATGGAATTATATACATACTCATTATTTAAAACTTTTGTAAACAATTATCTACAGGTGAAAGTTGATAGGAGTAAAACTATTCCACAACTTGGTCAAAGCATGCGGCAACCAAATGTTCACCAATGTTCATGATTGTCTGTGTTGATGACATAGGCACGTTGCTGTAATGTTGGTAATGCTGGCAGTTGATTCACAGGGAAACCTCCGTGGAATAAGTCTTTTGTTATGACATCATGCGTCAATATGGCCTCTATCTGCTTCGTATTCATGGTTGATAATCAAACTGAATACTACGATTCACAGTTATTTCAATGATGTAGTGAAATTCAGCATAGACTATTACATTGACTGTATCCATTACCATCATAAATCGAAAGAAAATGAAGCATAACATCTAGGCCAATCGTTTCGTTTTATGATGGAGCTTCTTTCACCATTCACTTCATCAAAAGATGTGTGAAGAGCTTCAAAAGCGTTAACGACATTTTCCTTTAACAAGGTTAAGCTTGAGAGGTTTGGATGGGACTGGCTCACCATCGGGGCAAAGTTGTATGTAACTGACATTAAAGTATTCAGAATTATATTGATTTCTCACCACTATTGCAGCAAAGGCTTCATTCAAACCATTCAAATGACAATATGTTTTGGTAATTGACCCAAAAAGATGCTATTTTTCACAAAAGGTTGAAGTCCAGAAGGAATAGCTAAAATTTTACATTCTTGTCTGATAATAGGAAACTTGGCAGGAGTTTTCATCAATGCATCTGTATGTCCTATCTGAATACCTGGACTAGTCCTCACTTCGCGAATAGTTAAAAACACATGCTGACAGATGAGACGCATACAGCGTTCAGAATTAAGACTTTCTTCCGAATCATGGATTAGGTGAGAAATAATGCTGGTATAACCATGGGAATTGTTATTATATAAAATCAATCGATCATTCAGAAGTCATTCACTATTAGACCATGAACCATTAAACAAGTTATTGATGGATGTTACGCTATCATCTACACCACCATGACGTTTTACAATTCTGCATACAGTATGAAGTCTACAATTCTTTAAAACTAAATATTCTTCTGTACTAGCAGGGCTATAAAATTCTATTGGAGCACCATCTCTAATGGCAGTGAGTGGTTGATAGTCTACACCAAAACGTTTTTCTACAGGAGTTTGTGTTGGTGGTATACGAAACTATTCCAATGGAGAAAGACTACATTCACAAGAATGATCATGTCTGATTGACATTTTTTGCGTTTCTTATTTTACAAATATATCTTTTGATGTTGTTCAATTCGCTTTCTCCTTCTAGCAACTTTCTTTGGTGTACTTAGTTTATCAGTAGCACCTTTAAATCCTGGTAAATTACCACCCACTTGATGACGAAAATGATTGCGGTATGCAGATGGATCGTGTCTATATGCTTTCATAATGCATTCCTAATCTTCTTTGTCAAAAATAAGTTTACAGGTCACCTTTCCAGTTTGAAATGTAACATTATGATCTGTGTCATCCTTAAAATTGATTTCTGTCGTGTCAAATTTTGATGTGTTATCGGGTATGAAATTAGGTTCTCCTTAAGTTTTCATAATATCACCATCACGTCCTTGAATGGGAACAGAACGTAGTAAAGGAACATAAAAATCTCCAACTACTTGTAGTTCGCAAATACTACAGTATATAAAATCCATGTTTCACATATGCTTTCTGTTCAGCACGACCAGAGTATCTATACCAATGAGCTGGTATAAATCCAAAAATTTTATTTAATGTACTAGAAAAGAAAACAATTATTTTTCAAAGCAGAAAAACTCTTCATCCAATTTTATCATACTTTAACTGAATAGAGTTTTCATTAATAGATATTGCTAATGTTTCATTTACTGCATCGCATGTTTCAGGTATGGATCCATAGTAACCATATGTAATAGCAACTTCATAAAACGTATCATCTAATGATGACCGATAATCTATGATATAGTCCATTCCTTCTCTCATGTCGCCCATGTATGTGGATAATGAATTTCAGCTAAGGTCACTTCATATTTTCCTTTCAAACATAATGTACGAGGCAAATGAATTTGATAATTAGAGGCTTTATTAGTAGGATGATAGTTCATGCTAGTATTACTGGGAAAAGTAATGCAAAAACTTGCATGTTGACGGACTGGATGCATATATATATATATATATATATATATATATATATATATATATATATATATATATATATATATATATATATATATATATATATATATATATATATATATATATATATATATATATATATATATATATATATATATATATATATATATATACATATATATATATATATATTACGTCGTGCATGACGCGTGCCGCTCAGACTTTGTGCATGACATATGTTGCTGGTATTACGTTCATTGCGTCCATGGTCCACACTGTTGCTATCCATTACTTCTCCTTGACAACAAGTACTTGCACACCTTATTTTTTACAGAAATATGAGTGTAGTTTCACTTTCTTAACAGCAACAACGTAACTCTTTAAAACCATGTTAAAAATTTTCCTATTCTAAGCTATCTTTGTTGACGCTGTTTCATATTTTTGTAATGTCTTCAAGAGTTTTCTTTTTGCCAAAAACAGTTTTTGGAATATTAGCATCTACAATTTCCTGAATAAACTGCTTCCAACCTCGAGGTGGTACTTATTGTTTTATTCTTCTTGTAGAAACCAATGCATCTTTCCGTAAATCAATAATGTTGGAATTTTCAATTACATCTCCAGTTTTTAACACAAGTTCATTCTTATTTGTCCATCTCGTACCATACTTATTAGGTTCTGCTTGTGTTACTTTCACATGATATATAGCATGAAAAGGGTTATGAAAACGTTAAATGTTGTGACTTTTCTTATTTTTCTGCACCAAATGGTGCAGTAGACTCTTGTTGTTGTTATGATTGAATTGTCCGTAAATGACGACCAAGAATTTGAGATATTTCTGTAGCAGTTTCACGATTTCGTTTTTTTAAAGCTTATTCACTTTAGCTTTAATACCTTCATTTGAAGGATGACTTGATAATAATTTTCTAGGTTCTGATTTAGGAATAAGGACCATTTTCAATGCATTGTTCATTTTAATAACAATTGAGCTATTAATGGAAGTGCAATTCCTGCAACTGTTAAAATAAATCCGCCTTTTTGATTAATTAGTTTCTTTTTACGCTTTAGGGAAATTTTCTTATCGGCCAATTGTCAAATGGTTTGTTGTTCACGCTTTAATTTTTTATACGTATGTGACTTTAATAGTAATTGTCCATGCAACATATTCAAACATATTTCAAACAAACTGGCTAATCCATCTTCAGTAGCTTGCTTCCATAAGGATTTACTGGTACGTGCCAGTAAATGAAGAAATGGTTCATTCGCTTCAATTCATCTGGACATCGTGACGTTCAATACCAAAGTGTTGTAATTCTTCTTCATACTCTATTTTATTCACATAAACATAATGTGTATCATTTAGTTCCTGTGCGAATACGTACCTTATCTTCTGTCTTTGGTTTCAGATCACTAACAAATCACCATGAGGTTTGCTTGTAGCATCATGATATTCCTCCATCAGAAACTGAGATTTCCGTGGATACATTTCCCGAGCCAATGGATTAATCTGTTGCCTATCCGTTGGATTTTTAAAGTGAATAATGTAATGTTATTTAGACAAATATTACACACTTTCTTTCCATGGTGAAGCCGATTGTGTACGATGAAAATGATACTTAGATTTTTATGACTTCTTCCAGTACTAAACAATCTGGTCATACGTTCGCCACTATGGCATTTGGCCATAAGATCATCAGTAATGAGTAAGTTATACTCTTTCGGATTAAAATGCTTTTCAATATCACATCCTCTTGAATATCTTGAAATGTCACTCCTTTATGCCTTTGTCCAAAGGTTGATCCGCAGCATAGATCATTAGTATATGGTTGAGTGACTTTTTGTTCAATGAGTGCTTTCACAAGAGACCTTTTCCCACTACCTGTTGGTCTAGAACTATGCATGTAAACGGATGCTTCAGAGTGCATGAATATCAGATTCTTTGACCCAACTATAAAATTTCTTTGGCCAGCCTAACCACTTGACAAGTAATTCTTTCACACCTCGCCTTTTTCAATTTTGTATACGGATTGAATGCCTTTTGTAACAGCTTTTAATTCTTTATCATAGGAATTGCCATCAATATCTTTGTCTAAGAGGTCTTGTACACGAGACAAGTGTGTTCCTTGCTTCTTACAACAATGTATGACAATAAACACTTTTTGTCTCCATTTATATGTTACCCCCTTTGCAATACATATTTCATGTGTGAAATGCAAACATGTTGACCAATGTTAAACGTGTAAGGTTTTGGCTTTCTCTTTGATTTAAATTTCAATTTATCAATATACATTTGTTTTCACACTCTGGATTCAATATTCTTGGTAATGTCTACCGATGATAATCCATTTGGTAAGGATCCATGAGGTCTATAATTATACTTGAAAACTAAATCTTGCAAAACATGTGTATACCGATACGTTTTGCTGATATAGAAAATAGCGATGCATCATTTCTTTGAGAGTACGTATAACTCTTCCAGCAAAGTTGGCTTTCGTCTCATTCTTAGTAGTGCATGCATGAGTGCCTTCTTTCTTTAGATACTTCTTTACCCATCTATATCTTTCTTTGCTAGCATGGAGAAGGAACAGTTGAACAATTTGAACAATTGGGTAAAGAAAAGGCATTCGACCAAAAAAACTGTGGAAACATTAATTCATTAGGAATTCTTGTCCGTGGATACTTTGGTTCATATTGATGCTGCTGTTTTGAAAGCATTGAAATTATCGATAGGCCAACAAAAAGCCCTTCAAAGTGCGATCAGTGATTTGAAGGCAAAAAAACCAGATTATCCAGAAGGCCCTGGTAAAGCCGATTCGGATAATTCGCCCGCCAGTGCCCGGAGCGAGACTCCAGTGTCCAAGCCACCTCAGCCAGCACCAGTGATCCTGGACACTCTTCCCCGCCCAGACGATGAAAGACCAGACCACGGCATCAGACAACCAATGGCTGACGGGCAAAACAGGTAATTCGAAGACGTTGTTTGTACAAGACTTTTGTGGGTCTTTCCTGGGCAACAAAAGGGAGGAATCCATGCATTTGCATTTTATTCCATCGCTTTAAGCACGCCCAAAAACAGGCCCCGCGACCCAAAATGCAAGGTCCTACCGATCTTTCCGGCAAGGAAATTTGTCAAAATTATAATACAAAACGTGGATGCAACCTATCAAAGTGCAGATTTTTGCAGGTGTGCCTGAAGTGTTTTAGCAACCACCTCGAATTCCAGCACCAGGCATAGGGCAGCAGCGTCTGTAGCCTTCTCGCGATGACAATATACGAATGGAAACGCATTTTGACCTCTGATTTCGACGAATCCTTTATAATTAATGGACTACAAAGTGGTTTGATATTACTAGTACTAGCGCCGATTCTGTCATATCAGTTGAATATCCCAATAGCCGCACCGCAGAGACTGTATATAGAGACCAAGTCTAGAGACAATTTTTGAATGAAATAGCACTCGGGTGTTATAAGGTACAAACCAAAAATAGTTTCCCCAATATCGGCCGTGCCCAAAGATAAGGAGGAGGTCAGATTCATCCATGATTGTTCGCAACCCCTTGGATACTCGGTTAATTCCTATGCTTCCCCGGATAAACATCACTTCGTCTCCCTGGATACTGCCGTAAATATGACAGGTCCGAACTATTTCATGGCCAAAATCGACTTAAAGAGCGCTTACCGACACGTTGCCCTAAGTGAGTCTTTCAGGAAAATTATGGGATTAAAGTGGAAATTTAAATGTGATTCTGAATATACGTATTTGATAAACACCCACCTCCCCTTCGGTGCTTCGCTCAGTGTGGGAATATTCCACCGTGTTACTCAGAGTGTATGCCGATATCTAAGGCGAATGGATATCAATGCCGTCATTTGCTACTTGGACGACTTTTACATAACCGGGCGGACGGAGCATGAAGTGCGTCGCGCAATGCAGTACTCGCTGAAGGTCCTCATTTCGTTGGGATTACAATAAACTGGGAGAAATGCGTTTCCCCAACGCAGTGTCTCACCTTTCTCGGCGTCGTATTTGATACCCTCACCTGCACATTATCCATACCCGTTGAGAAAATAGAATCTACCCGTGAAATATTGTCTCTGTGGTCCGACAACAAGGACCATGCTCCAAAGCCTCATTGTTATGCTCGGTTGGATTGCTCGAATCGTACGGGTAATCCGACCAGCACTCCGATGTCTTAGCAACGCTATGACGTCATTGCGCCTCCCGCATCACCGTCTTCGTCTAACCTCGACATTGCGACGGGATATCGCTTTTCTGTACGATCTATGCATCTCGTTCAATATGTGTACAAATTCGCTACAGAATGTTCTATGCCCGAACCTGCGTATATCGTCTCTGCTAGCAGCTCGCAAGCGCGGCTCTCGTTTCCCGTGGATCAACTGTGGACTGGTTGTACTGTAACTGGAAATTGGATATGCCTCAGTTCGTACGGAAGTATATTAATCTTAAAGAGCTCATGGCTGTATATCTTGCTTTACAGCGGTGGCGTTATTACTGTTCCGGACCTAGCATTACTGTTTATACCGATAACACTGCTACGCTTTATGCACTTAAAAAGGGGTCACTTCGCAATGGTATCGCGTCAGATATATTATGTAATATTTTCATTTTGTGTGCACAGCATAATATCCACATTGGAGCCAAATTCATATCAAAGAAGGATAATAAGGTAGCCGACAGTGTTTCGCGCTTGCATGAACTAACGTTTGCAACCTTTGCTTTAGCACACGTACCACTACACAACTTAAAAAAAACACGTGACTGGCGCCGTTATCGCTATGCTATTTCAGGAGTGGACGAGCAGGCGGAAATACTGGATTTGGAAATCAAACGGCTAAGACACGCCACATTTTCGGAGAATACACACGCTGCGTATTCCACGCACATTAAAACATTCCTGTCGTTTTGTTTTTATTTCAAGTGCAAATCAATGCGGGCCAAAGATCAAACCATTTTACGCTATGTAATGTTTCAAAGTCGTACTCTAAAATCCCAATCTGTGAGATGTTATCAGAGTGCAATTAGAATCCTCCATCTAGAAAACGGAAGAGACAACCCATTAGAAAACAATTATACTTTAAAACTCTTCTTAAGGGTTTAGACTTCACGCTGGGCTCTCCACCAATTCAGAAATAATTACCAATAACACTACAGATTCTATCTCGCATGTTTTAGATCTCAAAGCTTTTTTTTTGGTCAGCATGTGTCGTAGGGCTCTTTATCTTCTTCAGAAAGTCCACATTGTTAACCAAAACAAAGATAAGTCACGATTGTAAAAGGGACTTATGCCGCCGCGATGTAAACATTTTCTGATGGGGTACTGATAAGCGCAAAATACACAAACACAATCCTACGGGATTTTTCCCGGACCATTGTAATTCCCATCCCTTTTATCCCCGGTTCCATGCTATGTCCAGTGTCCGCTCTTCGATTGTTGTTCAAATTATGCCCTGCGGGTGACGGATCACCCTTATTTTGTTTTCCGTCCATTGACGGTGTGACCCCCGTCACTCATTCGATGTTCAATACAATGCTAAAAATTAGGTTTTGATCAAACACAGTACAGCGGACACAGCTTGCGCCGGGCTGTCGCCACTTTTGCCTTGGCCTGTGGCCTTCCCCCTCAAGTAATTAAATCCCAAAGCGGATGGTCATCTGATTGTTATTTGCGGTACACAGATGTTCCTTTCGAAATGCGTTACAAATGTGCGAAGGTTCTCGGAACCACGCTCGTTTTCATTGTGTAAGGCTAGAGGCTTAGCTCGAATGAGGGACAATGCTAAACAGTTTTGATGTTTAAATAATTGTATTATTTTGTTTTAAACATCCCGCTAAACATAAGAACGTTTTTGTTTGGTTGTGAAAAGGTTATAACGTTTACCTAACCAAAAACGAACCTTTTTTGGTTGTAAAAACGTTATAGTCAGCAACCAAATGAAAACGTTATTTTACATACCAAAATCAAACCTAATTTGGTTGTAAAAACGTTACATTTACCAACCAAATAAAAGCGTTTTTTTTTTCAAACCAAAAACAAACTTATGGTATTAGAACGTTATTGAAATTTGATTTTAAAGAACCAAAAACAAACCAAAAAACAAACGTTTTGTATAAGAACGTTATTATATCAGTTTTAAAGAATGTCATATATTGGAGCGTCAAGGAAATGTTATAGGCATTTTAATACTTTGTAAAGTAATTTTAGATATGAATAATATATTCACAATAACAAGAATTACATTTTAGATGCGAAACGTCAAATTTAATTCACATATATTTAACTAATTACTGTAAGCTATAACTAAGCATGAAGTGTGCAAATAAAAAGCCCATAAAAAGGGAGGGGGTAAACCTTGATGGAATTTCCGTACGGGGGAATTGTTCAGAGGAGGGGGATTTGAAGTGGGAAGAGTAGGGGCGGTGGGAGTTGGTTCAGGGGAATTGTCTTAGACGCGCATTTCAATGGATGCGCCGTGGCGTAGAGGTAAGTTCGTCGCTTTGGATGCCAGAGGTTCCCGGTTCAAACCCAGCCAGGTATGAATGTTTCGTGATATGTTAGTTGCAAAAAGATTAATGGTAGTTCTTAAAAATGAAATATGATGTGATGATGGAGCAAGATGCAGCCTCCCAGAGTGAATACTATTCTGAAGAATGTTGAGGGATATTTTTTTTAGATAATTTGTTTTACGCACGTTTCACGATGAAAGGTTTTCTTAAGGTTGTGTAAGAAACGTTGTAAAAACGTTTTCTATAAAACGTTTTAGAACTTTGCGAAAAAAAAACTTTTTTCGGCATTTCATATACAATCTTTAGAAAACGTTTTTGCAACTTCAAAAGGTTCGGGAAAAAAACGTTTTGAAAACGTCACTTCAACCAAATTTGTTTTACGGGATGTAGCAATGTCTCGGTTTTTATGCCCCCCCCCCCTCCACTTCAGATCCTCCAGACTTATTATAACTACGTTGTGATTGGTCAGGATGTAACAGGGAGGGGCGTGTGAGTTATGCACCATGCAACCATGCTCATGTGGCTGCAGTCGCCTTGTACTCGCCAAGCTAAAAGCACACGCCCCCCCCCCCCCACCACCCGCATGCACCTCCTTGTTATTATCTCTTAAAAGTATTTTATTAATTTACCGTTTAAAATGTCACAATTTATTCGGTTGTAGTTTGGTTAGTGGGAGAAACAAGTTTATATTTCAATTAAAGTGTATAGCTTTGCAAAAAAACATTATTAAACATGTTTATTGAATGGCCAATACTTATTTAAATAATAATAATAATAACAAAAAAAAAAAAAAAAAAAAAAGATACACCACCCCAAAACCACGCTCGTTTTCATTGTGTAAGGCTAGAGGCTTAGCTCGAATGACGGATCAGTGCTAACAGTTTCAATAAGCGCAGGGTGTCAATTTTGTTGTACCTATACGAAACCAAAAGCTTACTTTTGGGAAGCTTGCACCTCCCTGTGTGAGCAAAGGATTTTTCTGAAGAGAACGAGCAGAAGAGTCTTTATATTTATTCAATTAATGGGGTGAGGGGTCGGGGGGGGGGGGGCAATGGTTCTATCAAATACTCCCCCCAATGCTCATAAAAATGTGTGCTTTGCAAACAAATCAAGATTTTGATCTAGTTGATGACCGCTTCATGAACCCATAGCCACTTAGCAAAATGCAGCTGTATTCCCGTCGCACATTGATTTTCCATTCGCCCTAACCGAGATTCGGTCTAAAGGCCATGCTGTACTTGCTGTGGTGTACTGTGTGCCACGTACTTTCTTTTCATGAGATATCGCTTATAACAAACATGTGCAATAAATGTAAAAAGTAACACGGATTTGATGGCTACAAAATCGTGAAGTTTCTGTGGATATTGCTTGCACTTTTCGTCGATGCTGTTCAGGTGAAAGAATTAACGGGTCAGCCATGAAGTAGGTACGTACAGAGAGGAGGGGGTGGGGGAGGGAGGGCGGTCACGGTGCGTGCAGGGGGGAGGGTCTTAAGGGGTCATCCATAAAATAGGTACGCACAGATCGAGGGGCTGGGGTGGGGGAAGGAGGGCGGTCACGGTGCGTGCGGGGGGTAGGCCTGGGGAGGGTCAAACATTGATAAATTTTTGCGTAAGTCGAGTACTTGTGCATTGCCCCTAACATATATCTACTATGACGTGTCTTGTACACACCTGGGAACCGGGATCGAACCGGGGAGCTTTTTGTGTACTTTATTGCAACAGTCGCCAACTCAGTAGTTGCAGGTGCAAGGAGAGAGGTGTCCAAAAGTGTTCGCCAAATTATAGATCTGAACGAAAATTATCCCCTTTAACGAAATTTGTAAAAATACACCCCTCCACCCGGCTCTCCCCGCTTTTTCTTTGGACATGCAGAGTAACGCATATGACAAGCGCCTCCCCCCCCCCCCCCCCCCACCACCCCCGAGATTGTGTTCTAGACATATAATCAACAAAGGAACATTTCGAGGCACGTTTGGTGTCGTGATTAAAATTATTTAAAATTTCTATAACATACAAATAATAGATTAATATCAAGAGAATAAACAACAATAAAAAAAGTGAAGGATCCCCGCAGTGTCCTCACAGGGCTAAAACTGTTGTGAAGAACAATCCCTGTTCACCAAAATCAATGTTTGTTTCAGATCATGGTATCCTTTGAGGGGCTGGTCTAATAAAGCAACGATGAAAACGCGGATTTGCTGACGTGGAAAAAAGCATTGCCAAACAGAGTGCCTCGGGATTTATCTCTGGAAGTCCAAATTTCCTTATCTATATCTTTCTTTCTGTATTAAAATAAACTTTAAACCATCTTCGAAGTATACTTGATATTTAGCATGGCTGCATCAGTTAAATGCGAGTATTGTGATAAAAGGTTTAAATGGCAGAGTGACTTGACAGTACATATGTCTGTTCATTCGGGAGAGAGACCACACGAGTGTGACGTGTGTGGGAAAAGCTTCCGTTTGAAGGGTTATTTGAACCAACACATGATAATACATGCTGAGGAGAAACCATTCAAATGCAAGTCATGTGATCGCGGTTTTGCACGGAAGGGAGATTTAGAAAAGCACTCCCTCGTTCACAGTGACCACAAACAAGAGAGATGTCCTATTTGTCACAAAACGGTTAAAACCAAATCCAATTTAAACAGGCATTCGTTAATTCATAGTGGCGAAAAGCCATATATGTGCGACATCTGCGGGTCAGCGTTTGCGGCAAGGCATCTCCTGAAATATCACAAGAGACTCCACACCGGCGAAAAGCCTTATAAGTGTCAGTACTGTGGCAAGGGTTTCCCGGTCAAATGCACCTTAAACACGCACTTGTTAAGTCACACCGGAGAAAGGCCAGTGACCTGCCACTTTTGTCAAGCGAAATATGCAACAAAAGAAAAACTTAAGATTCACATGTTGGTCCATTCCCCTGAAACTGTTCACACCTGCGAGGTCTGTGGACTAAAAATTAAATTTAAAACAAATATAGCGAAACACATGTTAACCCACAGTGGGGAAAAACCACACCAATGTGACATCTGCGGGAAAAGCTTTAACCAGAAGCAGTATCTGAGCAGTCACATGAAAGTACACTATGATAACAAACCACACAAATGTCACCTTTGCCAACAGGCATTTCGTCAGAAGAACAACCTCGTGTCACATTTGCGCACTCACACTGGAGAAAAGCCTCATGCGTGTGACGTATGCGGTAAAAAGTTCACCACTACAAGTGATATGAAAAGGCACTTGCGGACCCACACCGGGGAAAAGCCATATAAATGCGACTTCTGTGGGAAAAATTTCGGTAGCGCCAGTGTTTTGAGAATGCATGTATTAACTCACTCTGATCGAAAACGTTGGAAGTGTGACGTTTGCGGTTCGGCACTTTGTTCGGAGGAAGGGCTGAGACGTCATTCATTACTTCATGGCAATGACAAACCAGTCAAGTGTGACATCTGTGATAAATCCTTCAAGTTTAAGTCCCGCTTACAAAGCCATGCGCTGGTTCATTTGGAAGAGAAGGCCTTCAGTTGTGCCATCTGCGAAAAGTCGTTCAGATCACAAGCCTTAGTGAAGCGTCACATGCTGGTTCATTCTGAAGGACCGTCCTTGAGGTGCGAGTTTTGTGAGAAGACATTTAAGCGGGCGTCGAATTTACAACAACATTTCTTGACGCACTCGGATCGAAAGCCTCACACGTGCGGGGACTGTGGCAAGGCGTTCCCGCGGAAAGGCAGCCTGAGCAGACATTCGCTCTTTATGCATTCCAAAGGTGACTAACAGGAGGACATTCAATTCTTTTGTACTGTTGGAAGTAGACTCCCAGTTATTACCAACAATCAAATATGTACTCTGGGACAAAAGAAAATTTACACTGAAAATACAGATTTATTGGTTAGTCACCAAACTGATCAATTCTTGTCAACATTTGAAGAGAATTTTGACATAATCTCTGTCAAATAAAGCGAAGACATGCCACTTTTATCTCGGCAGCAGGGCTAAAGTGCAACCTGGACCAAAACAGGCCTCACATTTAAAGAAAAAAAGAAAAGGGGTAGTTGTGAGTGCCACCCCAATTGTTTGCCCCCCCCCCCCCCCCCCTCGCTCCACCAGTCACTGCGACAACAACACCAAAGCGACAAATCTGGTCGACAAACTAATGCGTAACTTTGCATCTCCATACCCGTATATCCGCGCGGGAAAGCTGGAACCTGGACTCATCGCTAAAACTGACACTTCGCCATTGACGCATTTTTCAAGCGCCTCCCGTGATTTTGATTATTTGCTTTGGATTTCAGTATCTGCGGACTTTCAACGCCATTCCAATGTGCGGTCGAAGCAGCCCGACTCGGGTTTGTGGAGGCTTCTGATGACTTTTTTATATGCAATTATCCGGTTAGTTGCCTTCCAGGTGTCTACGCAGCGGGCATTGTCGCACTGCAAAAGCAATCCCGGACTTGCATTTATCCGGATACTCCGATCCTGAGGAAACGTAGTAACGCAAAGGCGACCTGTGTCAAGATAACGCCTTCGCAGTTTGGAAACACAAGTTTTGGTGCACTTGAAGTGTCAAGCCACCACCTGCATTGAACCACCAGCCCGTAACGTATGAAATGCCATTTTCACATTTATTAGACAATTCGTCATATCAAAAATAAATTTTTGATCTCAAAATTGATTTTTTGATATCAACAATTAATTTTTGATATCAAGAATTAATTTTTGATATCAAAATATCAGTCTGTTTTTTGTGTCTAAATTAATTTTTATATAGATGTGTACCTCCCTTAAGATTTTTTAATTTTGTAAGATTGATTTTTGATCTCAAATTTAAGGATGTGCCATCTAAAATGCAATTATTGAGAGCGAAATATAAATTGATGAGATCTACATTGATTTATTGATATCTTTAGTTACATTTTGCTATCAAAAATTAGCATTAAATGTTAAAATGGCATTCCATTCCATTCAGAAAAAATAGTCATGTTTCAGCCTAGTACTGGCAATGGTTGGTCGCTTTGAAAATTGGAGAACATCAGGACATAAAGTGGGATATTCAGAAGCCAGATTTTGAATATATACATGAAAATTGATTTTTGCTTAGCCTGTGTTGCCAGATGACTAAAGGGAATTTTGCCGGAGCGATGAGGCACTACTCCTTACGGCTGTTACTGTTCAGACGATGATGGGATTAGTATTTTTGCGGTGTCTATGTGTCACTCTCCTGACGTCTAAATAAGTCGGTAGATAGACGTTGTGGAATTTTGGGGTATAAACTTTCTTTTGTATTTAGTACATTTTGTTTTTTGATTGTCACTGTATCTGCCGAGGGGAGACATATAGTTGTTGTACCTTCTGCGTGTGTATATAGGTACGTCTGTGTGTTTGTGTGCGTCTATGTAACGTTGTTGTAAACATATTTTTTGTGTGCAAGATATCTTGAGAACAAAAAGTCGGATGAATTTCAAACTTGATCTGTTCATCCCTTTGTTAGGTCGACGGCGTCATTACGCAAAAATCTTGTGTGCCAATTTCTCAGCCACTGAGCATCGGAGAAAGATCAGACTTGGTGGAATTGTTGCTTGGTAGGTCCTAAAGATTCTCTATGCGTGTTCCTTGGGTCAGTCGGACTTTATTTTAACTTTTGAGGGCTGTAGCGAAATTAATAAAGGCGTATGACGTCCTTACGTTAAAATCTTTCATGTGGACATTTCCCAGCTGCTGAACATCAGAGAAAGTTTAAACTTGGTGGAAATGTTGCTTGATAGGTCCGGAAGAAACTTTTAAATATGCCTGGAGTAGAATGAACAAAAACGGCAATGACGTCTTTGAGTAAAAATATCTCGACAGCGGAAAATTGGATCGACTATAAAGTTGAATAAGTCGTAGGGCTTTTTTAAACATTGAAGTCAGAGAAAATTCAGAAAGGCTGCAATCGAGTGAAAAGTATTATGTGATATATTCTCCAGTCACTAAACCTAATACTCCCCCTCCATTACCATCCCAGCCCCCCCCCCCACCCCCCCCCCCACCCCCAATCCGCCTCGCCCTTTTTGTCGGTTCTTTTGTTAACTCAAGAGAGTTATTAACCACGCTTGGGATTTCAGCGTTTTCCAAGAGATTCTCCAATGTTCCTGCATTCTTTAGACATACTTGAAAACATTAGCAGCACAAATCTCGACCATTTCTTACATTACGTGTCATTGGCTTTTTCGCTTAATTGTTACACACCTACAGCTGTTAGCGTGTTTCCATTCAACTACCAAGCTATTCCATATGTGGGTCTAATCATGTAACGGTTCGCAATGTTTGCGCGGTACCTGGTAGAGGTGTGACGGTTCGTACCGAAAACCGAGAACCGAGAAAAGGCATCGGTTCTGTTCGAACCGAAAACCGAATCACGGTTTCGGTTCGGTTTTGTTTTTACTATTTATAACAAGATAATGCATTGATTTGGTAATGTTATTTCAGTTCTTTTAGTATAGTTTAGTTTTAGTATTATATATATATCACATGGAACAAATCAACAAATATTTCACACACATTTTTATTATTGTTATTATTAACACATAGCGCTTACAATGGCAAACCCCTAAGCGCCAACAATATAGGTATTCTAATAAGAAATTGAAAATTAAAAATTTTATTTGGTTAAACACATTGACTAGATAAAATTGATATTGACACATTAATTGTATGTCAGTCTAAAAAGCTGAGTTTTTTTTAGTAATTTAGTAGTTCAGTAGTTTTTAGTAATTTAGTACACTGTTGCAGTAATCGATACGACTGATCACCAACGCATAAGTGTCTTTGCAGCGTCGTCGTTCAAACGCGAACGAACATCCACCGTAGGTAGTAGTTGCACGTTCGAACAACAGAGTTTATATGTGCCTCCATTGTTAATGCGAGTCAGCGAGCACTCCCAAGACTCGAGCAACGTGGGAACGCATAACGTCGTCATTGCCGCGGTGTAGGCTATGGGTACTGATAAATTTTTCGTTGCGTGCACCTGTTATAACCAAAAATTTAGTTTTGTCCTTGTTCAATTTTAGTTTATTAGCGGTCATCCAGGACCCGATATCTTTGATGGCGTCAGAAAGCTGAGCAAGGGATATTGAGAATATCCTCGTGAGCCTTGGGGTAGGGCGCAATCCAAGGTAGTAGAGTCCGAACCTTAACACGTGCACTGCGATCATGAAGGTATGGTGATATCCAATCAAGGGCTCCACCTTCGACACCAAAGGAGCACTCCAACCGGCGTAGATAGATCTCATGATCTACGGTGTCAAAGGCGGCAGAAAGGTCGAGTAAAGTGAGAAGCACAGCTTGGCTGTTATCCAGTTGGATCAAAAGGTTATCGAACAAACGAATAAGGATAATTTCAGTACTTTGATACTTGCTGTAAGCTGATTGATACTTTTCTTCCAAACTATGGGAGGTGAGATGGACATGTAATTGTTGGCATATTGCCTCTTCAAGGATTTTGGATATAAAGGATAAATTAGAAACCGGGCGATAGTTCTTCGGAATAGTATCGAGATTTGGCTTTTTTAGAAAAGGATAAACGATTACTTGCATGAAAGAAGCCGGAAAAGTGTTAGTAGAAATTGATAAGTTCATTATTCTGCAAATGATAGGGAGGAGTTCACTGATACATTGTTTGTCAAGCAGGTTGGGACTGAATCGCTATAGCAAGACTTGGGAGATGAAGGCATTATTATTTTCCGAACGCTTTCCTCACCGAGCGGTCTAAAATTAATGAAGTAACTTGATTAGATTCTACATAGCTAGTAGCTGCATGTATTTTATTTAGGATAATAAATATTGTGAATTACCAAACGTAAATCTTGATGTAATTTGCGAATTATTTGTTAAAACAATATTTTAGAATAAACTGTTAGATGCTCAATAACAGTGTAAATTCTTGTGTAAGTAAGCTTTGAGGTAATAAATATAAAACATTACCGTTTATAACGCTAGGTTTTGTATTTGTTCTAAGGTAAAAATAAATATCTGGTTAAGTGCAGGCAATTATAAATAAGTAAAAAAAATAAATAAACACGCACTATATATGTATATATATACATTTGAAAAAAATTAAAAACTACCGGTTGGTTTTGCTTAACCGAACCGAAAAAACCGAACCGAACCGAAGATTTTCGTTGAACCGAATCGAACCGAACCGAGCCGGAGGTGAACCGTCACACCTCTAGTACCTGGAAGTAGTGTTCACTTCCAAAGTGGGTCATCTAATATCGCATTATAGCACATTATTTTGACATCAAAATGCCCTCCATCCCTCTACTCTCCAGCCGGAGTGAATCATGTGTTGCACAGTTATGAAGAATATCTTGCTAGTGTTTTTTATGGCCGATTGGAATGTAGAAGACAAGGTATAAAATATTGGTATAAGTAGGCTTAGTGTACAAACCCTAACGCGTAACGTTGGCTACAATGGTTAGGGATGCCTTTAGAGTCGTAGTCGTATCTGCATTAGACAGCTGGAGGGGGGGGGGGGTAGAATTAGCAAAACAAGCTTAGGTAAACCTTAAGGTTGCCTTTAGTGTCGTATCTGCATTAGACAGCTGGAGGGAGGTTAGGATTAACAAAACAAGCTTAGGTAAACCTCCCAGATTAGAATAAAACACCTAAACCTAAACTTGTTTAAAAAGAGGACAGAAATACCCACAAGTCAAGCTACGCCCCACTTCAAAAATCGCATACAGGTTATACACAATCCGGCTACTGGACACATGGGATATATTTATATAAGATAAAAGGTCTTCCTTTTCTGAAAATAGCACAAAAGTGTTCAAACGAAACTTTGTGAAGGGGTTGTCGGGGAAAAAGAAAAATGGAAAATGGTTATTCTTGAATTATGGGTTAAGTCGCGTAGGTATTTGTTTTTGTTCACAAAAAACAAGAAATTTAATAGGTGTTGGTTGAAAGTTTGTAATATAAGCCTTAACTCTTATGCTTTTCGTGAACTGGCCGCTCTAGTTATTTCTTTGTATATAAATACGTATGCAACTCTTTCTTACAGTTTGAAAATCATTTTATTTTAACAACATTGGATTATAATGTTCTTATTGCGATAATACTTGTAGAAACAAGTGGTAACGAATCGTACTTGTTATAAAAACTAATGCGTTATGGCTGTTGTATGTAGTTATTAGTGTGAGATTTGGACAACAACATCACTTAATAGATGGAGAGCAGGATGCTTGTGAAGACTGTCTGTGCGGTCCTGTTGCCATTCATTCTGTTTCTAAAATGAGACCACATCTAACACGATCTATTTCTAGTTGCTACCGATGAGGAAGTTGCACTGTATGTTGTGTTGTTGTGATTAGACAGAGAGACATCCGCGCTACCAGTTGTATCAAAGCTCTGCGAAACACAGCTTTTGACGTGTTGTATCTCAGTAAACATAAAGTCCACAAAGCTCGATTTCAGGTTACAACGTGGAACCAAGCAAACCGAAACATTAAATCTGGTTGCAAGTTGGTTATGATTAGTCATGACCATAGCTCAACGTCTAATCAACGTCTTTCACAGAACTTGAATTGATGTTGGCTAAGCAGTGCTGTTTAGACATTACTTTGGTAGTATTGAAAAGGTGTCCGAAATTGGGCGTTGAATAGACGTCGATCACTGGTCTGTACAACTTGTTGATGAACCATATTTCGACTTCTATTTACAACGTACTCCAAACATTGAACAGACGTTTTTTTTGAGTTCCATAATCAACAAAATCCCGAGAGTGATCCGACATCGGGTACGAAGTATCCCATGTTTATTGAACATCACAATGTTTACAGGGATGAATAAATTATCCATATCACTTTCTCATGAGGGGAGAAGGGGTTGCGTAGTATTTATAACCCGAGAGAAAGGTGGCCCTGCGGACAACCCGGCCATTTTGGGATTTATAGCCTTGTACACATAGCTTCTTTAAGAAACATCAACATAGTTTCCTTCATACCAAAAATAATTTAAAATCCTGTATCTATCTTGTACGAGTAAAAACTTATTTCGCGTTCTGCACTTTTATATGGGTATCTCGTGGAACTTTAAGAATCACACAATCTAAAACAGAATTTTTATAGTGGCTCGGAAATTCCTACCCACTTAGAATCGTTGGTACCCCAGTGCCAATATTCATTCAAGTTTTGCTTACTAGTACCAGTCACACCTAGTTTGAGAGAGGTGGCGGTGGGAAGCTATGATAAAAAGACAACTTACGCTTTTACTCGTAAAAGAGCGTTTTATGAAAATAAGAGGTCAGTTTTACTCCAGTTTCCCTTATTTCCACTTTATATGAGACTACAAACAAGAGCAGAGGTTACTTGCTTTTACTCGTAAAAGAATCCATCAAATACAAGAGAACGCACAAATAGAGGAATAAAATATCAGTGACATCGTTTCATGTATTTATTGATCTTAAGAATTCAAGTCTTGCACATGGAAGTACGAAGAAAGTATACAAGCGATGATGAACCAAAAGCGCCTCCCACCCTGTGACCACTTTCTCACACCATTTTCCTCCATCCGCCATCTCGGTGGTGGTCCAGCCTTGCAACAAGCCTCGAGTAATTGAAAAAAATATCCAGTAAAACTGTTATTTATTTGATGTTTTCACAAACATGATCCCTTAATTAGGTCGACGCAACTAAACCCGTGACCACGAACTGAACTTCTCTCAAAGGCCCTTGGTCACAAAAAATAAAGTATTAAAAATATGAAGGGTGACTAATCGAGGTAGAACAAGCCTCACACAGCTTAAAGTAACCTAGACTCATAACATTACCAAGAATTAAGCTGAAGAACCATAACACTAAACAATAACATAAAGAATTTATACAAGGCAGGAGAACGCACTACAATGTGCCCACAACACATCACCAAGTACTCACTTAGTGAACAAGGCAGGTCTTGGTACCAATCCTTGCGAGATCGACTGCAGTGGCCGAGACAGACACACAGGGGAGCATGTATGTACAATGTTTTCCCCTGCTAACCAAGAGAACAGAGGGATACACAAGGATGACGTAACAAATTTGATTGAGCCAATGTCAGAACTGTGCGCACACACTAGCCGTTAGTCATACCATCTGCTTGGCCACTAACTAGAGCACACAGAGAGAACCCACACGTCCGAGTAGAGAGAACTTTTAACACTGAAGAATCCAGCTACCGACGACTTCGTTCTGAATCTTTTTGTACTTGCCAGAGCCATTTCCGGAGTGACGGGAAAGGTTTACTTCTGCCTGCACTAGCCTTTACCCTTATCGGTTCGCAACAACAGGTAAAGGATACTTATAGACTACAGACTCTGATGAAAGGGCTATAAGAACGCAAGGGCGATAATTCGCATTGAGAATAGTCCTTCAGATAATATTTAATAAACGGATTTGGTTATGATCAACAACCCTTGTTCAATATGTCTGACAAGTACACACTGCACAGAGCCCTAACTCAGTTGGTTGGAAATGTTATTTGTTCAAAAGTACCAAGGCCTGTGGTAGCAATAAGTAACTTACCCATGAATCCGGACCTCGGATGATGGAAAACGCCATTCACTATTTTCCTAGGATATTTGACACTTAAGGGGTTGTACTTCGCCTCTTCGCTTGCCTGAGGAGAAATGTAAACGTTACCGGTGCATTCTTCTGGATGATTACGTCGTCACCGATTTGGCTGTCTCTAAGAAACATAGGACCACGGAAAAAATCCCACTGTGTTATGTTGGTACCCGTTACGACAGAATTGACTTTGGAATGTCTAAACAATACGATAAGGCAGGTCTTTCCCTGGGTCGTATCCTGTCGAGGCTTTAAGCCTGGAGCCAAAAACAGCTTCGTAGTCCTCGGATCGAACAAACCTTTAGGTGGGCAGTCGCGAAGAAATGGTCCAAGAAGTCTGTAAGCACCGCTCTAACCGTAAGGTAGCGCACATCCGGTGAAGTTATTCTGAGACTGATACACCTTCACCGTAGAGTCCTTATTTCACTTTTTTAAAGAAAAGCCCTGCATGTCTCCCATGACGCAGAGCACGTCCGATTTCCACTCGAAACTGCCTGTAGTGGAGCTTGCCAATGAGAACTGTCTTCTCTGTTGCTACCAAGCAAATGGGGAGAGATTCCATCTTGGCCAGACTTAGCTTAGATTGAATAGCTTTTCGGCATTCGGGGACTGAGAAACACACCTTGCTTTGATTTGGATCGTTCTGACTTGCTGAGATTCATTAACAGACCTACCTTCATAGCTTGATTGGGCAAGGTCTCCATCTGTCTTCGTTTGTCTCCGTGCCGTGTCTGGCACATGATGGGTTAGAGACCAGTTGTCTAGATACTGGAAAATTAACATACCTCGCACACTGGTCCACGCCCTTGAACACTCTCGCGATCTTCGTGAAGACGAGAGGTGCTGCGGAAGAGCCAGAAACCAGTATTTCTTTTTTCTTATGTGAAAACATATACCGTTGCTCTGACTTTTTAATAATCTGGGTTGTAGCCATTTGAAACGAAGTTACATGAGAACTTGATTTAGAATGGATGTCTCTGCTAAAAAACCTTTCTGGCTTCCTCTATGGCTTCCTTGTGCACCAAGTCTCCAATTATGTCGCCTTGGTCGTAGGACACAGCGAAATTGCCTGAGACTTGGTCGAAGAGAGGTATAGGTGGAGTGTAACACGTGGGTCGTGTTTGAAAGAGACCGCATAACTCGCAACCCTCTGTATTTTCTAATTTGATAGTAATACCTCTTAGAGACCAATCCTTCGCCTTTAAGAGATACTTTTGTTAACTGCTACCGCGCTGCTGCGAGGCCTGTGGAGGTATCTTGCCATTGTCTGACTGCCTGGGATTTTTCAAGGAAGAAACCCTCGTTTTGCTGCTAGACCTGGATCTGTTCCGGTGTGCGTGTGCAAGAATGGATCGCTCTAGTCATGGAAGCTAGGTCTTGCCACAACGTCCTACTCTCTTATTTCGCCCTCTTGACTTCTTTCGAGAGAAACAATTCCTTCTTCCCAGAATGGAGAGGTGATAAAGTTTGCGAAGCTTGAACGAACAGCAATGTGTAAAATGGAGTCTGTAAGGGCCAGATTTTAGCTATTTTCACTTTTGCTGGAAATGTGTGTCATCACCAGGCAAAAGTTCTTTAAAGCTTCCGAAACGCATTTAATGGTTACAGTAAAACGTCGTTTTCTATCCCGTTTCAATTAAAACTCAATTTGTTAAGCTTATTAATCCGTTTGTCCTTTCAATTCCAAACCGGAGTAATTTTGTAAATTGTGTATTCTCTGTGTTAATGTGAAATTCAGATTGTTTTGCATCCACTTTTCATGGAATTAGGAAATGTGTAGGTTTCTTATGATTGATAAAAGGTCCAGAAAGTCATTAATTCTTCAGTTCTAAACTCACAAACCAAAGATTTAGTTTGTCATTACAAGGAAGCAATAGGTTTTGAGTCTCGTTTTAAAGGATATCAATGTTACAGTTATGGTTATTGTGATACGTTAGGTTAATAATGCTGTCTTTAATTAACATTTCACGTTTTGATTAAGATGATAATCTGTTAATTTGGAAAAGGTAAGCTTGTAGTGAAAATTGAAGGTTAAACTTAATTGGGTGTTTTAACGTAACATGTGTCATGTGTTGGTGTATTTGTTTATTAGTTATTAATGCTTATTTCAGTCCATCTCGCGATCACTCACGATCACACACAAACTCACGTAAAGTCATACTTCAGGTCTTAGAGTCTTAGTTCACATTTCGTGTGCATTGTGTATATGTGGGAAATAAAGTTTTAAAACGGTTCTTTTTATCTCTTTTAATTAGAAGCGATATTTTAGTTGTTTCAGAGCCTGAGGAAAGCCATCGGGGGTAAGGTAGTTACCATTTTAACCACGTCACTGATTGCTATTGCACAGCACCCCACGAGTTTGAATATCACCGGGTCTGTGACACGTAGGTCAGCCAGGTGTTTCTTGAGTGCGTTCAGCGTGTGACCCTGAAATGACATAATGTTCAGGATGTGCCGTGCTGAGCCTCTATGAGTTTGGCATCCTTTTCGACCAGCTGTATGTTCTAGTCACTGGGAATCGACGGCATCCAAACTGTGCGTTTAGTCGGTTGCTAGAGACCCAGTCTGACGGAGATACTCGTTGAGTACAATAGCTTCCGACACACTCTTGCCTCCTGTCTCCGGGTCTGACAACTACAGCTTGGCGAGCAGAGTGGAAACCATAATGGGAATCGACACATGTAACACAGGCGGATCATTTCTGGAGCTGGGTCTACATGGCCAAGAACGAAGACGGAGCGCTGGGGATACCGAACTCCCCAACATGGCTGGTGAATCACGTATGTAGCGAGCACAATGAAAAGTTCGATTTTTGGGAGAGTGTTTTCTGGCTCTCTTGATGCAAACTAGACCAAACCTTGTCGATGATTGCGAGCCCCATAGTAGCCGGTAAGTTCAACTCTGTGTTTTGGAGGTTGCAAACAGCTTGGGCTTTTTCGACTGCCTCAGACGGTCAGTATCAGAGATTGTGCCCTTATCCGAACGAACTGGAAGAGGAACTTGAGGGAGGATGAGTGACTTCGCTTTCGGCATATCTAGAGAACAGTCTGGACTTAGCGACACACTTTGCGCTTAATGTTTTTGGTATGAAGTTTATCTAAAGGGTTTCACTTTTGCGGAGACAAGTGAGCGCACTCGACACAGATATTTAGTGAGTCACACAAAGATGGTGTGTCTCGATCCCTCCTGCACTTATAATAGGGTACCAACGATTCAAACTGGATGGTATCTAGGCCGGGACCATTCAAGCTACTATGAGAAAATTTCTAAGAGTTACACAAGAAACCCATATAAAAACGAAATCGAAGCTTTTACGAAGCAGAAGACAGCTTTCTATGTATGGTAGGGCCACATAAAACACGGGTCGTAAAATGAGTATACGCTTTATTACGGCTTCACCGAAAACTTAGTAATCTAAGTCTTGATTAATAATTTGATGCGGTGTGCGATGGGAAGCGAAGCGATTTTCTAAAACACAGAGAACAATAAACATCTATTAACCCATTCAAATTGTCAAAAATGTAGACCCAGGTGAAGTGCCTCCTGAAACATGCATGCAGGATCGCACGTAAATGTACACAAATCCAGGTTCAGGTAAATATTCAACTTCGCTGCTAATTCTCTATACATTTTACGAAGGAGGATTGGTTCCATGACACTGCCAGACGACGGACGCAATTAATATCACAGACTTTATGTCGCTGCTGTCACAGATACGGCGACAAGTGCAGGGCTCGTAGGAGGCAGTACAAATCAAGCTGATCATGTTTGCCAACATACAAGGAAAAACGTTTAATTCTGCAGAACATCAGGAATATTTTGGCAGCGTCATCATCATGTCTACAGTGCTTAACGAGACACCTGACCTCCAGATACGGAATGACCCAGAAAACTTAAGGGCCGAGCTGTGTTTGGGTGAGAATTGCAAGCTCATTAAGGTACCCCACGTAGTGCCCTTTCGGCCTCGAGAACGAAAGTTTGCTGTTCCTTTTGTCACTGTGTGTTGATGCAGACATATTCTGTCAACTGTATTGATGAACCTATTTTTTAAACATATAAAGTTCACGCGGATATATAAATACAGGCGTGCTCTTGTACTTGAAAGAGAGCAGTCTGTGTCACGTATGAGGACAAAATGGAATACCTTTGATTTGTACTATAAAAGACAGCATAAACTTATCATGAAAACAATTTTGTTGAAATAGACTTTCTAACGCTAAATTTATAAGATAGTTAATTTAATATTTTAGATAGAACAAGAAGCCCGCTGGAAAGTGTGGTGTATGCCTATCGAAGTAGGGTGTAGAGGATTCATGGGAAAATCAGTATGGGCGACGTGTAAATTACTCGGTATAGGTGGCAACATCAGGAAACGTATAAGTAAAGAATGTCAAAACACAGCAGAAAAGACGTCAAATTGGATCTGGCTGAAACGACACGACAAGCAATGGTTACCATCATGATTGTGCCTCATCTCTCTAAGACGGTGGATTGATCAACTACCGTGGCCCGGCCGCCTAAATGGTCTGATGATGAAACGGGCGAAACCAACAACCAACAAAAGGCGGTGCATCACTGATGACAAAGAGAGATGAAATGCAGGAAACAAGAAACAAACCTGTAAGTTATAGTTACCACACCTGGATACAACCCAGTGACCGCCGGGAAAGGCCGGCTACAACTCGGTAAGACGAGCTACGACCTGGTAAGACGGGTGACATTGGCAGAGACCAAACAAAGCAGCATGAAGGGTCGGCACCCCCGCATGTGAAGTTATTAATCGCTACAAAGAGACATAAGAAAAAATATCCCCACGGCGACCCGAGAGGGGGGAAGGATGAGGCGTCGGAACGGACGGAACAAATGGAGACGATCACGCTTCCGGAGAGAAACACGAACCAAGAACAACGAGTATGCAAGTGTGGCAAAGTGTTGAAAAATGAAAAGGGTTTGAGAATACACCAAGGAAGGGTACATAAAAACGAAAAGCAGCAGCAACGCACAGCCCCAGTGGTTGGTCAGGCGGAGGAGGTCCAGAACCCGGATGCAAACCACAGTGTTCAGGACCACCATGCTGTTGAAGACAGAGCAGGCGAAGTAGAACAGCGAAAAGATAGGATTAAATGGCCAGCAAGTAGCAAGGAATTAGATTGGAAACATCTGGAAGAAGATCTAGTAAAAATCTTGGAAACATCAATGAAAGGCAAAGTGACCGAGAAAATAAATACCCTTACGAAGATAGTGTATGCAGTATCAAAGGAAAGATTTGGTGTGATTGAGAGGAAATCATCTGTGAGTAGTAACAAACACGAGAACCGACGAGATAGGAGGAAAGAAGAGGTGAGAAGAGAACTGAAGGCGCTCTCAAAAAGATGGAAACAAGCAAAAGCGGAGGAAAAAGGAGCATTGGATGACCTACGCCAACAATTGAGAAAGAAACTCAAAAAGCTGAGACAAGCGGAACAACAACGTAGGAATTGTAAAAGGCGCCTTAAAGAAAAAGAGCAATTCATCTCACACCCATTTAAGTATACATCAGATTTACTTGGGAAGGAAAAAAGCGGGAAACTCACATGTAGTCAAAGGAAAGTTGAAGAACATCTAGCGACGGTCCACAATGATAAGAACAGAGAAGATCCACTCCCAGTCTTTGACTACTTAGAAACACCAGAAAGACCAACGACAGAGTTTCAGAGTGGAGATATCACATGGAAGGAGGTGAAAGAAGTCGTCAAGAAAGCAAGAGCAAAGTCAGCACCTGGCCCCAGCGGAATACCATACTTAGTGTACAAGAAATGCCCGCGTTTATTACACATGCTGTGGCGCCAGCTCGTAGTAGTTTGGAGGAAAGGAAACATACCAGAGGAATGGACAAGAGCGGAAGGCTGCTTTGTTCCAAAAGAAGTAAACTCCTCAAGCACAGACCAGTTCCGCACGATATCTTTGCTTGATGTTGAAGGGAAAATCTTCTTCTCAATAATAGCACGACGACTAACAAACTACATGGTCAAGAACGGGTACATTGATACATCAACTCAGAAAGGAGGCGTCGAAGGTTTCTCTGGATGTTGGGAGCATAACAGTATGATAACAAAACTGATACAAGATGCCAAAACGAGACGAGGAAACATCACGTTAATATGGTTGGACCTAGCAAACGCGTACGGCTCAGTACCACACGAGCTTGTTATGTTGGCACTAGAGAAGTACCACGTACCACAGAAACTAACCAACATTATCAAGAACTACTTCCAAAAGCTCAAATTCAGATTCACCACAACCGAATTTACAACAAACTGGCAGCGACTAGAGAAGGGTATAATCACGGGCTGCACGGTTTCGGTTATAGTATTCCTGGCTGCTATGAACATCATGATAAAGACCGCAGAAAAAGAATGCAAGGGACCAAAGGTGAATGAAATGCAACAAAAACCGATCAAAGCATTTATGGACGATCTAACTATAAATACAGTACAACCACAAGGCGCGAGGTGGATCTTAAACAAACTTTATGAGCTAACAGTATGGGCAAGAATGGCATTCAAGGCACGAAAATGTAGGAGTTTAGTCATCATCAAAGGGAAAATAGGAAAGAACGTGAAATTTAAGATAGGAGACGTTACCATCCCGACAGTGAGTGAAGAACCGGTGAAGTGCCTTGGAAAATGGTACGATGGAAGCTTACGCGACACGGAAAATTCCAGGAAAACTGCCCAGCAGCTACAAGAACATCTGTGCAAAATAGAAAAGGCCCCGCTACCTGGAAGATACAAGGCATGGTGTTTTCAGCACGGTGTGATGCCACGACTATCATGGCCAATGCTCATGTACGACATCCCAATGAGCAGTGTGGAAGAAATGGAAAGGATGGCAAGCAAGCAATTGCGCAAGTGGCTCGGTGTCCCCCAGAGTTTTTCTGCGGTGGGACTCTATGGGAAAACCAACAAGCTTCAGCTGCCGCTGTCATCAGTGAAAGAAGAATACAAAGTTAGCCGCGTAAGAGGACAAGTGATGCTCGACGAATCAAAAGACAATACAATACGAGGAGCAAAAGTTCAACTGAGTCAACGTGGGCGCTGGTCAGTGCAGAAGAGCATCGAAGATGCGAAGAGCAGAGTACAAAACAAAGAATTAGTCGGAACTGTGAGACAAGGAAGAAGAGGCCTAGATGTAACACCACGAGTGAAATGGACCGAGGCAAACACCAAGGAGAGAAGGTCCATAATACAACGTGAGATACGAGAGAGTGAAGAAGATCAACGAAGAGTAAAGGCAGTGGGTATGGGCGCCCAGGGAGCCTGGACGAGATGGGAAAGTGCAACACCAAGGAAAGTGACATGGCACGAAATACTGCAAAAACAACCTATGCAGCTTGGATTCCTGCTACGTAGTGTATACGACCTACTACCAACACCCGCAAACCTTAAACTATGGTACAAGACAGAAGACGACGGTTGCAAACTGTGTGGAAAGAGAGGGACACTGGAGCATGTACTGTCATCGTGCAGAACAGCTCTTACTCAAGGAAGGTACCGATGGAGACATGACAAAGTATTAGAAGCTATCTCGTCAATATTAGTGCCAGTCGTTAACAGAGAAAACAACACAAAACCACAAAGAACACTAACATTAATCAAATTTGTCAAAGCAGGAGAAGAACAGAAGCAACGTAGAAGCACAGTTGGTGTCTTAGCAACAGCAACAGACTGGCAAATACGCGTAGATTTGCGTAGAAAACTGCAGTTCCCTGGAGAGATCACAGCTACAACATTGAGACCAGATATAGTGCTGTGGTCAACAAAAACACGCCAAGTAATTATGATAGAATTGACAGTGCCATGGGAGGAAAACATAGAAATTGCGAACGAGAGGAAAAGAACAAAGTACGATGAATTGAAAGCCGCGTGTGAAGAAGCCCGCTGGAAAGTGTGGTGTATGCCTATCGAAGTAGGGTGTAGAGGATTCATGGGAAAATCAGTATGGGCGACGTGTAAATTACTCGGTATAGGTGGCAACATCAGGAAACGTTAAGTAAAGAATGTCAAAACACAGCAGAAAAGACGTCAAATTGGATCTGGCTGAAACGACACGACAAGCAATGGTTACCATCATGATTGTGCCTCATCTCTCTAAGACGGTGGATTGATCAACTACCGTGGCCCGGCCGCCTAAATGGTCTGATGATGAAACGGGCGAAACCAACAACCAACAAAAGGCGGTGCATCACTGATGACAAAGAGAGATGAAATGCAGGAAACAAGAAACAAACCTGTAAGTTATAGATTTTAACAAATTGATGCAATAAACTGCTACTACCGAATTATCAATAAGATTAAAAAAATAACACATTCAAATACTGGCAATCGAGGTTTGAGTAGTTTTTTATAAAAAACTTATTTATTTTATCTTTTATGAGCACGTGAACGTGGTTTGTAAGAGAACTGATCTTGATCCATATGTTTTGTTTTGACATAGCCTGGCTTATATTTCGCTGTTTATATCAGTTTACAGTAGCATGTTATACGCAGCCATTTAATTACTATCACTTGTGTAACATTAAATGTTGAGAAATCCTAGCCTGAGTTCCATGCCGTTAGAATGATAAATATCTTAACCATTTTGGTAAAATATGTCATCATACCATGCACCAAATGGCTGTGCAGTCCCGTATAAAGAAATGATAAGTAACTTTTGTATTATCTGGCTGCTCACGAAGCCTCTTTGTTAGCCATAAGAACGTAAGAACGTCATAAATATGCCTTCGACGAACGTTTTGTGACGAAACCCCTTATTTTGTTTTGCGTAACGAAAGTTGTAAGCATCATCGTGGCGGTGTCACACAGAAGTATCTGACACCGAAAAAAAAAATTTCCACGATATTTTACTATAGAAGCGATTTCACTAGAACTTACACTATTTTATTGTTACAGTGAGACGCCATGGAGCTGGGTTTTTAAATTGGATTTTGGCGCGTGTTGAAAACCATTCGAAGTTTATTCATTCAAAGACCTTCCACAGCTGCCAGAATCCAAAACAAATCACTCAGTCTCCTGATAAAACCTTTAATAGATTGTCCAGCAACTTGCATAGGAATTTAGTCCTGGTTCATGTATGTCATTTTACACCTTCGACAATTTTCAATGTTGCTATCTGTCGACCGCAAGCTCTCTGGCTAATATAATCAGGCCCACGCAATTTCGAAAAAAAAAAACAGTTGTGACATATCTCGATGTGACACCATCAAGACTAATATCACTTTCTGATTGAACAAAAGCTTTATTTCGAAACAACACCTAACGGACATAACAAATGATGATTACGACTATTTAATACCTTGGCACCGAATTGACGCTGGACTTTATTAATGTTCTTGGCATTTATTTCGATGATACTTATTTTTTTATCAGTTTTAGAAGTTACAGGTGACAACACATTGTTTCTATCCAACGGACGAAAGTTGTGAGAATTTTTCCTTCACAATCGCAATGCGGGAATCAACAAATTGCTTAACCCAAATACAAACACTATATGCCGATGTGCCATGAAATCTTCACCCCCCCCCCCCCAAAACTCACCCCGGTGCATATTACATATGTAAAACGCACCGGGGGTGGATATTACATTATGAAATATCCACCCCCTTATGAAATATGCACTCCTGGGGTGAATATTTCATAGCATGAAAAATACACCCCCAGTGATTTTGAAGACAGAAGTCAACCCGATTCTAAAGGCGTGCCACTCCGATCCTGCTGGAGGTCATCTTGGCATAAATAAAGCTGTTAAAAGGTTGCCTCTCGATAATATTTGCCTGGTTCCGTTAGCAAATGTGTGAAAGCATACATCGCTAAATGTGATCCTTGCCAACGCAGCAACCATCTGTGAAAAACCCCTTCAGTGCTGCATCCCATAACTCCACCAGACAAATGTTTCGTTCAGTTTGGCCTGGCTCTCGTTGGGCTACTGACGGAGACAGATCAGGCAATCGCTACATTATTATGGCTATATATTATCTTACGAAATGGCCGGAGGCACCTGCCATTCCAACGAAAAAAGCAAATGTTGTGGCCAACTTTCTGGTTGAACTAGTTTGTCGTTACAGTGGCATAACGACAATCATAACCGATTAGGGAAGGGAGTTCTGCAACAGACCTAATGAAGACCTATTCGACTACCATCGTCCAGAAGGAGGGTTATCCCGAGAACAGTGGCATGAACAGAAATGGGGAGTGGGGAACCGAAGTGGAAATTTTGGTATTTGCTAGCTTAGTGGCTACCCCAGTTTATGTGTTCGGCCCGTATGGCACACACCCTGATGGGTTTGATTGGTTACCAAAGTTTAAGTGGTTGAGATACGAACCGGACAAGTACATGGATGCCATTAGCTCGTTCGATTTAGGCGATGAAAGCATTTATATTTCAAATATGCATGCCCATTTCCAGCCAATTGCTCATGTTTAGCCAGTTGTTCATAAGGAGAAGCAAGTAAAGAAGAAAATGAATGTTGCTACATGATTAAAAGCTGTAAAATTTGGTGTTTTTTTTTTGTTATTTCAGGCAGAATTCTATGGCGTGGTGCATACTTCATAGAGGGGGTGAATATTTAATGTCACACCGGCTACACCAAGAAATTACAATTGCAGTGAGCCCCAGCAAGAGTAAAGCAAGCTAATTCCGTATAAGCCAATGGTCACTGCTGAATGTGCTATGGTCATTGCTGAATGTTAATGCTACAAAAAGAAATGCAAGCTCAAGATGTAATTATGCAAAATTCAAACACGTTTCGAACTCTTAACTCCGAATTAACAACAAATGCGTGTTGTAATTTGACATCACCATTAACAGACGCTAAGATGTTTGTTTGTTATAGCTTTCTGTGACTTGCAGTTATCTATTGCTGCTACATAAACGAAGAAAACGAAGGATATTATAACAGAAAGAGCTGCGTTTCTGGAGTTGCAATATAAAATGATTTGCTATTCGTAAACATAATCTGGTAATTTGTAACGCTTTCATCCCCCAAACTCCTTTACGGTTTACTAAAATAAATTAGATTAATCTTTGCGAATTTAGGTAGCAAGAGTATTGCTAGTGGTTTCCATGTGAGCCTACAAGTGACTCCAGTCACCCCCCCCCCCGGACACGCAAACACACAGACTTTGAACAGGTCAAAAACAAATTTTAATACATTTCAAGTTTAAATTTAATTTTACTCTCGTTGGCAAAATCGGTCTTGTTTTCATGTTGCTTGACTATGAGGGAATTACTGATCAGACAAGCTTAAGAAAAATTCCAGTCAAATGTGTTGGCCAAGTCAAGAAGCTCTGTAAAAGTTCTTAGTAGATGGGGATTTAGACTTTTGGCCGGGCAGTACAGAAGTACAGAAGTCCCATGAGACTTCTGGCCAGGCTAGAAGTCCCATGAGGCTTCTGGACCCCCCAGTCGTGAATTTTCTAATTCTAGCCTAGTTTTTCGTTTCATTCTGAACATTTTTCATTTTTTAATCCCCCCACCTCCCAGGCGGAAATTTCAAATTTTAGCATATTTTTTCGTTTCAGACCATTCTGAGCATTTTCATTTTCTGACCTTTGGAACCACCCCCACCCCGAATACTGATTCGCATTTTAATTCACTTGTGGTCTTGTGTTAAACATCGCGCTCACTGAAATACAAGTCAGCATTGAGCCTTGCTGCTAAAAAAGTACATTGTAATTCACATAAGGCATTGCTTTGGACATCCATCACATCGGGCTTTCTGGATCTCCATTGTGAAAAAATATGTTTTGTGCTTCTTGACAATACATTCCTTTATAATCCATACATCGGCAGCTAGTATTATTGGCTTATTTCACACGAGTTGGTGAACCTGAAAAAATTACTGAGACTTTTTCAAGTGGCTGATCTTTCTTGCAAAAGTAACTTCACAAGCATGTTTTTTTTATATCCATCGTTGTAAGCTGTATGTGGAGAATCAGACCGTAGCTGATATTGCACTCATAGTGCAATACTTGACAAATGAGAGGCATGAGAAAAATGTGTATTTTTATTCTCACACATGGACAGGAACGTTTTTATCTGATTTCTAGACCACTCACTCATCTTAACACATATGTTCAACTAACCAAATTTCAGATTTTGGTCTGCTTTTCATTAGTATGAAAGCTTCAACAGCGCACAACTTCAAAACGACTGAACCAATTTCAACTATTTTGTCAACATATTGTTTGGCAGGAAATACCAGGATTTCAGCTACAAATGTCAGAAGATCTTAGTATAAAATTTATTGAACCTGATGGTGAATGCTGCAGCCAAGTCTAATGCAGTCAGTAGAAGCACAAGGGATATCTTGGTGGACATGCACAACAGGATATTTTCGAACCTGAAAATGGATCTAAGTTGCTACAAAAAAATGCGACCAGACAACATCGAGCATGTTTCATTATTTGATTGTTATAAGGATATTCTTTCAAACATGTCTCCAACAAAGCTAAAAAATATGGACACACATTCAACTCGAGTGAAGCTTTACATCAATCTGAACAAGCAGTTTTTCATAGCCGTCAAAATATTGCTTTTGCTTTTATTTCATGCAGAAATGGATATGACGCGAAACGCATATCTAAAGTAATAAAGCCTTATGGCACACAGTGAAGGTAAGCAAAATGCCTGACGTTTTGTCTGTAAGTTTAATCAATGTTTGCTGTTCCGTAAAAAGTTAAAAGACTGTAGAGATGCGATCTTAGTTGAAGGAACTTATGACAATTGGTGCGGAGGTGGTGTCAAACAATTATCAACTCAATCATATCCTGAGATGTATGTTTGATCAGAGGGGTACATTAAAGTATACATTAAAGGAACGCAGTAACAAAATAAACGTGAAGAACATTAAAGTTTATATTAGAAATTGTAGTGCACAACATAATTTTTGAACTGTTTCTCTGAATTATTAAATATTAGTTAAGTTATTCATATTTGCATGTCAATAAAAGTTTACCATGTGAATGATATTTCGATGACACCGTGGAAGGACTACTTAACAATACTTACTTAAAACCTGGAATCCCTAGAGCATTTGCGGGATCTAATAAATTGAACAAAATACTGAAACAAAACAAACATATTCCAAAGTGAAAAATGGTTGCAAGATCAAAATGCCTTCAGTTTACTTCAACCAGTGAAATACCAGTTTAAAAGACAACACATCATTACCAGTGGTATGGATGATATATGGGATGTGCATTTGGCAGATGTAGCCAATATTGCAGCAAATGAAGGCAATCACTTTTTTAATCGTCATAGATGTCTTTCCCAAACACTTGTCGGTACAACCTCTCCCAAACAAAACTCTACAAGTGTCATTCAAGCATTCCAAAAGATTTTTCAATAAACAACACGAAGACCTAGAACATTAAGGTCACATAATTGAACAGAATTTAAGAATAGATGGGTAAAGTAATTTCCAAAGAAAGAAGGCATTCAGGCATATAGTACCAAGTATGAGACGAAAACTAATTTTGTTGAGTCATACGTACTCTAAAAGGAATTATGTATCGCTATTTTCTGCATCGGCAAACGTATCGGTATACAGATATTTTACAAGACTTAGTCTACAATTATAATCACAGGCCTCATGGATCCTTAGCATTATCACCGGTAGACATTACCAAGAACATTGAATCCAAAGTGTGGAAACAAATGTATATTGATAAACTGAAGTTGAAAGTTGAAGAAAAAGTCAAAACCCTACCAGTTTAACATTGGTCAACATGGTCGCATTTCACACTTGAAATATGTATTTCAAAGTTATAACCATATAAAATGCCACAAGAAGTGTTCATTGTCACACATCTTTGTAAGAAGCAAGGAAAATACTTACACGTGTCAAAGACTTCTTAGACGAAGATATCAATAGCTATTTATATGAAGAATTACAAGCTGTTACAGAAGAAATTTAATCCGTATACAAAATTGAAGAAGTTTGACGACACGAAAAAGACGAAGTGTGAGAAAATTATTTATCAAGTGGTTAGGCTGGCCAAAGAAATGAAATGGCTCGGTAAATGAATCTGATATTCAAGTGCTATGAAGCATCCATTTCTGGACCAACAGATAGTGGAAAAACGTCTCTTGTAAAAGCGCTCATTGAACAAAAAGTCATTCAACCATTAGTTAAAAGTATTTTATGGCTCTATTCTGTCGAAGAGCCCTTGTACAAAGACGCGAAAGGAGTGAAATTTCATCAAGGCATTCCAGAGGATATAGAAAAGCGTTTCAATCCAAAACAGAATAACTTACTTATTATTGATGATCGCATGACCAAATGCCACAGAGATGCCACAGAGATGCCACAGAGATACCACAGAGATGCCACAGAGATGCCACAGAGATGCCACAGAGATGCCACAGAGATGCCACAGAGAGGCATGTCCTGATTGTTTAGTGTTGGAAGTGGCCAAATAATCCAAGTCTTATTTTTATCCTACACGATCTGTTGCAACATTCAAAGGTAATTCGTAATATTAGCTTAAACACACATTATATGATTCTCTTTAAAAACTCCAACAGATAGTCAACAGATCAGTACATTGGATCGACAATGTATCGAAGGAAATCTCAGTTTCTCATTGAAGCACATCAAGATGCTACGAGCAACCCTCATGGCTATTTATTCATTGATTTAAAACGAAAGACAGAAGATAAGTATTCGCATAGGAATTCGACCAAGTGATACACATTACCTTTATGTAAATAAAATAATGTATGAAGAAGAATTACAACAGCTTGGCACTGAACGTCTAAGCGAATTCAGGCCAATCCACCATTTCTCCGAGAAAAGAAGTTGATTGATCAAAAAGGTGGATTTACAGGAACAATTTCATGAATTGTGCTTCCATTATTAGCTCAACTGGTTTTTAAAAATGGAGCATGCATTGAAAATGGTTCTTATTCCTCAAACAGAACATAGAAAATTATGACCAAGTCAACCTTCAAATGATGATATAGAAGCTGAAGTGGATGAACTTTTAAAAAGAAACGAAATCGTGAAACTGCAATGGGAATATCTCAACTTATTGGCCGTCATTTACGAAAAATTCAGTCCCAACAACAAAAGTTGCTGCTGCAGCTACTTCGGCTACTGTAGAAAAGTAAGAAAAGTCACAACAGTTAACATTTCTAAACCATTTTCAAAATATATGTCATGTGAAAGTAACACAACTTCTGGCAGAACTTTAGAAATATGGTACGAGATGGACAGATAAGAATTAACTTGTGTTGAAAACTGGAGATGTAATTGATAATTCCAACATTATGATTTACTGAAAGAAGCACAGGTTGCTACAAGAAGAAAAGAACGGCAAGTGCCACCATGTAGATGCTAATATTGCAAAAACTGTTTTTGGCAAAAAGACAACTCGTGAAGATATTAATAAAGAAATGAAACTGTCAACACAGACAGAGTTATGTTGTTGTCAAGAAAATGAAACTACAACTCATATTCGTGTAAAAATAAGGTGTGTAAGTGCTTGTTGTTAAGGAGAAGTAATACGCAGGAACAGTGTGAATTATGCACGCAGCCTACGCAATGCATGTGGCGTACACATTGTATGCAATGTGAATGGCGCGCAACAAGCACGAAGTAATGTATATACGCATCGAATCCGCATATATAACATTTAATGATCATGCAGAGAGCAAGTTTTTGCGTTACTTTTCCTAGTAATGCTAATATGAACACAAGCAACACTATTATCTACTACTATGAACTATTATCCTAAACAGAGCCTCTAATTATCAAATTCGTTTGTCTCGCACATTATATTTGAAAGGAAAATATGAAGTGGCCTTAGCTGAAATTCAGTACCCACACACATGGACGACAACGAGGCAAGGAATGGACTATTATATTCATTATTGATCATCATTAGATGATAGGTTTTATGAAGTTGACATTCCATATGGTTACCATAGATCCATACCTGAACTATGTACTCCAATAAATGAAGCATTAGAAAGATCTATTACTACAAACCCTTTTCGGTTGAAATATGATAAAATTGGACGAAGAGTTATTTACTTTGAGAAATGATTATGATGATGTTTTTCTACTGGATTAGCTGAGATTTTAGGATTTATACCAGATCAATGGTATGAACAATCTAGCGCTGTTGAACACCAAGCAGATGTGAAACATTGTTTTTTATACCCTTTATATGTACTGCAGTATTTGCGAGCCACAAGTAGCTAGAGATTATTATGTTAATTTACTACTTTCGGTTCCATTCAAGGCCAGGATGGTGATATTATTAGGAAAACGTAAGGAGAACCTCATTATGTACCCGTTAAAACATCAAAAATTGGAATCCATGTCCACACATTTCCTTCAACAAATGGGTGGGGATTTGCCAGGACTTAAAGGCGCACGCATAAAATATGGAGACGGTATTGGTTCGTTCTTGGTGACATTGGCTAGTAAAGCTATTCCACTCATTACGACAGGAGCTAAAATTGCTACATCACATCTTAAAAAGGCTGAAAAGAATGTGGTTAAAGATATGAAAGATAGTGTAATTCAAGAAGTTGTTGATGTCAGTGAAAAAAGAAGTACACCAACGAAAGTTGCTGAAAGACGAAAGAAAGTGAAAGGAGCAACATTAAAAGATATATTTCGGAAAAAGAAAAAATGTCAATCATCCATGATCATTCTTGTGAATGTAGTCTTTCTCCATTGGAATGGTTTCACATACCCCCAACGCAGACTGCTGTAGAAAAATGTCATAATGCGGACTATCAAGCACTCACTGCCATTAGAGATGGTGCTCCAATAGAATTTAATATTCCTGCTTGTACAGAATATTCAGATTTATTGAACTGTAGACTTCATACTGTATGCAGCATCGTAAAGCATGATGGTACAGTTTGTGATGTAGGTGATAGCGTAACATCCAACTATGATTCGTTCATTCCCACTTGCAAACTTCGTTTGCAAATGGGTATAAGTTTGTAGTTTCTCTCGAAATTTCTGTCGTTTTTTCCTTTTTTCTTCTCTTTTTTTTCGTCACGGAGTTTTCCAGAAAACTCCTCCTATGTCATTTGACGTAGGACGATGAAATTTGGCACAGTGATGGAAGGTGACGAGTTGTCGTCAAATCCGCAAAATTTTTTGACCTTGACCTTGAAGTTCAAGGTTAAATTGAGGTCAAAGTCTTTTTGACCTCAAAGTGTTTCCAGAAAACTCCTCATACACGGTTTATCGTAAAAAGACGGCATTTGGCACAGGCATAGAAGGTAATGAGTTGTTGTCATATCAGTAAAATTTTTTGACCTTGAACCTCAGAGGTGAAGGTCAAATTGAGGTCAAAATATTTTGGTAACACCTATTAATCACGAAAAGTAGCCATAAAGGTGCTCAAATCCCAGTGTGAATGCATGAAACGTACTCAGTAAAGGGTAAAGTTTCATCACTAACCTTGATCTGGAGGGTCGAGGTCAAAGATCACGTGACTTCACGCGTCCTTAACGACAGGCCGACGCATCTCGAAAACGGTTAGAGACGATTTTGGGCTCATTTTCGACACTTTGGGCCTAAACAACGTTACATAAGAGGTACCTCGGTGACCTGGATCTTCTGGGTCACGGTCAAGGTAAAAAAACCGGAAGTTGACTATTATCTCGAAAAACGCTTAGAGATAGAGCCATTTTGAACTCGCTTTCGACCCTTTGGGCCTAAACAAAATTACATAAGAGATACCCCGGTGATCTTGACCTCCATCATGGTCAACGTCAAAAACTGTAAGGTGACCAGTATCTCAAAAACGGTTAGAAAACTGAATTTGATTTATTTGTACCCAAATGAGGTTACATTATATTCCCTTCGATGGCCTCGTTCAAGATAATAATCCGGAAGTTGTCAATTATGTTGAAACACTGAAAAATGTGTCTTTGACAAAATATGTTGTGTCTCTGCCCTTGCAAGTGGGTGCTATTTCGCTACGTTTCTCATTGAGAATCAATTCTACATTCATTTGATCGTTTCCTCACATTTTCCATGGTGTTGCCATTATTCATTAATATGCAAAAGTCTTCTTATAATGGTTTTTTGCCACTTTTCTCTTCTCTGTGTTGACATCTATGTATTGAGCTAGCCAGTTTCTCAGCTGGAACATGATGGCTCGATGCGCATTTGTCACTTTCAGTCCAAGAGATACGTATTGCTGTAAATTTTGTTAATGTACCACACACTATTCCTTGTCACTGAGATTGGGAATCAACTTTTCCGCAGGTATACATTTCATTCCCAACTGCTTTCTCAGGTTCTGCCTGTATTCTAACAATTCACTGATTCGAACAGTTTTCTTCTCAGCAGCTACTGGACAGTCACTATTGTATCTTGGATCTCATCCGAGTGTGATCTACCTCTAATATATATCCTGTCTCAGCATCTTCACTCACTTTCATGTAGTCCAGAGATTCTGGATCTTCCACCCACGCAAATCCACATTCTGGCAAACTCTGTGACATACTCCACCCTCACAGATGGTTGGCGTCAAAGTACATGAAGTAGTTTGTCGCATCATAGCCTGGAATGTAGGAGTAGTTGGGTTTGTTGGGTATTTATGTGTAATGACTGAAATACCTCCTCGCACACCTTGTTGCACCATTTTTTGTCAATATTATTTATCAATTCCAATTGAACCTTGGTATGTTTCAGCATAGCTGCTTTAGAGTAATGAGCAGGAACCAGTTCATACGTGCTCATACTATTTCTAAAATATTCAAACACATATGCCAACAGCAATACATCTTTTCAGGTCGAAGTCCTGATACTCTCCAAAGTTGTTGCAGTGGGATACATTCCAGATCCTTTGTGCATAAGCATTGTCCTCATTCTAATTCCTTCTTCAGTCAGTTGACTGTAAAAGTCTTCTTGTGGGGGAAGCTTGGTTTTGTGCAAACTTGCAGAGTTCACCAACATAGTCATAAGGATATATTCCTTTTCTCAAAGGTAAGTGCTACTGCTGTCTTGCACATGAGCAGTAATATTCTGAAACTTATCTTTACCTGCCTAATAATTTTTGCAAGGATACTCCCATGAATTGGTTGGAGTCGATGGATTATAGATTATCCGTGGTTATCGCAATATACTTTTGCACAGTGCTGGGAATGACTGACAGCTTCAAGTTGACTGTCGTATCTTCGTAAGTTGGCTAATAGGGCAGGGATGACGAATGAATTCCACTTTCCTTGATGATCCATTCTTAAGCGACACTGTAGGTTGCATTCACTATGGGCTGTTCTACGGTATGTTCCACTGGTGTGACCCTTATTTCGCACCCAATCCACTCCCATCAACTCATGGCAAATATAAAAATGAGTAGCTTGAGCAAACTGCTTCTTATCCTCAGCACTTATTTCAATGAGTTTTTGGTTGCTCAATCGATTCACAATGTGATCGCGTTCATCCAACATATACTGCAGAAATTTGCGGACAACACTCTCTCCACGGTAAAGCACAGGATAGGCATAGGCAAAACTGTTGGCCTTGTGATCTTAGTAACGAACACTCTCCTGTTTTTCTGTACAGCACTAAAAGTCAGCATAAATGACAAATGATCGTATCCTCTGGAAATGACAATCGCTCTTCTCCACGCTGCCCAAAAACTTCACGATGTTTGTCCAAAAGGTCGTGTCGCCCAAACCCATGTCAACAATTGAAGCGGTAAAACGTTTTGCCAAGATGTTTTGTACGATACTTCACGAGTCGACTAAAGTTCTTAATCAGGCAATAATGCCTCTTTTCATTGTCACTAATGAGCAGTAAGTTGATTTCAGTATCACTGTCATGTTGACCATAGGAAGCATCTGTGTTCCTCGTGTTGATAATACCTTTAGTATCCTTTATTTTCTTTGACAACTCAATATGGCTGGAAACTTGCGAGGGTTCTAATGTAGCTGTATGAATTTCAATCTGGAGAATCTTAATCAGCACCCATCCAGATTCTTGACGTTTATGCTCATCAAACTTGCTGATCAAATTCTTGAATGCATTTGGCAAATCGTTATCAATATCTATTTCACTGAATGCTCTAAAGGTCTGAGTGCTTAGATGAGTGTTATCCACGCGTTCTACCAACACTCTCTTCATTTATTATTATTTTCTTGAATCGAGCTTGTACGACAATGTACCATTTTATTCCATTGTCTAATCTATCTTTCAAATGTCATGTGATGTGATTTTCTTGCTGCCGCATTTCCAGTAGCAAGTCAGATTCATTTTTTAGGTTCAAACACTTCTTGATGTGCATGTCAACCAAGGCTTATTCTTCTACCTTTACCCATTTGCATTACACCCTTCTTTGTTTGTCTTAGTTTGTTTCTTCTTCTGTGTCTTTGCATGAGGTTGATCTGACTCATCAGCCAATCTTTTATACGTTTTTTGCATTTTTGCTGCACGAGTATCATCACATGAATGATCTGTATACTGATCAGTATTGCTGAAGATATGGAAGCAAACACAGCAAGTAATAAGTCTTCTATCTTAACGAAAGGCGATCAGTTTTTCACATAATTGTCTCCCAAATTCATCCAAGTTTGGCAGCTGCATGACACCATTCACATTTCACTTCTTCATTTGAGATATTCATTTTTTATGTTATCACTTCACTGTCTTGATAATAAATGATGGAAATGACAGAATTTTTCTGCTTGTTTCAGATTTTGATCGATGTCGTCATATGTGACGCTATCAATGAAAAACTTCAAGCAAAACAAATGAAAAAATAAAAATGGTATAAAAATAGACCATCAGCAAGTCTCGTCGCTAAGTCGTTAAATAGAAAGGCCAGAAGTCTTCTTCCTAACATAGACTGGAGGGGTGTCAAAGGGTGAAAAAATAAAAATGCTCAGAATGGTATGAAACTAAAAATATGTTAAAAATAAAAAATTAAATTTTTTTTTAAAAAAACCTCTCACGGGACTTCTAGTCGAATCAATGGGGCTTCTGGACGGACTGGCCAAAAGTCTCCTTCCACACCTACTGCTCTTCACAATAAATTAAAGCAAGTAGTTTGAATACGCAGTTGACAACAGGCGAATTATACACTAGTATTTCGTCTAGATTCAATTTCTACAGAAAACACTGAATATTAAGTTTTAAACACTGAATATATTTAGCTTCTGTAATAAAAATCACCATCTTCTCTATTTAATACATTAATATAGGGTTTGAGGAAAGACATATAATGGTTGCAGGTGTGTCTATTTTGACGAAATATGTGCAAGATTTCTCGAGAACGATAAGCCAGCGCAACTTCAAACATGTTTCGGTCATGTTCTTTGGACATGTCAGCCAGTTCTCTGAATTTTTGACACGCGTTACTTAAGAAAGGGGTATGACGTAATTACGTAAAATAGGGATGTTGTGGACACCAAATGTGTATAAAGTATCTCAATAATGGAAGAGTTCACTTCGACTTTGAACTTTGCATTGGAACTGCTTGGATCGGCTTACTGTAACTTGTGAAAAGAAACACAAAATGGGGTCACATTTGGGGGGATTTTCTTTTCTAAAAATGTCAGAATATTTTAATATTATTGCATACATTTATATACAAATATAGTCATTTGTTATCATTGGAACGATATTGAACACGTCTGGAAACACACAGAAGTATTACGTGATGCATTTTTCTTGAACATACTTTCTGCCCCTCTCCCCACCCTTGACTCATTTGTTCACCACTTATCCTGATTAGACTTGTGTTGCTGCTTGGTACGCTTTAGATTTTAGAGTCTTCCGAAAGATTCGTGATCATGCCTTCGTTCTTCAGGCAGTGTGCTTTTCAAGACACGGTACACTTATAAGGCGAAGCTGTGTATTTCTTAAGATGTCTTTTCTTGCTCTTTCAGTGCGCTGCTCAGTCTGATGTTATGTTTGAAAAAAAAAGAAAATTAAACAAACCACAATGGAACGAAATTAAAATTTATTAATAATTTTGGTTTTCTGAACATACGAATGAAGCCACCAATGTTTGCGAAGATGACGTATTTAAGAATTTCAATGTTATATTCGACATGAAAAATGTATTCACAATCTACAGCAATCAAGTTATCAGTAGATGGTTCCATTGGAGCCCATACTAATGTCTCGTGGTTTTTTTCATCACACTTAGACATTGCATGTTTAGATTCTGAAAAGCTTAGACACTTGATTTAAGTACGTCTGGTCTGAAGTGTTATTTTATACGTTATCGAGTAGAGACATGTTTATGAGATCAGGCTTATGTTTCAAGTACTCTCCGCAATTAACTTAGGCATGTCATTATGGCAGAAGCTGTGCGATGCAGAATAAAGTTTGCTTACGAGTGATGATTTATTGATCAAAGCAGCAGTGTGTCGACAAAACCAAAAAACAAGAACTTCATCATGACAAACCTGCAAATATACCACTGCAACAGAATGAAGTGCCCTAATTTTTTTATATATATATTGGACCAATTATGTAGTTAATTGGAGTTATATATATATATTGTGTTTTATCAATGCCAATTTCTAGATTGAGATGAGACACAATGAGATTGAAATGTGACACAATTTCTAACTCTTTGTTAGAGTTATCTCTAGAACATTGGGATGGTCTACGCATTATCGATAATTTTCTTTATTATTGTTTTTTAATTTTATTTATATTTTACTTTGAGCTTTCCATTTTAACAAGACAATAAATTCTGTAATCTGGATCATCACTAACGACTTAAGAATATTGCTGCATACAATGCAGCAATACTTTTGATGTTAACTAATGACACTTGTCCTGGTGAGAATGAATTTTGGGTATCTACTCGGTATCACTTCTCTCGGTTACTCAGCATTTAACACATTACACCTTTATTCTCAACCTTATTAAGACAAAGTAACCAAAATAACACCTTACACAGTAAGTTGATGAACTCAGATACAAACAAGTAATTACTGACATTCACACACCGAGGATTCTTCGCAAAGTGTGGGAATGGTTTTGTACGTGTTCACAAAACGGGCTGCTGAAAAGCAAGCTAGTTTATCATCACAAGTTTCGATATCTTAAAATGCCTCAAAAGGTGAATGAATAAGAACCTGTTTTTAGATCAAACTTCATTTTATTAAGTATTAAATCGTTTTGTTATTAATGAAGCATCCGAACTCGTCGCTTACAAAGTCAAAGTAGTGAAGAAAATAAATATGTCGCTGTTGGGTATTTCACAGTGTTACTTCGTCGCCACATCAACTTCCATTCTTTAACACCAAACAGGCTTTTGTCATAAAGACATAGTTAGTGGCACACTCACTTATATCTATGGTCTATGTGTGAGCCTTGCTAGCGAAACTGTCTTAGCGATTACACAACGCAGCATTTTCCAATCATTCGTTCATGCTTGGGTGCATCTGTCACTTGATTCTCCTTTTAATATAGATAAATGTGCCTTGTACTTCACAAATGAGACTTCTTAGAAAACGGTTGTCCAACATGTTTAAAGCTTTTCGCGTGTCTATGAAAATGAGACGAATTTATAACTGAGCGATGTGTAAAAAGCAACGTCCTCAGAACGTTACTGAAGTTTTGCATTTCATGCACTCTTGCTTATTCTGGTGTTCAGTAAACTCTTTTGTCGTTTAATTGTTATGATTTTGTCAGAAGGCGATTATACAGGCACTTGTTACAAGTAGATCAAGTGAGACGTGCACCAACTAAGGACTTATCTACGAAATACAACCTATACGCATGTTTTATAAAACGGACCGCCGAATTCGTATTGGGTGTTAAATAGGTTTACTCTTCAAAAGCCCATTAGACTGAGCTTGCCAAAGTAATGGTGCACTCTGCTAGTTCAATTACAAGAATCGGTTGATGAACAGAAATTATTTTCAAGACAAAGTGAGAAAGAGTGGATATAATAATTACTTTGACATCGTTAAATGAAATATTAAGGTACGGTACCATGGAGACTTAAGATACAGTTCTTAAATTATATTTTTCCGTCAAATGTCATAAATGTCTGAGGATAATCTGTACCTTAGCATCCATCCATATATTTAAAGTGTATATGAAGAAGCCAATGTTTTGGCTCTGTGCCATGACATAATTTAAATCGGTGCATTTTATTCCTCACATTTATAGCATTATCGGTGTCATCTACTAATTAATTTCTAAAACAAAGATTTTTGCCCTTAAAATAATTAATTTAATAACTAATATCTTAACGAAAGGTATAAGAATGCTTTTTTGTGATGTTACTTTATAATGTTAAACTTGCGAAGCTAAAATCCATTATAGATTTCATCTTAATATTTTAATTAATTTTGGCTTGCAATTGTATATATTAAATTTACTTTAGAATTTAATGTATTCCTCAACGCAAACCACATATCTCAGTGATTGCAATCACAAGTTAATGACAAGTTTCTCTTTTTTCTCAGAAAAAAATATCGGAAAATGGATCGAGTCAGCAGTCGATTGTTAATATTATGTCAAAACTAATACACAGAGAATAAAATTTCCCCATGGCCTTGGCTAATATTTTAACTTTGCTTTGTGTTCAATGGCTATTACAAATTACAAAAAAATGATATATTTCAGCGATTATGTGCTTTACAGTCATTGGTACAAGCAAAAGAAAAGTCTTTAGTAGTAGACCAGTATGATAGAATATTCAAGCTCAATGGCAATGAAAATTTTATTATTTTTTGAAATACTTTGCCTTTTGTGAATAACTGGGCCACAGTTTGCATACAATATGTTTGCTGAATGTAGAAACTAGTAAATTTCTAGACCTGCTTGGTCTTCTTTGCCCTGCACTCTCAAATGTAAATTCTTTTTGATAACCACAGCGAATATACTGCTGTAAATTAATCATATTACATTAAATGTCAACTTTTTACTTTTAGAATACACGTTTGACAAGCGCGGATTCTTTTTGTGGAAAATCTATTTATGTGCTGACCTTTGGAAAACTTTTCAGCATGGAATTTATTGAATCGTTTGAGATGGGAACAATTGCTATTGGATTATGTACCTTTTTTGTGTTACGTATGTTCCTTGTGAATTCAAGTAAGGCTAACACTCCTCCTGGTCCTTACAGACTTCCAATTATCGGTACACTGCACGCACATGGTATTCATCCCAAAGACCTCATTCGTCTAGGGAAGAAATACGGTGATATATTCTCTATATATGTAGGTTCTCAACACACTGTTGTTATTCAAAGTTACAATATCTTACAACAAGCTTCGAAGCAAAGCAAGCTTGCTAATCGAGGAATTGCAGATGGCCTTGTTGGGAGAGAATGTAATCCAAAGAAGAAGGGAATACTACAAAGTGACTACGACACGGCCCGAAATACCCGTTCCACATCTTTGTCGATAATGCGTGATCTTGGCGTAGGTCGTTTTGTGATGGAACAAAAAGTGCAGCATGCTCTTGATCAGCTCATGACGTCATTTGCCAAAAGATATGCAGAAGCATTTGACCCTACACCATTCCTAGAATATTTCGTTGGTGTCATAATTATGTCTACTCTACTTAATGAGACACCTCACGAAGATGACCCTCAGTTTCGCGAAGTTATCAAAGCAATTCATTTAATGGCAAGTTCTAATTACCAACTCGTGACAGTCAACCAAATTCCGATTTTGCGATTTATTAATCCATTTAAGACCGCTCTTTTGCAATACCAAAACGCTTTTTCAAAAGTTATAAAATACGTTTCCAAATACGTAAATGAACATGTTGAAAGGTATGACACTGGAAAAAATAACGATTTTACAGAGCGGTATCTGGAGACATACTATAACGAAATGGAAACATTGCCTCATGAATTTGATCGGGATCAGCTTTCGCACCTTTTACGAGATTTGCTTTTTGCTGGCATTGATACGTCAGTGACAAGTTTTAAATGGATTTTAATTTGTTTGGCAAATAGACCTGAAATTCAAGAACAACTAAGACAGGAACTGAGCAATAACATTAACGACAAAGGTACTGTTTCACTCAAGGATAAGGGGAATCTACCTTACATGGAAGCAGTTATTGCTGAAGTACAACGTTTCTATACTATTGCGCCTTTTGGAGTTCCACATCAGGCGAGAGAAGATACCGAAGTTTTTGGATATCAAATACCTAGGTATACAAACATCCTCTTCCATTTGTTTGCAGTACACAATGACCCTAAAACATGGAAAGATCCAGAGAATTTCAGACCCCAGCGCTTTCTAGATGATGACGGCAATTTCATAAAGGTTCCTGAATTAGTGCCTTTTCTTCCTGGAAAGAGATCGTGTTTGGGAGAGCTACTTGCGAGACAGTCGCTGTTTCTGTTCACTGCCAATATAGTACGATCCTTTAAAATATTACCCCCAGCAGGCTTAAATATTAATGAAGATGGAGAGTACGGTTTTGTTTACCACCCACGAGCTTTTGAAATCTGCTTGATTCCGCAGTAAGAATTACCTTTAAAATAACAAGATGGATTGTAGTTTAATATAAGCCAGTTTGGTTTTATTATTTCAAGATTATACTGCCTAACACTCTTAAAAGAATTATATTTTTATTATGAACCATTAAATGCCAAGCAAATTAATTTGTATTAAACTATAATTGCAGTTAACATGTTATATCAGGCACTCAGTGTACCTATGAAGGCGTAACCTTGTTCTTTACGTGTATATAAATATGAAACCCCATCACAAAAATTTAATTCATACAAATTTGAGCTCTTTTGGTTTTTGCAATGCTCAATGATATTTTGTAAGCACTGTTCGAACAGAAATACATCACTGAAGTAAGAAACGAAAATTGCACTAATCAAACTTTTTGACTTTTGTTGTGAAACTTTTGAATATTTACATCACATTTTACCGTCAGGTCCATAATAGTTAAGAAATTGGCAATTTTAAACTCTTTTTGCAAAAAAATATTTAATGACACAAAATTAAAATTGTATAAAACCTACTAGTATGCTTAAAGATGCAAAATATATCAAAACATTAGCTACATTAATTATGTATGATAGCATAAAACAAGATCAACCTTAAACGGGAATTTAGTTACATTGGATCATTAAAAAAAGACCATACCAAGATCATATGTTATCTAAAACATATATGACACACATAAACACGGTGATCCTTCGACGTTTGTCTCGTCGGATCATTACAAACTTTTATAAACCTGTAGGCACCCCAAGAACCGGTAAACTAAATAAGAAGTTCAATTCTCTATTCAATTAAACAAGTGCATATGGGAACATTATGGCCGGTCGTGACATATTTGATGCAATATTGATATCTAAAAATAATGCAGTAACAACCATACGAAAAAAGTAAAACCTGTGGCAACATCATTGAAAATCAGTTTTGCATAGTATTTGAAAAATGTGACCCACATATGTTTTTATAAGATGAACAACTTAAGAACAAATTAGAAATTGGACAAATTATATGTTTCTATTTCAACGTTTATGATGGAGAGTTCGAAAATTAAGTGTAATCTGTTTTGTCTCCTTTGGTTCATGAGATAAGATCAATCTTACGAAATTGATCAGGATAAATATTTGTACTTTACGTTCTACTGTGAAAGTTCGAAAATGTGGTTTGTACCTCTAACCGCTTTCGGGTTTATTCACCTTTTTACCAAAACTTGCCAAATGAGCAACATTCAAATTTTGGGTTTCATTTTACAACGCAATTGACAGAGAATTTGAAAATGAGGTCCAAGTCATTGCACTCCCTACTTTTCGAGATGTAAAGGGGTTTTATTTCAAAACTAGACAAAAATGAGTAAATCTAGCAAAACTGATCCTGATAATAATACCAACGATATTTACAGTTTTCTTTTAGTTGGTCGAGACACAACCTAAGAGATTCTGACATAAGTTACTTCTTTTAATTTTAACAAAATTGGCCAAATTTGCCAAACAAAACAACATTGAAAGTCTAATCTCTGTTGAGACATGTACCATACACAATTAAAAATTTGACCGGTTTCGAAATTGGGCATTTCATAAATATTTTGCGGATCTCCAAATTACACTGGTTGTCTCATTCTAAATTACACTGAACGCCTACATCACATTCAAAAGCGTTGTCGCAGAAGGTACTTCAATTCTACCGCTGTGATAATCGATATGTTAAAACTATCAAGATATGTCTAACATTCCTTCTGCTTTTGGTCTTATACTGGAAAGCATCCAAGAAATTCTCATGAAATTTCAAGAACAGCGGAAAATATTTTTTAAATGTCCATTAGAGAAATTTCTTACATAATGACGACAGCAGTTAAAGACACGTTGTTGACTTTTATTGAAATACTCAAGTGTAAAATATCGAAAAAGTTCGATATTAACAGGTAGTAGTTCGTTAAAAGGTCAAATAATCCATTATGAAATCTGTGATTAGGAATATTATAATATACTGTATTACAATAGCTAAAGCGAAAAAATCTATTTTTAAATTACACAGCGAATAAATGTTGCAATTTAAATTTAGCTGGATCTGAAAGTGAACTTTCATGACGAGTGATAAGCTATTAAGACAAACAGACTCGAGAACCAGGGACGCAACGAACTGACTGAGGACAGGAAAAGACATGAGGCTCTCAAGCGTCTCCCACCTGCACGCTGGCTCGTCCATCCCCAAAGATGGATTCAGAGGAAAACCAGAAAAGGAAGGGGTCACTAGTAGTCACAAAAAGGACAAGTTGAGCAGGTCTGCATTTTCATAAACGGTTGTGCACAAGCCCTTGCTGAGCGAGGTATGGCATCTTCACAATTGGCGTTCCGTAAGCCCATCCCGCTCCTGCCCCCTACTAGTCAGGGGATAAAGGAATTATCCAGAGCCTTGCTTCGGATAAGTTCGCTCTAGTGACAGCATGAAGAAGAGTAAGGGATATGCTGGCAGGCTTGGTTGCAAGCATTACTTCTGCAAAGGGCATCCGATCCCCACGCCCCGCCCCCTCCAGGACTTTCTCCTCGTCTTCGCAGCAAAAGGCAGCTAGTGAAGACTCGCTAGCAAGTTTCGAGGCCCCAGGAGACAGAAACATGCCAGTTCCCCTTGTTTGTAATTCCTGGAGAAAACAGTGAGAACAGAGCGAGAGAAGCAGAAAAACTTGGAAGACGACGAGGACGAGGAGGATGAGGAGTGGGAAGACTCCGAATGGGAGGTTGAAGAGTTCCAGGAGCGAAAGCTAGTGTTCTTTATCCAACTCATTCGTTTGGCTGATGAGATGCACTCTCCCAAGAAAGGACAGCAGTTCTGGAGGGATACAGCAGCAGCAGGAAGGCGTTCATTCACACCACGTCTCCACCACCCTGCCCGCTGAAGTATGGGCGCCTACTCCGTTAGGTGGTGGATTCCGCCACCGGAAGATGCTCATTTTAAGGATATTGTGAAAGAGATTTAGTCGGTGGGAGTAGCAGCATGCAATCCCTTTGCGGATAAACGGGAACCATCCATTCGCCTCCCATCGAAATGTGAAACCGCAGAGCAAGAAGCCTTTCTAGCCCTGACGACTAGCACACGCTGACCAATGCTCTGGCGGACGGGCTGTGAAAATTCTAAAGAATGGATCTAGGCGAGGGCAAGATGATGGCGAGACTAAACCCAATGAGGGAGTTGGAAGTAAAATCGGCGCCCTATAAGACAGCGGACAATTTGATCCCTATGGAGCCGCTGGAACAGCCGGCAAGAAGTGAAGCCGAACTCAGATACCTTCTTGGTGAAAAAAGATGCAAAGATGCTGGCAGATCTAAACAGACAAACGTTGAATATTATTCCGTGCAGGACTATATCCTAACATCCCTGAAAAAGACTTTGAAAGAGAAAGAAATTCCGGATCCTGTGACTTTTAAGTTGCTTGAGTGTATGTCAGTAGCCAGACGTTCCTATTCATGGGAGTTTCAAGAGTCACAGCATAGGGAAGATGTCCTGTTCACAGCACTCATCCCAAACAAGAAGCAGTGGCAGAAAAACAATGTCTCCAGCTTTCAGCCCGTAGGAGGAAGTCTTGGCCGATTTTACAAGGTTTTGGAAGAGATGGGTATACCCTCGACGTGTCACCAGACGTCAAGGATATTCCGTTCTATTCAAGAGGAATGCACGGAGAAACACCTGAGCCATCCCTCTCTATCAAAAAGCCCTGAAACGACTGGCCTCCGCCCACAGACAGGGCTCCGAGAAACAGCAAGCTCCCCAGGACATGGCGATCAAACAGGCGATCGAGGAAATGCCACGGCCAGAACTAGCCTTTTTAAGTCGGGCTTTCTAGTTCCCAAAACAGCAGGGTCTAAGACAGTGGTAATAGATTTGTCCGGTTTAAATCAGTTGTTACAACTAACCAACGTCCAAATGGGCGCAGGTAATAAAAGAAATGCATCAGTAGCTGATATGGGGGACGTTAATAGATCTGTCACACAATTTTTCCATGTCGCAATAAATCTGGCAAGCCGCAAATATTTGTGCTTTCAACTGGAGAAAAAGGGCATTAGTTTCTGGTACTTCCATTCGACCTATCAACCTCCCCCTATGTGTTCTCCAAGATCATGAGTCTTCAAAACATGGTCCAAGCTCTAGGGCATGCTAGCCTTTCAATATTCAGACGATTGGTTCCTGACTTATCTGGGAAAAGCTCAGGCTATGCTCCAAAAACTGTCCCTAGTAACACAGATATTGGAGACAAGTTCTGGTAAACAGTTAAAAATGAGAACCCGTGCCCTAGCAACAGATGATCTTTCTGGGAGAAAAATGGGATTTGGAACTAGTTTTCCTTATGTTGCATGGAAGGCGGCGGGAAATGCAATCTCTGTTAATGCAGGTGAAAAGGTGGAAGGGGCACTTGTCAGTATATATGTTGGTATGCATGCCCAAAGAGAGAGAGAGAGAGAGAGAGAGAGAGAGAGAGAGAGAGAGAGAGAGAGAGAGAGAGAGAGAGAGAGAGAGATGCTACGATCATGCCTTCTTTTTTTAACAAGCAGTTGAACTAAAGCGCTGTTTAGACTAACCTTCCAAGATGGAAAGTTCACCATGCTGCGTTTAACGATTTCATAGGATTCAATTGGTAATTTCTCTGTTTATGGTGTACATAGAGTTACACATTGCAGAGAAAACAACCTGTATTTATTGGCCACCTCAAATATTGGGAGAGATCATGGGGCTAGTGATTGGATTAGGACACGCGGAGAAAGCCTTAAATGGCCTTCCACAAGTATCTGAAACCAGTACAAAGCATACTACCCCCATGGTCTGTCGCCATTATGACACAAACACACACAAACATAACAAACAGAGCATAAATAAGCTTTACCTCTCAGATACTCTCCTGTACTGTGGCGCCATGTGTTTCAGGGCAACATTCGTTACGCAAAGCAAAAACGATTTCGCCACAAAGCGTTCAGGTGACATGACTGTGACTTGGTGAATGTGACTAGCGACGCTTAGTGCGCAGTTAGAAAACGCAAAATTTACTTATCATTTCCAGTGTTGCCACGGAGTCATCAAGAAAAAAAGGATAAAAAACGATAAAAAAGGATAAATTTGGGGAAAAAGTATGAAAAAAAGATAATTCATATTTTGCTGAAAATCGAAAATTTAAATTTAAAACAAGAATGTCGACGGACATTGTAACCAGTCGAGATCTAGTAAATCACCTGTCAATAGGCTCGCTTGGTCACCAAACAGTGGTTGTCATATTGTTAAACACGGTTGCTGAAAATTCGCACAAATTTATAAAGGAATCCGGTCAAATTGTGCCAAAAGAAAGTCTTGAAAATTGGCTACTAAATTTTTTTAAATGCCTCCATTTAGCCAATTTTTAGCGGATCGCCAAAATGAGTAATTTTTCAAAAAGAGGCCTATCTACAGAATATTCGTAAAAACTTTGAAGCAAATCTGATCAAAATTGTGAGAGAAGCATTTTGAAAACTGGTAAACGAAAAATTTTAAATGCCCCCCCCCCCCATTTAGCCAATTTTTTGGCGTATCACCAAAAAACTTTTTCAAAGAGAGGCCTACCTAGAGAACTAAAAGTTCACACACGTACATACAGACGACGGATACCCCTCTATTTATGTGATAAGACCAGTCCGAACATAGTCGGGTGGTCTAAAAAAAGATGCGTACGTACTTAGTAGGGTGAAAACGTTGGTTCCACTGCACTGCAGTGGAACCAACGTTGGTTCCACTGCAGTGCAGTGGAACCAACGTTGGTTCCACTGCATTTCAGTGGAACCAACGTTTGGTTTTGCATTGCAGAACCAATGTTTTGCATTGCAGTGGAACCAACGTTGGTTCCACTGCAGAATCGGTAGATGGTAGACAGACGGTCAGACGGGCAGACGGACAGACGATAACTTTTTTTTTTTCCCATTTCCCACACTCTCATGCATACACACATATACCAACACCATGATAAATTGTTTTGCTTATTTTGTAATAAGTGGCGGCCGCTCTGAAAAGAGCAGCCTGGAGTTGAAACTCCTCACTGTTAGTGTTGTTCAGCAAAAGGTGATAACATTTTGGTATCGCCTACCACACTGAGTCATCTGCTGACCATTAAATATGAAGTGATTCGTCTTTGTCCCACAGCATAAACACTTGAGGAGATACTCATGCCGTAAGGCTGCCTGATAGGCACGCGCGACAGAACAAGATATACATGCTTGATGACCGCAAGCGGCAGCAATGACCTTGTCTGCACCTATCAGACAGCCACACCCGCGACATAGATTGATGTGTTGAAGCATAAAGTATCCAGCCCAGGCCGGGTATTCCTCCTCTTCTAAATGGGATGGCGTTGCTTCCCCCAGGACGACTGATCTGATGTACGCCTCTTGGTATCTGCCCTGTTCAATATCACTAAGCCGCTTCCCAATCATAACATCCCTGTTGAGTAGAACTGGCATAGCGATGGCGACAGCACGAGCCGGATCTGGAAACAGCTGCAAGAAGAATTCTCGCACCGGTTCATGCGCTGTAGGGTGGTACATTAAATCCACCTTTGTAATGTCTCGGATAACTAACGAATTCTCTAAAGCGAAACATCACTCCATGATGGTATTCTGTGGAAGTTGTGAAGAGAGCACACCTATATATATATAGTAAAATGACATCATTGCAAAATGATGTCACATTGCAAAAAATGACGAACCCCCCCCCCCCCAATGAACATACTATGTACCGACCCCCCCCCCAATGAATATACTATGTACCGACCCCCCCCCCCCCAATGAATATACTATGTACCGACCCCCCCCATGAACATACTATGTACCGACCCCCCCCCCCATGAACATACTATGTACCGACCCCCCCCCCTATAAACATACTATGTACCGACCCCCCCCCCCCCCCGGCGAGCGAAAAAAAAATTGTGCTGAATCATCGTAATAAAATCGTTGATTCAGCATGATAAAATCGTATATAAGTGTAGTGTCTCAAGGCTCAGACACCGTCAGACATAGACAGACATCATTAGACACATCATGGACAACACACCAGCTACTACGACAAGTAAGAAAGTGATGCGAGACGGCAGGGTAGTGACACTAACGACAGAATGTTATAAGTGTTGGGTGTGGTTGGAGTACCCAGGTCAACCACACAACTGCCCAGTACACCACAACGCACCACGGCATTACTGCTGCAAAACCTGTGGTGGATTGCTCTGGTATAAGTTTACTGCAAGATTGTCAGGACCGGAGCCATGCACGGACTGCTGGTGGTGCGGTGCGACGCTGAAAAACTTCGGCTATTACAATTTTCATCCGTTCAAGTGCTCGAGAAGGCCTTTCTCCATGGAGCAGTTTTACAGATACCAGTGTGATTGTGGAAATCCCACTTGCTGGTGAAGAAGTACTAACATCTTTCGGCCCTTTTAAGGGCCATGCTATATTATGAAATGAAGCAAAACATGTCTGTCTGTGTGTGTGTGTGAGAGAGAATACATTTTATCACATTTCAGGTCTAGTTGGCGGATGAATACCATTTGGTAGACCATTTGACTTCACCGTCAGTTAACTTCACCGCTAGATGTCTCTGCTGTGCAGCAGTGCAGCTGTACAACTTCACAACTGTAAGTGAGACATTCATATACACAAGTAAAATTCTGCTGAGTCAGCAATTTTAACATTTTTCAGCAAGTTTGAAAAGTTACACACCATATTTTGATTACATGGAAGTAACATAAAAGCATGAGTGAAACATGTCAACTAGTCAACTAGTGATACATTCTGCTGAGTCAACACACCATTGAAGTGGTATAAAAGGAAGAGTTAAACGTATATTTTACTTCATTTCAGTTCTAGCAGTTGAAGAAACAACAACGATGACATCAGTCTACTGTCATGATTGTGATGTGACATTTCCATCTCTGGAATTGTTCGTGGCACATACATGCAAGAAAACTAGGATGAAACGTGCTCATGATGAGCTTGTTGAGCAGATTCAAGCCAAGAGACAAAAGACGTTACAAGATGGTGTTGACAGACCTGATCCAGTCCTCTGCTGTAAATGCATCAAGATATTTTCATCTTTGGATGCGTTTGAGACACATGTATGCATACCTCATGAAGAACAAAGAAAGAAAGAGACAGGACAAGTAGGCAGAGGGAGAAGAGTGAGTCTTGGTGAAAACGCGCAGGAAAGACGGTTTGAGCCTGAAGATGGATCAGATTTGTTACTCGAAATGCGACAACAAGAGAATAGAATCAAGAGACATTTGTTCGAAACGTTTAACCGTGGCATGAAATGGTACATTGTGGTACATGCACGCTTCAAGAAAATGACACCAAATGTTGAAGGCGTGATGGTAGAACAAGTGGATAATGCCTTCATCAGCAGTCCGACATATGCAGCATACAATCCAACAGATATTGAGAAGGACTTGCCAGAAGCCTATAAAGAATTATTTACCAGGTTTGATGAACATGAGCGACAAGGTTCTGGCTGGGTGTTGGATAACATATTATTCATTGAAGTGCATACAGCTACGTCAGCGCCACTGGAAGCGAGCAGTTTTATCCCACTACCGAAGAAAGTAAAGAATACAGGAGGTGTGTTAAACATTCAGAATAAAGACAACAAATGTTTCTTATGGTCTGTATTGGCTCACCTTCACCCTTCAACAAATGTAAACCCAGAGCGTGTACATCAATACAAGACATTTGAGAAGGAATTGAAGGTGGAAGGCATAACATTTCCCACACCGATTACAGACATTCCAAAGTTTGAAAAGGAGAATGATGTGTCCATTAACGTGTTTGGATATGAACATGATGTCGTTGTTCCCATACAACTCAGTCGAAACACCAGCGTCAACAGCGTCAGAGAAATTAACTTGCTTTTGATTAGCAATGACAAGACAAGACATTACTGTCTCATCAAGAATTTCAGCAGACTGATGGCTTATCGAACAAAGCGTCAGAATGCAATATTTTATTGTTTCAACTGTCTTCATGGGTTTATGCGACAAGATCTTTTAGACAAGCATCGTGAAGTGTGTGGCAAGCATGGCGCACAACGTTTATCATTCCCCAAGGAACGCTTCATCAAGTTCAAGAATATAGCCAAACAACAGCGAGCGCCGTTTGTCATTTATGCAGACTTTGAATGCTTCACGAAAAAGCATGAAGGAGACAAGTATCAACATCATCGTCCAAACAGCTTTGCCTATGTGGTTGTGAGCCAGTATGATACACGTGCTCCAGTCATATATCGAGGCGATAATGCTGTGAAAGTCTTTTTAGACCATATGGTGAATGAGCGTGATCGTATTGTGCATGGTCTACAGCAGAAAAAGAAAATAGTCATGACTCATGAAGATGAAGAGCATTATAAGAACGCTACAGATTGTTACATTTGTCATGAGCCTCTAGGGGCAGATCGTGTGAGAGATCATGACCATATCAATGGTAAATACCGCGGAGCTGCACATAATGAATGCAATTTACAATTTCGACTTCGAAAAGATCAGCAGGATGTTGAAGATTCTTTCATCATTCCTGTCTTTTTCCACAATTTACGAGGCTATGACAGCCATTTAATCATGGAAGAAATTGGAAAGTTCAAAAACGAAAGGATTACAGTCATTCCCAACACCGTTGAGAAATATATTGCATTCACCATGAGTAATCTGAAATTTACAGACAGCTTTCAGTTCATGAGTACTTCTCTACAGAAGTTAGTATCCAACCTGGCGGCAGAAGGGAAAGACAACTTTTATCACATGACGTCACACATTCACGATAGTGACCAACAAGATTTACTGTTGAGAAAGGGAGTGTACCCTTATGATTACGTGGATGAGCCATCCAAGTTTGCTGAAACACAACTGCCGTCCAAGGACAAGTTTTACAGTCTACTTAGTGAAGAAGGCATTAGCGATGAGGATTATGCGCATGCGCAGAAGGTGTGGGAGACATTCCAGTGTACTACATTTGGCGAATACCATGACTTGTACCTGAAATCAGATGTGTTGCTGCTGGCTGACGTGTTTGAAAACTTTCGTCACGTATGTCTCAACACATATGAATTAGATCCTGCTCACTACTATACAGCGCCAGGACTGTCGTGGGATGCCATGTTGAAAGCGACAAAGGTGAAATTGGAATTGATCAACGACATTGACATGTACCAAATGGTTGAACAAGGTCTACGTGGAGGAATATCTGTCATCACACACAAGTATGCGAAAGCAAATAACCCCTACGTAGCAGATTACGATCCCTTGAAACCGACCAACTACTTGACGTACCTGGATGCAAACAACTTGTATGGCTGGGCTATGTCGCAAAGCATGCCGGAAAGTGGATTTATGTGGGTGAGCGAGCCAGAATCCATTGACTTTATGGATGTGGATGAAGATGATGAGATTGGCTACATTTTAGAAGTGGATTTGGAATACTCACAATCCATTCATAATCGTCATAATCACTATCCAGTGGCTCCAGAACGGAAATGTGTGAAGGTGGGAGAATTGTCAGAACATAGTCAGAAGCTACGGAAAGATCTAAACATGAAAGGCAAACCTAGTGAAAAGCTCATTCCCAACTTATGTGACAAGAAGAAATATGTACTTCATTATAGAAATTTACAGCAATATGTCTCACTGGGATTGAAAGTCACGAAGGTGCATCGTGCCATTATGTTTGCACAGAGCAAATGGTTGGCAAAATACATCTCCTTGAACACAGAAAAGAGAAAGTTGGCTAAGAACCCGTTTGAGAAAGACTTCTTCAAATTGATGAACAACTCTGTGTTTGGCAAAACCATGGAAAATGTAAGAAAGCGCATGAATGTGGAACTTGTTCACCAGGAAAAGCGGTTCAAGAAACTTGTGGTCAAACCTTCCTTCCACAAATTTAGAATTTTCAACGAAGATTTAACCGCGGTACATTTGCGCAAAGTGGATCTGCTTCTGGATAAACCCATTCAAGTTGGGTTCACCATTCTCGACCTCAGCAAGGTGCTCATGTTCCACTTTCATTACAACTACATCATGACCAAGTATCCCAACGCCAAGCTCTTGTTCAGCGACACCGACAGTTTATGTTATGACATAGAAACGGACGATATCTACAAAGACATGCAGGAAGATGCCGACTTGTTCGACACAAGTGACTATCCCCCAGATCATTTCCTACATTCCAACGTGAACAAGAAAGTGCTTGGGAAAATGAAAGATGAGACGGCGGGCATTCCCATTGAAGAGTTTGTTGGACTTCGACCGAAAATGTATAGTATGATGTATGGTGGGAAAGAAAAACGTACGGCCAAAGGTATCACTCGCGCGTGTCAAAGACGGATGAAACATCAGCAGTATAAAGACAGTTTGTTCAACCAAACGCAAACGATGACCACAGGACACATCATTCGAAGTCATGACCATCAGATTTTCTCGGAGAAGTTGAGGAAAGTAGCTCTCTCTCCCTTTGATGACAAGCGATATGTGATGAGTGATGGCTATTCCACTTTGGCGCATGGGCATTACAGTATATAAGGGGGAGACACTTCAACTTTAGAGTTAGTTGAGGTGTGAACACTGAAGCGTCAACATGAATCGGAAAAGATCTGCAACAACGGATATGGATACTCTTGCTGATACAGTCAAAGACATGACTGTGAAACATCCTGACAATACCATCAAGAAATTAAAAGTGGAGACGACGGTACCAACACCACAGTCGTGGGATGGAATGCTTTCTCTAGGCAATGGAAAGTATATCAAGATTATGAAACAAAGTAATGAAGGTGTGGTAAACATTCGCAAATACCTCAGAGATGAGGGGACTGGAAAAAACCGTCCAACAAAAAAGGGAATTTTGCTGACAATACCTGAATGGAAAATGATGAAGAAGCAGGTGAAAGAAGTGGATAAAAGGCTTCGCAGACAAGACGACAAGTCATAATAAGGTAACAATCATGAATGCACTCATGCTGAACGGTGGTGTTTACCTTACTGTCAATGAGAGGAATGAAGTGATACTAGATTCTAAGACAAGTTATCATCGGTTTAAACCTGAAGTGTGGAAAGACTTTAAAAACATACCACTTGAACATGGGTTTAAACATAGACTTGAAAATAAAGTGGCAGTGACGGTGGCTGAATATGATTCTAACATACGTGTAGAAATCTGTAGAAATCTTTTACAGGATTATCCAGAGGATTATAAGGGAGTTGTGCCAGATACACCATATACAGATTTAATCATCTTTGATATCAAGAACTGGCGCGCAGTCTTACGATTCCTAGAAGTGATACAACATCCACTCTTCACCATCTTGCGAGCATAAAAAAAAAACGTCTTTGCAGACAAGGAGACAGCTCATAGTTCATCTGACTGCTGGACGAGATGGAAGACTTTTTAACGGAATATAAACCAATTACGCATGGGTTCTCATATCTGAGAAACGAATATGATGACATTGTGCTAAGACATTTTGGACAGTATCTCGTCCTATCACTTGATGACCAATCCGTGTTGAAAGACCATCTAGAGAAGTTCAGGATACCTGGCTTTCTCCTGACAGTCTCAAATGAATTAGAAGTGCGTGTGACTGAGAACTGCTTAGACGTGTTTATACAATTTCGCCAATATGACGAGCTTACAGAAAACTATGACTACATCACCCTCAACACAGTGGAATGGAACGCGTTGTTACAAGCATTGGATTGGAAAGAACCTAACGCTTGAATTCAAAGAAACAGAAATATGGCTTACACGAGGCATCAAATCCATTGAGCTGACACAACCTATGCGTGTGATGGACATTGACTTAGAAGAAGGATATGAACTGAAACTGTCTGAACATGTAACTGTTAAAGTGATAAAGTTTGGTGATGTGTATTATGTGAGCTTTCATAGCATTTACAAACATGAATGTAATGTCTATGATACCTATATCAATTTAGATTCTAATGAATGGTATTCATTGATGAATGTATTGAAAAATGAATGTGTTTGTAAATAAAAAGTTTGTAAATAGCGTAAATAGACTTTGTAGTTAAGAGTTTGTAGTTAAGAATTTTGTAAATAGTGTAAATAGTGTAAATAAAAGTTTGTAAATAGTGTAAATAGAATTTGTAGTTAAGAATTTGTAAATAGTGTAAATAGCGTTTGTAGTTAAGAGTTTGTAAATAGTGTTTGTAAACTTTGTAAATAGTGTTTGTAAACTTTGTAAATAGTGTTTGTAGTTAAGAATTTGTAAATAAACGTATGTACAACACAATAAACAAGACAGTTGTTTGAAACTTGATTTGTTTTATTTAACAACAACAACAACTTAACTAATATAACAACAACAACAACTTAACTAATATAACAACAACAACAACAACTTAACTAATATAACAACAACAACATTAATAAAACAATGGTTTATAATGTCTATATACAAAATCCTTTACAATAAAATCACCATCCTTTCTTTTTAATATATTCACAATATCAAACATACTCTGACCTCGAGCTCTATGTAATATATAATAGACACAATAAAAACCACATGACGATGATATTGGCGTTTGTAATGATATAGAATTATACATATAGTCATTTCTTAAAAACATATCTAAACGATCATCGAGAGGGAACAGTCCATAAGAGTCAAAATATTCTGCAGGGTCTTTGTCATAATACACTGCCACCCAATGTTCTCCTGGTTCATCTTGATCGTCTGTGTTGATCACATAGGCGCCGCGTTGTAAAGACGGTAACTGGTCCATGGCAAACACGCCTTGAAACAAGTCTTTGGTCATGACATCATGACTCAATATGGCATCAATCTGCTTCGTGTTCATGACTGGTAGTCGAATTGGATGCTGCGATTTGCACTGATCTCAATAATGTTGTCAAATTCAGCATAGACAATGACATTGATGGTATGTTGCAAAGCCGTAGCAAAGTTCATTTCTAGCCGCAAATTCCCATGCTTGATCAGGGGGAAATGATCATCGCCATCATAATCCGGTGTTAAGTCAAACGAAAATAAAGCATAACCTCTAGGCCAATCTTCCCGTTTTATAATGGAACTTTTCTCACCATTCAACCGATCAAACGATTTGTAAAGCGTTTCAAAAGCGTCCAGGTATTTGTTCTGTGTAATGTCAAGCTTGAGAGGTTTGGATAGAACTGGTTCACCATCCGTGTAGAGTTGCATATAGTCCAGATTAAAATGTTTGAAATCATATGGATTCCTCAATACTGATCCACCAAAAGCTTCATTATGAACCAGACCAATGACAATACGATTTGGTAATTGACCCAAAAAGATGTTATCTTTCACAAAAGACTGAAATCCTGCTGGAATAGCCAAGACTTTACATTCTTTTCTAGTGATGATGATCTTGGCAGGACTTTTCATCAATGCATCTGTATGTCCTAACTGAATACCTGGACTCACCCTCACTTTGCGAATGGTTAAAAATGCCTCTTTCACTTCTACCTTATAGGTATTATCTGCAGCCATCAATACATAGTCATCTTTTTGTCTATGGAAACGCAATTTCAAACTGATACCATTCGGAAGATAACGATCCTGCTCAAACAAATCTATCCTTAAACCGCCAGTAAGCATAACATCACGGCTAAGACGTGTATGCAAATAACGATGATGTAAGCCATTGTTGCCTTGCTCAGCCAAGTCACCGCCGTCGGCATTGACATGAAACCCGGATACATATTGTTCATGATTAGGTCTTTTCACCTCATAGCTATTCATTGACCCAGCAGTATCCTTATACATGAGACGCATAGAGCGCTCAGAATGTAGACTTTCTTCCGAATCATGGATGAGATGAGAGATAATACTGGTATAACCATGAGTATTGTTGCTATGCGAAACCAAACGATCATTCAGAAACAATTCAATATTAGACCATAACCCATTAAACACATCATTGATGCAAGAGACATTATCATCTGCGCCACACGCTGTTCCATCAGCCTTTAGAATGCGACATACAATATGAAGTTTGCTGTTCTTTAAATCCAGATATTCTTCTGTACTCGCAGGAATGTAGAATTCTATTGGAGCGCCTTCTCTAATGCTTGTAAGTGGTTGATAGTCAACATTATAACTTTTCTCTACAGCAGTTTGCGTTGGTGGTACGTGAAACCATTCCAATGGAGAAAGACTACATTCACACGAATGATTATGAATGAGAGACATTTTTTTTTTTCTTTAAAAAATATCTTTGCGATATTTTGATGTTATCCGTCTGGCTGTTTTTCGTCTTCTGGCACGTTTCGTCGGTTGCATACGCTTTTGTTCACCAAACACACGTTCTGCTACTCGACCCGTCACATCTTTCGCGACATTCTTTGCAGCCTTCTTAAGATGTGGCGCAACGATCTTAGCCCCAGCCTTAAGTAGTGGAATAGCTTTGCGAGCCAATGATCCCAGTATTGAACCAATACCATCGCCATACTGGATTCGCGCTCCTTTGAATCCTGGTAATTCCCCGCCCACTTGACGAAGAAAATGGTTGCGATATGCAGACGGATCGTGTGTATAAGCTTTCATATTGCTTTTGGTCGAAAATGAAGTTTACAGATCACCTTTCCAGTTTGAAATGGAACATTATAGCCTGTGTCGTCCTTAATATTCATTTCTATCACGTCAAATTTGGACGTGTTTACAGGAACATAATGCGGTTCGCCGTACGTTTTCATGATAATGTCACCATCATGGCCTTGTATGCCAACAGAACGTAGTAACGGCACATAATAATCACCAACAACTTGTGGTTCACAAATGCTACAATACACATACAGTGTATAAAATCCCTGTTTCACATCCGCTTTATGTTCAGCTGTACATGTTTCAGTATACCATTGCTCTGGGATAAATCCTAAAATCTCAGCCAATCCAGCGGAAAAGGACACTTCAAAACCATAATTTAGAAATAGAAACACACGTCGTCTAATTTTATCATACTTTATCCGAATAGCTTCTTTAAGATCATCTTTCATAGAATGAGTTGCTTCTTCATTCACTGCCTGACATATTTCTTGTATGGATCTATAATAACCATAGGGAATATTGATAGTGTCAAGTGTCTCTGTCAGTGGTTGTTGTCGATACTGAATAGAATAGTCCATGTCATGTCTCATCGTTGTCCATGTATGTGGATATTGAATTTCAGCTAAAGCCACTTCATATTTTCCATTCAGATAGATGGTTCGAGGCATACGAATTTGATAATTCGAAGCCTTGTTGTTGGGATAATAGTTCATACTCGCATTGCTAGGCAAAGTGATGTAAAAGCTTGTCGACTCCATGATGGTGGGAACTAAATGGTATAGGTGCGTTGACGTTGTCTATATACTTCACGATAGCGCGCGCCATTCGACCAAGTATGCAAATGGTCTTTTACATCATGATGATGATCTAGATGATCTATGACTTCTCCTTCACAACAAGCAATTGTACATCTGATCTTCACAGGAATAGTTGATTTATCTTCCTCACAACAACAACATAGCTCTTTCAGCCATGTTAAAAATTTTCCCATCCTTCAGGAAACCGTCTTTGTTGACGTTGTTTCATTTCTGTTGTAATGTCGTCACGAGTGGTCTTTTTACTAAACATTGTTTTTGGAATATTAGCATCAACAATTTCCTGGATAAACGGATGCCAGCCATGTGGTGGTATGGCTCGTTCTTTTCTTCTTGTCGCCACCAATGCTTCTTTCATCAAATCAACCATGTTGGAATTTGCTATAATATCGCCCGTTTTCAACACAAGTTCATTCTTCTCTGACCATGTCGTACCATATTTCTTCAGTTCTGCTAAAAGTTGTGTTACTTTTCCATGATAGATAGGTTGAAAATGACTTAAAAATAACTTTTCTGGCTTTTCAGGTGGTGATGATGATGAGGGCTTTTGCTGCCTAGACTGACTTGTTCGTAAATGACGACCAAGAAGTTGAGATATTTCTATAGCCTTTTCACGTGTTCGTTTCCCACGTAAAAGTTTATTCACTTTCGTTTTGTTTCACCATCTTTACCCTTCTTTTCTAGCAACATTTTATATTCATATTCAGGAATGAGGACCATTTTCATCGTATGTTTCATTTTAGCAGTAGTTTGGCTAACAAGGGCAATGCCAATCTAGCAATAACTCCAATGAATCCTCCTTTCTGATTAATCAACTTCTTTTTTCGTCGAAGGGATATCTTCTTATCTGCTAGAGTACGAAGCGTATGACGTTCACGTTTAAATTCCTTAAACCGTTTTGAGCTTAAGTGTAAATGTCCTTGCAATATATTCAAACAAATTTCAAACAAGCTTGTTAATTCCTCCTTTGTAGCTTGCTGTAGCAAGGATTTACGTCGTTTAGGTCCACTGCGTGCAAGCAAATGAAGAAACGGCTGGTTCGCTCGAATACGTTTAGACATCTTGACTGCGAATGGTCAAATGAGTTGGTTCTTGTTCATACACTGCTTTATCAATATATACATAATGTGTATCTTTTGGTAAAATGCCCGTACGAATACGTAGTTGATCATTTGTCTTTGGTTTTAAATCAATGAATAAATAACCATGAGGTTTGCTAGTAGCATCTTGATAGGCTTCTATGAGAAATTGAGATCTTCCAGGATACATTTGCCGCGCCAATGTACTAATTTGTTGACTGTCTCTCGGATTTTTAAACAGAATGATATAATGTGTATTCAAACTAATATTTCGCATCTCTTTCCCATGATGGAATAAATTATGTACAATAAAGATAATGCTTAGATTTTGATGACTGCTGCCAACACTAAAGAGACGTGTCATACGCTCATCACTATGACATTTCGTCATTAAGTCATCAATGATAAGTAAGTTTGGTTTCTTCGGGTTAAAACGCTCTTCAATGTCATCTGGAATGCCTTGGTAAAATTCCACACCTTTCATTCCCTTGTACAAAGGCTGATCTGCTGCATAGAGCCATAAAATGCTTTTTGGAGAGGCTTTAATCAACTTTTGTTCTAGAATTTCCTTCACCAGAGACGTTTTGCCACTGCCTGTAGGTCCAGAGACTAAACATGTAAATGGATGCTTCATTGTTGAATGTCTGTTTCTTTCACCCAACTGTTAAACTTGTTTGGCCAACCTAACCACTTGACAAATAATTCTTTCACACCTCCTCCTCGTCTTTTACGTGTTTTCAAGACTTTTTCAATTCTATAAATAGATTCAATATCTTTGGTCACTTTCTGCAGTTCTTCTTCATAGAAATGTCCATCAATATCTTCGTCTAAAAAGTCTTTCACACGATATAAATGTATTCCTTGCTTCTTACAACGATGTGTGACAATGAAGACTTCTTGCGTCCATTTGATGTGATAATCGCGTTGAAACATATATTTAATGTGAGAAATGCGAACATGATCACCAATGTTAAATTTGTACTTCTTCTTCTTCTTCGGTTTCAATTTCAGTTTGTCGACATACATATACTTCCACACTTTTGATTCATTGTCTTTACGAATCTCGGCTGGAGCATATTTATTAGGAAGAGAACCATGAGGTCTATGGTTGTAATTGTACACCAAGTCTGGAAGAATGTCTAAGTAACGGTAAGTTTGATTATGTAGAAAATACCGATACATCATTCCCTTTAGAGTACGAATGACTCTTTCAGCAAAGTTAGCTTTGGTTTCATTCTTTGTGGTATAAGCATGAATGCCTTCTTTCTTCAAAAATGCTTTTACCCATCTGTTTTTAAATTCTGTTCCTTTATCAGACCTTAGAGTTCGCGGTCTTCGTCGTGTGTCATGAAAAATCTTTTGGAAAGCTTGTATGACGCTGGTATGTGATTTATTAGGTATTGGCTGTACCCAGACATATTTGGAAAACACATCAATGACAATGAGTAAAAAGCGTATGTCATCATTATAGGGAGCTATGTTTCCCATATCAGCCAAGTCAATATCCCACATGTCATCAATGCCACGTGTAATGACACGTTGTCTTTTGAACCTGTATTTGACAGGTTGGAGTAAACTGAAAGCATCTTGATCCTGTAGCCATTTCTTCACTTGTGACTGTGTGACTGCTTGATTATGTTTTCTTAAGATGTGATACAGTTTGTAAGGACCAGCAAATGCTCCAGGCTGTCCAGGTTTGAAGTAAATATTGGTCAAGTAGTCTTTCCACGTCGACATGATCACACCGAATGAAAACCACCTTCTCAACAGAACATCTTTTATTTTATAACTCAACCATCATCACTTAACTAACATGCATTTATAACTTAACTAACAAGTTTTTTACAAATCAAGTATAGATACAATGGTATGAATAACTGGAGACCATTGGTCTTCAATGAACACTAACCAATGACTGAGTTCATCCAATGTAATAGCATCTACACCATATTTCTCACAACGTTGATTTGCATTCTCTAACACTTTATCTAAATGCATGTAATATTTAGCTTCATTCCAATATGTATAAACAGATGCAAAATGACAAGTATGTTCTTGACACTCTTCATGTTGACAAGCAGGACAGACTAAATATGCAAACTTTTTTACAGCTGATAACATTTCTTCACAATAAGCTTTTTGCACAATATATTGTCTCAGTGTCATGTCCGCCATTGTGCAGTCTTGAATCAATGCAACACAAGTTAAACATACTTCAAATTTACATGTTCACACGTCTGCACACCATGACGGTTGGCAAGCAAATGAAAAAGTCTCTAACCCTCACACAACAGTTCTAACAACTTTCCCATGATATTCTGACCAGGATATCCAGATGACACTTGTTTCACACCAGCTCCCCACCAATGATCATACGTTGCTTCAACTAAAGTTTTGTCTTTACATTCTTTCAACTTGTTGCGAAACAATACACACTGATCCAGTTTGACTTGTAAAACATCTTGCATTTTGCTTCTCTTCACTGTATGCCATAAAGGACATGGCTTTATCACTTTAGCAATACGTTTTGCTTCATATCCATTTCTACATGAAGCAATGGCTGAAGCAATATCTGGACGGTGATGAAACACTGCTTTCTCATATTGATACAACGCTTCACTTGAGTTGAACACATGTCCATACTTTTCAAGTCGTGTTGGAAACATATTTGAAAGAACGTCCTTATGACCGCTGAACAGTACAAGATTCTTCATGTTGACTTTGCTTCTTTATTCTGACATGTCGGTTTCTTCCTGTAATAAAATATCTTTTAATATATTTGCTGCCTCTTCTATCATATTCTTTCTTTGTTTACGTTGAAACCACTCACATAAAACTAAATTTGCTAGTAAGAAAAACATTGTTATGTCTTTGAGAAACAATTCACTATGTTGTCATAAACATGTTTAAAAAAGGTTTTTATAACTTACCTGATAAAGCTGCTCGGTTTCCTCTTCTTCTTTACAACAATCTCTCAAATGATCAACCACGGTGAAATATACTTCCACATCAGTGCGAGCAGAATAAAGTGCAGAATCAAAGTCAAAGTCAGGATCTTCTTCTATTCCAGTTTTATGACATTCTCCAAGAAATCTTGAATGCAGTTCAATCACATCAAGACTATGATGTACAACATCCCAAAAAGCATCCAAATGATAAAGTTGATAGTCTGGAGTGCCACAGCAAGCAAGTTTAGCAATCATCAAGTCAATATAAGCATTTTTAAAACATGCGTCCATCTTGTTTCAGTGTCTTGTGGGCTTTTACTTTGCTTCACTGACTTTAAGTACTCCACACTTGCCGCAGAAGTTGCTTGGTTCACACAACTTGCAATTATACTTGTGGCAGTGGCAATGATAATCCTCCACATATCCACAAGCACCGCAATAGTCACAGGTAAGTCCAAGTTGATTTTGTACGTTCATGTTCTCCAACTGAACTTCAGCCAGCCTTTTCTTGGATAGCTTTGACACCTTCATCCGACCATCCTTTTGCAGCTTGATGATCGTTTTCTTGTCATGACATTCCTCACATGGTGATAGGGCTGAGTTGATGTTGTCCATCTCCTGAAGCAGTGTCTCCCATTCACCATCATTCATGTTGATGTGATGTGTGTATTCTTTCCCTTCAAACCGTGACATGCGCACAAAACTCACATAGCGCATATCCAAGTATGAAATGACTTCAAGCCACTTCGTTTGCGTTAAGTACAGTTTGAAGCCAATGTCGCGTAAATTTTTCAAGCTTTGGCATACAATCTTCCACAAAGATGGTGAATAAGCACACCATCTCTCTCCACGTGTGATGCGTAGAAATGGCCCATATTCTCCATGCTCCACAGTAATGGTTAAGTTAGCACTAATTTTAAAGCTGCTGCTGCGCTGCGTTGCGTTGCTTGTCTTGTTCTCCATGGCTGCTACAATGTACTGATGATCCACTCCCTCCAACTGTCTGCTGAGAAATGACTTCACTCTGCTGAGTTCACTCCCTTTTATACCCAACTATCTGCTGAGTCAGCAAAGAACTTGCAAAGTTTTGAATTCACTTCAACTCGTCCATGGTTGAATCGGACAAGCTCTGATACATTCGTCTTCAATGGAACATCATCATCATAATGTAAAATGATTCTTGCAGCCACATCTAACATGAGCTCAACTGCCCAAATTGTATTCACGTTGATAAATGCTAAATCAATGTCATAAGTTAACGGTAAATGTAGATCTTCACATTCACGTAGAAACGAGCGGATGAAACGATCTCTTGGAATGGTCTTTCCAACAGCTTCCCAATGCTGATGTAAGTTCTTCACTTGCAGCATCCAATCCGATTCAAAAGCAGGAAGCTTTGAAAACACATAGTCAGCATAATTCACTTTGAAGACGTCATCCATGGTCTCTACACATCGATGAAGAAGCAATGTTGACATTGTAGATGGTTTTACCTCCTTTTATACAGATGTTACATGTAGGTTTTCATGAGATGTTTGTAAAATCGCGGAGTCATGTCATTGAAACCGTCGAGAAAGGTTGTTGGTAAACCGTTTGTTAGCGATTGTACCATGACAATCACTAAAAAGTCTCCTGGGGTCCGATGCCCTAGTATCCATTGAAACAGCATTGACATAGTGAAATGTCCTTTTTCATAGAGGTAAGCCATCATATCATACACATGAATGCGTTCTTCAAGGTATTTGAAACCATGCAACATGACCTTTGCACATTTGAATTCACGATCCTCATCCAGAGACTTTGGCGCCGGTAGAGATAAAGTCTTAAAAAGTTCCTCATGAAGACTTTTAATAAGTTGAATGAAACGTTGAGTCATAGCTTCGGAGAACTTTGGCTCTGACGCCGGAACATGTTCTGTGTTTCCTTCTAACATGTAGATGAGTTGAATGACGGTATTCACTTCTTCCGTTAGATACATGTACGTGTGGTTGTTGAAAAAGCCTTCTTCACATAAACACCATAAAATGTTACAATCAATCAGAGGAAGTACTGCTCGAAAGTTCCGTTTCAACATTATAACATCTTCCTCAGTAACAGGTATGGTCTTACTCGATTCAATTTTAGATTTCAGCTGTTTGTCTTCTCCGTCATCGCTTGACATGTCCACTTCTGAATCCTCATTATCGCTTGACATGTCCAATTCTGAATCCTCATCATCATCACTCACTTCGTTTTCCTCATAATGTGCTAGATGTGCTTTTAACTTTGCACTTAGTTGTGAGTTGTCACCATTGATAAGTCTATTCGCAACCCAGAACGGGTAGTCAGACCCCTCAGGATCTGGCATTTCTTGCTGCACTGCAGCGACATCTGATGGTGCATTTAATGCTTCCTCCTGAGACATTGCTTGTTGCACTGTAGCGACATCTGATGGTGCATTTAACGCTTCCTCCTGAGGCATTGCTTGTTGCACTGTAGCGACATCTGATGGTGCATTTAACGCTTCCTCCTGAGGCATTGCTTGTTGCACTGTAGCGACATCTGATGGTGCATTTAACGCTTCCTCCTGAGGCATTGCTTGTTGCACTGTAGCGACATCTGGCAGAGCAACTAACGCTTCCTTCAAAGCTGTTTCAGCGTCTTCAAAGAACGCATCTATCTCTTCCAACGATAATAATGTATCATCAAAAGTAACTGTTTCAAAGTCATCCATGTCTATGTTGATAGCTGGTGTGTCTGACGATGCCTAAGCCTCGAGACACTACACTTATATACGATTTTATCATGCTGAATCAACGATTTCATCATGCTGATTCAGCACAATTTTTTTTTTTAGTTTGTTCTCCTGGGGGGGGGGGGGTCGGTACATAGTCTGTCCTAGGGGGGGGGTCAAAGTCTGTCCTGGGGGGGGTACATAGTCTGTCCTAGGGGGGGGGGTCGGTCGACCCAAAAAAAAAAGAAAAATGTTCAGAATCGTCTGAAACGGATAAATATGCAAAAATCACAATTTCGAGGGGGGGGGGGGGTCGAAAAAAAAAATGAAAAATGTTCAGAATCGTCTGAAACGGATAAATATGCAAAAATCACAATTTCGAGGGGGGGGGGTCGAAAAAATGAAAAATGTTCAGAATCGTCTGAAACGGATAAATATGCAAAAATCACAATTTCGAGGGGGGGGGGGGGGTCGGTACATAGTCTGTCCTGGGGGGGGGGGGGTTAGACGTTAACTTTTTTCCATCTTGACATCATTTTGTAATGACGTCATTTTGGTTTTCTACCCTATATATATGTGCTACCTTCACAGCTTTCCACAGTTTACCACTGCCTGCTGACATGGAAGTTCTAGCCGCGATCGACGATTCACGCATAATAAGAGAGATTAGAGAGGTGGTTGTTCAAGTAACACCACCAATCTATCCGTCTAAGAGACAGTCGTTTTTGCATCTGCTGCCGGATCCAGCTAAAGCCGCTGCGCTGTGCATTCCGATATACTTTCATAGAGGGGCTATGATTGGGCAACGCATCAGAGACATAGAAGACGGGTGTTACAGGCAGGCCTACTTCAGATCTGCTGTTCTAGGAGAAGACATTCCATCAAAGACTGAAGAGGATGAATACCCGGCCTGGGGTCGATACTTCCTACAGGAAGACATCCAATTTTGCATTGGATGTGGGTGCATGCTGTCCCCAGACCGGGTCATAGCAGCAGGATGTGGACATCAAACATGTCTCTTTTGCGCCTTCATCTGGACCTGCCACTCCGCGCTGAGAGACAGATATACGCTGAGATGTTTTACATGTGGTTTGACAACAGACCACTTCTTATTCAACTCTCAGCAGATGACCTCATGTGCCAGACCAGTACAACAAACAGTAGTCTTCTACTAGACTGGAAGCAAAAAGAGTGAGGAGTTTCAACTCCAGGCTGCTCTTTTCAGAGCGGCCGCCACTTATTACAAAATAAGCAAAACAATTTATCATGGTGTTGGTATATGTGTGTATGCATGAGAGTGTGGGAAATGGGAAAAAAAAAAGTTATCGTCTGTCCGTCTGCCCGTCTGACCGTCTGTCTACCATCTACCGATTCTGCAGTGGAACCAACGTTGGTTCCACTGCAATGCAAAACATTGGTTCTGCAATGCAAAACCAAACGTTGGTTCCACTGAAATGCAGTGGAACCAACGTTGGTTCCACTGCACTGCAGTGGAACCAACGTTTTCACCCTACTGTACTTTATCGATGGTTCCTAGGGACATGCAACTCAAAATTATAGACTGAAGTTATTGAAAATCATTCAAGAAATAAAAACTACTTAACATCATTTAGAATATTGGATATTTTACAGTGTGATAAGATATTGATTACGTTTACGAAAAATACGTTTCAGTTCCATGAAAAAATACCCTTTTTCTACAGATGTATTGATTTTAACAACAGACGCTGCAAAAAAGTTGGAATTACATATACATACAGTGTAAGAGCGGTTAATATTATGGCCTAATTAAGGATTATGACTAGAGTGAGAAAAAAATTCTAGCAGAAAAAGCCATATATCTCATTAGGAAAAAATAGTATTTTGAACGAAAAAAACTGAAAAAAGTATCAAAATAAAAAAGAAAAGGATGAAAAGCGAAAAAAAGATAAACAAACATGTCCAGGGACATGGTGACCGGCCGTGACCTTCAGAATATATATCCGAGAATCACAGACAAAATCATGATCAAATTGGCAGATAGCGGTTACGAAAAAAGCCGTAACTGAATGGAGAAAATATTCGCTCACTTGCTGGGTGAAGTTGTGGCTGATGAGGAGTCATTCTTTCAATTCTTTCATAAGGGGACAAAATTAAAAAATGTCCCCCATTTGGCCAATTTTTGGTGAATCGCCAAAATTTATCAAAAGAGACCAACCTAGGGAATATTCGTGCGTGCAAAATTTGAAGAAAATCTGATCAAAATTGTGGGAGAAGAAGCATTTTGAAAATTGGCAACCACAAAATTACAAATGTCCCCCATTTGGCCAATTTTTGGCGGATCGCCAAAACGAGTAATTTTTCAAGAGAGGTTTACCTTGAGAACAAGTATCCAAAATTGGAAAAGAATCCAGCAAAATTGTGGGAGAAGAAGCAATTTGAAAATTTGACACCAAAAAATTAAAAAAATGTCCCCCATTTGGCCAATTTTTGGCGGATCGCCAAAATAAGTAATTTTTAAAAAGAGGTCAACCTTGAGAACAACTACCAAAAATTGAAGAGGAATCCGATCAAAATTGTGCGAGAAGAAGCAATTTGAAAATTGTAAACCAAAAAAATTTGAAAATGTCCCCCATTTGGCCAATTTTTGGCGGATCGCCAAAATGAGTAATTTTTCAAAACAGGCCTACCTAGGGAATATTGGTGCAAAAACTGAAGAAAATCTCATCAAAATTGTGGGAGAAGAAGCATTTTGAAAATTGACAACCACAAAATTACAAATGCCCCCCATTTGGCCAATTTTTGGGAGATCGCCAAAAAAAAAAATTTTTCAAGGTAAGTCTACCTTGAAAACAAATATCAAAAATTGAAGAACAATCCGATCAAAATTGTGGGAGAAGAAGCATTTTGAAAATTGGCAACCACAAAATTACAAATGTCCTCCATTTGGCCAATTTTCGGCAGATCGCCAAAAAGAGCAATTTTTCAAGACAGGTCTGGCTAGAGAACAACTATCCAAAATTAGAAAGGAATCCGATCAAAATTGTGGGAGAAGAAGCAATTTGAAAATTTGACACCAAAAAATTAAAAAATGTCCCCCATTTGGCCAATTTTTGGCGGATCGCCAAAATGAGTAATTTTTCAAAAGAGGCCTACCTAGGCAGTATTCGTGCAAAATGTGAAGAAGCTTTTTGAAAATTGGCAACCACAAAATTACAAATGTCTCCCATTTAGCCAATTTTTGGTGGATCGCCAAAAAGAGTAATATTTCAAAAGAGGTCTACCCAGAGAACAACTATCCAAAATTGGAAAAGAATCCGATCAAAATTGTGGTTTAAGAAGCAATTTGAAAATTTGGCACCAAAAAATTAAAAAATGTTCCCCATTTAACCAATTTTTGGCGGATCGCCAAAATGAGTAATTTTTCAAAAGAGGTCTACCTAGGGAATATTCGTGCGTGCAAAATTTGGAGAAAATCTGATCAAAATTGTGGGAGAAGAAGCATTTTGAAAATTGGCAACCGAAAAATTTCAAATGTCCCCCATTTAGCCAATTTTTGGCGGATCGCCAAAAAAAATAATTTTTAAAGAGAGGCCTACATAGAGAACATTCGTTTAAAATTTGAGAGGAATCCGATCAAAACTGAAGGAGAAGAAGCATTTTAAGTAAAAGTTTACACACGTACATACATACGTACATACAGACGACGGATACCCCTCTATTGATAGGATAAGACCAGCCCGACATAGTCGGCTGGTCTAAAAAGGTGAAAATTTTTAAAAAGTATAAAAAAAAGTATTTAAGGATAAAAAAGGATTTTTAAAAAAAGGATAATCCTTTTAAAAGAGGATGATTTGGCAACACTGCATTTCTTTTATACGAGAGTGCATTGTCACTGGGGTTCGTGCTATGATGACTCGATAGACACTGAATAGAGGCAGAAATAAACAGGAGTTTTGTTCGCTGGGGAAGTACCAATGCTTAAATTCATGGTAATCAGAATCTGCGAAGTAAAGTATGATCAATATACGCCATTTATTATTGTTTGCGGGGGGCAGGGGGGTGCAGCTTCGGGCACAGTTACCTATGGGTGTATCCCCACTCCACTGGAGAATCGAGCAATCACATTACAACGTTTACACAAGTCGAGCAGTAATGTTACTTACTATCAAGTCCAGAGAAGACCACATACATTTGATTTGAACTTGGTTGGCCATAAAAACAAGTCGCAGTAACGTGTATCGCACGTGTTTTTATTGTTAAGATATTACTTAACTGACTGATATGTTATATTCAATATTACAGCAAGCAGCATTTTCAAATAGAGCTAGAGATTGTTTGTTTGCGTGCACGTATGTATGTGTGTCGGGGGAGGGGGACTATTCTCCATCTCTAACCAGATATCTACGACATACAAGTATTGTGCATCCCCAAACGTACCTTGAGCTTCGAATCCAGTGAGGGGGTGCGCCCCCCCCCCCCAAAAAAAAAAAAAAAAAAAAAAAAAACAGAAAAAGACACGGAGAAAGGTGAATTTAAGCAAAAGTTAGCTTTTCGAAGTAAAACAGAAAACATATAGCAACTCGTTTTCCATCTGTCTGTGTCTTGGCAATTAAAATAGTTGAAGGGGTTCATGCATAAACTTGATAACTCCACTTATCAGGAAAATGCTCTATTACCACCACGCTATTTCCTGGCCTCTGTTCTATCACATATGTAAGTCTTACACCTCAAAACCGATTCGAAGTGGGCATTTTTCTGGAAAAGGCTGTCGGAAAAACCTATGTATGTTAGTAAAATTTCAAACTTTAAAAGCGTTTTTCTCCACTGCTGATAACTGCAGTTATCAGGTTTATGCATGGACCCCTTCACTGTTGTTTGCTGTCTTTACACAGTCCAATTTAGGTCAGTGATATACACTGATAGTAAAGAAGTAACAGTCTAAACAGAACATACGCCATTTATCAGTTACGAGTGTCTACTTAAAAATTATCATGGGCATGTTTTGTCAAGTGTCCAAGGGGGCCACTTGATATATGTGTTACCATGTGCCCCCCCCCCAAAAAAAAAACAAAACAAATAAATGAATAAAAATAAAAAAAGCGCACAGAAAGGGGGAGGGGGTATTTCTGAAGTCAGAGGCGGTCTGCGCGGAGTCCCAATTTTATTAAAAAAAAAGGTACAATTCTCATTCACTACTCCACAAAAAGGGGAATTGCATTCGTCGTTCGGTGAAAAAGGGATGTATTATTTGTAGCTTAGCACTCCGTCTTTAGGGTTCGTTTTAAAAAGTCATGGACACACATGGTAACCGGTGGGTACGTGGGTGTCCCCCCCCCCCCAATCCGGGTCAAGGATACAGCTGCGTTGTGATGTTGATGGCATGTATCACAAGCTCAGTATCCCAAACAGCATTAGATTTAGCGTTCTGTGCTGCAAGGTTTGTACACTTTGCATACGCAGTAAAATAACGTATCAGAAACTAGTTCCTTTGAACGCAATTCTCCGTGTATTATGCTCAGCATTTACATCGGTTGACAGTATCACGATCTTGGGGATAGAGTTGGCGAATGGAATATTTCATGGTTTAATTCGGTAAGGGAACACGCGTTGATAATTCCCACTTACAAACAAAGTTTGCAAATGGGTATGCTTTGCTAACAATTCTAGTAGTTTATTCTATGTGTTTTTGTTTCTTTGTTTCTTTTTTTCTGTTTTGCTGTTCACCTCCTGCGCTATTTGATGCAGGAACATTAAATTTGGCACACAGATAGAGGACGATGGGACGTCGTGAAATCCGCAATTTTTTCAGCTTGACCTTCAATTTGATCTTACTCTTGGAGGTCAAGGTAAATATTTTGACCTCAATTTGACCTTATCTTGGAGGTCAGGGTAAAAAATTGCTGATTACACACATCAAACCTTGTAGGATGAGTTTTCGGGAAACCACTTTGAGGTAAAAAAAATAATTTGACCTCAGTTTGATCTTGACCTACACGGTTTGATGCATGAAATCAGGAATGTTTTACCTTGACCTCCAAGATTAAGGTCAAAATATTTTTTCAAACCCTTCTTTATCACGAAAAATGCTTAGAAATAGCGCTCAGATCTTCGATTGAAGACCTATATGGTTTCAGTACAGACCAACCTCGTAATCTGAATCTCGACATTCAGAGTCAAGGTCAAAGGTCATGCAACCTTTGTATAAAAAGCTTGCGGAAACACTGACGACTATCTGAAAACGGTTAGAGATAGAGGGATTTTGAGCTTATTTTCGAGCCTCTGTGCCTAAAAGAGGCGTAAGTGGAACCTCGATGAACTTGACCTCCTCGCTCATGGTCAAAAACCGGAAGCTGACCATTATCTTCAAAATTTTGGACCCTCTGGGCCATAAGGATGTCATATAACACACACTGCGGTGCTTTGACATCCTCAAGGTATTTTCGACCCTTTGAGGCTAGAAGAAGAAACCTCTGTGACCTTGATCTAACGGTCATGGTCAAGAACAAAACCTGAAGCTTACCATTATCTCGAAAACACTGATAGAGCGCTTTTCAGTTTATTTTTGACGCTTTGGGCCTAAAAGATTAATCCAGGAGAAACCTGTGACCTTGACGTCCTCGGTCATGTTCAAGGTCAAAAGTACGAAGTTGACCATTATCTCGGAAACGGTTAGAGACAGAACGATTTTGAGCTTATTTTCGACCGTTTGGACCTAAACAGCTTCACATAAAAAGTACATCGGTGACCTTGACCGTTTCTGTCACGCCAAGATAAACTAGAGCGGCCAGTGCACACAAAACATAAGAGTACAGGCTTATATTATACACTTTCAATCGATACCTACTTAATTTCTTGTTTTTGTAAACAAAAACAAATGTCTCCCCGACTAAACCCATGATTCCCCCCCCCCCCCCGAAAAAATCTTTTTTTTTAATTACTGAAATAAAATATTCATTCTGCAAACATAACCTCGATTCATTGTAAAAAAACTCAAAATAAACCAAACAGATGGTGGTGACTAAAACAGATATAAATGGACGTCTTTTTTCATCTGAGTCTGGAAGGTTGTCGCTAAAACGGGTTTATTGTAGGCCCTTCTTATCCAGATCTGAAGTTGGTCACTTTAGTAGTTTTACTGTACGTTACATTTTTATCCGGGTCTGGAAGCTGGTCAAGACGGGCAGGTTTTACCTTACGTCTTTTCACCCGAATCTGGAAGAGGTCACGACAAACGGTTCTTATTTTACATCTTTTTATCCAGGTCTTGAAGGTGGTCGGGATTTTTTTTGCTAACCATCATCCTCCACACGCCCCCATCCCCAGCTATTTAATGTTGGTCCGACTATAAACACAACTCTAACCCTTTTACCCAAGGCAACGGTAACAGTCTGTACCCTAAGTGTAGTTATGGCTATGATATACTACCTTGTCTTCGCACATTCCCATCGGCCAAATAGCACTGGGAAGGCATTCTTCATAACTGTGCATCAGATGACGCACCTCGGTGGGAGAAGGGGGAGGCAAATCGGTGCCAAAATGGTGAGCTGCGTCTCATAACACAAGATATCAGATGACCCACTTTAATAGCGAAAAATGCTTCTGCAAACAATACTAATCGATACAAAATAGCTGCTATATATAGAACACCTTGGCAACCGAATCAAGTATGCGCCGAAAAAAAATCAATAGCTAGACCTGGTTACACATATCATCACGACAATAGCATTCCATGACCTAGTAGATAACGACTCCATCATGCACCACAACTGACACTGACCCGTGACTGAGTGACATGTTACGTAACATCCGTAGATGAGAAACGCACAAAAAGCTTAATTTCAGGCAGTAACAAATAGCAGTGGACCGGCAGTAATGCCGTTACTGTTTTGAAGCTTTCTAAAGAATGCGGGAACACTCGAGAATCTTCTGGAAAACGCTGAAATCCCCAGCGTAGTTAACACCTATGCTTAGATAACAAAGCAGCAAAAAAATTGGGAGGTGGGGGGGGGGGGGGGGGGGGTTGTTGACCTTATGCACCTTTCTTGATTTTCTATACGAGTTTAACAATGTTTAACAAAACCGTGCGACTTATCCGAGTAATAACTACACCAAATTTAAAGTCGATCCGACATTCCGATGTCGAGATATACTGCTTAACAACAGATAATTTTTTACCCGTTAAAAGTTGAAACAGTCATCTGACTGAACCAAGGAATATTCATATAAAATTTTAAGTCGATACGACTTTCCGTTATCGAGATATTATGCATATAAGATCTGGTTCAAAATATATACACATTTTACCCGATGACGTCATACACCGCTTTCGTTCGTTCTACTCGCGAAAAATATTTAAAGTTTCTTTCGGGCCTAGCAAGCAATAATTCCACCAAGTGTCAGCTTTCTCCGATGTTCAGCAGCTGAAAAATTTCGCACACAAGATTTTTACGTAATGACGTCATACACTGCCCTAATCACGTGACAGGTGTAAAAAGTTGACAGAACCGTCCGACTGACCAAAGGAATAACTATATAAAATTTGAAGTCGATAGTACTTTCCGTTATCGAGATATTTTGCACACAAGACCCCGTTTATAATATAAACATATTTTACGTGATGACGTCATACGATGCATTTGTTCGTACTACTCGCGAAAAAATCTACAGAGTCTTTCGGGCCAATCAAGCAACAATCCCACCAATTTTCAACTTTCTCCGATGTTCAGCGGCTGAGAAATTTCGCACACAAAATTTTTACGTAATGACGTCATACGCCTGCCCTAATCATGTGACATCCCTCAAAAGTTGATAGAACCGTTCGACTAATCCAAGGAATATTCATATAAAATTTGAAGTCGATAGGACTTTCCGTTATCGAGATAGTTTGCATACGAGATCTTGTTCAAAATATATACATATTTTACGTAATGACGTCAAACGCCGCATTCGTTCGTTCTACTCGCGAAAAAATCTACAGCGCCTTTCGGACCAACTCAGCAACAATCCCACCAAGTTTCAACTTTCTCCGATGTTCAGCGGCTGAGAAATTTCGCACACAAGATTTTTACGTAATGACGTCATACGCCTGCCCTAATGATGTGACATCCGACCTTACCAAGGAACAAATTGATCAAGTTTGAAGTCGATCCGACGTTTCGTTATCGAGATATCTTTCACACAACACTTTGTTCACAACAGACTGACACACACACACACACACACACACACACACACAGAACGTACAAACACTATATGTCTCCCCTTGGTCGGGGAGACATAAAAACCTCACGTTAACCATTATATCGAAAACGGTTAGGGATAGAGCGATTTTGAGTTTTTTTTTAATTTTTGGATTTAAACAATGTATCATAACAGGTGTCTTAACTTAAAAAACCGGAAGTTGACTATCACCTGGGAAACGATTAGAGATTTTAAGCTCACTACTGCCTCTTTGGGCCTAAACTACGTTACATAACAGGTACCTCGGTGACTTTTTACCTCGATCAGGTCAAGGTAAAAAACCGGAAGTTGACCATTATATCGAAAACGGTTGGAAATAGAGCAAGTTTGAGCTCATTTTCTAAATGGTAAAAAACCGGAAGTGACAATTATCTCGAAACGATTAGAGATGGAGCGACTTTGAGCTGATGGGCCCAAAAAGCATTACAAGAGAGGCACCTCGGTGACCTTGCCCGTTTCTGTCACGGTCAAGGTACAAACCTGACTGGACCATTATATCGGGTTTCGGACCCCACAATACCCCGAAGACCATACCCCCCGTGCCAATACCCCCCCCCCCTCCCCAACCAGAATATTTCCAATTTTCACCGTTACAACAAAACGAAAAGAAAAAGTACAGCTACATGTTTTATTTACAGCGACAGGTTTTATATCACTCCAACACCATGTTTAATCTTTACATCGATATAATGAGTCTGCGTCTCACTCACAGTCAAACCTGCAAGTTCATAGTCTACATCTTTCAAAACTGAATATTGTGCGCTATTGCACGAAGGTAGCCCAGTATGTTGCGGTGGCCCGAAGTCGCCAACAATGGAACGTATGCATTAAATTACATTTCTAAACCTTTAACTAGATCTTAGAGGATTTTTTATGTACAATAGCTTTTATCAAAGATCAAACGAGATGAGTTGTAAGCGTTGTGGAACTGCAATTATACCCTTTCAACTAGATCATAGCGAAATGGCTTAGCTTTTAACTACAGATCACAGAACTGCATTAGTTTGTTGTTTGTTAATGAAAATCTTTAAAATGAAAAAAAAAAAAAAAAAAACAAAAAACAATGGTGTGTGTGTGTGTGGGGGGGGGTGGAGGCGGCATTGGCACGGGGGGTATGGTCGGGGGGGTATTGTCGGGGGGGGTATCATCCGAGGAGGTACTGTCCGGGGAGGTATTGTCGGAGACCCATTACATCGAAAGACATTTAGACATGAGCTCCTGCTCGGCCCTTTGGGCCTAAGCAACGTCACATAAGAGGTACCTCAGTGTCCTTGATCTTCTCGGTTAAGGTATCAGTTAAAAACCGAGGGTTACCTTTATCTTGAAAACGGGTAGAACTAGAGCGATTTTAAGTTCAATCTTTGGGGCCCAAACGACAACAAAGAAGGTTTAGTGCGTAACTTGACTTTCTCGGTCACGCTCGAGATCAAAAACTGAAGTTGGCCATCATATCGAAAACAGAAATATAGCACTGTCGATCTTTTCGACTTAAATAACATTACATAAGAGGCACCTCGGCGAACTTGGCCTCGGTCACGGTCAAGGTAAAAGTTTACTATTATTTCGAAAATGGCTAGAGATAGAGGGATTTTGAGCTCGTTTCCAAAAGTTTGGTCCCTAACAAAGTGACATAAGAGATATCTCGGTGACCTTGACCTCGGTCATCGTTAAGGTAAAAAACCGGAAATTGGCTATTATCTCGAAAACGGTTAGAGACAGCGATTTTGGCTTCATGTTTAACCCGTTGGGCAAAACGACAACAAAGAAAGGGTAGTTCATGACTTTGACAGTCACGGTCATAATTTAAGGCAAATATTTTCCTTAGTGGTTTCTTCAAGTTTTTGCTAGTGCTATTTTATGTTTAATTTTTTATATCTGTGATTTCCAATACAAAAATTAGAAATAACATCAAAATAATTTGTCAGCTTTAATTAATTAGCACTGGAAAGCTTCGTTTCCAATTCATTTTCTCGAAAATGGCTAGAGACAGCGATTTTGAGCTCATTCCCGACCCCTTGGATACAACAAAAAACGTTACTTAAAAGGAACATCGATGAAGTTGACTTTCGTGATCAAGGTCGAAAAGTGAGCCTTAAAGATATTACATACAGGTACTTAGATAAACTTGACCTTCCGGGTCAAACTCAGTTGACCATTATTTAGAAAATAATTTGGGTTAGAGCAATTTTGAACTTATTTGCGAACCTTTGGGACTAAAAGACGCTGTGTAAGAGGTACCTCGGCCATCTTGACCTTCTCAGTCACAATGTAACACATTTTTAGTTTTTCTTTCATTCTTTCTTTTTTATCTCAGTTCCTCTACGCCTAAGTGGGTTTGAGGTGGGTATAGATAAGGGTGGATTACCGAAGGTCTATAGGTGGAGAACGCGAACTACGCTTTTTCTCGTAAAAAGTGTTTCACGAAAGAAAAACGATGGTTTTCGTAAAAGCTCAAGTTCGCTTATCTCCATCTTTATACGGATTAGAAACTGGCGTTGGGGTAAACCCACATGACACGCCTCGCGTAGAAAAATTATTTAATGCTAACTACGCTCTAACTGATATACATTTTGCATGGTCTTTTAATGAGTCTTCAAGAAATAACAAATTCTGAATGCAATGACATATATTTTCAAAGTTAGAAACTGTACTGAAAGAACGATAGTTCACAATTCACATGGGTGCAGCCATGATCGGATTGGCTCTAACGGGGCCATGCTAAAGGACTGTGGCTCTGATTATATGGGAGGAGCCATATTCTCGGCGTGGCTCTACCCATAGTTGACTAAGGGGCAGATGGCTGAGGGAGGAGCCATTTCTAGAAATGGCTCTATCCCTTGCCTGCTTGGTCCCCCCATCTTTTCAAATGAGGCCTGCGATGCTACCTTGGTGGGTATGCATAAAAATACTGTGGGTATTGCTCGACTTAAGACAATTGACAGTACATAATGCTATGAATCTTAAAATACGTGCTACCACGAGCTCGTTTCCAAAAGTTTGGTCCCTAACAAAGTGACATAAGAGATATCTCGGTGACCTTGACCTCGGTCATCGTTAAGGTAAAAAACCGGAAATTGGCTATTATCTCGAAAACGGTTAGAGACAGCGATTTTGGCTTCATGTTTAACCCGTTGGGCAAAACGACAACAAAGAAAGGGTAGTTCATGACTTTGACAGTCACGGTCATAATTTAAGGCAAATATTTTCCTTAGTGGTTTCTTCAAGTTTTTGCTAGTGCTATTTTATGTTTAATTTTTTATATCTGTGATTTCCAATACAAAAATTAGAAATAACATCAAAATAATTTGTCAGCTTTAATTAATTAGCACTGGAAAGCTTCGTTTCCAATTCATTTTCTCGAAAATGGCTAGAGACAGCGATTTTGAGCTCATTCCCGACCCCTTGGATACAACAAAAAACGTTACTTAAAAGGAACATCGATGAAGTTGACTTTCGTGATCAAGGTCGAAAAGTGAGCCTTAAAGATATTACATACAGGTACTTAGATAAACTTGACCTTCTGGGTCAAACTCAGTTGACCATTATTTAGAAAATAATTTGGGTTAGAGCAATTTTGAACTTATTTGCGAACCTTTGGGACTAAAAGACGCTGTGTAAGAGGTACCTCGGCCATCTTGACCTTCTCAGTCACAATGTAACACAGTTTTAGTTTTTCTTTCATTCTTTCTTTTTTATCTCAGTTCCTCTACGCCTAAGTGGGTTTGAGGTGGGTATAGATAAGGGTGGATTACCGAAGGTCTGTAGGTGGAGAACGCGAACTACGCTTTTTCTCGTAAAAAGTGTTTCACGAAAGAAAAACGATGGTTTTCGTAAAAGCTCAAGTTCGCTTATCTCCATCTTTATACGGATTAGAAACTGGCGTTGGGGTAAACCCACATGACACGCCTCGCGTAGAAAAATTATTTAATGCTAACTACGCTCTAACTGATATACATTTTGCATGGTCTTTTAATGAGTCTTCAAGAAATAACAAATTCTGAATGCAATGACATATATTTTCAAAGTTAGAAACTGTACTGAAAGAACGATAGTTCACAATTCACATGGGTGCAGCCATGATCGGATTGGCTCTAACGGGGCCATGCTAAAGGACTGTGGCTCTGATTATATGGGAGGAGCCATATTCTCGGCGTGGCTCTACCCATAGTTGACTAAGGGGCAGATGGCTGAGGGAGGAGCCATTTCTAGAAATGGCTCTATCCCTTGCCTGCTTGGTCCCCCCATCTTTTCAAATGAGGCCTGCGATGCTACCTTGGTGGGTATGCATAAAAATACTGTGGGTATTGCTCGACTTAAGACAATTGACAGTACATAATGCTATGAATCTTAAAATACGTGCTACCACGAGCTCGTTTCCAAAAGTTTGGTCCCTAACAAAGTGACATAAGAGATATCTCGGTGACCTTGACCTCGGTCATCGTTAAGGTAAAAAACCGGAAATTGGCTATTATCTCGAAAACGGTTAGAGACAGCGATTTTGGCTTCATGTTTAACCCGTTGGGCAAAACGACAACAAAGAAAGGGTAGTTCATGACTTTGACAGTCACGGTCATAATTTAAGGCAAATATTTTCCTTAGTGGTTTCTTCAAGTTTTTGCTAGTGCTATTTTATGTTTAATTTTTTATATCTGTGATTTCCAATACAAAAATTAGAAATAACATCAAAATAATTTGTCAGCTTTAATTAATTAGCACTGGAAAGCTTCGTTTCCAATTCATTTTCTCGAAAATGGCTAGAGACAGCGATTTTGAGCTCATTCCCGACCCCTTGGATACAACAAAAAACGTTACTTAAAAGGAACATCGATGAAGTTGACTTTCGTGATCAAGGTCGAAAAGTGAGCCTTAAAGATATTACATACAGGTACTTAGATAAACTTGACCTTCCGGGTCAAACTCAGTTGACCATTATTTAGAAAATAATTTGGGTTAGAGCAATTTTGAACTTATTTGCGAACCTTTGGGACTAAAAGACGCTGTGTAAGAGGTACCTCGGCCATCTTGACCTTCTCAGTCACAATGTAACACATTTTTAGTTTTTCTTTCATTCTTTCTTTTTTATCTCAGTTCCTCTACGCCTAAGTGGGTTTGAGGTGGGTATAGATAAGGGTGGATTACCGAAGGTCTATAGGTGGAGAACGCGAACTACGCTTTTTCTCGTAAAAAGTGTTTCACGAAAGAAAAACGATGGTTTTCGTAAAAGCTCAAGTTCGCTTATCTCCATCTTTATACGGATTAGAAACTGGCGTTGGGGTAAACCCACATGACACGCCTCGCGTAGAAAAATTATTTAATGCTAACTACGCTCTAACTGATATACATTTTGCATGGTCTTTTAATGAGTCTTCAAGAAATAACAAATTCTGAATGCAATGACATATATTTTCAAAGTTAGAAACTGTACTGAAAGAACGATAGTTCACAATTCACATGGGTGCAGCCATGATCGGATTGGCTCTAACGGGGCCATGCTAAAGGACTGTGGCTCTGATTATATGGGAGGAGCCATATTCTCGGCGTGGCTCTACCCATAGTTGACTAAGGGGCAGATGGCTGAGGGAGGAGCCATTTCTAGAAATGGCTCTATCCCTTGCCTGCTTGGTCCCCCCATCTTTTCAAATGAGGCCTGCGATGCTACCTTGGTGGGTATGCATAAAAATACTGTGGGTATTGCTCGACTTAAGACAATTGACAGTACATAATGCTATGAATCTTAAAATACGTGCTACCACGAGCTCGTTTCCAAAAGTTTGGTCCCTAACAAAGTGACATAAGAGATATCTCGGTGACCTTGACCTCGGTCATCGTTAAGGTAAAAAACCGGAAATTGGCTATTATCTCGAAAACGGTTAGAGACAGCGATTTTGGCTTCATGTTTAACCCGTTGGGCAAAACGACAACAAAGAAAGGGTAGTTCATGACTTTGACAGTCACGGTCATAATTTAAGGCAAATATTTTCCTTAGTGGTTTCTTCAAGTTTTTGCTAGTGCTATTTTATGTTTAATTTTTTATATCTGTGATTTCCAATACAAAAATTAGAAATAACATCAAAATAATTTGTCAGCTTTAATTAATTAGCACTGGAAAGCTTCGTTTCCAATTCATTTTCTCGAAAATGGCTAGAGACAGCGATTTTGAGCTCATTCCCGACCCCTTGGATACAACAAAAAACGTTACTTAAAAGGAACATCGATGAAGTTGACTTTCGTGATCAAGGTCGAAAAGTGAGCCTTAAAGATATTACATACAGGTACTTAGATAAACTTGACCTTCTGGGTCAAACTCAGTTGACCATTATTTAGAAAATAATTTGGGTTAGAGCAATTTTGAACTTATTTGCGAACCTTTGGGACTAAAAGACGCTGTGTAAGAGGTACCTCGGCCATCTTGACCTTCTCAGTCACAATGTAACACAGTTTTAGTTTTTCTTTCATTCTTTCTTTTTTATCTCAGTTCCTCTACGCCTAAGTGGGTTTGAGGTGGGTATAGATAAGGGTGGATTACCGAAGGTCTGTAGGTGGAGAACGCGAACTACGCTTTTTCTCGTAAAAAGTGTTTCACGAAAGAAAAACGATGGTTTTCGTAAAAGCTCAAGTTCGCTTATCTCCATCTTTATACGGATTAGAAACTGGCGTTGGGGTAAACCCACATGACACGCCTCGCGTAGAAAAATTATTTAATGCTAACTACGCTCTAACTGATATACATTTTGCATGGTCTTTTAATGAGTCTTCAAGAAATAACAAATTCTGAATGCAATGACATATATTTTCAAAGTTAGAAACTGTACTGAAAGAACGATAGTTCACAATTCACATGGGTGCAGCCATGATCGGATTGGCTCTAACGGGGCCATGCTAAAGGACTGTGGCTCTGATTATATGGGAGGAGCCATATTCTCGGCGTGGCTCTACCCATAGTTGACTAAGGGGCAGATGGCTGAGGGAGGAGCCATTTCTAGAAATGGCTCTATCCCTTGCCTGCTTGGTCCCCCCATCTTTTCAAATGAGGCCTGCGATGCTACCTTGGTGGGTATGCATAAAAATACTGTGGGTATTGCTCGACTTAAGACAATTGACAGTACATAATGCTATGAATCTTAAAATACGTGCTACCACGAGCTCGTTTCCAAAAGTTTGGTCCCTAACAAAGTGACATAAGAGATATCTCGGTGACCTTGACCTCGGTCATCGTTAAGGTAAAAAACCGGAAATTGGCTATTATCTCGAAAACGGTTAGAGACAGCGATTTTGGCTTCATGTTTAACCCGTTGGGCAAAACGACAACAAAGAAAGGGTAGTTCATGACTTTGACAGTCACGGTCATAATTTAAGGCAAATATTTTCCTTAGTGGTTTCTTCAAGTTTTTGCTAGTGCTATTTTATGTTTAATTTTTTATATCTGTGATTTCCAATACAAAAATTAGAAATAACATCAAAATAATTTGTCAGCTTTAATTAATTAGCACTGGAAAGCTTCGTTTCCAATTCATTTTCTCGAAAATGGCTAGAGACAGCGATTTTGAGCTCATTCCCGACCCCTTGGATACAACAAAAAACGTTACTTAAAAGGAACATCGATGAAGTTGACTTTCGTGATCAAGGTCGAAAAGTGAGCCTTAAAGATATTACATACAGGTACTTAGATAAACTTGACCTTCTGGGTCAAACTCAGTTGACCATTATTTAGAAAATAATTTGGGTTAGAGCAATTTTGAACTTATTTGCGAACCTTTGGGACTAAAAGACGCTGTGTAAGAGGTACCTCGGCGATCTTGACCTTCTCAGTCACAATGTAACACAGTTTTAGTTTTTCTTTCATTCTTTCTTTTTTATCTCAGTTCCTCTACGCCTAAGTGGGTTTGAGGTGGGTATAGATAAGGGTGGATTACCGAAGGTCTGTAGGTGGAGAACGCGAACTACGCTTTTTCTCGTAAAAAGTGTTTCACGAAAGAAAAACGATGGTTTTCGTAAAAGCTCAAGTTCGCTTATCTCCATCTTTATACGGATTAGAAACTGGCGTTGGGGTAAACCCACATGACACGCCTCGCGTAGAAAAATTATTTAATGCTAACTACGCTCTAACTGATATACATTTTGCATGGTCTTTTAATGAGTCTTCAAGAAATAACAAATTCTGAATGCAATGACATATATTTTCAAAGTTAGAAACTGTACTGAAAGAACGATAGTTCACAATTCACATGGGTGCAGCCATGATCGGATTGGCTCTAACGGGGCCATGCTAAAGGACTGTGGCTCTGATTATATGGGAGGAGCCATATTCTCGGCGTGGCTCTACCCATAGTTGACTAAGGGGCAGATGGCTGAGGGAGGAGCCATTTCTAGAAATGGCTCTATCCCTTGCCTGCTTGGTCCCCCCATCTTTTCAAATGAGGCCTGCGATGCTACCTTGGTGGGTATGCATAAAAATACTGTGGGTATTGCTCGACTTAAGACAATTGACAGTACATAATGCTATGAATCTTAAAATACGTGCTACCACGAGCTCGTTTCCAAAAGTTTGGTCCCTAACAAAGTGACATAAGAGATATCTCGGTGACCTTGACCTCGGTCATCGTTAAGGTAAAAAACCGGAAATTGGCTATTATCTCGAAAACGGTTAGAGACAGCGATTTTGGCTTCATGTTTAACCCGTTGGGCAAAACGACAACAAAGAAAGGGTAGTTCATGACTTTGACAGTCACGGTCATAATTTAAGGCAAATATTTTCCTTAGTGGTTTCTTCAAGTTTTTGCTAGTGCTATTTTATGTTTAATTTTTTATATCTGTGATTTCCAATACAAAAATTAGAAATAACATCAAAATAATTTGTCAGCTTTAATTAATTAGCACTGGAAAGCTTCGTTTCCAATTCATTTTCTCGAAAATGGCTAGAGACAGCGATTTTGAGCTCATTCCCGACCCCTTGGATACAACAAAAAACGTTACTTAAAAGGAACATCGATGAAGTTGACTTTCGTGATCAAGGTCGAAAAGTGAGCCTTAAAGATATTACATACAGGTACTTAGATAAACTTGACCTTCCGGGTCAAACTCAGTTGACCATTATTTAGAAAATAATTTGGGTTAGAGCAATTTTGAACTTATTTGCGAACCTTTGGGACTAAAAGACGCTGTGTAAGAGGTACCTCGGCCATCTTGACCTTCTCAGTCACAATGTAACACATTTTTAGTTTTTCTTTCATTCTTTCTTTTTTATCTCAGTTCCTCTACGCCTAAGTGGGTTTGAGGTGGGTATAGATAAGGGTGGATTACCGAAGGTCTATAGGTGGAGAACGCGAACTACGCTTTTTCTCGTAAAAAGTGTTTCACGAAAGAAAAACGATGGTTTTCGTAAAAGCTCAAGTTCGCTTATCTCCATCTTTATACGGATTAGAAACTGGCGTTGGGGTAAACCCACATGACACGCCTCGCGTAGAAAAATTATTTAATGCTAACTACGCTCTAACTGATATACATTTTGCATGGTCTTTTAATGAGTCTTCAAGAAATAACAAATTCTGAATGCAATGACATATATTTTCAAAGTTAGAAACTGTACTGAAAGAACGATAGTTCACAATTCACATGGGTGCAGCCATGATCGGATTGGCTCTAACGGGGCCATGCTAAAGGACTGTGGCTCTGATTATATGGGAGGAGCCATATTCTCGGCGTGGCTCTACCCATAGTTGACTAAGGGGCAGATGGCTGAGGGAGGAGCCATTTCTAGAAATGGCTCTATCCCTTGCCTGCTTGGTCCCCCCATCTTTTCAAATGAGGCCTGCGATGCTACCTTGGTGGGTATGCATAAAAATACTGTGGGTATTGCTCGACTTAAGACAATTGACAGTACATAATGCTATGAATCTTAAAATACGTGCTACCACGAGCTCGTTTCCAAAAGTTTGGTCCCTAACAAAGTGACATAAGAGATATCTCGGTGACCTTGACCTCGGTCATCGTTAAGGTAAAAAACCGGAAATTGGCTATTATCTCGAAAACGGTTAGAGACAGCGATTTTGGCTTCATGTTTAACCCGTTGGGCAAAACGACAACAAAGAAAGGGTAGTTCATGACTTTGACAGTCACGGTCATAATTTAAGGCAAATATTTTCCTTAGTGGTTTCTTCAAGTTTTTGCTAGTGCTATTTTATGTTTAATTTTTTATATCTGTGATTTCCAATACAAAAATTAGAAATAACATCAAAATAATTTGTCAGCTTTAATTAATTAGCACTGGAAAGCTTCGTTTCCAATTCATTTTCTCGAAAATGGCTAGAGACAGCGATTTTGAGCTCATTCCCGACCCCTTGGATACAACAAAAAACGTTACTTAAAAGGAACATCGATGAAGTTGACTTTCGTGATCAAGGTCGAAAAGTGAGCCTTAAAGATATTACATACAGGTACTTAGATAAACTTGACCTTCTGGGTCAAACTCAGTTGACCATTATTTAGAAAATAATTTGGGTTAGAGCAATTTTGAACTTATTTGCGAACCTTTGGGACTAAAAGACGCTGTGTAAGAGGTACCTCGGCCATCTTGACCTTCTCAGTCACAATGTAACACAGTTTTAGTTTTTCTTTCATTCTTTCTTTTTTATCTCAGTTCCTCTACGCCTAAGTGGGTTTGAGGTGGGTATAGATAAGGGTGGATTACCGAAGGTCTGTAGGTGGAGAACGCGAACTACGCTTTTTCTCGTAAAAAGTGTTTCACGAAAGAAAAACGATGGTTTTCGTAAAAGCTCAAGTTCGCTTATCTCCATCTTTATACGGATTAGAAACTGGCGTTGGGGTAAACCCACATGACACGCCTCGCGTAGAAAAATTATTTAATGCTAACTACGCTCTAACTGATATACATTTTGCATGGTCTTTTAATGAGTCTTCAAGAAATAACAAATTCTGAATGCAATGACATATATTTTCAAAGTTAGAAACTGTACTGAAAGAACGATAGTTCACAATTCACATGGGTGCAGCCATGATCGGATTGGCTCTAACGGGGCCATGCTAAAGGACTGTGGCTCTGATTATATGGGAGGAGCCATATTCTCGGCGTGGCTCTACCCATAGTTGACTAAGGGGCAGATGGCTGAGGGAGGAGCCATTTCTAGAAATGGCTCTATCCCTTGCCTGCTTGGTCCCCCCATCTTTTCAAATGAGGCCTGCGATGCTACCTTGGTGGGTATGCATAAAAATACTGTGGGTATTGCTCGACTTAAGACAATTGACAGTACATAATGCTATGAATCTTAAAATACGTGCTACCACGAGCTCGTTTCCAAAAGTTTGGTCCCTAACAAAGTGACATAAGAGATATCTCGGTGACCTTGACCTCGGTCATCGTTAAGGTAAAAAACCGGAAATTGGCTATTATCTCGAAAACGGTTAGAGACAGCGATTTTGGCTTCATGTTTAACCCGTTGGGCAAAACGACAACAAAGGAAGGGTAGTTCATGACTTTGACAGTCACGGTCATAATTTAAGGCAAATATTTTCCTTAGTGGTTTCTTCAAGTTTTTGCTAGTGCTATTTTATGTTTAATTTTTTATATCTGTGATTTCCAATACAAAAATTAGAAATAACATCAAAATAATTTGTCAGCTTTAATTAATTAGCACTGGAAAGCTTCGTTTCCAATTCATTTTCTCGAAAATGGCTAGAGACAGCGATTTTGAGCTCATTCCCGACCCCTTGGATACAACAAAAAACGTTACTTAAAAGGAACATCGATGAAGTTGACTTTCGTGATCAAGGTCGAAAAGTGAGCCTTAAAGATATTACATACAGGTACTTAGATAAACTTGACCTTCTGGGTCAAACTCAGTTGACCATTATTTAGAAAATAATTTGGGTTAGAGCAATTTTGAACTTATTTGCGAACCTTTGGGACTAAAAGACGCTGTGTAAGAGGTACCTCGGCGATCTTGACCTTCTCAGTCACAATGTAACACATTTTTAGTTTTTCTTTCATTCTTTCTTTTTTATCTCAGTTCCTCTACGCCTAAGTGGGTTTGAGGTGGGTATAGATAAGGGTGGATTACCGAAGGTCTGTAGGTGGAGAACGCGAACTACGCTTTTTCTCGTAAAAAGTGTTTCACGAAAGAAAAACGATAGTTTTCGTAAAAGCTCAAGTTCGCTTATCTCCATCTTTATACGGATTAGAAACTGGCGTTGGGGTAAACCCACATGACACGCCTCGCGTAGAAAAATTATTTAATGCTAACTACGCTCTAACTGATATACATTTTGCATGGTCTTTTAATGAGTCTTCAAGAAATAGCAAATTCTGAATGCAATGACATATATTTTCAAAGTTAGAAACTGTACTGAAAGAACGATAGTTCACAATTCACATGGGTGCAGCCATGATCGGATTGGCTCTAACGGGGCCATGCTAAAGGACTGTGGCTCTGATTATATGGGAGGAGCCATATTCTCGGCGTGGCTCTACCCATAGTTGACTAAGGGGCAGATGGCTGAGGGAGGAGCCATTTCTAGAAATGGCTCTATCCCTTGCCTGCTTGGTCCCCCCATCTTTTCAAATGAGGCCTGCGATGCTACCTTGGTGGGTATGCATAAAAATACTGTGGGTATTGCTCGACTTAAGACAATTGACAGTACATAATGCTATGAATCTTAAAATACGTGCTACCATCCCCCTCCAACCTCCCTCGGATTGTACGTCCAACCGATGTCGGATAACACACGTACGAACTGACGCGAGTACAGTAATCTGAATATGATAAAATTTCTTTTATTTTATACAATCAATATGATCTCTAGAAATAAAACAGTCTGTGCACAAAATAGTGCTAGAGATCAACTAAATCGTGGAGATTAGGATAATTAAAATCAATTATCAATTTACATACTAAAAACAAATGTTTTTCTCATTCAACATACTAAATTCAGGAAGCTGAGAAGTGTATCGGACCATTACGACAATAAGTGAGAAGTTGGAAAAATGCCTCTACCCACTTCTCTTCGAGCCGACCGACGGCTCGAATGTACGCAGCCACTTTGATAACTAACAGTTCTACAGTCTATGGATCGTTAGTTGCTCTGGGTTGCTCTTTCCTCCTCTGGGTTTGGTTCTTGGGAATAGCTTCTTGCCTCGACCCCGTTTGCTGGAAGTGGCTCCTCTCTGGCTCTGACTTTAGTTTCTGTTGTAACAGAGAATTTGGGTTAGAAATGACTTTTTCTGCTGCTATGAAGGGGCCTATTGAATAGAGCCCTGCTAGTTCATTTTGAGTGAACTCTTTTAGATAGAATCTTATAATGGTGTTCGGGGAAGACCTGCACCTGTGCGTAGAATATCATCTAACGAAGCATTGTGTAGTGCGTTCAATGAATTGGCTATTTGTCTTACTTGATCGGCTTTGATTTTGTAGTGGGATAGGATTTTGGGGGCTTTAGAGTATGAATTATAAGATTACCCGCTTGATGTAGTTAGAGACGGTTTGTTTTACACTGATGCTAAATGATACGATTAGGGATTTCTGATTTGGTCCCTATAATCTTTTGAGAGCTCCATACATTTTCTAAGGGGCCACACGGAGCATAGTGTGGGTGTTGGCTCTTCTTGTGATGTGGGAGTGGGAAGGGCCGTAAGTTTAAATTCCTCGAATGACCCTGCCCCTTTTGTGTTTATGTGTGTCTTACCGCTAAAAGAAGGGTTTGGTTTTAGAACCACTGCGTTACAGGAGCCATTTACTTTGAAAACCTCTTGTTCGAGAGCGTGGAGTTTCCCTTCCTTTGCTTGACGCTAGGGCTAGAAGGAGGTGAATTTTAAGGTAGCCCATCTGGAGGAAATAGTTAATTCATCAAAGGTTTCTTTGTCCGTTAGGATACCAGAGGACTAATTCCAGATCCCATTGAGCTATATTTGATCTGGATGGGAGAGATACTAAGTGTTTATCAATTTTGAGATAGACGAGTCTTCTTTACGTCTCTAATGTTTCGTACGGTTTATGTCTATCGCTTTCCACACTCGGGGCAGGTCTCTTCGCAGGCTCTACACTTGTCACAGAGGGAATGGCGGTTGCCTGCAAAGGATGGGTGCCCACACTCGGCCTTCTGTATCGGGACTCTGTCTCCGCCATGTCTGTAACAGAAATCTGAGATGAGTACTCAAGCAATAAACTTTTATTAGTTATCTCCTACCCACCCTTTATCCTATCTATGCCTGATAGGGGAGGAGGGGAAGGCACAACCTCGGATGGGCTATCGACAAGAGGGAATACCCACGCGGATAGTGCCACTTGTGAAGCCACAATGGAATATCCACTCTTGTAACCCTGTCACCGAAGTGGGAGGAGCCACTTGCCTCTAAGCACTCAGAGTGGTGCCTCTACCCAAAGGGGTAATGCCACTTGAAGTCCAGGCAAGTCCACAGGGACGTAACCTCGTGAAGCTAGCTAAAAACGTATAAACCCGATCAACGCTCTGCTAATTCAGACTCAGCAGCCCTGGAAAACCAATCGCGCTGGGGTTACATGGAGCGGTGTGCAGGCAGGCAACGGGAGAACTTACCAGCGACACCGCCTGTCGCCGTGCCTCTCACACTCGATCTGACGCTTACAACCCGACAGACGGCCAGATTTTTATAGCTCTGGGTGTCTCCAGGTAAGAATGAATATACCGGCTCTTGGAGAGGACCGAGAAACACGTCATGGTGACTATCCTGGAAACTAAGAAGAGAAAATCTTGAAAAGATTCTTCCCCCAAAATGCGTCTTGTTCCGCGCATAAAACAAGGAACGATGGGTAATCGGATGTCTCACTTTGATACTACCGGATGTTTCGGATATACCCAATGTAAGGCAATTTTGGACATGTTTGTTGACATGATACACCTCCACGTGTAGAAAAGTTCATTTCACAATTTATGCGTCAATACCGCAGATGAGGGAAATCTCGTATAAAGGTAGAGAGAAGCGAATGTTAGCTTTTGACGAAATAAAAACATTTTCTCTTGTGGTTTTTCCAATGGCACATAAGTCTTTCTGATGAATTCAGTCCAGTTACTAATAGAAGTATTCTGATTAGAATTTCAGCTATTATTTCACTTATTACTTTGCATCAAACTTCTATTAAGTGTGCATTTCTTTTTGTAAACTACATGTAAGCATGTTATCCTACCCAAAGTTATTTTTGAAATGATAAACACAAAACAAACAAGACACTAGATGTTGATTCGGTTTGGATAAAATGCCAGCTTTTCATTAATCCTGTTACATAGTTAAACAATAACGTTGACAGGCTTAGTTTTGAACCAGGCAACTGTAGAGCAATGGATCGACCAACCCGTAACTTTCATGTTATATTTAAAACCAAGCAGTGTGCACAGCCCACATATTCGCCACAGGCCCCATCAGTTAAACACAGCCATCAATAGTCAATCAAGAGCTGAAATTATCCAAGTTCAGCTGGTGCATTTTCCTTGGACGAACCTGGCCCATTTACAAAACCGATCTGTGTTTGTTCCCATAGAAGCTACATATCAAGTTGCATGAAAATCCTTGCAGCAGTTTTTAAGTTATCGTGTTAACAAGCTCTTGATGACAGATCGACAAACCGACAGACCGACCGACCGACACGCGGCCGATCGCATATATTCCCGACAGGTTCTAAAATAAAAGACTACGAACTTATAAACTTTGTTTTAATTAGTGATACAACCATAGTGTCTTTCTGGTTTTAGCGGTCGAAAAATCGTAACCTCCTTATAAGACACGGCCAGCCTGTTTTGACTGTCCCGTGAAGACAGAGGAGCGAAAGCAAATAGAATTCAAGTCATAGTCATCAGAGCCAATGCTCTGTTTGAGGGTAACGCAGCCCTGCGGTCGCTCCGAACGCCTTGAGCAGCGGCTCTGCAAGTGCGAAATGCGCACTTGACATCACTGTCTTCGAATAGTAGTCTTCTGCGTTGGCTAATGTGAAATTAATTTACATTGCAACAAATCTTGGGAGTAGTAAGATCCTAATTTGTTTAAAAAGGTGGCGCAAAAAACGGGAAAAGATGTATCCCTGCATTCCTAAACATGAATCTCACTTAAAAATAAAAGCAGATGCTTTTTATTCATCATGTGTAATAAATCGAATGTACTTTTTTTCTCTTCCAGGCTATAAACTGCGGACGGTACCTACCGGATTTGAAAACAATCAATTCTTTGTCAATACATCTGCAAAAAAACAGTATGGAATTCATCGGGTCAGTAGAGTTGGGAGCAATTATTACTGGATTGTTAACATATTTGTTGATGCGTACGGTTTTAATGAATAGAAACTCACGGAGGGATAATATTCCGCCTGGACCTTGCAGACTTCCAATTATCGGGACACTGTACACCCACAGTCTTCACCCCAAAGACCTCGTGCGCCTAGGGAAAAAATACGGGGATGTATTTTCTATATACATACGCTCTCAACACATTGTTGTAATTCAAAGCAGCAACGCCTTACAGCAGGCGTCGAAGCAAAGCCAGCTTGCTAATCGGGGAACGGCAAATACCTTTGTTTTTAAGACCGTTAATCCGAAGAATAAGGGAGTGTTACAGAGCGAGTACGATACGGCCCAAAAAACCCGCTCCACATGTTTGTCGATCATGCGTGATCTTGGTGTAGGTCGTTATGTGATGGAGGAGAAAGTATTGCAAGCCTTGGATCAGCTTCTGGCATCATTTGCTGGCAGACGTGGCAAGGCGTTTGATCCGACGGAGCTCCTGGAGTACTTCGTCAGTGTCACAATCATGTCTACAATGCTTAATGAGACACCCAACGAAGATGATCCCCAGTTCCGTGAATTTATGGACGAAATTAATCTAATGGCCCGTGCTGGATATAGACTACTTACTGTCAATCAAATCCCCATCTTGCGCTTTATTCGCCCATTTAAGACCGCATATTTCCAATACAAAAACGCGTTTTCAAAAGTTATCAAGTACATTTCCAAATTTTTGGATGAACACATTGAAAAATACGGCACAGGAGAAAATGATGATTTTACCGAGAGGTATCTCCGGACATACACGAGCGGAATAGAAGGAAACCCCCACCAGTTCGATCGGGATCAACTTGCCCACCTTCTAAGGGATTTGCTTTTTGCTGGTACTGACACGACAGTAACAAGCTTTAAGTGGACCTTAATATGTTTGGCGAACAGACCTGCCATTCAAGACAAACTAAGACGCGAAATGAACCAAGTACTGGATGGGAGAAATACTGTATCGCTTACAGATAAGGGAAATCTTCCCTATATGGAAGCATTTATATCAGAAATACAACGTTTCTTTACGATCGTTCCGATTGGAGTGCTACACCAAGCGAGAGAAGATACCCAGGTTTGTGGATATAACATTCCCAAGCATACCAGTGTTCTATTCAATCTTTATGCGATACACAATGACATTACAACATGGAAAGAGCCAAATCGCTTTAGACCGGAACGCTTTCTAGATGAGAATGGCAAGTTCATGAAGGTGCCCGAATTAGTGCAGTTTCTTCCTGGAAAGCGGTCCTGCCTGGGCGAGCTGCTTGCCAGGCAGTCGTTGTTTCTATTCACCGCCAATGTGGTGCGCTCGTTTCAAATACAGCCACCAGATGAGGTAAACGTTCTTAATGAACATGGAGACTGGAGTTTTATTTATCACCCAAAACCATTTGAAATTCGCCTGATTCAACACTAGAATACTTTCTGTATATGAACGAGAGGAATTATAGATGAAATATAATAGTTCAATTTGGTATATCAAATGTTTAAAGTTGCTACTAGTGTAACCACCATTTTCGCTATTTCATTTATGAACTGCGTGTCTGGGTATACATTTGTAGCTTACGGGATGACTTTGTAAGAAGCGGGGACGGGGCGCATAGCGGGATCAATGTACTGTAGCAGGTGGGGCTGGGGAGGGGATGCGGGTGTTGGGAGGGGGGGTTTGAGATTGAAATAACTCAACACAACGTATAGAAGTATCAGTATGTCATATGCGACACGTGACACACAGTTCATGAGGAACATCACGTATGTATGACTCACGTTACAATATACAAAAAACCACTGTTGTTAAACCAGCTTAAATTGCACAACTTTGTTATAAAGATGTTGCATTTAAAGGCCGAAAACCATTTTAGCATCTCCTAGCTCTGGTGATTTCTAATTGGTCGCTGAAATAAAACCATTCTGTGAAATGGGTCATTGCCACGTGCACAGTGCAAAAGCTTACAAAACAGTTGATAAATATATGTATATATATATATAAACTACTATATGAAAATGCGGCTTCTGAAAAAAGGAAATACCTTTATAGCAGCGAAAAAAAACATAATTTCTGAGAAAACAATGTTTCTCTAGGTTCTGAGTTCATGACGGCCAGTTTGGTCAGCGTTATTCTTTGGTAAAGCAACGCCACAATAACTCAGTTTTCAATTCTTGCGTTTTATTATCGTAAACCGCTCTTTTAGGAGCAAAAGCGTAATTCGCGTTCTCCATTTTCTCTTGTTTCTCTTGTTACTCTAAAAGAGTCATACAAAATTGTAGAAAAATATGTCATTGTGGCTCGATTAGTCCCAGCCTAGATGTAAGCCAATCAAGATCGTTGGTACTCTAGTACCATGTCACATTCGAGTTTTGGTCCCATGTACGGGGGGGGAGGGGGAGGGGGTAGGGGGAGGGGGTAGGGGGAGGGGGGCGAGGGAGGGACGGGTAGCTCAGTTCGTTGAGCGCTCGTCTTCAGATCCAAAGTGCATAGCCCGTGCGGGTTCGAATTCTGCTCGTGCCCATTAGCTATACACTCAATTATGATTCCCCTAGGGATTCAAACTGGAATGGCCCGTTTCAGCATGATGTGGCACGGTAGCCCCGATATAGCGCTGAGATCGCTGAAAGGAACTTAAAACACCAAATAAACCAATTAAACCAACCCATGTACCAACAATACACAGGTTAAATGGGGTGGCTGGGCGGGATAACAGGATAAAAGTGGAGTACCTGAATTTACCCTTTTACTCGTAAAAGAGCGATTTATGACAAAGTTTTACTTCGCAAAAGCTCTGAATTCACTGATCACCGAGCAAGGGTAACATGTGTTAAAAGTCAAGCCGAGAAATTTTTCACTTGGAAAGATTGTTTGACCAACGCCTCCATCTGCTCCGTCTCCATCTGTCGCTCGAAGTGAGCTAGGAACCAGTCGTCTAGGTGCTGGTTGACCAACATATCTTGCACACCGACCGACACCTTAATCTCTGTGAAATCGGAAGTGCCATGGAGAGACAAAACGGGAGAGCCAGAAACAGTATTTCTTTTCCCTACCTGAAAACATCTGTACTTGCTCGTCGGTGGGTGAAGAGAACGTGTACGCCTGCATCCGACAGATTGATGGACGCACCCACACACCACTGTCTACAGCCTCTTTTATGACCTGGGCTGTGTCAATCTGAAACGAGCTCACGCAGAATTAGGGTTGATAGATCGCTGACCAACCGCCACCCTTGATTTCTTGGGGACTAGAAAAAAACTCGCTTAAGAACCTTGTTTGGTTTTCCGGTATCTTCTCCACGGCTATTTTGTGTACCAAGTTCCATGTCTTGTTCTTTGGCTTTCTGAGCATTGGTCCTTGCGCGAAGCTAGGTAGCCCGGGGCTTGGTCGTAGAGAGGAATGGGTGGCTTGTGATCTCCAGGGTCCTGTTTAAAAAGTAGTCCTCTCGGAGCCAATGGACTCCTCTTTTTGGAGCAACCACCTCTCGCAAACTGCCCAAAACTTAGCCTGCCTCCTACGAGTAAGGAGTCATTGAGGGCCTATACTTTTTTTGAGTTTGAAAATACATCGCTTTGAGACGAGACCCTGACGAGACTCCGAGAGTTACCTTATTTGGCTACCACCTACGCGGCTACGAGACATGCGGAGGTGGCTTGTCATTGTCGGACGGCTTGACTTTCGGAAGAAAAGTCCTCCCCTCCTTGGACTGGATCTGCCCTGGCGTGACTGATGCGGCCGTTTACGTTTTTGCGTTCCCGAGTTGGGGTTCGTCCCTCTGACCATGAGAGTAATGCCCTGAGCCAAGACGAAGACCTCTCGAGCTCAACCAACAATGCTGTAAAAAGGCATCTTAACGCAGAAATATCTCGGAAGTAGTGAGGTATGTCGCCAGCTTTACGTCTTTATCTGCCAACACAAAGCAGTCTAGCAGCTTGGTAGCTATAGGGTCAATCATACGGAGGTCGTCCAGTAGCTTCAGGGCTCTCACGTGTGATCCTGCAGCGACATGTCTGACCCATGCCAAACGGATCCGAATCACTCCACAGGGAAGGCATCTACACCGTGCAGTTGGCTCTTTATCGTTTAAGGTTATAGGTTCGACAGCACGATAGGCCTATGTGTGTCGGCAAAGTGCTTGGATGAACGAAAGCGAGAAAGCACTCGGCCCTTGCTGCCATTTAAACGCTCATCTTCCCACAGCGTATACTATCAGGTTGATCACACCTTTGCTCGTATTGAACGAGATGAAAGAGTGTGTGGCCTGACATGCCATGCAAATCGGTGGGTCGCCTTTTTTCGCTGTTACAGGGGACCAACACTCAGCAGCTGCCCACCCTGTAATCTCTTGGATGGCATCTCGGGGAGGTACTCTACGGGACCGACCGACAGAGGCACGAAGTCTAGCGAGGACGAGATGCGCATCAGTCATCGGTCTGCTGATGCATGATCCTTCCAATCAGCTGCTCTGAAGACTGGTTGCTGACATCTCTGAGTCTTGGTTATTGAACCAAGGCCTCAATGTACGTAGACCAAGACTATAATACCTTAGGGTACCCTTACCAAGATCAACCAACCGCTGGTGTGTGATCAGTACTCGGCAGAGAAAAAACCAAGCCTGGGTACATGACCGTTGGTACCAGGATCTGTTAGGCCCCAGCGCGTAAGAATTGGCCGCTAAAAGCCATTTCGGCTGCTTCCAGACACTGCCAAGCAACCTAACTCAGCTCTAGAGTTTCAGTCAACCGGCTAGGTCGATTTTCTACAGTGCGTTTCATGAGTTTGGCATTTTAAGGTTTTAGCAGGAAAAATGCTCGATAATGACAGTTTGAGACATAAGTAATGAATTCCACTGTAAAACAAAATTGTGCCTCCTTTAAAAATATAAGGGGAGCCAGAATAAAATCTTGCAAAATGATCGGACTGCTGAAATGTCTTGATCAGCAACATTGCCTCTTGAAGGCTGCAAATGAAATGGCTACAGTCAAGTACTGCAGAAACTCTTTATTAGCTGAAGACTAAACCAGCAGACTGAAATGACGAGCTCCTATGTGGGTTGTCAGTGAGCACGTTCCATACTGGTAAAACGGTGGAGAACTTAAGAATAACACTTCCGGGGAAATGAAACCCCATCCAGGTTAAATCTCTGAACACTCGATTACACGTGCCTTCAATAATGGATATATAAATATGTGTGTGGTTGGCATCGCATTCAAAAATGAGGATGTGCTTGGTACTAGGGTACCAACGATTCAAGATGGCTTAGATCTAGGCCATTACTATTCGAGCCGCGATGAGAAAATTTTATCCTATGATTGCATGATTCATAGATTTACATGAAAAATGTTATGAACGTGGAAATAAGCGAATCAGAGCTTTTGCGAAGTAAAAATTGTTCTGTGACGCAAAATTGGCGTTGCTAAAATTTTATTCAAAAACGAACTTGCAGTTGTACTTAGAAGGCTACTTGATGGTTTTCTTTTGCGTGTCTGTTCATGCGTGTTAGTGTGTAATCCCATACTTATTACAAAATCAGAACTAAGCCTTGTGATATTTCTTCCCTTTTGACAGCACGATGACTTCGAGTTACAAATATTTTTGTAAATATTGTTTAAAGAGTAAATTGCACATCAATGTAAGCAAAGCTTAAATGCCTTAAGAAATCTGTCTAAGGTTTTCAAGACACAAGACCGAATTTACTGCTGCGCTTCGAAACATCTCACCACGAAAAAAACAGTCAGTTTATTCTCATCGTTTACGAGATAACACAGGTCACGTAAGTGTTGGAGTCCAAAACTGAGGTAAAATCCTCCTTTCTCCAACAGGTTCAGAAACAGCACAGATCAGGTAATTATGTCTCACCGACCAAGGGGAGACATATAGTGTTTGTACGTTCTGTGTGTGTGTGTACGTGTGTGTGTGTCTGTGTGTGTGTCAGTCTGTTGTGAACAAAATGTGTGCAAGATAACTCGAGAACAAAACGTCGGATCGACTTCAAACTTGATCGATTTATTGTCACCTGATTAAGGCAGGTGTATAACGTCATTACGTAAAAATCTTGTGTGCGAAAATTCTCAGCTGCTGAACATCGGAGAAAATTGAAACTTGGTTTGATTGTTGCTTGATAGATCCGAAAGACTCCATAAAATTTTTTCGCGAGTAGAATGAACAAATGCGGCATATGACGTTATCACGTAAAATATGAATATATTTTGAACAATATCTTGTGTGCAAAATGTCTCGATAACGGAAAGTCCTATCGATGTCAAATTTTATATGGGTATTCTTTGGGTCAGTCGGACGGTTCTCTCAACTTTTCACGCATGTCACGTGATTAGGGCAGGTGTATGACGTCATTATGTAAAAATCTTGTGTGCCAAATTTCTCAGCTGCCGAACATCAAAGAAAGTTGGAACTTCATGGGATTGTTGCTTGGTAGATCCGAAAGAAACTATAAATATTGTTCGCGAGTAGAACGAAGTAATGCGGCGTATGACGTCATCGGGTAAAATATGTGTATATTTTGAACCAGATCTTATATGCCTAATATCTCGATGACGGAAAGTCGTATCGACTTAAAATTTTAGATGCATATTGCTTGGTTCAGTCAGAACTGTTTCAACTTTTGACGGGTAAAATATTATCTGTTGTTAAGAAAAATATCTCGACATCGGAAAGTCGGATCGACTTTAAATTTGGTGTAGTTATTCCTCGGATAAGTCCGACGGTTTTGGTTAAACATTATTAAACTCATATATAAAATCAAGAAAGGTGCATAACGTCAACATCCCCCGCTTCCCCCTTTTTTTGGCTTCTTTGTTAGCTAAGCATAGGTGTTAACTACGCTGCGGATTTCATCGTTTTCCAGAAGATTCTCGAGTGTTCCCGCATTCTTTAGAAAGCTTCAAAACAGTAACAGCATTACTGTCTGTCCATTACTATTTGTTATTGCCTGAAATTGAGCTTTTTGTGCGTCTCTCATCCACAGCTGTTACGTAACATGCCATTCAGTCAGAGGTCAGTGTCAGTTGTGGTGCATGATGAAGTCGTTATCTACGCGATCATGGAATGCTATTCATAGGTCTAAGCAGGTCTAGCTATTGATTTTTTTCGCCCTATACTTGATTCGGTTGCCAAGGTGTTCTATATATAGGAGCTATTTTCTGCATGTCTGCTGAAGCATGTTTCGCTATGAAAGTGCGTCATTTGATATCTTATGTTATGAGAAGCAGCTCATCATTTTGGCACCGAAATGATACGTCAGAGGTGCGTCATCTGATGCGCAGTTATGCCTTTTTAGTGCTTTTTGGCCGATGGTAATGTACGAAGACAAGGTAGTATGTCATGACTATAACTACACTTTGCATTGGGTAAAAGTGTTAGAGTCAGACCTACATTAAATAGCTGCGGGGGGGGGGGGGTGTGGAGGATGATGGTCACTAAAAAAAATCAACACCACCTTCTAGACCTGGATAAAACGATGTAATGTAAGACCTGTGTTGACCAAGTTCCAAACCCGGATAATAATGTAACGTTCAGGAAAACTACTATGGTGACCAACTTCAGATCTGGATAAGAAAGGCCTTCAGTAAAACCCGTTTTAGCGACCACCTTCCAGACTCGGATGAAAAAGACGTTTATTTATATCTGTCTTAGTGACCACCATCTGTTTTGTTTATTTTGAATTTTTCACAATGAATTATGGTTATGTTTGCAGAAATGAATATTTTATTTCAGTAATTAGAAAAGAAGGATTTTTTGGGAGGGGATTATGGGTTTAGTCGGGGAGACATTTGTTTTAAACTAAGTAGTTATCGAAAGTGTATAATACAAGCCTGTACTCTTATATTGTGTGTACACTGGCCGCTCTAGTTTTTTTTACAGCGTCATGGTCCAGGGAACAGATTGCCAACCTCAAAAGTGAAGAAAAAGCGCTCGCGTGCGATTTTAATGTTAAATCTGATATAAAATGCGATTTCAATTAATAATTATAAAGCTTGCAATTATTGATCATCGCTTAATTAAAAACTAGTTTTAAACACCATCCGTGTTTTAATTTGTTCAGTATCTGTGTGCGACTTGCAATCACCTGTTTGAGCTCATCAATAAAATTAGCATTTTTTATCGCACACACTTGTGCCTCCACTTTGCTGTACAACACACTTAACTACAGACAAACCTGGTTAATCTGAACAGCGTTGACAAAATTTGTCCGAAACGACCCACTCCTGAAGACGAAGAAAATAAAAGAGAGAAGACGACTGATATTAAACTGACGTTTACTTCCGTAAAACACTCCTTTACGTGTAGAAGCATAATTAACACGTTCTCCACTGTGAGTTTGTCGTGTAACTCTAGAACCACGCAATCTATAAACAATATTTTCTCATAGCAGTTCAGATATTGGCCAATCAGAATCGTTCGTACACTAGTACCAAGCGTCATTGGAGTTTTGCTTCTTAATACTAGCAACAATTTGGTTGGTAGAAAGGGAAGCTGTGATAAAACTAGAGAACGCAAATTAAGGTTTTACTCCAATTTACTTATCTTTTTCAAGAGAGGCCTACCTAAAGAACATTCGCACAAAACTGGAAAATAATCCAATCAAAATTGTGGGGGAAAAAGCATTTTGATAATTTTACGCCAATAAATGTCCAGTGACATTGCTCCCAGCCACGGCAATTTTCAATGTGCCTCACATTAATTTTGTCATAATTCACCTGTTAATTGTTATAAAACATATTATTTTTATATGTATTGTAAATAAACTTGCCAACTCCCCCCCCCCCCCTCCTTGTATTTTTTTTGTTTGTTTGCTTGTTTTTTTTTCATGTGAAGCTTGTTTAGGTTTATCTACTAAGATGGGTTCACTTAACCAGGGTTTTTTTTCGCTCGCTTACGAGACGCAGTGTTACAAACAAGAATGTCCACGGACATTGCAACCAGGCGAGCCCAACGTAAGGAGAGTAAACCACTTTACCATTTCATTGTTGCTTACAAAATCATACATTCAGCTGTTGTATAAATAAATATGACTGCACCAAAGATGTTTTGCGATGAGATGGACCCCTGTCTGAATATATTACCCCCCCCCCTCCCCATCCCCCAACAACAAAATCGGTCAAAAACTAGCTAATTTAATAACTAGGCTCCATTTTTTTAAAATATAGATACTTGTGTCAATGGTCATTTGTCGTTCTATTTTATTGCAAAGACAGAATGACAGGAATTCACCACGACTAACGCACCACCAAAGCAACTGTCACATTTTTATGGCTCAAATTTACTAAAAAATGAAGGGAGACATAGCTTTCTCTCTCCTTAAGTGTTTTTATTGTGGCCCGTCACTCAAACACAACTGACGTCAAGGATCAGGCCGGATCCAACTTTTAGTGAAGGGAAGGGGGAGGTTTCAACTTCTGACACCAAGAGTTTAAAAGATTCGGAAAATCCAAAGCTTAATAGCTTTTTCGAATTTAGAGGGGGGGGGGGGGTGGTTAGTCTTTTGTTAACAGTGCAATTAAGACACGCATACACTACATGGCTTTTTCTGCAGATTCAATCCGGTCAAAAGTAACTCTTCGTGCGTGTCGGATGTGGGAGGAGGCGTGGTGGTGAGGGCAGGGCGGGGAGAAGGGAGGGGAAAGGAGGGGCGACAAAGTGATTTTAGATGCAACTACTGCCCCACAGATATTGTAGATATATGTAAAAATATATACGAAAATGTACAAATTTCTGAAAATTTTGAAAGTCCCGTCATTATGACTCTTTACGGCCGATCGCGAAAAAAGTAAATTTCCGGTAGAGGACCACCTAGAGATTTTACATGTATAATACCAAGAAGATCCAACCAAAACTGTAGGGGGAGAAACATTTTGAAATGGCAACCAAAAAGTTGTAAATGCACCGTATATAGTAAATCTCTAGCCGATATGCAAAAAACTTATTTTTCAAGAGACAAACATCAAGAGAACAGTCGCGTAAAATTGGAAAGGAATCCGATCCAAATTGTCGGAAAATAAGCATTTTGAAATTTAGAAGCCAACCAATTAAAAATGCCCCCAATTTGACCAATTTTCGGCGGATCGCCAAAAATTTTCAAGACAGACCTACTTAAAAGAATTTTCGTAATTTCAAGAAAATCTCATCAAAATTGTGAAAGAAGTAGCATTTTGAAAATGAACCAAAAAATTTCAAATTACCAATTTTTTGCGGATCGCCAAGAAATGAAATTTTTCAAGAAAACTAGAGCCTCAGGAAGGCAGGATCCCCCGTGAAGTAGTAAAAGTGAAACGCATGAAAAAGTTACAGATAAAAATCAACGATTTTTGACAGCTTTCCTCAAGTGAATTTTTGGCAGATTTTCAAAATAACAACTTCTAGCAATGACTTTAAAGTCCTTCTTTTAACTTAAATGCTAAGTGACTTGAAACTACATTTTACGGATTTCTTTGAATAAAAATAATTTTAACTCAAGCTTTTACATGGTGGTGCAGTTTGATCTTCATCTTCACTTAGCTTAGTAACCCCAAAAGCCAGGTTACATTTAATTAACAGCACATCTTACAAATAAGGCATGTTATTCTACCTCTGAGCCCTAGGTTCCTCTGTCTCTGGAGCATACACATAAACAGAACTACTGCGTCTTGTGACCTTTAGGTATCTTCTCATTATTTACTGCGTCATAATGGAACTTGTGGAGCCACTACACGGAATGATCTAAAAGATGGATCGGATGTTAAAAGCTCTCACTTGGACCGAACACAACGTCACACTGCCATGGCATATCCTTTAGAATTTCCAGCAATGACCTTAAAAAGGACATTGTATCAAGTTAAAAACAAACGGAATGGAAACTACGCCTTACAGGCCTCCTTACATACTAATTACTTTAATTCAAGCTTTTAACAGGTGATGTAGTTCCATTTCAATAATACTTAGCTCAGTACACCAAATGCTGGCTTATATTTAAAGGAATCAATATGTTGTCAAAAAGCCATGACTTTCCTACGGATGAACTTTTCTCTGAAGCACGCCCTGTAGCATCGCCAAAAAAGAATACTGGGTCTTGTGACGACTACCACTCTTACTCATTGCAAGAAAAGCTATTTAATCTTTAATGACAAGAGGAAACTTCGCTCATAGTCACTACTCAGTCAGTACTAACTTGGTTCTGAAATCGAGGTCACATTATTATGAAAGTGCATAGGACTTTTAGCAATGACCTTAAACCAGGTCACTCTTGGTTTAAGGTCGCTAAAAGATGGAACGGATGTTAAAGGCTCTCGCTTTTCCAGAACGCAAGGTCATAGCATATGCTTTAGAACTTCCAGCAATGACCTTAAACGAGGTCAATGTATTAACTTGAAAGCAAAGTGAATAGAAACTGCAACTTACAGGCTTCTTTACATATTAATTATTTTAATTCAAGCTATGAACAAGCGATTAGTTGCATTTTAATAATACTTAGCTCAGTAACAAAAAAGCTGGCTTACATTTAAATGAACCAAAATTTGTCAATTAGCCATGACTTTCATACAGATGAACTATTCTCTGATGCACGCTCTGTAACATAAGCAGAAAAGAGTACTGGGTCTTGTGACCTCTACCACTCTTTCTCTTAGGCATTGGGAAAATAGCTATTTAATCTTTAAGGACAAGACGGGACATCGCTCATAGTCACTGTGAGCAATGAGCTCAACATAAAACAGGTGCTACACGTACTAAGTTCATTCTGAAAGCGAGATCACATCATCATGGTAATGATTAAGGATTTTTAGCCATGACCTTATACCAGGTCGCTCTTATAACTTAATGCTAAGTGACTTGAAACTACATCTTACGGGTTTCTTTGCAAAAGTACAACTTTAATTCAAGCTTTTAAGTGGTAATGCAGTTTCCTCTTCATAGTAATTATACTATCTTCACTTAGCTGAGTAACCTAAAAGCTCGGTTACATTTAATTTACAACACATCTTGCAAATAAGGCAACACATTCTTACAGCTCAGCTCTAGCTTCATCTATTCCCTGTAGTATACACATAAACAGAACTACTGGGTCTTGTGATCTCTATGAATCTTCCAGTTAATTACTGCTACATAAGCCAGCCTCGGTGGCCTAGTGGTTCGACTGTCCGCCTCGAGACTGGAAGATCGTGGGTTCAAACCCCGGTCGGGTCATACCTAAGACTTTAAAATTGGGACTCCTCCTTGCTACCATGTGAGGCAGTCCACATGTAAGGGTTAGAAAGAGGGCTGGAATGCCCCATTTCAGTACAATGTGGCAGGGGGATCCCGATATGACCATAGCAGTTGAAAGGGATCTAAAGAACAATACAATACAAAAATGCGTCATAAGGTTATTGAGCCACTACACGCAATCACCTAAAAGATGGAACGGATGTTAGAGGCTCTCACTTGGCCTGAACGCAACGTCACGCTGGCATGGTATATGCTTTAGAATTAACAGCAATGACCTTTAACGAGGTCAGTGTTTTAACCTAAAAGCAAAGTGAATGGAAACTACACCTTACAGTTTCTTTACACACCAATTACTTTAATTCAAGCATTGAACACGCGATGTAGTGCCATTTCAATAATACTTAGCTCAGTAACCCAAAAGCTCCATTCATTTAAATGAACCAATATCGTGTCAATAAGCCATCACTTTCCTACAGATAAACTCTTCTCTGATCCACGCTCTGTAGCATCAGCAGAAAACAGAACTGGGTCTTGTGACCACTACCACTCTTTCTCTTAGTCATTGCGAAAATACCTATTTGATCTTTAAGGACAACAGGGCACTTCGCTCATAGTCACTATGAACATTGAGCTCAACATGATACGGGTACAGATACTAACTTGACTCTGAAATCGAAACCATTATCGTCATGGCAATGCTTAAGGACTTCTAGCCAACTTTAATTCAAGCTTTTATGTAGTGATGCAGTTTCATCTTCATAGTAATTATACTATCTTCACTTAGCTTAGTAACCAAAAAGCTCGGTTACATTTTAATTTACAGCACATCTTACAAATAAGGCAACACATTCTTACAGCTCAGAATTCTGAATCTGAATTCTGAATCTTCCTCTGCCATTTACTGCGTCATAATCGAACTTGTTGAGTCACTACACACAACCACCTAAAAGATGGAACGTATGTTACAGGCTCTCATTTTGCCCGAACGCAACGTCACGCTGTCATGGCATATGCTTTAGAATTAACAGCAATGACCTTAACCGAGGCCAATGTATTAACTTAAGAGCAAAGTGAATGCAAACTCCACCTTACAGGCTTCTTTACACACCAATTACTTTAATTCAAACTTTGAACACGCGACTAGTTCCATTTCAGTAATACTTAGCTCAGTAACCCAAAAGCTCGATTACATTTAAATGAACCATATACTGTCCATAAGCTATGAATTTTGACAGATAAACTATGCTCTGATCCACGCCCTGTAGCATCAGCAGAAGACAGTACTGCGTCTTGTGACCTTCAACACTTCTTCTCTTAGTCACTGCGAACATACCTATTTTATCTTTAAGGACAACAGGGGACTTCGCTCATAGTCACTTTGAACAATGAGCTCAACATGAAACGGATGCTACACGTATTAATTTCATTCTGAAGGCGAGATAATATCGTCATGGCGATGTTTAAGGACGTATTAATTTCATTCTGAAGGCGAGATAATATCGTCATGGCGATGTTTAAGGACTTCTAGCCATGACCTTATACCAGGTCACTCTTATAACTTAAATGCTAAGTGACTTGAAACTACATCTTACGGTTTCTTTGCAAAAGAACAACTTTAATTCAAGCTTTTAAGGGGTAATGCAGTTTCCTCTTCATAGTAATTATACTATCTTCACTTAGCTGAGTAACCAAAAAGCTCGGTTACATTTAATTTACAACACATCTTACAAATAAGGAAGCACATTCTTACAGCTCAGCCCTAGCTTCATCTGTTCCCTGTAGTATACACATAAACAGAACTACTGGGTCTTGTGACCTCTATGAATTTTCCTGTTATTGACTGCGCCATAATCGAACTTTTTCAGTCCCTACACGCAATCAGCTAAAAGATGGTACAGATGTTACAGTTTCTTACTTGCCCGAACGCAACGTCACGCTGTGACAGCATATGATTTAGAATTTCAAGCAATAACCTTAAACGAGGTCAATGCATTAACTTAAAAGCAAAGTGAACGGAAACTACACCTTACAGGCTTCGTTACATACTAATGCCTTTAATTCAAGCTTTTAACACGCGATGTAGTTCCATTTCAATAATACTTAGCTCAATAACCCAAAAGGTGGCTTACATTTAAATGAACCAATACGTTGTCAATAAGCCATGGCTTTTCTACTGATGAACTATTCTCTCATTCACGCCCTGTAGCATCAGCAGAAAACAGTACTGGGTCTTGTGACCTCTACCACTCTTTCTCTTAGTCATTACGAACATACCTATTTAATCTTTAAGGACAAGACGGGACTTCGCTCATAGTCACTATGAACATGAGCTCAACATGAAACGGGTGCTAACAGCCACTAACTTGACTTTGAAAGCGAGTCCATTATCGTCATGGCAATGCTTAAGGATTTCTAACCATGACCTTATACCAGGTCACTCTTTTAACTTAAATGCTAAGTGACTTGAAACTACATCTTACGGGTTTCTTTGCATAAAAACAACATTAATTCAACCTTTCAAGTGCTGATGCAGTTTCATCTTCAGAGTAATTATACTATCTTCGCTTAGCATAGTAACCCAAAAGCTCGGTTACCTTGAATTTACAGCACATCTTGCAAATAAGGCAACACATTCTTACAGCTCAGCTCTAGCTTCATCTGTTCCCTGAGGTATACACACAAACAGAACTACTGGGTCTTGTGATCTCTATGAATCTTCCAGTTAGTTACTGCTACATAAGCCTGCCTCGATGGCCTAGTGGTTAGAGTGTCCGCCTCGAGACTGGAAGATCGAGGGTTCAAACCCCGGTCGGGTCATACCTAAGACTTTAAAATTGGGACTCCTTGCTACCCTGTGAGGCACTCCACATGTAAGGGTTAGGAGGGCTGGAATGCCCCATTTCAGTATAATGTGGCAGGGGGATCCCGACATGACCATACCAGTTGAAAGGGATCTAAAGAACAATACAAGACAAAATTGCGTCATAAGCTTGTTGAGCCACTACACGCAATCACCTAAAAGATGGAACGGATGCTAAAGGCTCTCACTTGGCCCGAACGCAACGTCACGCTGGCATGGCATATGCTTTAGAATTAACAGCAATGACATTAAACGAGGTCAATGTATCAACTTAAAGACAAAGTGAATGGAAACTGCACATAACAGGCTTCTTTACATATTAATTATTTTAATTCAAGCTATGAACACGCGATTAGTTGCGTTTCAATAATACTTAGCTGAGTAACCAAAAAGCTGGCTTACATTTAAATGAACCGATATGTTGTCAATAATCCATGACTTTCCTAGAGATGACCTATTCTCTGATGCACGCTCTGTAACATTAGCAGAAAAGAATACTGGGCCTTGTGACCTATACCACTCTTTCTCTTAGTCATTGCGAAAATACCTATTTAATCTTTGAGGACAAGACGGGACATCGCTCATAGTCATTGTGAACAATGAGCTCAACATAAAACGGGTGCTACACGTACTAAGTTCATTCTGAAAGCGAGACCATTATCGTCATGGCAATGCTTAAGGACTTCTAACCATGACCTTATACCAGGTCACTCTTTTAACTTAAATGCTAAGTGACTTGAAACTACATCTTACGGGTTTCTTTGCATAAAAACAACTTTAATTCAACCTTTCAAGTGCTGATGCAGTTTCAGCTTCATAGTAACTACACTATCTTCACTTAGCTTAGTATCCCAAAAGCTCGGTTACATTTAATTTACAACACATCTTGCAAATAAGGCAACACATTCTTACAGCTCAGCTCTAGCTTCATCTGTTCCCTGTAGTATACACATAAACAGAACTACTGGGTCTTGTGATCTCTATGAATCTTCCAGTTAGTTACTGCTTCATAAGCCTGCCTCGATGGCCTAGTGGTTAGAGTGTCCGCCTCGAGACTGGAAGATCGAGGGTTCAAACCCCGGTCGGGTCATACCTAAGACTTTAAAATTGGGACTCCTCCTTGCTACCCTGTGAGGCACTCCACATGTAAGGGTTAGGAGGGCTGGAATGCCCCATTTCAGTATAATGTGGCAGGGGGATCCCGACATGACCATACCAGTTGAAAGGGATCTAAAGAACAATACAAGACAAAATTGCGTCATAAGCTTGTTGAGCCACTACACGCAATCACCTAAAAGATGGAACGGATGTTAGAGGCTCTCACTTGGCCCGAACGCAACGTCACGCTGGCATGGCATATGCTTTAGAAATAACAGAAATGACCTTTAACAAGGTCAATGTTAAGTTTCTTTACACACCAATTACTTTAATTCAAGCTTTGAACACGCGATGTAGTGCCATTTCAATAATACTTAGCTCAGTAACCCAAAATCCATTCATTTAAATGAACCAATATGTTGTCAATAAGCCATCACTTTCCTACAGATAAACTCTTCTCTGATCCACGCTCTGTAGCATCAGCAGAAAACAGAACTGGGTCTTGTGACCACTACCACTCTTTCTCTTAGTCATTGGGAAAATACCTATTTGATCTTTAAGGATAAAAGGGGACTTCGCTCATAGTCACTATGAACAATGAACTCAAAATGAAACTGGTGCTACAGATACTAACTTGACTCTGAAAGCGTTACCATTATCGTCATGGCAATGCTTAAGGACTTCTAGCCAACTTTAATTCAAGCTTTTATGTAGTTATGCAGTTTCATCTTCATAGTAATTATACTATCTTCACTTAGCTTAGTAACCCAAAACTCGCTTACATTTAATTAACAACACATCTTACAAATAAGGCAACACATTTTTACAGCTCAGCCCTAGCTTCATCTGTTCCCTGTAGTGTACACGTAGACAGAACTACTGGGTCTTGTGACCTTTATGGATCTTCCTGTCATTTACTGCGTCATAATCGAATTTGTTAAGTCACTACATGTAAACAGCTAAAAGATGGAACGGATATTACAGGCTCTCACTTTGCCCGAACGCAACGTCACGCTGTGACTGCATATGATTTAGAATTTCCAGCAATGACCTTAAGCGAGGTCAATGTATTAACTTAAAAGAAAAGTGAATGGAAACTACATCTTACAGGCTTCTTTATATACTAATTACTTTAATTCAAGTTTTGAACATGCGATTCGTTCCATTTCAATAATACTTAGCTCAGTAACCCAAAAAGCTCGCTTACATTTAAATGAACCATATACTGTCCATAAGCTATGACTTTCGACTGATAAACTATGCTCTGATCCACGGCCTGTAGCATCAGCAGAAGACAGTACTGCGTCTTGTGACCTTCACCACTTCTTCTCTTAGTCACTGCGAACATACATATTTTATCTTTAAGGACAACAGGGGACTTCCCTCATAGTCGCTATGAACAATGAGATCAACATGAAACAGGTGCTAACAGCTACTAACTTGACTTTGAAAGCGAGACCATTATCGTCATGGCAATGCTTAAGGACTTCTAACCATGACCTTATACCAGGTCATTCTTTTAACTTAAAATTCAAGCTTTTAAGTGCTGATGCAGTTTCAGCTTCATAGTAATTATACTATCTTCACTTAGCTTAGTAACCCAAAAGCTCGGTTAAATTTAATTTACAACACATCTTACAAATAAGGCAACACATTTTTAGAGCTCAGCCCTAGCTTCATCTGTTCCCTGTAGTGTACACGTAGACAGAACTACTGGGTCTTGTGACCTTTATGGATCTTCCTGTCATTTACTGCGTCATAATCGAATTTGTTGAGTCACTACATGCAAACAGCTAAAAGATGGAACGGATATTACAGGCTCTCACTTTGCCCGAACGCAACGTCACGCTGTGACACCATATGATTTAGAATTTCCAGCAATGACCTTAAGCGAGTTTCAGCTTCATAGTAATTATACTATCTTCACTTAGCTTAGTATCCCAAAAGCTCGGTTAAATTTAATTTACAACACATCTTACAAATAAGGCAATACATTCCTACAGCTCAGCCCTAGGTTCATCTTTTCCCTGTAGTATACACATAAACAGACCTACTGGGTCTTGTGACCTCTATGAATCTTCCTCTCATTTACTGCGTCATTATCGAATTTGTTGAGTCACTACATGCAAGCAGCTAAAAGATGGAACGGATATTACAGGCTCTCACTTTGCCCGAACGCAACGTCACGCTTTGACAGAATATGATTTAGAATTTCCAGCAATGACCTTAAGCGAGGTCAATGTATTAACTTAAAAGAAAAATGAATGGAAACTACATCTTACAGGCTTCTTTATATACTAATTACTTTAATTCAAGCTTTGAACACGCGATTCGTTCCATTTCAATAATACTTAGCTCAGTAACCCAAAAGTTCGCTTACATTTAAATGAACCATATACTGTCCATAAGCTATGACTTTCGACTGATAAACTATGCTCTGATCCACGGCCTGTAGCATCAGCAGAAGACAGTACTGCGTCTTGTAACCTTCACCACTTCTTCTCTTAGTCACTGCAAAAATACCTAATTAATCTTTAAGGACAAGACGGGACATCGCTCATAGTCACTGTGAACAATGGGCTCAACATAAAACGGGTCCTACACGTACTAAGTTCATTCGGAAAGCGAGATCACATGGTCATGGCAATGGTTAAGGATTTTTAGCCATGATCTTATACCAGGTCAGTGTCATTTACTGCATCATTATCGAATTTGTTAAGTCACTACATGCAAACAGCTAAAAGATGGAACGGATATTACAGGCTCTCCCTTTGCCCGAACGCAACATCACGATCTCATGGCATATGCTTTAGAATTAACAGCAATGACCTTTAACGAGGTCAGTGTTTTAACCTAAAAGCAAAGTGAATGGAAACTACACCTTACAGTTTCTTTACACACTAATTACTTTAATTCAAGCTTTGAACACGCGATGCAGTTCCATTTCAATAATACTTAGCTCAGTAACCCAAAAGCTCCATTCATTTAAATGAACCAATATGTTGTCAATAAGCCATCACTTTCCTACAGATAAACTCTTCTCTGATCCACGCTCTGTAGCATCAGCAGAAAACAGTACTGCTTCTTGTGACCACTACTACTCTCTCTCTTAGTCATTGCGAAAATACCTATTTGATCTTTAAGGACAACAGGGCACTTCGCTCATTGTCACTATGAACAATGAGCTCAACATGAAACGGGTGCTACAGATACTAACTTGACTCTGAAAGCGAGACCATTATCGTCATGGCAATGCTTAAGGACTTCTAGCCAACTTTAGTTCAAGCTTTTATGTAGTGATGCAGTTTCAGCTTCATAGTAATTATACTATCTTCACTTAGCTTAGTAACCCAAAAGCTCGGTTAAATTTAATTTACAACACATCTTACAAATAAGGCAACACATTCTTACAGCTCAGCCCTAGCTTCATCTGTTCCCTGTAGTGTACACGTAAACAGAACTACTGGGTCTTGTGACCTCTATGAATCTTCCTGTCATTTACTGCGTCATTATCGAATTTGTTGAGTCACTACATGCAAACAGCTAAAAGATGGAACGGATATTACAGGCTCTCCCTTTGCCCGAACGCAACATCACGATCTCATGGCATATGCTTTAGAATTTCCAGCAATACCTTAAACGAGGTCAGTGTATTAACTTAAAAGTAAAGTGAATGGAAACTACACCTTACAGGCTTCTTTACATATTAGTTACTTTAATTGAACACATGGCCAGAACGGAAGGTCTGGTCTGACTACTGTTGTCAACTTATAAGACATAGTTTAGAGCTGTGACGCTTATCCCAACTAAAGGGAACGAATTAATGGTACGCAGGTAAAAGCTCATCATGATCAGGTTATGAGACCCGTTCTTGCAGTAACAAAATGACAAAGCAACAACTGATCAGTTCTTTGAGGCCCTTTTGGGAACCAGTTAAATTCTAAAACAGAGTCGACGACCCACCATCACAAAGCGCCTAACAGAGCAGCAGTCAAACAACAGATACCTGAGCAGAGACAAAGATATTTTTAAACAAATTTTAAAGTTACTGGGAAGAACTGGAAGTTACACCTGACAAAAAAAAATTAACAGAACTACATTTTCAACTACAACTACACAGAAACAGTTACCGCCTGGCTTGTTGCAAATATTTAATGATCAGAATCCTAGTCACTTGTTTTTATTCATTTTTTTACACTGATTGCTTTTTTTTGGTGAAATAACACCAAATCGCATTTTGTTCTTGCATTTTACGCGATAGCACCGGCAACAGTTGCTAGAAATTTAATAATAAAGGGTACGGTACATCGGCGCGGGTTCTATCATTTTCACAACTGACAAATTCAGTTTTTGCAGATTTTCATGAACGCTTCCTGTTGACCTCTTCTCCGCTCCAGATATACTCTACACGCGCTACAACGTCGTTCGACGCTCTCGAGTGTTTGTGTAAAGGCCAGGATACATCGGCGCGGTTTCGATCAGCTATCCGTGACACATTTAGTTTTTTTGCAGATTTGTCATGAACGCTTCCTGGTGTCCACATCTCCCTCCTCCCTCCCAGTCATACTCTATACACAGTATGAGATCATTCTCGATTTTTGGTGAAAACGATTCTATTTCGTGATATCAATTGCAGAAACTTCATTGTATTTCCATTCTTTATTTTTCGTTAAACCACATTCCTTTACGCGACTTTTACGGTAAGAAAACATCCATTCAACAATATATAGGTAGAGATATCTCCTTCTAGCGAAGGCGGCGCTTTTGGAATTAACGAAAATGAATTCCCAAATTTTGACAGAATGATTGAAAGTGCCGTTTGCTACAGATTTAAAAGCCCTTCACTTGACGTGTTTGTTGATAAACAGGTCTTTTTTAATCCATTATTTTATATCTGTAATTAAGTAATACACTTTTTTCAATTTAGAGACAGTCAACGCCACAGCACCTATGTGTTATTTTAAGATGGTAAACAATAAAATTCTATATTTTTTCATACTGCATGCTGTAATTGATACTTCGAAAAGCCAATGACTTGCAGAGTTTATTGAAATTGTACGAGCCATTTTTTGCATTTTTTTCTCTTGACAGTGGTCCGTCATGTTTTTCCTGCTTCTTCGCTGCATATACTGCATCTAGCACAACCAAATTATGTGTGTGCAACACTTAGCAAGGAGTTCTACACCTTTCCTTTGTTTTCGCCTGTTTTTATTTTCCTGGTGACTTGTGAATTTACTATGTGCTTTATTTGAATACGGCATGTATTAGGAGTACAGTGAAATACTTGTGTTGTTTTCAGAAAGAAGCGTGGATGAAAATATAACCTGGTTAAATTTAATACACTCAGTCTGTATATAAATGATCAACTAAGGGTGCGCACAACTTTTGTATAGTGACCCTTCTCCGGGTGATCATGAAATCGGAGACACGATCCCCTGTGTAGCGAGGATGACCTGTAAAATCCGTACAATAATATAACGTTGTACATCTTCAATATGTGCGTGCTTTATGCATGTGTGAATTTTCAAAACAATCCGATTAAAAGTTTTGGAAATTCAGCCTGGATACGGCGTCGAAAACAGCGACAAAATTTCGCTTTTGAGAAATTGGTTCTCGTTATGTTATTTCATGATATATCAAACACAGACCTAGAGGTAGCAAAAGTTAGACAGAACATTCGAGGAAAAATTCTTTGTTTTGTTCCAGAAAAATTCTTTCCATAAAATATTTCAGTACAGAGTACCATTACTTTTTTAGAATCCAGGGTCTGACTGGTGCACTGAACTAACGAAGAAAAGCCCGCAGTTTTAGTGGTTTCGTTGAATATTATATTTTTATTGAGTAACTTTTCAGAATCCCATCTCCCCATTCCAAAAAAAGTTTTTAAGAACGTGTTCAGGGAGTACTTATATGACACACGGACATGCTCACGGACCCGCTGATACACCCACTTGGTGGCACATGGACTTGGTGGCGGAGACGCTGACACACGGACTTGGTGTTACACAAACACGATGACGGACAGACACATGGACTTCGTGGCACACAGACTTTCTTGACGGACACGCTGACACACGGACTTGCTGGCACAAGGACTTGGTGACGGACACGTTAACTGGACTGTGACGGACACGCTGACACACGGACTTGAATGACGGACAGGCTGACACACGGACATGGTGGCAAACGGACTTGGTGACTGAGACGCTGAAAACACAGACTTGGTGGCACAGACTTGGTGACGGACAGACTGACACCCGGAATTGGTGACGGACCCGTTGACACACAGACATGCTCACGGACCCGCTGATACACCCACTCGGTGGCACACACTTTCTTGACGGACAAGCTGACACACGGACTTGGTGGCACACGGACTTGGTGACGGACACGTTAACGGGACTTTGTGACGAACACACTGACACACGGACTTGATGACGGACACACTGACACACGGACATGGTGGCACACCGACTTGGTAACGGACATGTTAACTGGACTTTGTGAAGGACACGCTGACATACGGACTTGATGATGGACACGCCAACACACCGACTTGGTGGCACACGGACTTGGTGACGGACACGTTAACGGGACTTTGTGACGGACACACTGACACACGGACTTGATGGCGGACACACGGATATGGTGGCACACCGACTTGGTAACGGACATGTTAACTGGACTTTGTGAAGGACACGCTGACATAGGGACTTGATGACGGACACGCCAACACACCGACTTGGCGGCACACGGACTTGGTGACGGAGACGCTGACACACCGACTTGGTGGTACAGACTTGGTGACTGACAGACTGACACCCGGACTTGGTGACGGACCCGTTGACACACGGACTTCGTGGCTGTCATAGATACTAGTGCATTATTAATGAGCGAGTCTTTGTGTCATATATATTAGTGCATTATTACTGAGTGATTCTGTTGTGCCTATTTTTAGCATCTTCGTGTGGTAACAATTGGAACCGTAATCAACCATGTGGGTTTTGTTTTCTTTCTCTGTATCAGACGGAATTATGTAAATTAGCATAATTTCGGTTACAATTTCGGCTCCTATTGATTGAAAGAGGCTCCGAATAAGTCGCGTGATTATTTTAAGCTAACGAAAAGCTGAGATTTGGCTTGGCGGCACGATTTCGGCTCCATATAAAGTAAAGAACCTTTTAGAATGCCTCATTTTTTCTCGCTGGTGAAGGCATAATTAAGGAAATGTTATCGTTTTAAGCTTTTAAAAGCTAGTTATGTTCGTCTAAATGTGTAAAAATAACGGATAAAACTTGGAAGCTGCTGCCCAGGTATTGTGACTCATTGTAATGAGTAAAATAGTTAAAATCTCTGAGGTAAATACTTATAAATCGAGGCGTTGTGTAGATGGAATTTTCTGATGGAATAACATATACTGCTGCAGAGTTTGGGGGAGGAGAAATGCTTTGTTTGGTTACATTACACTGGAAAATTTTCCTGATAAAATAAAATTATTGATGAAAGAAAGTTTAAAGCTCTAAAAAGTGGGTAGATTTGTGATGGTGGCACACGAACTTGGTGACGGACACGTTAACTGGACTTTGTGTTGGACACGCTGACACACGGACTTAATGACGGACACGCCGACACACCGGCTTGGTGGCACACGGACTTGGTGACGGAGTCGCTTACACACAGACTTGGTGACGGACAGACTGACCCCCCGACTTAGTGGCAGACCCGTTCACACACGGATTTCGTGGCTGTCATAGATACAAGTGCAATGAGCGAGTCTTCTGTGTCATTATTCATTAATGAAAAGATTATTTATTTGGGCAAAAGTGCTGGTCTAGAAGTGCAAGACTTGAAGGATTTTATAAAATGTCAACAGGATTTAGTTAGAGAGCTAGGAAGCGTAGTTATGATAGGAATATTGCTGCCCTGAAACTAGACGGGGAGCGGATGGCATATGAACACAAAATGGAAGAGCTAAAACTGAAACAGAAGCAGTTAGAGGTTCAAATGCCATCTGGTTTACAAAATGGCCAAAGTGTGCTTGATGACAGCAACGCATCCAGTGACAGTCTTAGTGTTCCCGTACCCAAATTACCCAAATTCAATTCGGATAAAGACAATATGGAATCCTATATTTTAAAGTTAGAAAAGTATGCCGAGGCTGGGCAGTGGCTGCGTGATCGATGGGCGATAATTTTGGGTTCTCTGCTTGAAGGGAAAGCACTTGAGGTTTACACAGGTCTACCAGATCACTATGCAAACGATTATGACCTGTTGAAGAAGGCTTTACTTAGGTGATTCCAAGAAGAAGGGTATAAAGAAGGGTATAAAACTAAATTCCATCGGTCGAATCAACAGTCAGATGAAAGTTTTCCTGCTTACTGTTCTCGAACGATGACCTTTTTTGAGCGGCGGCTAGAGTTGTCAAATGCTGGAAATAGTTTTGAGGATTTGAAGGGTTTCATTGTCCGTGAAAGGTGTTTGCACAATTCTGACCCAGGATTAGTTGCGTTTGTTAGGGCACATGAGGTGTTGGTTAAGCTGAGCTTTCCAATTACGGAGAATTGTTTGAGCCTGCACACAAAAACAGGTCAAAGGGCAATCAAAAACATAAGCCCAGAAGGGAACATCAACCCTTTGAAAGGAAAAGTCAGGGTTATTCTCAAAATCAGAAGTTCAACGATACTTCGCATGTTCATGAAGGGTGAAACATCCATAGGCAGTGGAAACGTCCTCGAGGTCAGGGGAACTTTGAGTTGCGAGGCCAGTCACATCAGAACGATAGAGGTCAAGGTCACAACAGTCAGAACTTTAGTCGAGGTCAGAATTCTAGTGGGAATTACAATGGCACTCAAGTCAAAAGGCCTCAGCTAGGAAACGCAGGTATTCCCCGAAGGTGAAAGTCCACAGGTGCAGCGTGATTTTGAATGACTAGGTTCTGTTGCTTACTAAGACTCAAATCCGGCTTTGTTGTCAAGGTTAGACATGGCAAAGGGTGAACTAAACAGTGTCGAGGTCAACGGGATGCGCGACACAGGTTGTACCACTGTTTTTGTTCGTGCAGATTTGGTAAAACCTGATCAGTGGCCAGGGTGAACTAAGAAATACTACATGATCAATGGCTCTTATGATTATGCGCCAGCTGAGAAAGTGTTCTTGAAATGTCCTTGATATGAAGGTGAGGTTAATGCACTATGTCCTAGAACTCTGATATGTGAGGTAGTAATTGGGAATATTACCGATGGTGACTTAGGTTCCGCAGTGCAAACTCGTTCTATGGTGCAAAATTCGAACAAAGCAGTAAAACCTCTCAAGGTGTTTGAGGATAGTTTTCTACTTAGTGCATTACCAGAAGAGTTTAGGGAGAGGCAACGGAAGGATGAAACATTGGCGAAGGCGTGGAATGATGCTGGTAGTTCTCGGCTGTTCAACAGTAAACAAACTGAATACTGGTTCGAGGTGAGGGGTGGATTTTTACATCGTTGCTTTAGGTGTCAAAATGTTAGTGATGAGAAAATCCTTGTTCAACTTATGGCTCCAAAAAAGTTCAGGGAGTCAGTTAGCTCATAATGCCCCCTAATCTGGTCATATGGGTATGGAGAAAACTACGTTGAAGATTGTATGTAGGTTTGCAACATTGAGTTCACGACAGATAAACCAATAACAGCAAAACAATATCCCATACCGCATGGATGAGCGTGAACGTAAAACTGAAGACTGATCTCTTTAGGTGTCATTGAAACGTCAAGTTCTTCGTATACAGCTCCCATTGTTTTGGTTCGTAAAAGAGATAAAAAGATAAGGTTGTGTACTGACTTTAGAGCCTTGAATAAAGTGACCAAGTTTAAGGCTGAGCCTATGCCTTCAGCAGACGAGGTTTACGCGAAGTTAGCCAATTGTATATATTTGTCCAAAATGGATTTTTCGAAAGGGTACTATCAGATACCTTTGACACAATCATCCAGGGAGAAAACTGCTTTTTACACTTCGATAGGGTTATTCCAATATCGTGTCATGCCGTTTGGTTTTGTTAATGCTGGAAGTGATTACAATCAAATGATGAGGAAGTTGTTGTATGGGTTGTGCCAAGTGGATAGTTTTGTGAATGACGTTTTGTCCTATACCGTTGAATGGGATGATCATGTGGCTGTCCTAGGAAATGTTTTCCGAAAGGATTCAACAAGCCGGGCTCACAATTAAACCATCGAAGTGCTACTTTGGTTATTATGAGATTGAATTTGTTGGGCGAAAGGTTGTCTGGTCATATGGGTATGGAAAAATCCAGGTTGAAGATTGTAGAAAACTTCTTTTGACCCGGTGTTCAAGGAGATGTTGTTAGGTTTTGCAGGTCTTGTGAAGTGTGTCAAAAAACCGTTTCAAAAGGTTCGATAGGAAAAGCACCACCTGAGAAAACCATGCTTATTGATGTGCCTTTGAAAGGGTACCGGTTGATATAATAGGGCCCATCTTCCCTTCGAGTCAGAAAGGAAATAGGTATATACTGACGTGCGTTGACTACGCAACACGCTACCCCGAAGCGATTCCTCTTTCAAACATAGATACCGCTCGCGTCGCAGAAGCGTTAGTTAGTATGTTTAGCAGAGTAGGTATACCACATGAAGTGGTTAGCGATAAATGGCTCCTGCTTAACATCGGAAATGATGACAGAGGTTTCTAGACTTTTTATCAGTCAAGAATTTATTTATTACACCCTACCATAGTCAGGCAAACGGATTGTGTGAAAGATATAATGGAACTTTGAAAAAGATGTTAAGAAGAATGTGCACTGAAAAGCCCAGAAAATGGTGTCGTTATATCGAACCGCTACTTTTTGCTTATAGGGAAACTCCCCAAATTTCCTCCCTTTTAGTTATTGTATGGTAGAACAGTAAGAGGGCCGATTACGATACTTCGTGAATTGTGGACAAATGAGAAGTGTGGCTCGGAGGTTAAAACGACTTATGAGTATGTTATCGACTTACGAAACAGGTTAGAAGAGACTTGCAGAATAGCACAAGTTGAGTTAGGAAATTCTCAGGAGAGTTATAAGAAGCATTTTGATAAGTTAGCCAAGTCACGGAAACTCGGAGTTGGTGAGAGGGTACTTTTGTTACTCCCTACAGATCATAAACTCTAAAATGGAAAGTCCTCATAGGGTCATGACTAGGAAAGGCCTTAATGATTATGTCATTGAGGTTAACGAGAAGTGTAAGTTGTTCCACATTAACATGCTGAAGAAGTTCTATGACCGGTCTAGTATAGGCGAAAGTGCATGTGTGGTTGCTGCTATCTCGGAGGATGTTGTTGAAGATGTTGGAACTAATCCGTTGGATGGCCAGGAAATGTGGGAAAATCCACTGAGTGAGGAAGAATCGTACAGGGATGTTAACATAAATCCTGAATTAACTGAAATTCAAAAGAAACAACTGTTGAACTTGGTAGAAAGGTTTCAGAGTACCTCTTTTTCTCGCCCAGTGAGGTCTAATATGTGGGTTTGCAACATTGAGTTGACGACAGATAAACCAATAGAGCAAAAAGATATCCCACACCGAATGCTTTACGGAATGAGCGTAAACGTAAAATTGAAGACATGATTTCTTTAGGTGTCATTGAACCGTCAAGTTCTTCGTATACAGCTCCCATAAACTTGGTTCGTAAAAGAGATAAGGTTGTGTACTGACTTTAGAGCCTTGAATAAAGTGACCAAGTTTGAGGCTGAGCCTATGCCTTCAGCAGACGAGGTTTACGCTAAGTTAGCCAATTGTAAATATTTGTCCAAAATGGATTTTTCGAAAGGGTACTATCAGATACCTTTGACACAATCATCCAGGGAGAAAACTGCTTTTTACACTCCGATAGGGTTATTCCGATATTGTGTCATGCCGTTTGGCTTTGTTAATGTTGTGATTACAATCAAATGATGAGGAAAATGTTGCATGGGTTGTGCCAAGTGGATAGTTTTGTGGATGACGTTTTGTCCTATACCGTTGAATGGGATGATCATGTTGCTGTCCTAGAAAATGTTTTCGAGAGGATTCAACAAGCCGGGCTCACAATTAAACCACCGAAGTGCTACTTTGGTTATTTTGAGATTGAATTTGTTGGGCGAAAGGTTGTCTGGTCATATGGGTATGGAGAAAACTAGGTTGAAGATTGGCCCGGTGTTCAAGGAGATGTTGTTAGGTTTTGCAGGTCTTGTGAAGTGTGTCAAAAATCGTTTCAAAATGTTCGATAGGAAAAGCACTACCTGAGAAAACCATGCTTATTGATGTGCCTTTGAAAGGGTACCGGTTGATATAATAGGGCCCATCTTCCCTACGAGTCAGAAAGGAAATAGGTATATACTGATGTGCGTTGACTATGCAACACGATACCCCGAAGCGATTCCTCTTTCAAACATAGATACCGCTCGCGTCGCACAAGCGTTAGTTAGTATCTTTAACAGAGTAGGTATACCACATGAAGTGGTTAGCGATAATGGCTCCTGCTTAACATCGGAAATGATGACAGAGGTTTCTAGACTTTTTATCAGTCAAGAATATATTTATTACACCCTACCATAGTCAGGCAAACGGATTGTGTGAAAGATATAATGGAACTTTGAAAAAGATGTTAAGAAGAATGTGCACTGAAAAGCCCAGAACATGGTGTCGTTATATCGAACCGCTACTTTTTGCTTATAGGGAAACTCCCCAAATTTTCTCCCTTTGAGTTATTGTATGGTAGAACAGTAAGAGGGCCGACGACGATACTTCGTGAATTGTGGACAAATGAGAAGTGTGGCTCGGAGGTTAAAACGACTTATGAGTATGTTATCGACTTACGAAACAGGTTAGAAGAGACTTGCAGAATAGCATAAGTTGAGTTAGGAAATTCTCAGGAGAGTTATAAGAGGCATTTTGATAAGTTAGCCCAAGCCAAGGAAACTCGGAGTTGGTGACAGGGTAATTTTGTTACTCCCTGCAGATCATAATAAACTCTTCAATGGAAAGGTCCTTATAGGATCATGACTAGGAAAGGCCTTAATGATTATGTCATTGAGGTTAACGAGAAGTGTAAGTTGTTCCACATGAACATGCTAAAGATGTTCTATAAACGGTCTAGTATAGGCGAAACTGCTTGTGTGGTTGCTGCTCTCTCGGAGGCTGTTGTTGAGGATGTTGGAACTAATCCGTTGGATGGCCAGGAAATGTGGGAAAATCCACTGAGTGAGGAAGAATCGTACAGGGATGTTAACATAAATCCTGAATTAACTGAAATTCAAAAGAAACAACTGTTGGGCTTGGTAGAAAGGTTTCAGATATCTTTTTTCTTCGCCCAGTGAGCTCTAATATGTGGGTTCGCAACACTGAGGTGACGACAAATAAACAATTAACAGCAAAACAACTTCCCATACCTCATGTTTTACTGGATGAGCGTAAACGTGAAATTGAAGACATGATCTCTTTAGGTGTCATTGAACCGTCAAGTGCTTCGTATACAGCTCCCAATTGTTTTGGTTCGTAAAAGAGATAAAAAGATAAGGTTGTGTACTGACTTTAGAGCCTTGAATAAAGTGACCAAGTTTAAGGCTGAGCCTATGCCTTCAGCAGACGAGGTTTACGCGAAGTTAGCCAATTGTAAATATTTGTCCAAAATGGATTTTTCGAAAGGGTACTATCAGATACCTTTGACACAATCATCCAGGGAGAAACTGCTTTTTACACTTCGATAGGGTTATTCCAATATTGTGTCATGCCGTTTGGTTTTGCTAATGCTGGAAGTGATAACAATCAAATGATGAAGTTGTTGTATGGGTTGTGCAAATGGATAGTTTTGTGGATGACGTTTTGTCCTATACCGTTGAATGGGATGATCATTTGGCTGTCCTAGGAAATGTTTTCCGAGAGGATTCAACAAGCCGGGCTCACAATTAAACCATCGAAGTGCTACTTTGGTTATTTTGAGATTGAATTTGTTGGGAGAAAAGTTGTCTGGTCATATGGGTATGGAGAAAACTAGGTTGAAGATTGTAGAAAACTTCTTTTGGCCCGGTGTTCAAGGAGATGTTGTTAGGTTTTGCAGGTCTTGTGAAGTGTGTCAAAAACTCGTTTCAAAAGGTTCGATAGGAAAAGCACTACCTGAGAAAACCATGCTTATTGATGTGCCTTTGAAAGGGTACCGGTTGATATAATACGGCCCATCTTCCCTACGAGTCAGAAAGGAAATAGGTATATACTGATGTGCGTTGACTATGCAACACGATACCCCGAAGCGATTCCTCTTTCAAACATAGATACCGCTCGCGTCGCAGAAGCGTTAGGTAGTATCTTTAACAGAGTAGGTATACCACATGAAGTGGTTAGCGATAATGGCTCCTGCTTAACATCGGAAATGATGACAGAGGTTTCTAGACTTTTTATCAGTCAAGAATTTATTTATTACACCCTACCATAGTCAGGTAAACGGATTGTGTGAAAGATATAATGGGACTTTGAAAAAGATGTTAAGAAGAATGTGCACTGAAAAGCCCAGAACATGGTGTCGTTACATCGAACCGCTACTTGTTGCTTATAGGGAAACTCCCCAAATTTTCTCCCTTTGAGTTATTGTATGGTAGAACAGTAAGAGGGCCGACGACGATACTTCGTGAATTGTGGACAAATGAGAAGTGTGGCTCGGAGGTTAAAACGACTTATGAGTATGTTATCGACTTACGAAACAGGTTAGAAGAGACTTGCAGAATAGCATAAGTTGAGTTAGGAAATTCTCAGGAGAGTTATAAGAGGCATTTTGATAAGTTAGCCCAAGCCAAGGAAACTCGGAGTTGGTGACAGGGTAATTTTGTTACTCCCTGCAGATCATAATAAACTCTTCAATGGAAAGGTCCTTATAGGATCATGACTAGGAAAGGCCTTAATGATTATGTTATTGAGGTTAACGAGAAGTGTAAGTTGTTCCACATTAACATGCTGAAGAAGTTCTATGAATGGTCTAGTATAGGCGAAAGTGCTTGTGTGGTTGCTGCTATCTCGGAGGATATTGTTGAAGATGTTGGAACTAATCCGTTGGATGGCCAGGAAATGTGGGAAAATCCACTGAGTGAGGAAGAATCGTATAGGGATGTTAACATAAATCCTGAATTAACTGAAATTCAAAGGAAACAACTGTTGGGCTTGGTAGAAAGGTTTCAGATATCTTTTTTCTTCGCCCAGTGAGCTCTAATATATGGGTTTGCAACACTGAGTTGACGACAGATAAACCATTAACAGCAAAACAACATCCCATACCTCATGTTTTACTGGATGAGCGTAAACGTGAAATTGAAGACATGATCCCTTTAGGTGTCATTGAACCGTCAAGTTCTTCGTATACAGCTCCAATTGTTTTGGTTCGTAAAAGAGATAAAAAGATAAGGTTGTGTACTGACTTTGAGCCTTGAATAAAGTGACCAAGTTTAATGCTGAGCCTATGCCTTCAGCAGACGAGGTTTACGCGAAGTTAGCCAATTGTAAATATTTGTCCAAAATGGATTTTTCGAAAGCGTACTATCAGATACCTTTGACACAATCATCCAGGGAGAAACTGCTTTTTTCACTTCGATAGGGTTATTCCAATATTGTGTCATGCCGTTTGGCTTTGTTAATGCTGCAAGTGATAGCAATCAAATGATGAAGTTGTTGTATGGGTTGTGCAAATGGATAGTTTTGTGGATGACGTTTTGTCCTATACCGTTGAATGGGATGATCATTTGGCTGTCCTAGGAAATGTTTTCCGAGAGGATTCAACAAGCCGGGCTCACAATTAAACCATCGAAGTGCTACTTTGGTTATTTTGAGATTGAATTTGTTGGGAGAAAAGTTGTCTGGTCATATGGGTATGGGGAAAACTAGGTTGAAGATTGTCGAAAACTTCTTTTGGCCCGGTGTTCAAGGAGATGTTGTTAGGTTTTGCAGGTCTTGTGAAGTGTGTCAAAAACTCGTTTCAAAAGGTTCGATAGGAAAAGCACCACCTGAGAAAACCATGCTTATTGATGTGCCTTTGAAGGGGTACCGGTTGATATAATAGGGCCCATCTTCCCTACGAGTCAGAAAGGAAATAGGTATATACTGACATGCGTTGACTATGCAACACGATACCCCGTAGCGATTCCTCATTCAAACATAGATACCGCTCGCGTCGCAGAAGCGTTAGTTAGTATCTTTGACAGAGTAGGTATACCACATGAAGTGGTTAGCGATAATGGCTCCTGCTTAACATCGGAAATGATGACAGAGGTTTCTAGACTTTTTATCAGTCAAGAATTTATTTATTACACCCTACCATAGTCAGGCAAACGGATTGTGTGAAAGATATAATGGGATTTTGAAAAAGATGTTAAGAAGAATGTGCACTGAAAAGCCCAGAACATGGTGTCGTTACATCGAACCGCTACTTTTTGCTTATAGGGAAACTCCCCAAATTTTCTCCCTTTGAGTTATTGTATGGTAGAACAGTAAGAGGGCCGACGACGATACTTCGTGAATTGTGGACAAATGAGAAGTGTGGCTCGGAGGTTAAAACGACTTATGAGTATGTTATCGACTTACGAAACAGGTTAGAAGAGACTTGCAGAATAGCATAAGTTGAGTGAGGAAATTCTCAGGAGAGTTATAAGAAGCATTTTGATAAGTTAGCCCAAGCCAAGGAAACTCGAAGTTGGTGACAGGGTAATTTTGTTACTCCCTGCAGATCATGATAAACTCTTCAATGGAAAGGTCCTTATAGGATCATGACTAGGAAAGGCCTTAATGATTATGTCATTGAGGTTAACGAGAAGTGTAAGTTGTTCCACATTAACATGCTGAAGAAGTTCTATGAACGGTCTAGTATAGGCGAAACTGCTTGTGTGGTTGCTGCTATCTCGGAGGATGTTGTTGAAGATGTTGGAACTAATCCGTTGCATGGCCAGGAAATGTGGGAAAATCCACTGAGTGAGGAAGAATCGTATAGGGATGTTAACATAAATCCTGAATTAACTGAAATTCAAAGGAAACAACTGTTGGGCTTGGTAGAAAGGTTTCAGATATCTTTTTTCTTCGCCCAGTGAGCTCTAATATATGGGTTTGCAACACTGAGTTGACGACAGATAAACCATTAACAGCAAAACAACTTCCCATACCTCATGTTTTACTGGATGAGCGTAAACGTGAAATTGAAGACATGATCTCTTTAGGTGTCATTGAACCGTCAAGTTCTTCGTATACAGCTCCAATTGTTTTGGTTCGTAAAAGAGATAAAAAGATAAGGTTGTGTACTGACTTTAGAGCCTTGAATAAAGTGACCAAGTTTAATGCTGAGCCTATGCCTTCAGCAGACGAGGTTTACGCGAAGTTAGCCAATTGTAAATATTTGTCCAAAATGGATTTTTCGAAAGCGTACTATCAGATACCTTTGACACAATCATCCAGGGAGAAACTGCTTTTTACACTTCGATAGGGTTATTCCAATATTGTGTCATGCCGTTTGGCTTTGTTAATGCTGGAAGTGATAACAATCAAATGATGAAGTTGTTGTATGGGTTGTGCAAATGGATAGTTTTGTGGATGACGTTTTGTCCTATACCGTTGAATGGGATGATCATTTGGCTGTCCTAGGAAATGTTTTCCGAGAGGATTCAACAAGCCGGGCTCACAATTAAACCATCGAAGTGCTACTTTGGTTATTTTGAGATTGAATTTGTTGGGAGAAAAGTTGTCTGGTCATATGGGCATGGAGAAAACTAGGTTGAAGATTGTAGAAAACTTCTTTTGGCCCGGTGTTCAAGGAGATGTTGTTAGGTTTTGCAGGTCTTGTGAAGTGTGTCAAAAACTCGTTTCAAAAGGTTCGATAGGAAAAGCACCACCTGAGAAAACCATGCTTATTGATGTGCCTTTGAAGGGGTACCGGTTGATATAATAGGGCCCATCTTCCCTACGAGTCAGAAAGGAAATAGGTATATACTGATGTGCGTTGACTATGCAACACGATACCCCGAAGCGATTCCTCTTTCAAACATAGATACCGCTCGCGTCGCAGAAGCGTTAGTTAGTATCTTTGACAGAGTAGGTATACCACATGAAGTGGTTAGCGATAATGGCTCCTGCTTAACATCGGAAATGATGACAGAGGTTTCTAGACTTTTTATCAGTCAAGAATATATTTATTACACCCTACCATAGTCAGGCAAACGGATTGTGTGAAAGATATAATGGGACTTTGAAAAAGATGTTAAGAAGAATGTGCACTGAAAAGCCCAGAACATGGTGTCGTTATATCGAACCGCTACTTTTTGCTTATAGGGAAACTCCCCGAATTTTCTCCCTTTGAGTTATTGTATGGTAGAACAGTAAGAGGGCCGACGACGATACTTCGTGAATTGTGGACAAATGAGAAGTGTGGCTCGGAGGTTAAAACGCCTTATGAGTATGTTATCGACTTACGAAACAGGTTAGAAGAGACTTGCAGAATAGCATAAGTTGAGTGAGGAAATTCTCAGGAGAGTTATAAGAAGCATTTTGATAAGTTAGCCCAAGCCAAGGAAACTCGAAGTTGGTGACAGGGTAATTTTGTTACTCCCTGCAGATCATAATAAACTCTTCAATGGAAAGGTCCTTATAGGATCATGACTAGGAAAGGCCTTAATGATTATGTCATTGAGGTTAACGAGAAGTGTAAGTTGTTCCACATTAACATGCTGAAGAAGTTCTATGAACGGTCTAGTATAGGCGAAACTGCTTGTGTGGTTGCTGCTATCTCGGAGGATGTTGTTGAAGATGTTGGAACTAATCCGTTGCATGGCCAGGAAATGTGGGAAAATCCACTGAGTGAGGAAGAATCGTATAGGGATGTTAACATAAATCCTGAATTAACTGAAATTCAAAGGAAACAACTGTTGGGCTTGGTAGAAAGGTTTCAGATGTCTTTTTTCTTCGCCCAGTGAGCTCTAATATATGGGTTTGCAACACTGAGTTGACGACAGATAAACCATTAACAGCAAAACAACATCCCATACCTCATGTTTTACTGGATGAGCGTAAACGTGAAATTGAAGACATGATCTCTTTAGGTGTCATTGAACCGTCAAGTTCTTCGTATACAGCTCCAATTGTTTTGGTTCGTAAAAGAGATAAAAAGATAAGGTTGTGTACTGACTTTAGAGCCTTGAATAAAGTGACCAAGTTTAATGCTGAGCCTATGCCTTCAGCAGACGAGGTTTACGCGAAGTTAGCCAATTGTAAATATTTGTCCAAAATGGATTTTTCGAAAGCGTACTATCAGATACCTTTGACACAATCATCCAGGGAGAAACTGCTTTTTACACTTCGATAGGGTTATTCCAATATTGTGTCATGCCGTTTGGCTTTGTTAATGCTGGAAGTGATAACAATCAAATGATGAAGTTGTTGTATGGGTTGTGCAAATGGATAGTTTTGTGGATGACGTTTTGTCCTATACCGTTGAATGGGATGATCATTTGGCTGTCCTAGGAAATGTTTTCCGAGAGGATTCAACAAGCCGGGCTCACAATTAAACCATCGAAGTGCTACTTTGGTTATTTTGAGATTGAATTTGTTGGGAGAAAAGTTGTCTGGTCATATGGGTATGGAGAAAACTAGGTTGAAGATTGTAGAAAACTTCTTTTGGCCCGGTGTTCAAGGAGATGTTGTTAGGTTTTGCAGGTCTTGTGAAGTGTGTCAAAAACTCGTTTCAAAAGGTTCGATAGGAAAAGCACCACCTGAGAAAACCATGCTTATTGATGTGCCTTTGAAAGGGTACCGGCTGATATAATAGGGCCCATCTTCCCTACGAGTCAGAAAGATAATAGGTATATACTGATGTGCGTTGACTATGCAACACGATACCCCGAAGCGATTCCTCTTTCAAACATAGATACCGCTCGCGTCGCAGAAGCGTTAGTTAGTATCTTTGACAGAGTAGGTATACCACATGAAGTGGTTAGCGATAATGGCTCCTGCTTAACATCGGAAATGATGACAGAGGTTTCTAGACTTTTTATCAGTCAAGAATATATTTATTACACCCTACCATAGTCAGGTAAACGGATTGTGCGAAAGATATAATGGGACTTTGAAAAAGATGTTAAGAAGAATGTGCACTGAAAAGCCCAGAACATGGTGTCGTTATATCGAACCGCTACTTTTTGCTTATAGGGAAACTCCCCAAATTTTCTCCCTTTGAGTTATTGTATGGTAGAACAGTAAGAGGGCCGACGACGATACTTCGTGAATTGTGGACAAATGAGAAGTGTGGCTCGGAGGTTAAAACGACTTATCAGTATGTTATCGACTTACGAAACAGGTTAGAAGAGACTTGCAGAATAGCATAAGTTGAGTTAGGAAATTCTCAGGAGAGTTATAAGAAGCATTTTGATAAGTTAGCCCAAGCCAAGGAAACTCGGAGTCTGTGACAGGGTAATTTTGTTACTCCCTGCAGATCATAATAAACTCTTCAATGGAAAGGTCCTTATAGGATCATGACTAGGAAAGGCCTTAATGATTATGTCATTGAGGTTAACGAGAAGTGTAAGTTGTTCCACATTAACATGCTGAAGAAGTTCTATGAACGGTCTAGTATAGGCGAAACTGCTTGTGTGGTTGCTGCTATCTCGGAGGATGTTGTTGAAGATGTTGGAACTAATCCGTTGCATGGCCAGGAAATGTGGGAAAATTCACTGAGTGAGGAAGAATCGTATAGGGATGTTAACATAAATCCTGAATTAACTGAAATTCAAAGGAAACAACTGTTGGGCTTGGTAGAAAGGTTTCAGATATCTTTTTTCTTTGCCCAGTGAGCTCTAATATATGAGTTTGCAACATTGAGTTGACGACAGATAAACCATTAACAGCAAACCAACATCCCATACCTCATGTTTTACTGGATGAGCGTAAACGTGAAATTGAAGACATGATCTCTTTAGGTGTCATTGAACCGTCAAGTTCTTCGTATACAGCTCCAATTGTTTTGGTTCGTAAAAGAGATAAAAAGATAAGGTTGTGTACTGACTTTAGAGCCTTGAATAAAGTGACCAAGTTTAATGCTGAGCCTATGCCTTCAGCAGACGAGGTTTACGCGAAGTTAGCCAATTGTAAATATTTGTCCAAAATGGATTTTTCGAAAGGGTACTATCAGATACCTTTGACACAATCATCCAGGGAGAAACTGCTTTTTACACTTCGATAGGGTTATTCCAATATTGTGTCATGCCGTTTGGCTTTGTTAATGCTGGAAGTGATAACAATCAAATGATGAAGTTGTTGTATGGGTTGTGCAAATGGATAGTTTTGTGGATGACGTTTTGTCCTATACCGTTGAATGGGATGATCATTTGGCTGTCCTAGGAAATGTTTTCCGAGAGGATTCAACAAGCCGGGCTCACAATTAAACCATCGAAGTGCTACTTTGGTTATTTTGAGATTGAATTTGTTGGGAGAAAAGTTGTCTGGTCATATGGGCATGGAGAAAACTAGGTTGAAGATTGTAGAAAACTTCTTTTGGCCCGGTGTTCAAGGAGATGTTGTTAGGTTTTGCAGGTCTTGTGAAGTGTGTCAAAAACTCGTTTCAAAAGGTTCGATAGGAAAAGCACCACCTGAGAAAACCATGCTTATTGATGTGCCTTTGAAGGGGTACCGGTTGATATAATAGGGCCCATCTTCCCTACGAGTCAGAAAGGAAATAGGTATATACTGATGTGCGTTGACTATGCAACACGATACCCCGAAGCGATTCCTCTTTCAAACATAGATACCGCTCGCGTCGCAGAAGCGTTAGTTAGTATCTTTGACAGAGTAGGTATACCACATGAAGTGGTTAGCGATAATGGCTCCTGCTTAACATCGGAAATGATGACAGAGGTTTCTAGACTTTTTATCAGTCAAGAATATATTTATTACACCCTACCATAGTCAGGCAAACGGATTGTGTGAAAGATATAATGGGACTTTGAAAAAGATGTTAAGAAGAATGTGCACTGAAAAGCCCAGAACATGGTGTCGTTATATCGAACCGCTACTTTTTGCTTATAGGGAAACTCCCCGAATTTTCTCCCTTTGAGTTATTGTATGGTAGAACAGTAAGAGGGCCGACGACGATACTTCGTGAATTGTGGACAAATGAGAAGTGTGGCTCGGAGGTTAAAACGCCTTATGAGTATGTTATCGACTTACGAAACAGGTTAGAAGAGACTTGCAGAATAGCATAAGTTGAGTGAGGAAATTCTCAGGAGAGTTATAAGAAGCATTTTGATAAGTTAGCCCAAGCCAAGGAAACTCGAAGTTGGTGACAGGGTAATTTTGTTACTCCCTGCAGATCATAATAAACTCTTCAATGGAAAGGTCCTTATAGGATCATGACTAGGAAAGGCCTTAATGATTATGTCATTGAGGTTAACGAGAAGTGTAAGTTGTTCCACATTAACATGCTGAAGAAGTTCTATGAACGGTCTAGTATAGGCGAAACTGCTTGTGTGGTTGCTGCTATCTCGGAGGATGTTGTTGAAGATGTTGGAACTAATCCGTTGCATGGCCAGGAAATGTGGGAAAATCCACTGAGTGAGGAAGAATCGTATAGGGATGTTAACATAAATCCTGAATTAACTGAAATTCAAAGGAAACAACTGTTGGGCTTGGTAGAAAGGTTTCAGATGTCTTTTTTCTTCGCCCAGTGAGCTCTAATATATGGGTTTGCAACACTGAGTTGACGACAGATAAACCATTAACAGCAAAACAACATCCCATACCTCATGTTTTACTGGATGAGCGTAAACGTGAAATTGAAGACATGATCTCTTTAGGTGTCATTGAACCGTCAAGTTCTTCGTATACAGCTCCAATTGTTTTGGTTCGTAAAAGAGATAAAAAGATAAGGTTGTGTACTGACTTTAGAGCCTTGAATAAAGTGACCAAGTTTAATGCTGAGCCTATGCCTTCAGCAGACGAGGTTTACGCGAAGTTAGCCAATTGTAAATATTTGTCCAAAATGGATTTTTCGAAAGCGTACTATCAGATACCTTTGACACAATCATCCAGGGAGAAACTGCTTTTTACACTTCGATAGGGTTATTCCAATATTGTGTCATGCCGTTTGGCTTTGTTAATGCTGGAAGTGATAACAATCAAATGATGAAGTTGTTGTATGGGTTGTGCAAATGGATAGTTTTGTGGATGACGTTTTGTCCTATACCGTTGAATGGGATGATCATTTGGCTGTCCTAGGAAATGTTTTCCGAGAGGATTCAACAAGCCGGGCTCACAATTAAACCATCGAAGTGCTACTTTGGTTATTTTGAGATTGAATTTGTTGGGAGAAAAGTTGTCTGGTCATATGGGTATGGAGAAAACTAGGTTGAAGATTGTAGAAAACTTCTTTTGGCCCGGTGTTCAAGGAGATGTTGTTAGGTTTTGCAGGTCTTGTGAAGTGTGTCAAAAACTCGTTTCAAAAGGTTCGATAGGAAAAGCACCACCTGAGAAAACCATGCTTATTGATGTGCCTTTGAAAGGGTACCGGCTGATATAATAGGGCCCATCTTCCCTACGAGTCAGAAAGATAATAGGTATATACTGATGTGCGTTGACTATGCAACACGATACCCCGAAGCGATTCCTCTTTCAAACATAGATACCGCTCGCGTCGCAGAAGCGTTAGTTAGTATCTTTGACAGAGTAGGTATACCACATGAAGTGGTTAGCGATAATGGCTCCTGCTTAACATCGGAAATGATGACAGAGGTTTCTAGACTTTTTATCAGTCAAGAATATATTTATTACACCCTACCATAGTCAGGTAAACGGATTGTGCGAAAGATATAATGGGACTTTGAAAAAGATGTTAAGAAGAATGTGCACTGAAAAGCCCAGAACATGGTGTCGTTATATCGAACCGCTACTTTTTGCTTATAGGGAAACTCCCCAAATTTTCTCCCTTTGAGTTATTGTATGGTAGAACAGTAAGAGGGCCGACGACGATACTTCGTGAATTGTGGACAAATGAGAAGTGTGGCTCGGAGGTTAAAACGACTTATGAGTATGTTATCGACTTACGAAACAGGTTAGAAGAGACTTGCAGAATAGCATAAGTTGAGTTAGGAAATTCTCAGGAGAGTTATAAGAAGCATTTTGATAAGTTAGCCCAAGCCAAGGAAACTCGGAGTCTGTGACAGGGTAATTTTGTTACTCCCTGCAGATCATAATAAACTCTTCAATGGAAAGGTCCTTATAGGATCATGACTAGGAAAGGCCTTAATGATTATGTTATTGAGGTTAACGAGAAGTGTAAGTTGTTCCACATTAACATGCTGAAGAAGTTCTATGAACGGTCTAGTATAGGCGAAACTGCTTGTGTGGTTGCTGCTATCTCGGAGGATGTTGTTGAAGATGTTGGAACTAATCCGTTGCATGGCCAGGAAATGTGGGAAAATTCACTGAGTGAGGAAGAATCGTATAGGGATGTTAACATAAATCCTGAATTAACTGAAATTCAAAGGAAACAACTGTTGGGCTTGGTAGAAAGGTTTCAGATATCTTTTTTCTTTGCCCAGTGAGCTCTAATATATGAGTTTGCAACATTGAGTTGACGACAGATAAACCATTAACAGCAAAACAACATCCCATACCTCATGTTTTACTGGATGAGCGTAAACGTGAAATTGAAGACATGATCTCTTTAGGTGTCATTGAACCGTCAAGTTCTTCGTATACAGCTCCAATTGTTTTGGTTCGTAAAAGAGATAAAAAGATAAGGTTGTGTACTGACTTTAGGGCCTTGAATAAAGTGACCAAGTTTAATGCTGAGCCTCTGCCTTCAGCAGACGAGGTTTACGCGAAGTTAGCCAATTGTAAATATTTGTCCAAAATGGATTTTTCGAAAGGGTACTATCAGATACCTTTGACACAATCATCCAGGGAGAAACTGCTTTTTACACTTCGATAGGGTTATTCCAATATTGTGTCATGCCGTTTGGTTTTGTTAATGCTGGAAGTGATAACAATCAAATGATGAAGTTGTTGTATGGGTTGTGCAAATGGATAATCTTGTGGATGACGTTTTGTCCTATACCGTTGAATGGGATGATCATTTGGCTGTCCTAGGAAATGTTTTCGAGAGGATTCAACAAGCCGGGCTCACAATTAAACCATCGAAGTGCTACTTTGGTTATTTTGAGATTGAATTTGTTGGGCGAAAGGTTAGCAAAAGCCAGATAGGCACGTTGGATGACAATACTGAGAAGATTCTGACGGCAGAATTGCCCGCTACAAAGAGACAGTTACGTTCTTTTCTGAGTCTTACTGGGTACTATAGACAGTTTTGACCTGATTACGCAACTATCGCTGCTCCTTTAACTGATATGACGAGGCTAAAACAACCAAACGTGCTGACTCGGGATTCTTGTCCAAAGAATGCGTTCACTAGGTTAAAGCAGATGCTTGTCAACAAACCAGTATTGAAAATTCCTGAGCTTGATCAGGAGTTTGTCTTGCGTACTGATGCTTCTTTGACTGGTTTAGGTGTTGCTTTGATTCAATATCAAGATCCTGGTTCGGTTTTGGTTCCTGTAGCTTATCCAAGCAAGAAGTTGTCACCGAAATCAACCATGTGGGTTTTGTTTACTTTCTCTGTATCAGACGCAATTATGCAAATTAGCATAATTTCGGCTACAATTTCGGCTCCTATTGATTGAATCCGGGTCCACATTAGTCGCGTGATTATTTTAAGCTAATGAAAAGCTGACATTTGGCTTGGCGGCACCATTTCGGCTCCAAATAAAGGAGAGAACCTTCTACAATGCCTCATTTTTTCCGCTGATGAAGGCTTAATTAAGGAAATGTTATCGTTTTAAGCTTTAAAAAGCTAGTTATGTTCATCTAAATGTGCACAAATAACGGATAAAACTTGGAAGCTGCTGCCCAGGTATTGTGACTCATTGTAATAAGAAAATAGTTAAAATCTTTGGAGTAAATACTTAGAAATGGAGACGTTGTGTAGATGGAATTTTCTGATGGAATAACATATACTGCTGTCCAGTTTGGGCTGAGAAGGAATGCTATGTTTGGTTATATTGCATTTGAATATTTTCCTGGTAAGATAAAATTATTGATGAAACAATGTTTAAAGCTTTAAAGAGTGGATAGATTTGTGAGAAATATAAATAGAAAGAACTGTAAATTAAGGATCCGTTCAAATCTGCGTGTTCCAGCACGTCTGTTGATGTGATGTTTCAAGAGGACCTGTGTGTTCATCACTGCCAATAGAATTCCTGTATCATGTGTTCTCTGCGCGGTTATGTGTGAGATTACGCGTTTTCCTGACTGAGTCTACGCATATCCAAACAAGTGTCTGGCTGAGTCTACACGGGTCTGACTGAGTCCACGCGTATCCAACCAAGTCTGCGACTGAGTACCAGAGTTACTGTCGAGGCACCGTCGGGTGCAGCTGGGTGTTCGGGTGCGAACACACAGGGCACAGCAACTGTCGGATTCGTCACAAGATTGTTTTGCTTTTGTTTGTTATTTTGTACGATGGAGTGTCTCTATGTGTGTGTGTGCTTTTGTGTGGGTGAGTATGTGGGGTTGTTGAGTTTAAATAAAACACACAAAAAAGAGAGTTTCTCCTTAAGAGCATTTTTTTTGGAGTACGCAAAGTCACGCATATCTGTGACATATGGTGTCCCCGACGTGATTCTTTTCTTTAAAAAAAAGAATGAATTCAATTTAAAAGAGTTGTAATTGTTAATATAATGAAAAAAGTTAAGTGTTTGATTAGAGTGAGTTGGGGTAGATTTTCGGGTTGTTATTACTGTTGGTTGGCGTTTGTGGAAAAAATAGTTTATGATTGATATTGTTATGCTATGGAGTAATAAACTTTGGGATTTGTTCCGTGGCACAGGCTAACCCCCCCCCCCCCAACCCCCCCCCCCAAAAAAAAAAAAAAAAAAAAAAAAACTAGAGCGTATTGTGTCACATACGCTTGTGTGCACAAAACAGATTAAAAAAATCCTTCTAGCGTTGTGTCGTAACTTTGGTTATAAGGCATGTTGGGTAGTGGTGTAAGCTTAGTTCGGATTATTTTTGTTTTGCTGCACCGTGTAGTGTCTGTGGTATGTTAGTGCGAAAATTAGTTGGCCAGTTGTCTCGCCCGTTGGAAGTGACTGGAAGTATTAGATTTCAGTTTCTACTCTTTCTAGTAGCTTAGTTCTATCAGTGTTCTGCCTTTATAGGCTAGTGGATGATGCATTATACCGGCTGCTAAACAGTATATTGCCCTCGCAAATCCTAGGTTTTCGTGACTTTGATTGATTTTGTCGGAGTTTCTACTCCTTGATACTTGCGGTATTCGTAGTACGCTTACCTAGGTACACGTTTCAGGCCCGTGTTGGTTTAAACTGTATAGGTATGAGGTGCAAACCTTTGTAGGTTTGGTAAAGAACCTTTATAGGTTGTTGTGTAAGTTATTAGGCCTTAATAGATTTCTTTGTTTGATGATGTCGGAAGTGAATGTGGATAAGGTTGAAGTATTAGGTGAGCCGGAGATGGCTGAAAGTGGACGCGAAGTTCGAAGTGAGGTTCATTTAACGTTGGAAAAGATTATTCATTTAGGCAAAAGTGCTGTTCTAGAGGGGCAAGACTTGAAGGATTTTATCAAATGTCAACAGGATTTAGTTAGAGAGCTAGGAAGCGTAGTTTTGATAGGTATATTGCTGCTCTGAAACTAGAAACTAGATTGCATATGAACACAAAATGGAAGAGCTAAAACTGAAAGAGAAGCAGTTAGAGGTTCAACGGTCATCTGGTTCACAAAATGGCCAAAGTGTGCTTGATGACAGCAACGTATCCAGTGGCAGTGTTAGTGTCCTGGTACCCAAATTACCCAAATTCAATTCGGATAAAGACAATATGGAATCATATATTTTAAAGTTCGAAAGGTATGCCGAGGCTGGGCAGTGGCAGCGTGATCGAAAAGCACTTGAGGTTTACACAGGTCTATCAGATCACTATGCAAACGATTATGACCTGTTGAAGAAGGCGTGCACACAAAACAGGTCAAAGGGGAATCAAAAACATAAGCCCAGAAGGGAACATCAACCCTTTGAAAGGAAAAGTCAGGGTTATTCTCAAAATCAGAAGTTCAACGATACTTCGCATGTTCATGAAGGACGAAAGAACCATAGGCAGTGGAATAACCCTCGAGGTCAGGGGAACTTTGAGTTGCGAGGCAAGTCACATCAAAACGATAGAGGTCAAGGTCACAACAGTCAGAACTTTAGTCGAGGTCAGAATTCTAGTGGGAATTACAATGGCACTCAAGTCAAAAGGCCTCAGCTAGGAAACGCAGGTATTCCCCGAAGGTGAAAGTCCACAGGTGCAGCGTGATTTTGAATGACTAGGTTCTGTTGCTTACTAAGACTCAAATCCGGCTTTGTTGTCAAGGTTAGACATGGAAAAGGCTGAACTAAACAGTGTCGAGGTCAACGTGATGCACGACACAGGTTGCATCACGGTTTTTGCTCGTGCAGATTTGGTAAAACCCGAACAGTGGCCAAGGTGAACTAAGAAATACTACATGAGCAATGGCTCTTATGATTATGCGCCAGCTGAGAAAGTGTTCTTGAAATGTCCTTAGTATAAAGGTGAGGTTAATGCACTATGTCCTAAGACTCTGATATGTGAGGCAGTACTTGGGAATATTACTGATGGTGACTTAGGTTCCGCAGTGCAAACTCGTTCTATGGTGCAAAATTCGAACAAAGCAGTGAAACCTCTCAAGGTGTTTGAGGGTAGTTTTCTACTTAGTGTATTACCAGAAGAGTTTAGGGAGGAGCAACGGAAGGATGAAACGTTGGCGAAGGCGTGGAATGATGCTGGTAGTTCTCGGTTGCTCAACAGTACACAAACTATATACTAGTTCGAGGTGAGGGGTGGATTTTTACATCGTTACTTCAGGTGTCACAATGTTAGTGATGAGAAAATTCTTATTCAACTTATGGTTCCAAAAAAGTTTAGGGAGTCAATTTTAGAGTTAGCTCATAACGCTCCCTTGTCTGGTCATATCAGTATGGAGAAAACTAGGTTGAAGATTGTAGAAAACTTCTTTTGACCCGGTGTTCAAAGAGATGTTTAAGGAGGTTCTCCAGGTCTTGTGAAGTGTGTAAAAACCGTTTCAAAAGGTTCGATAGGAAAAGCACCACTTGAGAAAATCCCGCTTATTGATGTGCCTTTTGAAAGGGTAGCGGCTGATGTAATAGGGCCAATCTTCCCTACGAGTCAGAAAGGAAATAGGTATATACTGATGTGCGTTGACTATGCAACACGATACCCAGAAGCGATTCCTCTTTCAAACATAGATACCGCTCGCGTCGCAGAAGCGTTAGTTAGTATCTTTAACAGAGTAGGTATACCACATGAAGTGGTTAGCAATAATGGGTCCTGCCTTACATCGGAAATGATGACAGAGGTTTCTAGAGGTTTTTTATCAGTCATGAATTTATTTATTACACCCTACCATAGTCAGGAAAACGGATTGTGTGAAAGATATAATGGAACTTTGAAAAAGATGTTAAGAAGAATGTGCACTGAAAAGCCCAGAACATGGTGTCGTTATATCGAACCGCTACTTTTTGCTTATAGGGAAACTCCCCAAATTTTCTCCCTTTATTGTATGGTAGAACAGTAAGAAGGCCGGTGACGATACTTCGTGAATTGTGGACAAATGAGAAGTGTGGCTCGGAGGTTAAAACGACTTATGAGTATGTTATCGACTTACGAAACAGGTTAGAAGAGACTTGCAGAATTGCACAAGATGAGTTAGGAAATTCTCAGGAGAGTTATAAGAAGCATTTTGATAAGTTAGTCAAGCCAAGGAAACTCGAAGTTGGTGACAGGGTACTTTTGTTACTCCCTACAGATCATAACAAACTCTTACTTCAATGGAAAAGTCCTTATAGGGTCATGGCTAGGAAAGGCCTTAATGATTATGTCACTGAGGTTAACGAGAAGTGTAAGTTGTTCCACATTAACATGCTGAAGAAGTTCTATGAACGGTCTATTATAGGCGAAACTGCTTGTGTGGTTGCTCGAAGGATGTTGTTGAGGATGTTGGAACTAATCCGTTGGATGGCCAGGAAATGTGGGAAAATCCACTGAGTGAGGAAGAATCGTATAGGGATGTTAACATAAATCCTGAATTAATTAAAATTCAAAAGAAACAACTGTTGGTCTTGGCAAAAATGTTTCAGGGTATCTTTTTTCTCGCCCAGGGAGGTCTAATATGTGGGTTTGCAACATTGAGTTGACGACAGATAAACCAATAAGAGCAAAACAATATCCCATACCGCATGCTTTACTGGATGAGCGTAAACGTGAAATTGAAGACATGATTTCTCTAGGTGTCGTTGAACCGTCAAGTTCTTCGTATACAGCTCCCATAGACTTGGTTCATAAGAGAGATAAAAAAACAAGGTTGTGAACTGACTTTAGAGCCTTGAATAAAGTGACCAAGTTTAATGCTGAGCCTATGCCTTTAGCAGACGAGGTTTACGCGAAGCTAGCCAATTGTAAATATTTCTCCAAAATGGATTTTTCGAAAGGGTACTATCAGATACCTTTGACACAATCATCCAGGAAGAAAACTGCTTTTTACACTCTGATAGGGTTATTCCAATATTGTGTCATACCGTTTTGTTTTGTTAATGCTGGAAGTGATTACAATCAAATGATGAGGAAGTTGTTGTATGGGTTGTGCCAAGCTGATAGTTTTGTGGATGACGTTTTGTCCTATACCGTTGAATGGGATGATCATTTGGCTGTCCTAGGAAATGTTTTTGAGAGGATTCAACAAGCCGGGCTCACAATTAAACCATCGAAATGCTACTTTGGCTATTCTGAGATTTAATTTGTTGGGCGAAAGGTTGGCGAAGGTAAGATAGGCACGTTGGATGACAATACTGAGAAGATTTTGAAAGCAGAACTGCCCACTACAAAGAGACAGCTACGTTCTTTTCTAAGTCATGCTGGGTACTATAGACAGTTTTGTCCGGATTACGCAACTATCGCTGCTACTTTAACTGATGTGACGAGACTAAAACAACCAAACGTCCTGACTTGGGATTCTCGTGCAAACGATGCGTTCACTAGGTTAAAGCAGATGCTTGTCAACAAACCAGTATTGAAACTTCCTGAGCTTGATATGGAGTTTGTCTTGCGTACTGATGCTTCTTACACTGGTTTAGGTGCTGTTTTGATGCAATATCAAGATCCTGGTTCGGTTTTGGGTCCTGTAGCTTATCCAAGCAACAGGATGTTATCCAGGCAGTCGAAGTATTCTGTGACTGAGCGTGAATGTCTTGCTATTGTATGGGCTGTCGATAATTCAAACAGTATTTGTTTGCAAATCGCTTCACTCTCCAAACTGATCACCGTACTTTGACTTTTCTCAACTCTGCTACACATACGAATGATAGGATTATGAGGTGGGCGATGTTGTTACAACCGTACAACATTGTATTTCATTAAATAGAGATAATGTAGGTGCCGATTACTTGTGCAGACAGTAACGTGCAATGTGTCATGTGCTGTATTTGTGATACGTATTAAAGTTCAGTAATATTGTAATGTAATGTGGCATTCCGTGATTACTCTTAGCATTCGTATTTATACTAACGGAGTGCCTTCTACTGATGTACATTGTATTTCTTGAATTAGATTTCCCTTAGGAAGCGAAATCTTTAGCGGGCTGTGTGTGTCATGAATACAAGTGCATTATTACTGAGCGAATTTTCTGTGCCATATATATTAGTGCATTATTACTGAGATATTCTGTTGTGCTTACTTTAAGCATCTTTGTGTGGTAACAATTGGAGCCGAAATCACCCATGTGGGTTTTGTTTACTTTCTCTGTATCAGACGGAATTATGCAAATTAGCATAATTTCGGCTACAATTTCGGCTCCTATTGATTGAAAGCGGCTCCAAATTAGTCGCGTGATTATTTTAAGCTAATGAAAAGCTGAGATTTGGCTTGGCGGCACGATTTCGGCTCCATATAAAGGAAAGAACCTTCTACAATGCCTCATTTTTTTCTCGCTGGTGAAGGCATAATTAAGGCAATAGGATCGTTTAAAGCTTTAAATAGCTAGTTATGCTCGTCTAAATATGCACAAATAACGGATAGAACTTGGAAGCTGCTGTCCAGATATTGTGACTCATTGTAATAAGCAAAATAGTTAAAATTTTTGAGGTAAATACTTCGAAATGGAGATGTTGTGTAGATGGAATTTTCTGATGGAATAACATATACTGCTGCAGAGTTTGGGGGAGAAGGAGTGCTTTGTTTGGTTATATTGCATTTGAATATTTTCCTGGAAAATAAAATTATTGATGAAAGAATGTTTAAAGCACACGGACATGCTAACACACGGACTTAGTGGCACACGGACTTGGTGACGAACACGTTAACACATGGATTTTTTTACGGACACCCTGACATATGGACTTGGTGATACACCGAGTTGGGGGCACACGTACTTCCTTGACGGACACGCTGACACACAAACTTGGTGACAGACAGACTGACACATGGACTTGGTGGCACACGGACTTTCTAGACGGAAACGCTGAAACACCGACTTGGCGACGGACAGACTGACACATGGACTTGGTGGCACACGTACTTTCTTGACGGACACGCTGACACACGGACTTGGTGGCACACAGACTTGGTGACGGACACGTTAAGACATGGACTTTGTGACGGACAAGCTGTCACACGGACCTGGTGACGGACACGCTGTCACACGGACCTGGTGACGGACACGCTCACACATCGACTTGGTGGCACACGGACTTCTTGGCGGAGAAGCTGACCCACGGTCTTGGTGGTACAGAATTGGTGACGGACAGACTGACACCCGGACCTGGTTGCACATGGACTTTCTTGACGGACACGCTGACACATGAACTTGCTGATGGACCCGCTGACACACGGACTTTGTGGCACAGGGACTTGATGACGGACAGGCTGGCATACAGACTTGGTGGCACACGGACTTAGTGACGGACCCGCTGACACGTGGACTCGGTGGCACAGGGTCTTGATGACAGACACGTTAAGACATGGACTTTGTGACGGACATGCCGACACACGGACATGGTGAGGGACACGTTGGCACACCGACTTAGTGGCACACGGACTTTCTTGACGGACACGTTAACACACTGACTTTGTGTCGGACATGCTGACACACCGACTTGGTGACGGACACGCCGACACACCGACTTGGTGACACACGGACTTGGTGGTACACAGACTTGGTGACGAACAGACTGACACCTGGACTTGGCGATGGACCCGTTGACACACGGACTTTGTGGCATAGGGACTTGATGACGGACACGCTGACACGCGAACTTGGTGGCATATGGGCTTTCTTGACGGACACGCTGACACACGGACTCGGCGATGGACACGCTGACACACGACTTGATGGCACACGGACACACTGACACGCGGACTTCGTGGCACACGGACTTGGTGACGGACACGATAATAAAGCTACTATTACTCCACTGAAAACTTTCTGATTCAAAAACGGGAGAAGAAAAGAATGTATTCGGGCCAGATTTGTAGGAAGAGTAGCACTTTTTGTGTTTTCTTGACTTTGGCAAATATATAGAACAATTTAGTCCAAATCGCCAGAGAAACAACCAAAATAATCGGACCAGAAATGTTGAAAGGATGACATTTTGAAAAATTGTTTTCACACGCATACACACACAACAGACGACGGATATTCCACCAGTGATGAGTGTAGCCTACCGGGACGGTTACTTATAGTACAAATCAACGGTCTAGTCAAAACTAACGTGTCCACAGAGAAACCACACATAAAACAAACTACGGAAATAAGAAGCAGCCAGCTCATGACACACACACACACAAATACACACAAACAGATCCCCACACGCGCAAACATATTAGCACACCCCCTAACACACACCCACATCCTCACACACATCGACGTGCACACACCTCATTAGCCAGTCTTCCATTGTATGCGCTGGATGCTTCGGTGCCGGCTGATCAAGTCGCAGTCTCTTCTGATGTCATGCGAAATTGATCTGGTTTTCTGGAGACGTAGTAAAACCTACGAAAGTTGTACATAAAAATATTGGATAATATTGGATAATGGGTGTAAATATCGGCTACCTCTAACGCCAATTTCTAGCGAGTAAGACTGTATACTCGCCGTCATTTAGGATCTTAATGAGAAACTGGTTTTTGCGGCAATATTTCCGCCTATTTTTGGTGAATCACAAAATGTAATAGTGAGATAAGCAGAAATGCCTGCTAAACAATATATCCCTATATCAGTTAAGTTTTTACGAAAAACAAGTAACAACACGAAAAACAAGTCCCCCGCAGGCGTGCAATTCCAGGATTTCAATTTTCGGCGGCCGGCAAAACCTATACCCAGGTGCACAACCACACGCTATAGTCTTTCTCTATGCAATGTTTAGATGGAATCCCTTGAGAAGTCTTTGAGATCTATCGCACAAAAGACACCCTATCTAGATGTTGAAGGCCTAAGATATTTCGATTTTCGACAAAGTCCCTGGAACACATTTTTGGCGGCCAGTAAAACCTATACCCAGGTACACAACTACAACCTATATTCTTTCCCTATGCAAGATTTAAATGGGATCCCTCCAGTGGTTTCTGAGGTCTATCGCACAAGAGACATCATATCCCAAATGATGACAGACAGACAGACGGGCAGATCCCAATTCAATAGTCCTCCGCTTTGCGCTAAGCGGTGACGGGGGTCTAAAAAGGTTTATCGCCAATATTTCCGCCAATTCTTGTAGAACCGCCACAAAAACTAATGGTTGCTTGGACACCTATTCTTCCTACCTGCCATCCAAATTTTAGGACATTTCCCTTACAAATTCTGGGAGAAATAAGTCTTTTTAATAAAACTGAATTTCGACCAATATTTCCGCCAATCTTTGGTGAATCTTCAAACAAGAATGTCCAGGGACATTGTGATCAGCCCAGATATAGTAAATCACCTATCAATAGGCTTGCGTGGTCGCCAAAAACTGGTTGTCATACTCTTAAATCCGGTTGATGATAATTCGTACCCGGTCCCGGTCAAATTGTGAGAGAAAAAACGTTTTGAAAATTGGCTACTAAGTACTTTTAAATGCCTCCCACTTAGTCAATTTTTGGCGGATCGGAAGAAAAGTAACTAGAGGACCACCTAATGAGCATTTAAGAAAAATCTGAAGACAATCTGATCAAAATTGTTCGAGAAGTAACATTTTGAAAATTGTCAACAAAAAATTTTAAATGTCCTCCACCCCCTATTTAGCCAATTTTTTGCGGATCGCGAAATAAAGTAACTTTTTATGAGAGGCCTACCTACCGAAACATTGTACAAAATTGGAAATGAATCCTATCAAAATTGTGAGAGAAGAAGAATTTTGAAAATTAGACACCAAAAAATTATAAAATGTCATCCCATTTGGTCAATTTTTGGCGGATTGCCAAAAAAGTAAATTTGCAAGAGAGGACTATAGTAAGAACATTCGGACAAAATTTGAAGAAAATCTGATCAAAATTGTTGGAGAAGAAGTATTCTGAAAATTGGCAAACAAAAAATTTTAAATGCCCCCCCTCCCCCCATTTAGCCAATTTTTGGCGAATCGCCAAAAATAATTTTTCAAGAGAGGCTCATCTAGAAAACAATTCTACAACATTGGAAAGGAATCCGATCAAAATTGTGGGAGAAGAAGCATTTTAAAAATTAAACATAAAAATTACAAAATGCCCCATTAGGCCAATATTTGCCGGATCGTCAAAAAAGTAATATTGCAAGAAAGGTCTATCTACAGAACATTCGTGCAAAGTTTAAAGAAAATTTGATCAAAACTGTGCGAAAAGAAGCATTTTGAAAATTGGCAGCCATAAAATTTTTAATGCCCGCGATTTGGCCAATTTTTGGCAGATCGCCAAAAAGAGTAAATTTGCAAGAGAGCCTGGAAAATAATTGTACAAAATTGGAAAGGAATCCGATCAAAATTGTGGGAGAAGAAGCATTTTGAAAATTAGACACCAACAAATGATAAAACGCCATCCCATTTGGTCAATTTTTAGCGGATTGCCACAAAGAGTAAATTTTCACGACAGGCCTATCTAGAGAACAATCGTACAAAATTGGAAAGGAATCCGATCAAAATTGTGGGAGAAGAATCAATTTCAAAATTAGACACCAAAAAATTAAAAAATGTCCCCCATTTGGCCAATTTTTATCGGATCGCCAAAATGAGTAATTTTTGAAAAGAGGCCTACCCAGGGAATATTTGTGCAAAATATGAAAAAAATCTTATCAAAATTGTGGGAGAAGAAGCATTTTGAAAATTGGCAACCGAAAACTTTCAAATGTCCCTCATTTGGCCAATTTTTGGCGGATCCCCCAAAAAAAAAACAATTTTTAAAGAGAGGCCTACCTAGAGAACATTCGTGTAACATTTGAGAGGAATCAAATCAAAACTGAAGGAGAAAAAGCATTTTAAGTAAAAGTTTACACACGTACATACGTACATACAGACGACGGATACCCCTCTATTGATAGGATTAGAACAGCCCGACATAGTCGGCTGGTCTAAAAAGTAATAGCCAGGTAGGCAGTAACGCCTGGTACCTTCACTTAAAATTTCAAGACAGATTGCCTTCCTGGAAATGCTTAAGACGCTACGAAAAAAAAGGTTTTTCACCAATATTTTCGACAATTTTTGGCGAATCGCCAAAAAAGTTACAGCCAGGTAGGTGGTAAATCTTGCTACCTTCACTTTAAATTCAAACACGGGAAGACTATTTTTCAGCAGTTAGTTAAGATTTTACTGAAAATTTGCGCCAGCTGGCCAATCACCAAAATTAAGATTTTACTGAAAAATTCAGCCCGTTGGTCAACCACCAAAAAAAGTAATAGCTAGGTAGTAGTAAAGCCTGCTAACTTCACTTAAAATTTTAAAACAGTAAGATTAATTTCCCACAAGGAAAAGATCTGGTTTTTCGCTAATATATATTTTCGCCAATTTTTGGCGAATTGCCAAGAAAGCAATAGCTAGGTGGAAACTTATATGCGCCCTACTTTCCACCAAAATTTCAAGACATTAAGGCTAAAATCCTGGGAGAATATACGATTTTTCAACTTAAAAGCGTTTATTCGCACATACTTTCAACAACTGTTATATTCCTGCTTATGAAAAAAAACGCTGGGGCTAAAAAAAAAAGAACAATAAAGTACGCTTGAGGAAAAAAGGTACGTTTTGAGGCAAAAAAAAGAACGATGCGAAAATAAAGACTAAATCTTTAAAAAAAGTACGATCCGGCAAGCCTGGGCTATACTAGAACAATTGTACGAAATTTGAAGAAAATCTGATCAAAATTGTGGGAGAAAAGCATTTTGAAAACTGGCAACCGAGAAATTTTAACCCCCCCCCCCGCCCCCCATTTAGCCAATATTTTGGCGGATCGCCAAAAAATTTTTTTTAAAGAGAGGCCTACCCAGAGAACACTGCATAAAAAAATTTGAGAGGAATCCGATCAAAATGAAGGAGAAGAAGCACACACAGAGAACGGATACCTCTCTATTGATGTGATAAGATCAGCCCGACGCAGTCGGTTGGTCTATGAAAAACTTGCTTTTCAAGAGAAGAAAGCCCGGTTAACATTTATGCAAAATCAGAAGGTAATCGGATAAAAAATGTGTAAGAAAAAACTTTCCCAAAATTGGTTACGAAATATTATAAATGCCCCGGAACTAGATTCTCCGTGAAACAGGATCCCCCGTGTAAGTTAAATTATATACAGTAAAATCCCCATCACTTCAATCAGCCCCCTCAATCACTTTTCACCGATTTCAAAAATAATACGACGACGCACATCTATAATATAACATATTTTCATTGTGCAAGATTGCAGGTCCCTACGACAAATGAATAGATGCGAAGTGGTGCAGAGAAAACATCGCACAATTGCTAAGCCCAATTTAGTTTTGTGTATTTTTGTCACTTTGTCATTTTCTAGTTGAATTTTGCCTTTAAGGCATGCAAAAAATATTGCAAAGCTTAACATGCGCTTTTTTGCTTTTGGAACGTTTTGGCCATAAATTCATTTTGGGACCTAATGACAGGGACATTATGGCCAGGTACCTTACGCAGGCCTTCCAGCGCTCCTCGGGAATAACCAGGTTATTTCAGAAGGTACTTAGTTTAAAACAATAGGGGTTTTTTTTGGCGTCAAAAAATAGGTTTTACTGGGTTGTTGGGGTGTCCAAAAAGTAACTTTTTATAAGTTTTGACGTTCTAAAATAACAGTTTTAATAATTTTAATGGTTTTAAAACATATTTTAATAAGTTTTTCGATGTTAATAGTTAAAATTTATATAAATAAATATATTAATTTAAACAATACAGATATTCTGTGAAAGTAATCTAAAGATGTGAGTTTTTTGGTAATATTTTGTGCAAGAAATGGATAATATTCAGAAACCTAAATAGGCAAAAACAATTAATTAGCAGTTAAAAAATAGGTTATAATGGGTTTAATAGGTAATTTTCGCAAAAAATAGGTTCGTTTTGAAAAAAAGGTTTAATGGGTTTTAATAGTTTTAATAGGTTCCGCAGGAAGGCCTGCTTATGGCCGGGGTAAGCTTAATAAAGCGTTAATTTAGGTCATCATGTTTCAGCCTCCGGGACGTTTTGGCTCTAAATTCATTTTGGGACTTTACGGCCGGTTACTTCATGGCCGGCGAATATGGAATAAACAAACCCAGTTGGAAGTCAATTCGACTTTTCTTTTCCGAAACATCTCGCACAAAACGTTTTTTCACATATAACATACTATATGACATCATATGCCGTTTTCGTTCGATCTACTCACGAAAACGTTGACAGAATCTTTCGGACCTACAAAGCAACAATTCCAAAAGGTTTGAACTTTCTCCGGTGCTCAGCGGCTGAGAAATTTTACACACCAGATTTTTACGTAAATGACGTCATATATCATACGTGTTAATAAAGTAACATATGTCAAAGGTTTGCAGAACTATCATACCTAAACAAGAAACTAGACCAGCCAGCGAACACAAAACATGAGCACAGGATTATATCACACGCTTTCAATCGACACCTATTTAATTTCATGTTTTTGTCAAAAAAAAAAAAAACAAAAACAAAAACAAAAACAAAAAAACAAATGTCTCGCCGATCTAACCCATAATTCACCAATAACCATTTTCCATTTTTCATTTTACCGGAATAAAATACTCATTTCTGCATACATATTCATAATTCATAATTCAAAAATAATTTTACATAATTTTGGCCGAAGCCACGGCAAACTAGAGCCTCAGTAAGGCAGGATCCCCCGTGAAGCAGTAAAAGTAAAATGCATGAAAAAACTTTTTGACAGCTTTTCTCACCTGAATTTTTGGGCGATTTTGAAAATAACAACTTGAATTTATACATTTTGCACAGTCGAGTGCTTAATAATATTCCCTGATTTACCGTTAAAGTAGTAGTTGACCGGTTAGACCTGCATGAAGGTAAGATGCAATTATATCTAGGAGAACAAATTCATACATTGATCATAAAGATTGTACTGAAGCAAACATGTTGTTTTTTCTTCACAAAGTCTTTAATCACGCCGAAATGCTCCGAAGGGAAATTTGGTTCACAAGTTTGAGATTATGTTTTCGTTTTTCACCAATGAAAACCTTATTGGTTTAGCTAACGCAAATACCTGCATTTCATACAGAGGCCCACAAAGTTTTGTGGCAGGGTTCCCACTCACTTTTAAAAATTGGGGTTTTTGTACCCCCACTTACTGAAAACTGTGCGTGAATGCGAAAAAACGGGGTTTCAGTCAATTCACAATTAAAATGTATAAAACATTCACCGAACATCTTACGCAAGTAAAAGACAAAAAATGCAACTAAATCGATCATTTCGTGTTTATCTTAACGCTTTGTAATAGAAAGCAAAAAAAAAAAAAAAAAAAAAAAAAAAAAAAAAAAAAGAGGAAAACACTGCCATCACAATAATAAAAGAAAATTAATACTTCTCCGTTAAAGTAACAGTGTTGAATCCACTGAACTAAACACATTGCAGTGAGATTATTAACTCAAAAATTTTAAATTCAGTCAATTGCACTGTAGCAAAATCTTAAATAAAGAGAAATAAATTTCACAAATTTTGTGTGAAAGCTAGAATTTTTTTCCTACTTACTTCTGTAAGTTCGCATAAATACTTCTCGTGACGGAGAAAGTAAAGACTGTTCGTCAAACGTTTTTGAAGACGTAACACTTCTCATCAACAGCTTGTTTGAAACCGACTGGGAGGATAATTTGTTTGTTAATTTACCATGACTAATATTTTGTTGAGAAAAACCCCGTTCATGGGAACACTTGTGAGAGGGGTAACCTGTAGTATGCAAGCCAGTTTTGCAAAATTTGGAAAAATTTCCTGATAGTCAGTCATTACTTTTTTTCTACTGTTATTTACCCGAGATTTGAAGTTAAGAAAAGAATTTCTGGTTTCCTCAGCGCTGATTATTGCATTTTCGCCTTGTGCAAAAAGCTTCAAAATCTCTTCAATTGCCTCGTTTCCGTAATTTCTAATACCATCACTATCGACCGCAGAAGCTTTGGATTCAAAATTAAATAGAGATTCTTCAAAATTTTCATGTCCTCTTCTGGAAATTTTTAATCAAATTCGTCTAGCGTTCTTTTGGTCAAACATAAAAAGTACAAATGTGTTTTTTATCATAGTAGTTTCTGTGCGTGACTGTACCCCCGACTGTTCAAAAGTGTGCGTGTTTGTGCGTGAATCACGCACAAACGCACGGAAATGGGAACCCTGTGTGGTCAGTGAAGTACAAGTCTATCGCTCCGGCATGTGATATAGTAAAACTGGTAAAAATTGCATCTATGAAACGCCATTAAATTGAATTATTTCTTAAATAGGCACTAACTACAGACCATACGTAAATTGCAACGCTAAAAAATAGTCCCATGTATTTGTGAAACAAACGTCGAATGCAGAAATGTAAATACCACACAGTAAAGGCCACACAAACATTGTGTCAAGACTAAGTTCAAGCAAAAAAATCACAATTTTTGACGATGTCCCACGATGCCAATTTTTTCCCATTTTGAAAATAATGCCAAGCTGCACATCTTCAATACATATATTTTCACCATGCGAGGTTTCAGGTTCCTACGACAATCCCTTCTATGAGAAGTGGGCCGGACAAAACACCGCCTCACGCCTAAGTTCAAGTGAAAAATTACCATTTTTAAGTTTCCCACGACGTCAATTTTTGGCCGACTTTAACAATAATGCCACGTTGCACATCTTCAATATATATATTTTCACCATGCAAGGTTTCAGGTTCCTACCACAATCCCTTCCATGAGAGGTCGGCCGGACAAAACATGGTCTCAGCTAAGTTCAACCCAAAAAATTCACTATTTGTAACAATTTCCCACGACGTCAACTTTTAGTCGATTTCGACAATAATGCCACGTTGCACATTTTCAATATATGTATTTTCACCATGCAAGGTTTCAGATTCCTACGACCATTGCTTCTATGAGAAGTCGGCCGGACAAAACTTAGTACAGTATTGCCACGGAGTCATCAAGAAAAAAAAGGATAAAAAAGGATAAAAAAGAATAAATTTTGGGGGGGGGGAAGTATGAAAAAAAGGATAATTCATATTTTGCTGAAAATCGAGAAAACATTAATGTTAATCATATTGTATCATTTTTTCTAATTTATTATGCTCGTTTTCACAGCGATTAAAAATATTTGCATACCTGATTGTACTTCTAAATCGTCACGAATATTACCAAAAGGGCTGTCTCGCATTTTCCCCATCATTATAATTCGTACAAATTTATAAAGGAATCCGGTCCAGTTGTGCCAAAAGAAAGTCTTGAAAATTGGCTACTAAATTTTTTAAATGCCTCCATTTAGCCAATTTTTAGCGGATCGCCAAAATGAGTAATTTTTTAAAAGAGGCCTACCTAGAGAATATTCGAAAATCTGATCAAAATTGTGAGAGAAGCATTTTGAAAACTGGCAAACGAAAAATTTTAATTGCCCCCCCCCCCCCCCCCATCTAGCCAATTTTTGGCGGATCATCAAAAAACTTTTTCAAAGAGAGGCCTACCTAGAGAACATTCGCATAAAATTTGAGAGGAATCCGATCAAAACTGAGGGAGAAGAAGCATTTTAAGTAAAAGTTCACACACGTACATACAGACGACGGATACCCCTCTATTTATGTGATAAGACCAGCCCAAACATAGTCGGGTGGTCTAAAAAAGGTGCGTACGTACTTTATCGATGGTCCCTAGGGACATGCAACTCAAAATTATAGATTGAAGTTATTGAAAATCATTCAAGAAATAAAAACTACTTAACATCATTTAGAATACTGGATATTTTACAGTGTGATAAGATATTGATTACGTTTACGAAGAATACGTTTCAGTTCCATGAAAAAATACCCTTTTTCTACAGATGTATTGATTTTAACAATAGACGCTGCAAAAAAGTTGGAAATTACATATACATACAGTGTAAGAGCGGTTAATATTATGGCCTAATCAAGGATTATGACTAGAGTGAGAAAAAATTCTAGCAGAAAAAAAAACATATATCTAATTAGGAAAAAATAGTATTTTGAACGAAAAAAACTGAAAAAAGTATCAAAATAAAAAAAGGATGAAAAGCGAAAAAAAGGATAAAAAAGGATGAAAATTTTTAAAAAGCATAAAAAAAGTATTTAAGGATTAAAAAGGATAAAATCGGACTTTTTTTAAAAAAAGGATAATCCTTTTAAAAAAGGATGATGTGGCAACACTGTTAGTACTTTTTGTGGACAGACAGAAGGACGGACAGTAGGACGGACGGACCAGCTCATAACTATACCTCTCCGTTTCACGGGGGATAACTAGAGCGGCCAATGCTCACCAACAGTGTACCCGAACAAATAAAAAATATTTATTAGCCAGCCGTTGCCTTTTTTGTTTCAACCGACAGACCTCTCAGATTTACATGGAGAAGTTTGTGCTTTTTCAGAATGATAAGACCTTTTACCTGATATAAATTTATCCCCCGTGCCCAGAAGTCGGGTTACGTATCACCTTTAGCCCATTTTTGAAGGGAGTAGGGGGTACGTAGCTTGACTTGTGGGTATCTCAATCCTCTTTTTTTTCTACAAATTTAAGTTTAGGTGTTTTATCTGGGTCCGGAACGTGGTCACTAGGGACAGGTGTACGCTACGCTTCTTTATCCGGGTCCGGAAGGTGGTCACTAAAGAAATTTTTTCTCTACGTCTTTTGTGTCCAGTTCCGGAATGGTAGTCACTAAAAAAGGTTTTACTGTACATCCTTTTTATTCGGATTCCGAAGTTGGTTATTACAGCAGTTTCACACCCAGGGTTCGTGCGGAATTTTCTTGAGCAAATTCCAGGAGTTTCCAGGAGATTTTAGACCCAATTTCCAGTGGTTTTCCAGGGGATTTCATAACTTTTCGTGATTTTTTAGTGAGATAAAAAGAAAACAAACGTTTTTTAAATGGCCTCTCACACTGCCCTCCGCCGTCCCCTGCACCCATTTTATTTAATCTTTATCCGTTCACACATTAAGATACGAAAATAAAATTAAGGATTTTTATCCCTCCCAATACGCAAAACACAATATGCAATGATACAGATTTCTCAATCCCTATGCGCGCTTGAGCAGAGGCTATAAAAACTGTGTTTAAAGAAGCTAAATTATAGGCCTAAATATGCGTGCGCATGCGTTTGGGTAGACCGAGTCCCACTGGACACAATGACTCTGCAAGGCCTTTTATCCAAGTCCTACCGCTTGTGTAAGTAATATGTGAACGACCTAAATTCTGGAATTTTTATCTTGAATGCGACCTTTTGCTAAATAACTCAAGAATTGATTCACTGAGCCTTGCGGCGACAGAACCTTAAAAATTTTACTCTAGACAGTATTTTTTTAATGAATTTAGTTTGTGCATTTGATTAGAAATAAAAGAGAAATCGACGAAAAATCGATCAGTCTTTAAAAAGATTCTCATTCTATGCCATGATTATTTGGTGTCGCTGATGACCCATGCTGAATCGTTGCCACAGAATACACAGCCAACAAGTACACTGGCTCCTCTACTGCCTTATAACAATCATAGAATTCTATAATTAACAAGTGTGTCCAAGGACACAGCTTGCATTGATGTGCGGTTCTTATTTCGGGCCATTCAACATGTTTATTTAACTTGCGTTGATGCGCGGTTCGCATTTCAGACTAGTGCGCATATTTATTCAACTTCCGTTGATGAGCGGTTCGGATTTCGGGTCAATGTGCATGTTTACTTAGCTTGCGTTGATACCCAGTTCGTATTTCAGACCAGTGCGCATGTTTAATTAAGTTGCGTTGATGCATGGTACTTATTTTAGACCAGTGCGCATGTTTATGTAGCTTCCGTTAATGCGCGGTTCGCATTTGGGTCCAATGCGCATGTTTATTTAACTTGTGTTGATGCGGGCTGCTTATTTTGGACCAGTGCCCAGGTTTATTTAATTTGCGTTGATGCGTAGTTCTTATTTTAGACCATTGCGCATGTTGATTTAGCTTGCGTGGTGCACATTTCACATTTTGGACCAGTGCGCAAGCTTTGTTAACCCCTGATCCCATGATCGATTCAAAAAGCACAAGCCGTATTCAAGAGCCCCTAAGCATGCCTCATACCAAAAATAAATGACATCAGATCAAAACTGCAGGAGGAGATGCATTTTGAAACAAAGCTTACTAAATAAACAACTAACTAACTAACGGACGCCATCCACAAACCGATAGGAATACCCCAGCTTACGTAAGCTAGGCTAATAAGGGCATGCACATGATTCTTTTCTAAATGCGTGTGGAGCATCTTCATTTACAGTCACACCCCTCACAAAGATCTAGCCACGTAGACTCGACATAAACGCCATTTATGAAATGTACTAGAGCATACCTCTACTTATTCATAAATTACTCAAATATAGATCAACAAAATTGCAAGCGATTTGAAAGGTAGGGGTCATACCATATTTTTTATGTAACAGAGAGTTGAAGTATTTGTTTAGGTGTCAAGTATTCAGTGTTCGAAAAAGGAAACCCAATGCGCAAAATAAAGAAAATAACCCTGTAACCCAGAGCACTCAAGATAAAAATCCGAACTTGAAATGTATAACGATCATAACGGACATGGCAGTATTTATCTTTATTACGGGAAGTTCATATGAAAGTGTCTACGATCTACCAGACTCTGATAAATAGGACAAATAGAAAAACCATCCTATTTTTATATAATTATTTCAAAATCTGGATATGCATATGAATATATATATATATATATATATATATATATATATATATATATATATATATATATATATATAAATTATGATTTCGATTTCCAGGACTTTTCCACATCTTTTTTACAAAATCGACAAATAACCTGCCGTTGCATAACTTGGCTATACATAGTGCATGTAAAGTTTGGTTGGATCCGGTAAATAATTACAGGGATATCGCACGAACAAAAATGGATGCAAAAATGACTTGAGTTCAAAAACGTAAAACGTCAAAATTTTTACATTTCATTTACAAAACCAAAAAATAACCTGCCGTTGCACAACTTCTTATATATTTTCTCCCTGTAATATTTGCTTTGCTTCCGATAAATAACAACAGAGAAGATACAGTGAGAACAAAAACAAGTTTGTCCAAGGACAAAGTCCCAGCTTACGAAAAGCAATAAAACCAATTCCAGCGTGCATGAGCAAGGGAATTTTCCTGAAAAATTGGGCTTCAAAAGATGAGACGGCAAAGAGCTAGCCCAATAATTAATTTAGCACCGGACCAGAACATAGACCGATAAATGCATACAAAGATTTCTTTCCCAGAAAAATGGGAAACAGATTTTTTGTATCTCTGGTAGACTGGATAGTCTGCCATAGATACCTTCAAACAACGCTCGCATTTCGGACCAGTGCGCATATTTATGTAACTTGCCTTGATGCGCGGTTCTTATTCAGACAAGTGCGCATGTTTATTCAATTTTGCGTAGATGCGCGGCTCTCATTTTGGAACAGTACACATGTTTATTTAACTTCCGTTGATGTGCGGTTCGCATTTCTGACGAGCGCCCATGTTTTTTTTGCACCTTTTGTGAATGGGCGGTTCTTATTTCGGATCAGTGCGCATGTTTATTTACCTTGTGTTGATGTGCGGTTCTTATTTCAGATCAATGCGCATCTTTATTTACATTGTGTTGATGGGCGGTTCGTATTTCGGATCAGTGCGCATGTTTATTTACCTTGTGCTGATGTGCGGTTCTTATTTCGGATCACTGCGCATGTTTATTTACCTTGCGACGATGAGCGATTCTTATTCCAGACCAATACGCATGTTTATTGTACTTGCGTTGATGAGCGGTACTTATTTTGGACAAGTGCACAAGTTTCCATAGGTTGCCTTGATTCGCGGTTCGCATTTCGGACCAGTTTGCATGTTTATTTAACTTGCGTTGATGCACGGTGCTTATTTTGGACGTGTGCCTATGTTTATTTAACTTGCGTTGGTGCGCGGTTTGCATTTTGGACCAGTGTGCATGTTTATTTAACTTGCGTTGATGCGCAGTGCTTATTTTGGACCAGTGCAAATGTTTACTTAACTTGCGTTGGAGCGTGGTTCGCATTTCGAACCACTGTGCACGTTTATTTAACTTGCGTTGATGCGCGGTTCGAATTTCGGAGAAGTGCGCATGTTTATTTAACTTGTTCTGATGAGCAGTTCGAATTTCGGATCATTACGCATGTTTATTTAACTTGCGTTAATGCGCGGTTCGAATTTAGGACCAGTGCGCATGTTTATTTAACTTGCGTTGATGCGCAGTGCTTACTTTGGACCAGTGCAAATGTTTATTTAACTTGCATTGGAGCGTGGTTCGCATTTCGAACCACTGCGCACGTGTATTTTACTTGCGGTTCGAATTTCGGAGAAGTGCGCATGTTTATTTAGCTTGCGTTGATGCGCGGTGCTTATTTTAGACCAGTGCAAATGTTTATTTAACTTACGTTGGCGCGTGGTTCGCATTTCGAACCACTGCGTATGTTTATTTAACGTGCGTCGATGCGCGGTTCTTATTTCAGGATAATGCGCATATTTCTTGAGTTGATGCGCGGTTCTTATTCTGGACCAGTGCGCATGTTTATTTAAGTTGCGTTGATGCGCAGTTCTTATTTTGAATAGTGTGCATGTTATTTAAGTTGCGTTAATGGGCAGTTCGCATTTCGGACCAGCGCGCATGTTTTTTTAACTTGTGTTGATGCGTGGTTCGCATTTTGGACCACTGCGCATATTTATTTAACTTGTATTGATGATCGGTACTTATTTTGGACCGGTGCAAATGTTTATTTAACTTACGCTTATGTGCGGTTCGCAATTCGGACCAGTGTGCATGTTTATTTAATTTGCGTTGATATCCGGTTCGCATTTCGGACCAGTATACGTGTTTCTTTAGGTTGCGTTGATGAGCAGTTCGCATTTTGGGACAAGTGAGCAGGTTCATTTAACTTGCGTTGACGCGCGATTTGCGTTTCGGACCAGAACGCATGTTTATTTAAGTCCCGTCGATGCCCGACTCTTATGTCTATTCAACTTGCGTCGATTCATGGTTCTTTCTTCGGACCACTGCGCATGTTTATCTAACTTGCGTTGATGCGCGGTTCTCATTTCAGACCACTGCGCATGTCTATTCAACTTGCGTCGATGCGTGGTCCTTTTTTCGGACAAGTGCGCATGTTTGTTTAACTTGCGTTGATGTGCGGTGCTTATTTTGGACCGGATCGCATGTTTATTTAACTTCCGTCGATGCGCGGTTCGCATTTCAGGCCAGTGCCCATGTTTATTTAACTTGTGTTGATGCGTGGTTCTCATTTCAGACCAGTGCGCATATTTGTTTAACTTGCGTTGATGCGCGGTTCGCATTTCGGACCACTGCGCATGCTTATTTAATTTGCCGCGATGTACGGTTCGCATTTCGGACCAGTGCGCATGTTTCTTTAGGCTGCGTTGATGCGCGGTTCGCATTTCAGACCACTGCGCATGTCTATTCAACTTACCTCGAAGCGTAGTTCTTTTTTTCGGACCAGTGCGCATGTTTATTTAACCTGCGTTGATGCGCGGTGCTTATTTTGGACCAGTTCGCATCTTTATTTATCCTCCTTCGATGCGCAATTCACATTTCGGACCAATGCGCATGTTTATTTAACTTGCATCGGTGCGGAGTACTTAATTTGGACTACTGCGAATGTTTATTTAACTTGCGTCGATGTGCGGTGTTTAAATCTGACTACTGTGCAAGTTCATTTAACTTGCGTTTATGCGCTGTAGGAGGAGATTTATTTAATTTTTTTTTCAAAAATTCCGAAAAAAAATTCAAAAGTTTTCCAATTCACTCAAAAAGCACAAGCCGTATGCATGACCCCATAGAGACGGCTCATATCGAAAATAAATGAAATCTGATAAAAACTGTAGCAGGAAATGCATTTTGAATTATTTTTTTTCAAAAATTCTCTCATCGGCTGAAAAAGACAGGCCATATTCACGACACCCTAAGCATGCCTCAGCCACAAAATAAATGATGTTTGATCAAAACTGCAGGAGAAAATGCATTTTGAGGTATTTTCATCAAAAATTCCCCCGAAATCAAAAATTTCCAAGTCCAGTCAAATAGCACAAGCCGTATGCGAGACCTACCTAAGGATGCCTCATAGCAAAAATAAATGAAATCGGATAAAAACTGTAGGAGGAAATGCATTTAGAAGTTTTTCTTCAAAAATTCCCAAAAAATACAGAAATTGTCGGATCGACTAAAAAGCGCAAGTCGTATTCTCAACCCCTTAGGGATGCCTCAAACCCAAAAAAAAAAAAAAAAAAAAAAAAAAAATTGCCCGATCGACTAAAAAAGCACAAGCCGTATGCACTCACACCAAGAATAAATGACATCGAATCAAAATTGTAGGGGTAGATGCATTTTGAATTATTTTCGAAATTTTTGCTTAAAAAATTCCCCAAAAATACAAACTAAAAAAGCACAAGCCGTATGCACGACCCTTCAGGGGTGCCTCATACCAAAAATAAATGACATCGGGTCAAAAATGTAAGAGGAGATACATTTTAAAATTTCTTAAAAAAATCCCCAAAAATTCAAAAATCACCCGATCGACTAACAAGTTTGTCCAAGGACAAAGTCCCAGCTTACGAAACGCAATAAGACCCATTCCAGCGTGCATGAGCGAAGGAATTTCCCTGAAATATCAAGCTTCAAAAGATGAGACGGCAAAGAGCTAGCTCAATAATTAATTTAGCACCGGACCAGAACATAGACCGATAAATGCATACAAAGATTTCTTTCCCAGAAAAATGGGGAACAGATTTTTTGTATATCTGGTAGACTGGATAGTTTGCCATAGATACCTTCAAACAACGCTCGCATTTCGGACCAGTGCGCATATTTATGTAACTTGCCTCAATGCGCGGTTCTAATTCAGACAAGTGCGCATGTTTATTTAATTTGCGTTGATGCGCGGCTCTCATTTTGGAACAGTGCACATGTTTATTTAACTTAATAAAGATTAATGCGCGGTTCTTATTCCAGACCAATGCGCATGTTTATATTACTTTCGTTCTTATTTTGGACAAGTGCACAAGTTTCCTTAGGTTGTCTTGATGCGCGGTTCGCATTTCGGAAGAGTTTGCATGTTTATCTAACTTGCACGGTGCTTATTTTGGACGTGTGTATATGTTGATTTAACTTGCGTTGGTGCGCGGTTTGCATTTTGGACAAGTGCGCATGTTTATTCAACTTGCGTTGATGAGCAGTTCGAATTTCGGGCCATTGCGCATATTTATTTAACTTGCGTTGACGCGCGGTTCGAATATCGGACCAGTGCGCACGTTTATTGAACTTGCATTGATGCGCGGTTCTTATTCTGGACCAGTAAAAATGTTTGTTTAACTTGCGTTGGCGCGTGGTTCACATTTCGAACCACTCCACACGTTTATTTTAGTTGCGTTGATGCGCGGTTCGAATTTCGGACCAGTGCGCATGTTTATTTAACTTGCGTTGATGTGCGGTTGGCATTTCGGATCAGTGTGCATGTTTATTTACTTGTGTTGATGTGCGGTTCTTATTTCGGATCAGTGCGCATGTTTATTTACATTGTGTTGATGTGCGGTTCTTTTTTCGGACCAGTGCGCATGTTTATTTAACTTGCGTTGATGTGCGGTTTGCATTTCGGATCAGTGCGCATGTTTATTTACCTTGCGTTGATGTGCGGTTCTTATTTCGGATCAATGCGCATGTTTATTTACTTGTGTTGTGTTGAGTATAAAAATGTGCATACAGTTTTGGAACATCCTATCCAGAACACGGTACGATATTTGTCAAATAAAAATATATATGTAAAAACAGGAATTTTTCTCCAATTTAATTTGATATCAAAGAAAAGTAGAACTCCAAAATTTAAATAACGTCCTTTCTTATATGCGGGGTTCCTATCCAGGGTGGTACTAGGCCAGCGTTTAATTAAAAATCGATAAATGATCGGGTGAGGTATATCCAGACCGTGGATAGTCTACCCTGACAGGCGTACTTCAAATGCCCTGGTAAACTTCAAAGCGGGGGGTTCGTCAAAAATATGTGGACCCTAATTAATTTTAATTTGCGTGGGAAAAATGAAAAAGAGGCAATCGACCACCCGAAAAATATCACATTTATCATATTGTCGGGTCATATAATTACTTCCTGCACTTTTAAAGCGAAAATTACAACTTTATTGCATTATCGCCCAATGTTCCCTATTATCGCCCACCCGAAAAAATATTATATTTATCATATTTTCGGGTCCTAGAATTGTTTCCTGCACTTTTAAAGCGAAATACAACTTTCTTGCTTTTTCGCCCAATATTCCCTGATATCGCCCACCCGAAATATATCACATTTATCATATTTTCGGGTCACAGAATTGATCTCTGCACTTTTAAAGCGAAAATTACAACTTTATTGCATTATCGCCCAATGTTCCCTATTATCGCCCACACGAAAAATATCATATTTATCATATTTTCGGGTCATAGAATTTATTCCTGCACTTTTAAAGCGAAAATTACAACTATCTTGCATTATCGCCCAATGTTCCCTATTATCGCCCACCCGACAAATATCATATTTATCATATTTTCGGGACATAGAATTGATTCCTGTACTTTTAAAGCGAAAATTACAATTTTCTTACATTATCGCCCAATATTCCCTATTATCGAATACCCGAAAAATATCACATTTATCATATTTTCGGGTCATAGAATTGATCCCTGCATTTTAAAGCGAAAATTACAACTTTCTTGCATTATCGCCCAATGTTCCCTATTATCGCCCACACGAAAAATATCATATTTATCATATTTTCGGGTCATAGAATTGATTCCTGCACTTTTAAAGCGAAAATTACAACTTTCTTACATTTTCGCGAAATGTTCCTTAATATCGCCCACCCGAAAAATATCATATTTATCATATTTTCGGGTCCTAGAATTGTTTCGTGCACATTTAAAGCGAAAATTACAACTTTCTTACATTATCGCCCAAAATTACCTATTATCGCCTACCCGAAAAATATAACATTTATCATATTTTCGGGTCATAGAATTCATTCCTGCAGTTTTAAAGCGAAAATTACAACTTTCTTGCATTATCGCCCAATGTTCCCTATTATCGCCCATCCAAAAAATATCATATTAACCATGTTTTCGGGACATAGAATTGATCCCTGCACTTTTAAAGCGAAAATTACAACTTTCTTGCACTATCGCCCAATGATCCCTATTATCGACCATCCGAAAAAATATCATATTTATCATATTTTAGGGTCATAGAATTGATTCCTGCACTTTACAGCGAAAATTACAATTTTCTTACATTATCGCCCAATATTCCCTATTATAGCCCACCCTAAAAATATCACATTTATCATATTTTCAGGTCATAGAATTGATTCCTGCACTTTTAAAGCGAAAATTACAACTTTCTTGCATTATCGCCCAATGTTCCCTATTATCGCCCATCCAAAAAATATCATATTTATCATATTTTCGGGACATAGAATTGATCCCTGCACTTTTAAAGCGAAAATTACAACTTTCTTGCATTATCGCCCAATATTCCCTATTATCGGCTATCCGAAAAATAGCATATTTATCATATTTTCGTGTTATAGAATTGATTCCTGCTCTTTTAAAGCGAAAATTACAACTTTCTTGCATTATCGCCCAATGTTCCCTATTATCGCCAACCCCAAAAATATTATATTTATCATATTTTCGGGTCCTAGAATTGTTTCCTGCACTTTTAAAGCGAAAATTACAACTTTCTTGCTTTATCGCCCAATATTCCCTATTATCGCCCCCCGTAAAATATCACATTGATCATATTTTTGGGTCACAGAATTGATTCCTGCACTTTTAAAGCGAAAATTACAACTTTCTTGCATTATCGCCCAATATTCCCTATTATCGCCCACACGAAAAATAGCACATTTATCATATTTTCGGGTCAAAGAATTGATTCCTGCAATTTTAAAGCGAAAACTACATCTTTCTTACATTATCGCCCAATGTTCCCTATTATCGCCCACCCGAAAAATATTATATTTATCATATTTTCTGGTCCTAGAATTGTTTCCTGCACTTTTAAAGTGAAAATTACAACTTTCTTGCAGTATCGACCAATATTCCCTATTAGCGCCCATCCGAAAAATATCATATTTATCATATTTTCGGGTCACAGAATATATTCTTGCACTTTTAAAGCGAAAATTACAATCTTCTTACATTATCGCCCAATATTTCCTATTATCGCCCACCTGAAAAATATCACATTTATCATATTTTCGGTTCATAGAATTGATTCCTGTACTTTAAAAGCGAAAATTACAAATTTCTTGCATTATCGCCCAATGTTCCCTATTATCGCCCACCCGAAAAATATTATATTTATCATATTTTCGGGTCCTAGAATTGTTTCCTGCACTTTTAAAGCGAAAATTACAACTTTCTTGCTTTTTCGCCCAATATTCCCTGATATCGCCCACCCGAAAAATATCACATTTATCATATTTTCGGGTCACAGAATTGATTCCTGCACTTTTAAAGCGAAAATTACAACTTTCTTGCATTATCGCCCAATGTTCCCTATTATCGCCCACAAGAAAAATATCATATTTATCATATTTTCGGGTCATAGAATTTATTCCTGCACTTTTAAAGCGAAAATTACAACTTTCTTGCATTATCGCCCAATATTCCCTATTATCGCCCACCCGAAAAATATTATATTTATCATATTTTCGGGACATAGAATTGATTCCTGCACTTTTAAAGCGAAAATTACAATTTTCTTACATTATCGCCCAATATTCCCTATTATCGCCTACCCGAAAAATATCACATTTATCATATTTTCGGGTCATAGAACTGATCCCTGCACTTTTAAAGCGAAAATTACAACTTTCTTACATTTTCCCACCCGAAAAATATTATATTTATCATATTTTCGGGTCCTAGAATTGTTTCCTGCACATTTAAAGCGAAAATTACAACTTTCTTGCAGTATCGACCAATATTCCCTATTATCGCCCATCCGAAAAATATCATATTTATCATATTTTTGGGACATAGAATTGATTCCTGCACTTTTAAACCGAAAATTACAACTTTCTTGCTTTATCGCCCAATGTTCCCTATTATCGCCCACTTGAAAATATCATAGAAATGACCCACTGACAACAAAATTACTGAAAAGTCCACTTTAACTACTTTGTTAAGAAAAAAAAATGGAAATTTGCCAATTTTTAGAAGTTGCAAACTTTGAAGCTCAGTAGATTAAAAAATAAGGCGAAATTCAAAAATCGAAAAAAGTACTTTTTTCACCCCTTAGTTCTAGTTTCTTCATAAAAAATTTCGGAATCTTCCGATGAAAAATGAGGGACTAGATAGGTTTTTTCGTATTTTGCCCAAATTGGCAATAAAATCGCCAAAAATGGTTTAAACCAAAAAATAAAAAAATTTCCTAATGCAGTAGAAGGTTAAAAACACTTGCCCCCATCTGTATAGCCCTGTTGGCTAAAAAGCAAACTGGGCTAAAAAAAAAAGACATCGGATAAAAAATGTAGGACGAGATACATTTTAAATTTTTTTCTTCAAAAATTCCCCAAAAATTAAAAAATCACCCGATCGACTAGAAAAGCACAAGCCGTATGCACGACACTTTAGGGGTGCCTCATATCAAAAATAAATCACATCGGGTCAAAAATGTAGGAGGAGACACATTTTAATTTTTTTTCTTTAAAAATTCCCCTAAAATTAAAAAATCACCCAATCGACTAAAAAAGCACAAGCCGTATGCACGACTCCTTAGGGATGCCTCACACCAAAAATACATGACATGGAATCAAAATTGTAGGAGTAGATGCATTTTGAATTATTTTCGAAATTTTTGCTTTAAAAATTCCCCAAAAATACAAAAATTGCGCGATCGACTAAAAAAGCACAAGCCGTATGCACGACCCTTTAGGGGTGCCTCATGCCAAAAATAAATGACATCGGGTCAAAAATGTAGGAGGAGATACATTTTAAAATTTTTTCTTTAAAAATTCGCCAAAAATTCAAAAATCACCCGATCGACTAGAAAAGCACAAGCCGTATGCACGACCCCTTAGGGATGCCTCACACCAAAAATAAATGACATCGGTTCAAAATTGTAGGAGGAGATGCATTTTGAACCAAAGTTTACTAAATAAACAACTAACTAACTAACTAACTAACTAACGGACACCGCCCGCAAACCGATAGGAATACCCCAGCTTACGTGTAACGTAAGCTGGGCTAAAAAAGCACAAGCCGTATGCACGACCGCTTAGGAAATCCTCACACCAAAAATAAATGACATCGAATCAAAATTGTAGGAGTAGATGCATTTTTTTCAAAATTTTTGCTTAAAAAAATCCCCAAAAATACAAAAATTGTCCGATCGACTAAAAAAGCACAAGCCGTATGCACGACCCTTTAGGGGTGCCTCATACCATAAATAAATGACATCGGGTCAAAAATGTAGGCGGAGATACATTTTTAATTTTTTTCTTTAAAAATTCGCCAAAAATTCAAAAATCACCCGATCAACTAGAAAAGCACAAGCCGTATGCACGACCCCTTAGGGATGCCTCCTACATCGGATCAAAATTGTAGGAGGAGATGCATTTTGAAACAAAGTTTACAGCGAACTAACTAACTAACTAACTAACGGACGCCACCCGCAAACCGATAGGAATACCCCAGCTTACGTGTACCGTAAGCTGGGCTAAAAAGTGCGGACAGACAGACAGACGGACAAGTTCGTAACTATATCCCTCCGTTACACGGGGGATAACAACACAACGTCTTCTCTAACGTTGAATCGTAAAAATGTCACTTTTTCAAATATATTAGCCTGTCCACTCAATCATCACACAGCTGAGATCTTTCTTTAGTTATGGCATAACCTGCCGTTGAAAAATGAGTAATGGGAAAAATGTGAAACTAAATTTGAACAACAGAAAATATGATGTGAAAAGTGACGAACAGGAGTATTGCAGATATCACGCACAAATAATACCCTAGAAAATTATTGCATATGTTGAATAAAACAAACAGTGGAAAATATCGAAAAATATCGATATTTTAACATTCGTATCGCGATACGTATCGTGAAAAAAAGTATCGCGATATATCGCTGTATCGATAAATATCGCCACCCCTACATAAAACAGACCTAAAAATGAAATTATGACCCCAATTTTGGGTTTTACACTTTTCAATTGGCTTATTTAGGTCTACACAACTCAGACACTTCACTGCCATAAAATGGGTCATCATTTGGGTGCCATAGTGGAACTTACTTGTTGATGCGACTCCCACCCAGACTCGGCATCCCGGGCATCCCGGATATCCTGTCGTCTTGTTGGGCTCAGCAGTCGGGGGTCCTGAGCTACACTGCCAGATCCGGACTCGCCGCTTTTTACCATAAAACCCATGAAGGAAGACAATGAAAAAGTACGCCTGGAGCGGGGATTGAACACGCGATCGCGTGACTCTCAAGTCATAACGCTTCTGTGAGAGGCAGAACTATAAATATGGCCCGCAAAACCCATGAAGGGAGACAATTAAAAAACACCTCTAGAGCGGAGACTGACCTCGGAACGTCGTAATTAGAAAGCCCATGCGCTAACCACTGCACTCCACACCTTACCTCTGATGAAAAAGAGTCTCCTTGGAGCACATTGTGATTTTTGGTGAAATTTTATCTTTTTTTTTTTTGGGAAAATATTTCGGCAATTTTCATCAAATCGCCAAACAAAGCCTTGTTGTCAGTTTTCAAAATACTTCTCCCACAATTTGATCGGACTTTCTTCAAATTGTGTATAAATCTTCACTAAGAAGGCCTCTCTTGACAAAATCCCTTTTTGGCGATCCGCCAAAAATTGACTAAATTAGGGCATTTTGTAATTTATTGGTAGTAAATTTTCAAAATGCATCTCCCATAATTTTGATCGCACTCCTTTCTAATTGTGTACGATTGTTTCCTTGATGGTTCTACCTTGAAAAAAAATCTTCCCCCAAAACTTGGCCTGCTTCTCTTTAAGAAATACCTTTCTGGCGAACCACCAAAAATTGCCTTAATGGATTTATAAAATGTTGTTTGCCAGATTACTTAATGCTTTTTCTTTCACATGTTTGATAGGTTTGCCTTCAACTTTTGCATAAATGTTCACTACGAGGTCCTTCTTCGACAAGTTTCTTTTTTGGCGATCCAAAATTTGGTAGCAAAATTTCAAAACGCTTCTTCTCCCACAATTTCGGCCGGATTTCGTTAAAATTTTGTATGAATGTTCTTCTTTTTTTGCGCATCCCCAAAATTGGCCCCATGCCGTCGTCTGAATGTTTTGAGAATCAAGTTTTTCAAAAGAGTTCTTCTGCAAGTACTTTTAGCCAGAATGCTTTCATTTTTTCAGGCGAAGTCCTTTGAAAAATGTTCCAATTTTTTAAATATGACTGTCACATTCTCTCGACAATATAAGCCTATTGATATTTGATTAATTAGATCGCGGTTGGTTACAATGTCCCTGAAAATTCTTGTTGTTTTAGCAAATATTGCAAACGCAGTCCAATTCTGAAGCTGATCCGACTTGTTTCCTGTTACCAAAATCTGCTGTCTACATCACATAATATGATGCCATATGACGTTATCACGTACTGATGTCCGATGACATCATGCGTCACCAATATATGTCAAACACAATCCCGACCGGCGTACCAACCCAAGGCATAGATAGGTTTGAGGCCGAACCGACGTTTCGTTCCATCGTTTTTTACACTGTTCCCGAAATTAGGTGTCTGCAACAGACATACATAATGCAAAAAAAACAAAATGTGTAACCTCTAAGGGGTACACATAAATACGCAATCCCTCTGGAGAGCTATCTGGAATGATTACTGTTACATTCTGAAAACGACCGACACACCAACCAGCATTTTTCCTCCTTCTGAAATTTCGTCGTTTCTGGCCAATATTATGTCAAATTTTGAAAGAGAATTGGAGAATCTCCACCCAGGTCGGGATCTATCTCAACGACCAGTACTACTGGAGTTTGGCTGATTTTAATCAATATTTTCGCCAAATCACCAAAAAAATGCATGTGTGGTGGAGGATTTTCTGGCCCACAGCGCAGGAAGAGACCAACCCTTTTCGTGCTTTTTCTCCAAACTTTTGCCATTTAGGCCAAAAGGAAATGTGCGGATTGTGAAGAATCTCCTTCCGAACATTCCTGTTAAAGTTCAAAGCGACTGAATGCTTTTCTTTTCTTTTTTGTTGGCCAAACAATTATCAGCCTGAAGCAATAGCTTCCGGTTTTACATTCCCGTCAAGAAGACTGGACCGTATTTGTAGAAAGATATTAGTATACTGTGTTCTGAAAATTGTTCGTTTTGGCCAACACTTTGGCCAAATCGCCAAACAAAATACAAGCCTGGTGGAGACGCTCATGGGGAAAACTCCTACTAAATTTCAACGCAATCTGACAATAGCAATCGAAGAATAACATTTTCGTGCCTTCTGAAATTTGGCCGTTTTAGCCTAATATTGTAACAAATTGGCAACAAAAGCAAGCTGTGTGGCAAGCTACCTGAAGAACATTCTTGCTAAATTTAAAAAAAATATGGCCTAAAAGCCAGGAGCAATGGCATTTTGAAAAAAATGTCTGCCCAAACACACCAACATTGGACGATACGCTTGCAAGTGATGAGAAGAACCCACCGACCAGAGTAGGCGGGGATAAGAATCTTCCTGAAAAAGGAAGCAAACAAATCAACACACCGAGAGAGGGAACCGCATGACACACAGGCAGGGCTCGAACTTAACTATTTTTGACTTGGAGCCACCGGGCTCCCGGGTCTGAAAATCTGGGAGCCCGACCCAAAATCTGGGAGCCCGGAGTATACATGTTTCATTAAATAAAAAACAAGTTTGTCCAAGGACAAAGTCCCAGCTTACGAAAAGCAATAAAATCAATTCCAGCGTGCATGAGCAAGGAAATTTTCCTGAAAAATTGGGCTTCAAAAGATGAGACGGCAAAGAGCTAGCCCAATAATTAATTTAGCACCGGACCAGAACATAGCCCTGTAAATGCATACAAAGATTTCTTTCCCAGAAAAATGGGAAACAGATTTTTTGTATCTCTGGTAGACAGGATAGTCTGCCATAGATACCTTCAAACAACGCTCGCATTTCGGACCAGTGCGCATAATTGTGTAACTTGCCTCGATGCGCGGTTCTTATTCAGACAAGTGCGCAGGTTTATTTAATTTGCGTTGATGCGCGGCTCTCATTTTGAAACAGTGCACATGTCTATTTAACTTTCGTTGATGTGCGGTTCGCATTTCGGACCAGCGCCCATGTTTTTTTACCTTTTGTTGACGTGCGGTTCTTATTTCGGATCAATGCGCATCTTTATTTACATTGTGTTGATGTGCGGTTCTTATTTCGGATCAGTGCGCATGTTTATTTACCTTGTGTTGATGTGCGGTTCTTATTTCGGATCAGTGCGCATGTTTATTTACCTTGTGTTGATGTGCGGTTCTTATTCCATACCAATGCGCATGTTTATTTTACTTGCGTTGATGAGCGGTACAAGTTTTCTTCGGTTGCCTTGATACGCGGTTCGCATTTCGGACCAGTTTGCATGTTTATTTAACTTGGGTTGATGCACGGTGCTTATTTTGGACGTGTGCCTATGTTTATTTAACTTGCGTTGGTGCGCGGTTTGCATTTTGGACCAGTGTGCATGTTTATTTAACTTGCGTTGGTGAGCAGTTCGAATTTCGGATCATTACGCATGTTTATTTAACTTGCGTTAATGCGCGGTTCGAATTTAGGACCAGTGCGCATGTTTATTTAACCTGCGTTGATGCGCAGTGCTTATTTTTGGACAAGTGCAAATGTTTATTTAACTTGCGTTGGAGCGTGGTTCGCATTTCGAACTACTGCGCATGTCTATTTAACTTGCGTTGATGCGCGGTTCGAATTTCGGAGAAGTGTGCATGTTTATTTAACTTGCGTTGATGCGCGGTGCTTATTTTAGACCAGTGCAAATGTTTATTTAACTTACGTTGGCGCGTGGTTCGCATTTCGAACCACTGCGTATGTTCATTTAACGTGCGTCGATGCGCGGTTCTTATTTTAGGCCAATGCGCATATTTCTTCAACTTGAGTTGATGCGCGGTTCTTATTCTGGACCAGTGCGCATGTTTATGTAAGTTGCGTTGATACGCAGTTCTTATTTTGAATAGTGCGGATGTTATTTAAGTTGCGTTAATGGGCAGTTCGCATTTCGAAATAGTGCGCATGTTTATTTAACTTGCGTTGATGCAAGGTGCTTATTTTGGTCCAGTGTGCTTGCTTATTTAGCTTGTGTTGCTGTGCAGTTCGCATTTCGGACCAGCGCGCATGTTTTTTTTAACTTTTGTTGCTGCGTGGTTCGCATTTTTGGACCATTGCGCATATTTATTTAACTTGTGTTGATGATCGGTACTTATTTTGGACCGGTGCAAATGTTTATTTAACTTGCGTTGATACGCGGTGCTTATTTTAGACCAGTGCAAATGTTTATTTAACTTACGTTGGCGCGTAGTTCGCATTTCGAACCACTGCGTATGTTCATTTAACGTGCGTCGATGCGCGGTTCTTATTTCAGGCCAATGCACATATTTCTTTAACTTGAGTTGATGCGCGGTTCTTATTCTGGACCAGTGCGCATGTTTATTTAAGTTGCGTTGATGCGCAGTTCTTATTTTGAATAGTGCGCATGTTATTTAAGTTGCGTTAATGGGCAGTTCGCATTTCGAAATAGTGCGCATGTTTATTTAACTTGCGTTGATGCGCGGTTCTCATTTCAGACCACTGCGCATGTCTGTTCAACTTGCATCGATGCGTGGTTCTTTTTTTCGGACAAGTGCGCATGTTTGTTTAAATTGCGTTGATGTGCGGTGCTTATTTTGGACAGGATCGCATGTTTATTTAACTTCCGTCGATACGCGGTTCGCATTTCAGGCCATTGCCCATGTTTATTTAACTTGTGTTGATGCGTGGTTCTCATTTCAGAGCAGTGCGCATATTTATTTAACTTGCGTTGATGCGCCGTTCGCATTTCGGACCACTGCGTTGATGCGCGGTGCTTATTTTGGACCAGTTCGCATCTTTATTTATCTTCCGTCGATGCGCAGTTCACATTTCGGACCAATGCGCATGTTTATTTAACTTGCATCGATGCGGAGTACTTAATTTGGACTACTGCGAATGTTTCTTTAACCTGCGTCGATGTTCGGTTGTTAAATCTGACTACTGCGCAAGTTCATTTAGCTTGCGTTTATGCGCTGGAGGAGGAGATTCATTTAATTTTTTTTTTTCAAAAAAAATTTGAAAAAAATTCAAAAGTTTTCCAATTCACTCAAAAAGCACAAGCCGTATGCACGACTCCCTAGAGACGGCTCATATCGAAAATAAATGAAATCTGATAAAAACTGTAGGAGGAAATGCATTTTGAAATTTTTTCTTCAAAAATTCTCTCATCGACTGAAAAAGACAGGCCATATTCACGACACCCTAAGCATGCCTCAGCCCCAAAATAAATGATGTTTGATCAAAACTGCCGGAGAAAATGCATTTTGAGGTATTTTCATCAAACATTCCCCCCGAAATCAAAAATTTCCAAGTCGAGTCAAATAGCACAAGCCGTATGCGAGACCTACCTAAGGATGCCTCATAGCAAAAATAAATGAAATCGGATTAATACTGCAGGAGGAAATGCATTTAGAAGTTCTTCTTCAAAAATTCCCAAAAAATACAGAAATTGTCGGATCGACTAAAAAGCGCAGGTCGTATTCTCAACCCCTTAGGGATGCCTCAAACCCCCCCCCCCCCCCCCCCAAAAAAAAGGTTCAAAACTGTAGGGGGAAATGCATTTTGAAGTTTTTTTTCTTCAAAAAATCCCTAAAAATACAAAAATTGCCCAATCGACTAAAAAGCACAAGCCGTATGCACTCACACCAAAAATAAAAATGACATCGAATCAAAATTGTAGGGGTAGATGCATTTTGAATTATTTTCGAAATTTTTGCTTAAAAAATTCCCCAAAAATATAAACTAAAAAAGCATAAGCCGTATGCACGACCCTTTAGGGGTGCCTCATACCAAAAATAAATGACATCGGGTCAAAAATGTAAGAGGAGATACATTTTAAAATTTCTTTAAAAAATCCCCAAAAATTCAAAAATCACCCGATCGACTAAAAAAGCATAAGCCGTATGCACGACCGCTTGGGAAATCCTCACACCAAAAATAAATGACATCGAATCAAAATTGTAGGAGTAGATGCATTTTTTTCAAAATTTTTGCTTAAAAAAATCCCCAAAAATACAAAAATTGTCCGATCGACTAAAAAAGCACAAGCCGTATGCACGACCCTTTAGGGGTGCCTCATGCCAAAAATAAATGACATCGGGTCAAAAATGTAGGAGGAGATACATTTTTAATTTTTTTCTTTAAAAATTCGCCAAAAATTCAAAAATCACCCGATCGACTAGAAAAGCACAAACCGTATGCATGACCCTTTAGGGATGGCTCACACCAAAAATAAATGACATCAGATCAAAATTGTAGGAGGAGATGCATTTTGAAACAAAGTTTACAGCGAACTAACTAACTAACTAACTAACGGACGCCATCCGCAGACCGATAGGAATACCCAAGCTTACGTGTAACGTAAGCTGGGCTAAAAAAGGGAAAAAAAATTTTAAAAAGTGTATTCGATTTTTTATTAATGTCACACTTGTCATAACATGAAATCTAAGTTCTGCCAAGCTTCGTTTTCTTCATTTACGTCTTGTTTGCCTTTTTCATTTTTTCCTCTTTTTTGTCCATCATATCGGGACGCCTTATTCAAACACCTGAAGTGGCCCAAAGATCAATAACATGGCTAGGGTCAAAGCTAGATATTTTTTCTGAGTCCAGTTGAACCATCATGAGTAACTAACGTGATAATCACTTAGGCAGGACCGCCAATCACTTTTCGTTTTTTTAGCCCCCAACCGGGCCTGTGTGCCCCGGAAAGAGCTTATGGATTGTCTATCTGTCCGTCCGTCTGTGCGTCCGTTACCACTCATTCCTCTTAGATGTGTAGGCCATTTGGTCTGAAAGTTTACAGGACTCAGTCCCATGGTCGTAGCTTGATGCACACCAATTTTTTTGGCGGACTGATATTTTTTTTTAATTTTAGTGTTTTCAGTACTGTTTTTAAACTTTGTTTGTGCGATATCTCGAAAAAGCCCATCAGTTCTTCACCATACCTTGCAGGAAGCAAGACCATATAGTGCAGATTTGCACTGAGGAATTGATTTGATTTTTTTTTAAACTGAATTTTTGACGAATTTTTGAAATTTTTACTTAGGTGTTTTTTAACTGTTTTTGGACTTTGTTTACGCAATATCTCTAAAACATTTCATCAGATCTTCATCGAACCTTTTAGAAAGAATGATCATACTGTGACGATCATCACTAAAGGGTTATTTTTTATTTTGTCAAAAATAGAATTTTTGGTACTTTGGCACTTTGATTTGTTTTTAGCTGTTTTGGACTTTGTTCACGCGATATCTCTAAAACGGTGCATCGGATCTTCTCCAAACCCTGGAATTAGAAACACCAGATAGTGCACATCATCACGAAGGTTGATTCTGATTAAAAATTGTATTTTGAACGATTTTTGTTAATTTCACTTTTGTGTGTTTTTAACTTATTGACTATGTGCACACGGTATCTCAGAGATAGCGAATTCGATTTTGATCAAATCTAGCAGGAAAACCCTATAGTTTAGATGGTCATTGAAGTAGTGGGTCCGTCTGCTTGATCAAATCTAGCAGGAAAACCCTATAGTTTAGATGGTCATTGAAGTAGTGGGTCCGTCTGGTAAATGGGTTAGGTTGGCCCAAGGAAAATGATCCAAATGCACTTCGAAATATACCAAATTTCTGGAAAATTCAGGATAGGAATGAGTTTGTTACCACGATATCTCAAGAACAACTGCAGGGATTTTAATGAAACTTGGTATGTAGCTTCTATGGGAACAAACACAGATCGGTGTTGTAAATGGGCCAGGTTCGTCCATGGAAAATACACTAACTGAACTTGGAAAATTTCAGCTCTTGATTGACTATTGATGGCCATGTTTAACTGATGGGGGCCTGTGGGGAATATGTGGGCTATGCACACTGCTCTAGTTCCACAATGTAGTCCTGAAATGTTTCAAAGCTGATTTCTTATCAATTATGAACAAATTCATTGTGGAGAAACCTGATGTGCTCTAGCGTGCAGTTTTCAAAGCATGGATTTCTCATAAAATAATTAAAAATAATTAAGTTCATTGTTAAGTTTCTGACGTCACAATAAATAAAATCCGATTTCAGTATTGTAAAAAAAAATACCGGATTTTCCGGGAGCCAGCCGGGCTCCGAGATCCGAAAATCTCGGAGCCCGGCGCGAAATCTGGGAGCCTCGGGCTCCCGGGCTCCCACTAATTTCGAGCCCTGATGACACAAGATCGAAAAAGAAAGAAATGTTAACTACATTTTTCACCTGACACAGTGCAAAACATAGTTAAAATTGTTTGCTTTTTGGGGCCTTAAAGTTTTCTAACTTCTCTTTTTTTCGCTTTTCAACCGTGAAAACTAGCTACCTTTTCGCTTTGGGGCTTGGAAACTAGTCTTTTCGCTTTTTACGTGCAGAAATGTGCGGCCTTTTCACATGAACAAATGTGCTACCTTCTCGCTTGCTGCACATTTTCACCACACTTCAGACTAAGGATCCCCTCCCCCCCCCCCTACCTCCCCCCTCCCCTCCTCGCAGCGAATGCACAATAGATACGGTTATGACACACTCTGCCTTGTGTGAAAGGCAAAAAGTCGAAATGTGAAACGGTACGATGTCCTGTGAGTGACGGTCGTCAGGAATGCATGGGCGAAATGTCACGGAACAGTATGGGCTGCCCGGCACGGTATCAGCCCAGAGCGGTAAGGGCGGCCTGAGCGGAAGTATGGTCTGACTGGTATTGTTGTCTGACCAGCAGGGTAGTCTGTCCGTACAGGGTGGTCTGACTGGCAGTGTGGCCTGACCAGCAGGGTTTCTTTTTTCTTTTTTTTTTTTGGGGGGGGGGGGGGGGGTCTGACTGGCAGTGTGGCCTGACCAGCAGGGGTTTTTTTTTGGGGGGGGGGAGGGGGGTCTGACTGGCAGTGTGGTCTGACCGGCAGCGGCCGTGTTCACAGAAGTTAACTGAATGCGTCCACTGCTCTACTGGCTACCAAAAACATCCAAAAGTAAATTAATAAAATTGACCTGTTTAACAAACAAACGCACCTAAAAATTTTTGCGTGAAACAGCTTGGTAAACCGATTTTGCTTCTGGGAGTACAAATAACTGCAGTTAACTTTTGTAAATACCGGACAGGCGTCCAGTTAACAGCACATTTAACTTTTGTGAACACCTGGTCAGGGGGGTAGCAACCTTCGTATACTCGGACGAAATATCAATATTAGGTTATGAAGTCCAAGACTGGGTGAAAATATGACAGACTGGAGCCTCAGGGAGACACGATGTCGCGTGAAGCGCGGATGACCCGAGTCTAGGACATTTCCCACAGAGACTTTTCCCGTGAGGACTTTACCCACGCGGACTTTACCCGCGTGGACTTTTCCCGCGGACTTTTCCCGACCTAGGACATTCCCGCGGAGGACTTTTCCCGCGGATGAAAAAAAAAACTAACAAAAAATATTCTCTACAAGCTTTTATTGATATATTCGCACTTCACACTTGCATTATATTTATTGGTACTACAATCATAGAAACTGTCTTTTGCACGTGATTAGTTCACTAAGAGACAGTTCTACAGATGCACATTGTGGACAATTACACCAAGGTAGTCAAGTACATGACGACTGGCAAAGTCGGCAACAACAGTGGCGATGCGCAGTGCACAGTCGCGATAAGCTCGGCGTGGTGGCGGTGGTTCATGACCTGCCATCATCTGCGTTATCAGCACGTTGACAACGCTGTGCTCTTTCTTTAGCACATCGAGAAATCTCCATCACGCATTTGTGAATTAAGTTTTAATTGCATTTAACTGAATCATAATATACCCTGCCCCTACAGCATAATCTACCGCAATTTGTTGACAATAGAAACAAGTTTGTCCAAGGACAAAGCCCCAGCTTACGAAAAGCAATAAGACCAATTCCAGCGTGCATGAGCAAGGGAATTTTCCTGAAAAATTGGGCTTCAAAAGATTAGACGGCAAAGAGCTAGCTCAATAATTAATTTAGCACCAGACCAGGACATAGACCAATAAATGCATACAAAAATTTCTTTCCCAGAAAAATGGGAAACAGATTTTTTGTATCTCTGATAGACTGGGTACTCTGCCACAGATACCTTCAAACAACGCTCGCATTTCGGACCAGTGCGCATAATTGTGTAACTTGCCTCGATGCGCGGTTCTTATTCAGACAAGTGCGCAGGTTTATTTAATTTGCGTTGATGCGCGGCTCTCATTTTGAAACAGTGCACATGTCTATTTAACTTTCGTTGATGTGCGGTTCGCATTTCGGACCAGCGCCCATGTTTTTTTACCTTGTGTTGATGTGCGGTTCTTATTTCGGATCAGTGCGCATGTTTATTTACCTTGTGTTGATGTGCGGTTCTTATTTCGGACCAGTGCGCATGTTTATTTAACTTGCGTTGACACGCGATTTGCATTTCGGACCAGAACGCATGTTTATTTAAGTCCCGTCGATGCCCGACTCTTATGTCTATTCAACTTGCGTCAATTCGTGGTTGTTTCTTCGGACCGCTGCGCATGTCTCTTCAACATGCGTCGATGCGTGGTTCTTTTTTGGACCAGTGCGCATGTTTATTTAACTTGCGCTGATGCGAGGTGCTTATTTTGGACCAGTTCGCATGTTTACTAAACTTCCATAGATGTGCGGTTCGCATTTCCGGCCACTGCCCATGTTTATTTAACTTGTGTTGATGCGTGGTTCTCATTTCAGACCAATGCGCATGTTTCTTTGGGTTGCGTTGATGCGGGGTTCTGTTTTTGGACCCGTGCGCATATTTATTTAACTTGCGTTGATGCGCGGTTCGCATTTCGGGGCACTGTGCATGTTTATTTAACTTGCCTCGATGTGCGTTTCTCATTTCGGACCAGTGCGCATGTTTCTTTGGGTTGCGTTGATGCGCGGCTCGCCTTTCGGACCACTGTGCGTGTCTATTCAACTTGCGTCGATGCGTGGTTCATTTTTTCGGACCAGTGCGCATGTTTATTTAACTTGCGTTGATGCGCGGTGCTTATTTTGGACCAGTTCGCATGTTTATTTATCTTCCGTCGATGCGCGGTTCACATTTCGAACCAATGCGCATGTCTATTTAACTTGCATCGATGTGCAGTGCTTATTTTGGACTACTGCGCATGTTTATGTAACTTGCGTCGATATCCGGTTGTTAAATATGACTATTGCGCAAGTTCGTTTAACTTGCGTTTACGCGCTGTAGGAGGAGAGTCATTTATTTTTTTTTCAAACATTGCGAAAAAAAAATTCAAAAATTTTCTAATTCACTCAAAAAGCACAAGCCGTATGCATGAACCCCTAGAGACGGCTCATTTCAAAAATAAATGAAATCTGATAAAAACTGCAGGACGTGATGCATTTTTATTTTTTTTCTTCAAAAATTCCCTGATCGACTCAAAAAGCACAAAAATTCACGACACCCTAAGCATACCTCAGCCCCAAAATAAATGATGTCTGATCAAAACTGTAGGAGAAGATGCATTCTGAGGTATTTTCATCAAAAATTCCCCCAAAATAAAAAATTCCCAAGTCCAGTCAAACAGCACAAGCCGTATGCCCGACCCACCACCTAAGGATGCCTCATACCAAAAATAAATGAAATCGGATAAAAACTGTAGGACGAAATGCATTGTGAGGTTTTTCTTCAGAAATTCCCTAAAAATACAAAAATTGTTGGATCGACTAAAAAAGCCCAAGCCGTACGCTCAACACCTTAGTGATGGATGCCTCATACGACAACAAAATGAAATCGGTTCAAAACTGTAGGGGGAAATGCATTTTGAACTTGTTCTTCAAAAACTCCCTAAAATACAAAAATTGTCCGATCGACTAAAAAAGCACATGCCGTATGCACAACCCTTTACGGGTAACTCATACCAAAAATAAATGACATCGAATCAAAAATGTAGGAGATACATTTTAAAACTTTTCTTCAAAAATTCCCCAAAAATTCAAAAATCACCCGATCGACCAAAAAAGCACAAGCTGTATGCATGACCGTTTAGGGATGCCTCACACAAAAAAATAAACGACAACGACTCACAATTGTAGGATTAGATGCATTTTGAATTATTTTCGCGATTTTTGCTTCGAAAATTCCCCAAAAATACACAAAATTGTTCGATCGACTAAAAAAGCACAATCCATATGCAAGACCCTTTAGGGGTGCCTCATACCAAAAACAAATGACATCGGGTCATAAATGCAGGAGGAGATACATTTTAAAATTTTTTTATTCAAAAATTTGCCAAAAATTCAAAGTCACCCGATCGACTAGAAAAGCACAAGCCGTATGCACGACCCCTTAGGAATGCCTCACACCAAAAATACATGACATCGGATCAAAATTGTAGGAGGAGATGCATTTTGAAACAAAGTTTACTAAATAAACAACTAACTAACTAACAGACTAACAGACGCCAACCGCAAACCGATAAGAATACCCCAGCTTACGTGTAACGTAAGCTGGGCTAACAAGGAAAGAGAGAAAACTCTGAAACGAATACTGTTAGGCCAAAACATATAGTATGTAAAATGCATTAATTCAAATTTGGAAGCTACCCGAAAATGGATGTTGGAGAGGTTGAGTTTTGACGATTCATGTATTTACCGATATTTACACAATTTTACAAAATTTTTAAAATTCCACTATTTCGGCACTATTTTTTTTTTTTTTGTCATTTGCGAAAAAAGCAAAGTCCAGGTGGAGAAGCACCTAAGAAACTTTCTACTAAAATTTTATTACTATTTGTAAAAGACTGAGAGAAGTGAATGGTTTGACAATTCAGTTATTTACTACCATTTATTTCAGTTTTCCCAAACTTCAAAGTTCCGCCATTTCGGCAGTTTTTGCAAAATAATAGCCTGGTAGGAGAACCCCAGGGGAACAGCCCATAACATTTAAACGATTTTGTCAGTTTTTCGTCAATCGTCAAAAAAGTAATAGCCAAGTGGGGGACCATCCAGGGAACAATCCTGCGTAATATCAAAACAACTGGAGCAAAACTGTAGGAGAAGTAGCATTTTAAAGAAAAAGTTTAACATACGCACATACACACATACAATCAAGCCCCCTATAGTGATACGACTAACGGTAACCCACTTCGACAAAGTCGGCTGGGTTAAAAGAGATATTTTTGGTAAGTGCAGTGTTGTCTGTTGTATCCTTGTGTGAAACTAAAAAAAAAATCAAAACTTTTGGACACAAGTCTGGACGACACGTTCATTTTCGCAGACAAAATGTAACAAAACGCGAAGTTTTACCAAATTTCAAAATACTATCATTAATCCAAACAAACATACGACGCGCCACACCTGCTATACGTGCTTTTTTCGTGTATTATATTTTTCAATAACCGAAAAATTATCTTGTCACTATTGCATGAACCCGACTGAAAACACGACACTGCACACGCCCTATAAGTGTTTTATCCGTGTGTACAGCTTCAATACAATTCGACCTCTCGTTTCGGAACCATACCCTGGACGCACTTTCTACTACACCAACAAAATTACATAAACCACAGACTTCACCAAATGTCAAAATACTCAAATTTTGACAACTTTTCATGAGTATGAACAAACATACGACGGTGCACGCCTTCAATATGTCCTCTGATGTGAAATTTCAAAGCAATTCGACCTAGGTTCGTAGATATAGCACGGACACAACGCTCCATTACGCGGATAAAATTGTATGAATGCTCATTTTTACCAAATTTCAAAATACTGCCATTCTGACATTTTAAGAGTTAGAACGGCGCACACCTTCAACATGTGCTCTATCCGTGTGTAGAATTTCAAAACGATCCGACCTATATTTTCCGTGATACAGACCGGACACGCATGCGGACACACGGACAAGCTAACCATATCCGTCCGTTGCACGGGGGACAAAAAGAAACAAAGTCATCGCCTGGATGGAATTTTCACACCACAAACTACTATCAGGCTTGCCGGAGGTTGTTTTTAAAAAAAAGTACGCAAACTGCTAAAAAAAAGAACGCTTGATGGCAAAAAAAAGTACAAAAAAAAGAACGCTTTAGAAAAAAAGTACAAAAAAAGTACGCCAAAAATGTTGAAAATAAAAAATATAAAGATAAAAAGTGTCCTAAAAAAGCCTCAGAAATAGTTTGTATGCGTTTTTCTTGAATAAACAAGAACAGCTGTCAACGGCAATAATAATAGATGTACGTATTTCAAGAGGCGATAAAATCACCAAAACAAGCATGTCCAAGGACATGCCCCAGCCGAGTTACCGAATAAGGAAAGAGAGAAAAACTCTGAAACGAATACTTTTAGGCCAAACAATGGAGTACTTTGTTTCTGAACGTAACTTTTTCATAATTTTAATACACAAAAACGTGTTTCCCCGGGTGGAAGCTGCCCGAAAAGGGATGTTGGAGAGGTTGGGTTTTGAAGATTCATGTATTTACCGACATTTACACAGTTTTAGAAAAAAATTATTAAAATTCCCCCATTCCGGCATTTTTTTTTTTGTCATTTGCGAAAAAAAGAAAAGACCAGGTGGAGAAGTACCTAAGAAACTTCTGATTAAAATTTTATAACTTTTGGAAAAAGACTTTAAAATGCTATTCCTCATACAGTTTTACTTCAATCGTTTTGATATTATAGAGGAAAAAGACCATTTCGGCAGTTTTTGGCGAACCGCGAAAAAAAATAATAGCCTTGTAGGCGAACCCCTGGGGAACATCCCTTCGTAACATCTAAACGATTGGAGTAAAACTGTAGGAGGAGTAGCATTTTAAAACTGGGTCAAAACGGGCACAAAAAGTGCCGCCATTTGTCCGTTTTTCGTCACTCGTCAAAAAAAGTAATAGCCGGGGGGGGGGGGGACCACCCAGGGAACATTCCTGCATAATATCAAAACGATTGAAGTAAAACTGTATGAGGAATAGCATTTTAAAGAAAAAGTTTAACATACGCCCATACATTCAAGCCCCCTATAGGGATACGACTAACCCAGTCCGACAAAGTCGGCTGGGTTATAAAACCACATAAGTATTAATTTCCGCTCCCATAGTTCAAAATTTTAAAAAGGTAACATTATATTCCTAGCGCTAGTAACGATTTTAGTAAGAATTGGTTTTTCACCAATATTTCCACCATTTTTCCGAATAACGCAAAAACAATAACTAGGCAAGTGCCAATGACCACTATCTTTAACAAAATTTCAAGATAGAACCAAAGACTGTTTATACTACCGGGAGTTTCCGAAAAGAAGCTCCCCCCATATAAAAGCCCTGGGGCTCTTATTAGGAAACTGTTTCCCAATAGAAGCCCTGGGGGTTCTATTTGGAGTTAAAATAAAGACCTGAAAAAATCGTTTCCTAATAAAGCCCCCCTCCTTCTCTGCAAGTGTTTTTAAAACTCATGTTTACTCGCAATGCAGACACGGTGCACTTAATCCTTTGATATGAGGCAGCCCCTAGACATGTTCTGCATCGTTGCTTAATCCTGTGCATTGCACAAGGCGAACACACCCCCCTCCCCACTGCCACCTTTACTCCGGAGTATTACTGGAAATATAACCGGCTGAGTACTGAAACGGGCGGCGTGATGTTGCCCCTCCTTCCCTGCAAGTCTTTTGAGAACTTATGATTACTAGCAATGCAGACACTCTGCACTTAATGCTTTGATGTGAGGCAAACCCCTAGACACGTTCTGCGTCGTTGCTTAATCCTGTGCGTCGCACAAGGCAACCCCCCTCCCTACTTTAACCGACTTTTTTAGTTACTGTTTTTTTTTTGTGTGTGTGTGTGTGTGTTTTGGTATTTTTTATGCGGATATCCGCAGCATGTAGCGCTTTAATAAGAGATTGATGGTAAATTTTCTTTTTTCAATAAAAACTCGTCGACAATCCCCCCCCCCCCCCCCCACTATCTAAAAAAATAGAAGCCCCGGGGCTCTAATTAGGAAACTGTTTCCTGATAAAAGCCCCGGGGCTTCTATTTGGTTTCTAAATGAGCGCCTGAAATTGGCCAGTTTCCAAACAGAAGCCCTGAGCTTGTTTGCGAAAACCCCCGGTAGTAGCTTAGTCTTTGACAGCATCGCCATTCCTGTGATATGAGTTTCATTTTTTGTCAATATTTGCGCCAATTTTTCCAAATTACGAAAAAGTAACGGCCAGGTAAGTACCAATGATGGCTATCTTTATCTAAAATTGGAAGACAGCAATAGCCAGCTAGGCAGAAGTTTACGCTACTTTTAATTAAAATTACAATGCAATGAGGCTATTTTCCCGGAGTTCGTAAAGAATTTACTGAGTTTTTTTTTGTTGTTCGCCAAAATTTTCGCCGATTTTTTGGCCAATCACAAAAAAAAAAGTAATAGCAAGTAAGCCAGTAATATTACCTGCTACCTTTCCATGAAATTTCAAAAGAGTAAGACTATTTTCCTGGAGATCAGATTTTACTGGAATCTTCTTAGTTTTTCGCCAAACTATTCGCCAATTTTTGGCGCATCACCAAATATTGTAAAAGCCAGCTAAACAGTCAGGCTTGCTGCCTTTACTTGAAATCTACAGACAGTCAGGCTATTTTTATGGAGTTCGTCAAGATTTTATGGGTTTTATTTATTTATTTTTTTTTTTTTGGTTTTTCGCCAAAAATTTTTGGGAATTTTTTAGCCAATCACCAAAAACGTAACAGTAGATATTAAGGCTTGCTACCGTCAGTTATAATTTCAAGACATTAATACTATTTTCTAGGAGTTAGTTAAGGTTTAACAATTTTCAAAAAAAAAAAATAAATAAACAATAACGTTTTTTCTCCAATATGTCTGCTAATTTTTTGGTGAATCCCTTAAACAACTAATAGATAGGTGGACATCGATGCACCCTACCTCCCACCAAAATTGTAGAATGTTTCCATGAAAACTCTAGGAGATACTGTTTACAGAAAATTGGTTTTTGGCCAACATTTCTGCCAAGTTTTGGCAAATTCTTAAAAAGGTAACAACCACTTAGGTAGTAATGTATGGTACTGCTATTAAAATCACAAAGCAAGGAGACTATTTTCCTGGAGTTCTCCAAGATTTTACTGAAATTTCTTTGGTTTTTGGCCAAAAAATCGCCGCTTTTTGCAAACCACTACAAATTCATAGCCAGTTAGGTAATATTGATTACTGCCATTATTTAAAATTTCGATTGATTACTGCCATTATTTCAAATTTCAAGGCAGTAACGTTACTTTCCTTGAAATGGTCAAGATTTTACGAAAAAAAAGTTTTTTAGGGCAATATTTTCGCTAATATTTTTTTGCTTTGCGCCACAAGCTTAGCCAATGTTTGGCCAATCACCCAAAAAGTAATAGCAAGGTAGGTAGTACCTCCGGCTACCTTCACTTTAAATGTCAACACAGTACGACTATTTTCCAGCAGTTAGTAAAGTTTTTGCTGTATTTTTTTTTTTGTTTTTCGCCAAAATCTGCATCAGTTTTTGACCACTCACCAAAACAAGAATGTCCAGGAACATTGTGACCAGCCGAGATCTAGTGAATCTATGAATAAGCTTGTCTGGTTGCTGAAAGTGGTAGTCACATTGTACAAGTTTGTCCAAGGACAAAGCCCCAGCTAACGAAAAGCGATAAAACCAAATCCGGCGTGCCTGAAAAAGGCAATTTCCCTGAAAAATTGGGCTTCAAAGGACGAGATGGCAATGAGCTAGCTAAATAATTAATTTAGCAACGGACCCGAACATAGACCGATAAATACATACAAACATTTTTTTCCCAGAAAAATAACTTCAAACAACGTATCGAAATTGTATCTACACATGTGTACTGTTGACATGTACTGTCGGACATACACAATTAGTTCAAGCAGCAGAAACGATCAAAACGACCAAACACATGTGCCTTTTGAAAAGAAGAAAACGCCGCGTCTAAAACATCACTACTTAAGTATAATGTTTTGGTATGTATTATTTTGCTGGGTTTGCATTTCCGACCAGTGCGCATGTTTATTTAACTTGCGCTGACACGCGGTTCGTATTTCGGACAACTGCGCAAGTTTATTTAACTTGCGTTGATACGCGGTTATTATTTCGGACCACTACGCATGTTTTATTTAATTTGCGTTGATAAGCAGTTCGCATTTCGGACCACTACGCATGTTTATTTAACTTGCATTGACGCGCGGTTTCAATTTTGGACCAGTGCGCACATTTATTTAACTTGCGCCGATGCTCGGTTCGATTTCGTACCAGTGCGCATGTTTACCAAACTTGCGTCGATGCGAGATCCGTATTTCGGACCAATGCGCATGTTTATTCAAGTTTTGGCGGATCGCCTAAAAAATTAATTTTTCATGGGGGGCCTAACTGGAGAAGAATCGTACAAAATTGGAAAGGAATTCAATAAAAATTGTCGGAGAACAAGCGTTTTCCAAATTAAACACCAACAAATTAAAAAATACCCCTCATATCGCCAATTTTTGCCGGATCGCCAAAATGAGGAATTTTTCAAAAGAGAAATACCTGGAGAATAATCGCACAAAATTTGAAGAAAATCTGATCGAAATTGTGTGAAAAAAAAGCATTTTGAAAATTGGTGACCATAAAATCACAAATGTCCCCTATTTGGCCAATTTTTGGCAGATCGCCAAAAAGAGTAAATTTTTACGACAGGCCTAGCTAGACAACAATCGTACAATATTGGAAAGGAATCCGATCAAAATTGTGGGAGAAGAATCATTTTCAAAATTAGATACCAAAAAATTAAAAAATGTCCCACATTTGGCCAATTTTTAGCAGATCGCCAAAATGAGTAATTTTTCAAAAGAGGCCTACCTAGGGAATATTCGTGCAAAATTTGAAGAAAATTTGATCAAAATTGTGGGAGAAGAAGCATTTTGAAAATTGCCAACCACAAAATTACAAATGTCCCCTATTTGACCAATTTTTGGCGGATCGCCAAAAACATTAATTTTCAAGAGAGGTCTAACTAGAGAACAACTATCCAAAATTGGAAAAGAATCCGATCAAAATTGTGGGAGAAGAAGCAATTATAAAATTAGATACCAAAAAATTAAAAAATGTCCCCCATTTGGCCAATTTTTAGCGGCTCGCCAAAATGAGTAATTTTTGAAAAGAGGCCTTCCCAGGGAATATTTGTGCAAAATATGAAAAAAATCTGATCAAAATTGTGGGAGAAGAAGCATTTTGAAAATTGGCAACCGAAAACTTTCAAATGTCCCTCATTTGGCCAATTTTTGGCGCATCGCAAAAAAATAATTTTTAAAGAGAGGCCTACCTAGAGAACATTCGTGTAAAATTTGAGAGGAATCCAATCAAAACTGAAGGAGAAAAAGCATTTTAAGTAAAAGTTTACACACGTACATACGTACATACAGACGACGGATACCCCTCTATTGACAGGATAAGAACAGCTCGACATAGTCGGCTGGTCTAAAAAGTAATAGCCAGTAATAGCCAGTAATAGCCAGCCTTCACTTTATATTCAAACACGGGAAGACTATTTTTCAGCAGTTAGTTAAGATTTTACTGAAAATTTTCGCCAGCTGGCCAAACACCAAGATTAAGATTTTACTGGAAATTTTAGCCCGTTGGTCAATCACCAAAAAAAGTAATAGCTAGGTAGTAGTAAAGCCTGCTAACTTCACTTAAAATTTCAAAACAGTAAGACTAATTTCCCACCAGGAAAAGATCTGGTTTTTCGCTAATATATATTTTCGCCAATTTTTGGCGAATTGCCAAGAAAGCAATAGCCAGGTGGAAACTTATATGCGCCCTACCTTCCACCAAAATTTCAAGACATTAAGGCTAAAATCCTGGGAGAATATACGATTTTTCAACTTAAAAGCGTTTATTCGCACATACTTTCAACAACTGTTATATTCCTGCTTCTAAAAAAAAAACGCTGGGGCTAAAAAAAAAAGAACAATAAAGTACGCTTGTGGAAAAAAGGTACGTTTTGAGGCAAAAAAAAGAACGATGCGAAAATAAAGACTAAATCTTTAAAAAAAGTACGATCCGGCAAGCCTGTACTATATATGAGACTGCCTGTTCAGAATCTTCTGGTACGTAATTAAGCCGCTTTTCTTTTTGAAAGTTTTTCGTAAATTCCTCGCTGCATCAAAAATCAGCCCCGACATTCCAAAATAAACTTTTTCTTCACATCACAATTATCGCACAAAACGGTTGGAAAGGGGTTCAGTCGAGTTAATACCTAATTAACATACCTTGGTCATCAGAGGAAATAAAAGTCCCGATACACACAAAATCATGTTCTCCTGAACTTCTTTATTCGTCTTTCCTCGTCACATTGCTTCTTCTCTTTACCAGTTATAAACATTTGTTCTCATCTATGTTACTCTGAGATATAAACATGAATTTATTCTATTTCAATTGTTCGTAACACCATCCATTCATTTTGTATTCACTTAGATTTGTTGAAGTCCTGTTAAAAGCGGTTTTCCACTCAACTGGTTTTTCTGTCACTCACTGTAATCAACCAATCAGCGAGCCGCCACGCGCCGTGTGTGTTAATTCTGGCCCTGCCCCAGTGAAAACCAAGTACAATCAATAATTCTGTGTGCGTCTCAATCATCAGTGACAGTTCTCAGCAAAGTTGCGTGTGCGCTTGACATTTTCGGTCAGCTGTTCAGTCAAACGCAATTTTAGTTAAATCATAAATCTGGCCTTTTTATGGAATAAGGTCAGTTGAATAAAATGACTTTGTGATTTGGCTCGATGACCTGAGATAATAAATGAGAGGCACCAGCTCCGACTGTGGCTCATTTTAAGGCCTGGGGAGGGGGGAGGGCAGGGACCCTCAAGTCCAAACTGGATTTCGTGTGTCCGTGACATTTTAAAACGACCCTAAATGTAGAGTGCCAAGCTTGAAAATATTGTTAGCAAAACGCCAACACTTCTTTAAATTTTACCCCTTAATTAATACGGGGAGTGTAAAATTTAAATATATATAGATATATATATATATATATTTCTATTTTCTCACTCTGCAAAAAATTCAGCTAGTATTCCGAGTATTTGCGGGTAATGCGTAATACTGATTGAAAATGGGGAAAACTGCGGAGGGGTGCTTTTTTGAACGAACTTGGTACTATACTGGGGCCGCATATCTGGCCCCAAAATTGCACCTCGTTTTTTTTCCTTCTGTTATTTTCTCTTTATTTATTTATCTATTTTTTGACACGCAAATTTTGCCCCAGTCTCACGGCATACTTTGTGTACTACCCTTCCTCCTACCCGCTCCCCTTTATAATTATGTTACCACCTAATTTTTGTAAAGAAAAAAGTTTTCTTTCTTTACATTCTGCAAATCATATTTTTTTACAAAATCGGTACATTTTTACCACAAGCATTTGAATACCGGTAGCCAGTTTTAATAGATATTCGCTTTATCTTTCAGCCGCGTATTTCATGCAAATGGTTGAAGAAAAAACTACACCAGCAATATGATATTGAGAAAAAACGCCCAGATCCTCTCAAACACTCTACCAGGAGAAAAACTAAACTAGCAATATGATATCGAAAAAAAAGCCCAGACCTTCTCCAACAGTCTACCAGGAGAAAAACTACAGCACTATAAAAGCCTATAAAAGATCCTATTTTCTTAAAGGCGAAATATTAAACACTTTGGCCAAAAATAATATTCTTAAAATGCTTTCTCATTTCAAGAAGAATTTTAAAAACTTTTCAGCCTCATTTTGGTTTGCATTGAAATTAAATGCAATTTCAGATTCCAAAATCTTTTTAAGAAGGTTTTTTTGCCAGTTTAAACCTTTTCTTTAAAAAAAAACATAACTGGTCCTCACCAAGAATAGTTAAAAGTTCTAGAACATTGTAGCAACGTCAACCCTATCACGATGACGAATTAAACAAAAACAAGTTTGTCCGATGACAAAGTCCCAGCTGGCGAAAAGCAATAAGACCAACTCCGGAGTGCATGAACATGCGCATGCTTGGTTAACGTGCGTTGATCTGCGGTTTATATTTCGGATCAATGCGCATAATTAGTTAACTTATGTCGATGCCCGGTGCGCATTTCAAACCAGTGCGCATGCTAATTTAATTTCCGTAGATAGCTTGCGATGATGCGCGATTTACATTTCGGACCAGTGCGAGTGTTTATTTAACTTGCGTTGAAGCGCGTTTCCTTATTTTAGACCAGTGCACATGTTTATTTAACTAGCGCTGATGCGCAGTTTGCATTTCGGACCAGTGCGCAGGTTTATTTAACTTCTGTTGATGCGGGTGCTTATTTTGAACAAGTGTGTATTTGTATTTAACTTGCGTTGATGCGCGGTGTGCTTTTCGGCCCAGTATCAGACGATATCGTTCGTTACGCTCATGTTTACAAACCATTCCATTAAACACGTGTTAATAAACCATTCCGTTACGCACGTGATCCTAAACCATTTCGTTACACACGTGTTCACAAATTTTTCGTTACGCAGATGGCCACGAACCATTCCGTTACATACGTGTTCTCAAACTATTCCGCTACACACGTGTTCACAAACTTTTCCGGTACGCACACAATGTCCACAAACAATGCATTCCGTTATGCACATATGTTTATAAACAATTTCGTTACACACATGTAACATTCTGTTGCACACGTCCTCACAAACCATTCCGTTACACACGTGTTTGCAAATCATTCCGTTGCGCACGTGCTCACAAACTTTTCGTTACGCAGTTGTTCACAAACCATTCCGTTACACACATGTTTATAAACTATCCCGTTAAGCACGTGTTCATAAACCATTCCGTGATGATGATGATGATGATGATGATGATGATGATGATGATGATGATGATGATGATGATGATGATGATGATGATGATGATGATGATAATCAACTTCTTTGGTGTAACGTTGAATAGACGCAGGAAAATCGATGTGTGTAGACGTGAAGGTCACATCCTCATCATGTTATCGCTCACCGGAAATAGAAGCCATGACAGATAGGTCAAAATAAGGATGTAAAATATTGGAATTTCAGGACTGCGCACCCCGCCTTTTTCTTCTGAAGAATATTGGCTTCATACATATCCTCTGTTACCCCATGATCCAAGGGTGGAGCACTTTCCCACACGCGTTATCATTGCAACTGCCCAGAGAGCGATACTGTGCCAATATGTTTCCGATTTCTATACAAATTCGCTCTCCAAAGGGCTATACAATATTGTTAAATGGACGTTATTTCTACTTCCATTTACAAACTTTTTCGCAACATTGATTAGGGGTCAGATAATAGAAGTCTATCCAGCATGTAGATGTTGTTTTAAATTCCATAGTCATCCAAAACCGGACGTTCATCTGGCGTCGGGTACGCCGTCTGTCTAACGTTGTAATTTTACTGATATTTAACAAAACACAGAAGACGTCGATCAGACGTAGACGAAAGTGGCCTGGAGGTCGCGGTCAGTAAGTAAACCCACACCTAACGTTGCTTAACCAAGCCATCTATTCATCTAGGCGGCTAAGAATTGGGTGTTTTGTCGCTACAACAAAATCACGTCAGATTAATATCGCATATTCCACGCCTATCCTGAGCAAGGATTCTATTTTTTCAGACTGAAAATGCAGCGTTGAATGGCGTGAAAAGAATTTTGAATGTCGAGAGGGCGATGCGACTGTTGTTACAAGGGCCTTCGCAATTCTTGGTTTGTTTAAATGGACTCATATATAAAGCCCTACAAAACGGATCTTACCACAGACAACCCGCGCAAGTTTGCTACTACTACTACCTGAGAAGGGGCCTCTTTTAGCAAAATGCCCAATAAGTGTAAGTTTGGTGGGCTCAAATTCTTGTTTATTCGTTGTGTTTCACGGTCGATTGGTCTAAGACAATTTAAGACATAGTTCTGACGTCACCCATTTTTTTGCATGAGAAGTCCCAGCCACGACTCCCCTTCTCATGACGTCAATTCGCATAAACAACATCTGAAGTACTCTGAAGAGTCTATCTGTCCGTTCGATTGCGTGTGACTTTGGGTGTTCACAAGCTCGAAAAAACCTTCGATGTCAAAACTGAAAGGTCTCTACTATTTGCAATTCTATATACACTTACACAGCTATTTTTTTTATGTCTGGACATTAACATTTATGGTCATGCAACCAACTCTTTTTATTTGAGGTTCGTTTATCAAACAGATCAAACATCACAGCTTTTCACTTTGTTCATAATATGTAGAATTGTCCATTACATAAAATACCCATTATAGCTAGGTTATTCTTACACTGAATTCTCAACATTTGAGTATCTCCTATAGAATAAATTCAGAAGTAAACTCATCTTGAATACTGCTGCAGTATTCTGTTCTGGCATTCTGGAGAAGACTCTTAGCCACGTTTGTAAAACGGCGTCTTCACAGGAAAAGCAAGGGGTGGGATTCTGGTAAAATTAATGTATCCCCAGATTTTTTGGGTGCGATTCTAAAGCTATCCCGAATATGTTTCAGATATGGTGAAAATTCCGAAATTCCAACATGACCCAATTGCTATCCGTTAATTTTCCGGTGACATCACGATCGGAATCTGGCGCTTGTTTTCTTTAGGTTTTGATCGGTTTTCACAGTTTTATTTACTCTGATTTTAAAATAAAAGTCTGTATAGCTATGTCTTTTTACGTCATCAGAATGGACACTTTTTTATTAAACCAATATGCATGGGCTCTTGACCTAAGCTGGTGACTGATGCGCATCACTGCAGTCTGCAAAATTGCGCTTATTACACACACATTTAATATTTCAGTGGCACCATGGTTTAAAACTGACAAACTTCTCACACAGATGGTTTCCTCGCGAAAAACAAACTCGTGACGCAGTCAGTCATGATTTCTCAGCCAGGAAACCATATGTGCTTGAAGTTTCTCTGTTTTAATATACGTTTTTTGTTACCGCTGCGTCACGTGGCTCCGTGTAGTGATAGGAATCACTACGGTATCGAGTGCGGGTGGTTCCGTGTAATCACAGGAATCGACTGGTATCATGCACTCGTGGCTCCTCTTTTAGCTTTTTGCACTATGTATTGAGCTCTATCTCTAAGTAACTGTTATTAAAGTAACAATTTCCAATTAGATAAAACATTTATTACATATATTTAACAAAACTAACCACAGTTTGCGAGGAAACAAAACAAGAAGTCAAGCGAAGGCCAGTTCAACGAAATATTTCAAAACAGAAAATAAGCTCGGCTCCGGCAGGATTTGTTTTCTTTTGAGCTGTGTCCATTTTCCTCAAAAATCCTAAGAAACAAGACTTTTAATTCCGTCCCTTTTGTAACATAACTTTTGGTGCATAGCCTGTTATGTCTTTGTGTTCTTTGTGTACTCCGTAGTGATTCAAAACAGCCCAATATCTGCTATTTGTATATCATAGGGAACAATAATGATCTAATAACCATTTAGTCAAAATTTACAGACGACTGGCAGTGTTGAAAGCTGCTGGAGTGTGAAAAGGGCTCACACAGAGGAATTGATTTAGGGTGGATAGATCAATGACCAGAAACCACCCCTTGATTTAACTTGGTGCTCCCTGAGCAGGGCGCAGCTAGTTACCCTGGGGCTTGTTTGTGGACAGGAATGGGTGGCTTGTAATCCCAAGGGTTCGCTTGAAAGGTAGGGTGTAGTCCTCACTGAGCTGACGCAGAATTGCTTTTGTATCACCCATCTCTGACCAAGCTCCCCAAAACCTGTCCTGCTGCGCAGCCTGCGGAGGTTTCTTGACATTGTCGGACAGCTTGTAATCCTAGAACGAAATAATGTTTAGGACCTGTCTAGCTTAACCCTCCAACGTCCTGGCGTCCCTCTAAAGCAGCGGGATGAAAGAATTACTCCACAGGGAAAGCATCCACACCGTGCGCTTGGTTGGTTGCTCTCGAAAGGTCTAAGAGTATGAGATCGTTCAACAGTTAGATATGAGCCATGTTTGATGAAACACTGCTTGGCTGGATAAGAGCATTCGGCCCTTGCTGGCATCTATACGCGTGGACATCCTACAGCGTACGGCTCTCAGGTTCGCCATACTTTCGTTCTCTCTCTCTCTCTCTCTCTCTCTCTCTCTCTCTCTCTCTCTCTATATATATATATATATATATATATATATATATATATATATATATATATATATATATATATATATATACCCGCACTCAACAGCTGCCGGTCTAGAAATCTCTTGGATGGCATTCCGGGAGGGTTCGTCCTGGAGTGAGCAGCGTGATCGACAGAGACAGGAAGACCTCCATGGTTAGTCAGATGTCCGATGAGGTCGGCGTGCGTATCAGTCATCTGTCTGCTGATGCCGAATCCTTCCACAGGCACTGGCCTTTGCTGTGGGGAGGAGAAAGGGTCGACTTCTTGAAGGGGGAGCTGCAATCCGAGTAAAAAGCCATCGAAAGATTCGTCAAATGAATCATCTTGCGCTCCTAAACCTTGTTCGTCTGAGTTCTGCTCCTCTGCTCGTGAAGGATTTTGTTCGGCTTGTGTGGCCAGGCTGCTAGTTCTGGTGCAGATAGCTTCTCGTTGTCTTTTGGTATCAGACGATAGTGGAGATATGTTAAGAGGCGAGCATTATTTGTCTTCCACACCTTGAGATAACGAGACTTGCTCTCGCTAACCATTATGACCTCTGACGTACGCTTGGTTTCGGTCAGTGGCTATAGATTGGCAAAACGAGTGGCTTGTCGGAGGCGAGAAACCGTAGCTGACGGTGCTTCTTTGCGCCTTGGTTTTTCATTCTTCTTGAGCAGTGCCTTCTGTAATTACTGAATCCACTTCTGGAGCTGTGCCTGCATTGACATAAACGTAGACAGATTCAGTGCGTCTGTTTGCGATATGCCTGGAGTATCCAGATGGTCGCATCAGGGCGAAAACAACACTCCCCAGCTTGCTGGTGAAACACGCTCCAGACTCTCCATGTGTGACAATCACATCTTTGACCGACATAATAGAAGCCGGTGACATGAACTTGGTCTCTTCCGAAAGAGCTTTTCTCGCGCCGAGGTGTAACGCTGACCTCAATACTCGTTCACATCGTGCGTATATTGAATAGCTACCATCAATGCAATAACGCGCATGGATTGGCCGGTGAAGTCGTCTGATATGAATCCTATTGAAAATTTGTGAAGAATAGTGAAAAGGTGCGTTACTTGCAGGCTGACCATGCAATCCATTTGCAATCCATTTGCTTCAAGCAAATGGTTGCAGAAAAATGAATTGGCATTTCCATAAACACCATATGCCAATGTATCAATTCCATGCACGCACAAACTGGTGTTGTCAGAGATGGACACACAAAACACTGCGGTTTTATTAGAAATAAGCATAGCTTCAGGTGATTAAGAGTTTCTGCAAGAGTTGCCTGTAGTCGTTTCATTTGCAGCCTTTAAGAGTCATTGTTGCTCAAACAAAACATTTAAGCAAACTTCTTTGCAAGATTTGTTTCTGACAATCCCCACAAAATCACGTTTGGAAAGGAGATGCAACTTTGTTTCATAGTAGAATTCATTACTTATTGTCTCAAACCATAGCTAAAAACTTTCATGCAATGGAATGAAATTGAGATGTAATGTCATTGAAAGCATTACCAAATATTTTTCCTGCCCACACCCTCCTCCAGAATATTCCAGACTTATGAACAGCACTGTAAAAAGCTACAAGTAGCTTCGGATCAAGACAGACACCAGCAGGCTGAAATGACCTGTACTCCTGGGTCGTCAGCCAGTACGTGCAATGCTGGTAAAACAGTGGAGAACCTAAGAGAGATACTTTTTGGCCAAATGAAAACCGCCGTAGGTGCAGCTCGGCTTTACCAGACTTGTACGCATTAATATTAAATTTGAAAACCAGATGATTTGATTACACTCGCACTTCAATCTCATGTATATAAACACACTATCCAACGAATTAAAGGTAAAAAGGGAAGATAAACACAACTTAGCCGACGGTATCAAGAACATTCGTTGCTTGCTTAAAAGTTTAGTTGGTACCGCATGCAAACTGAGAATGGGGCTAGGGTACTAGGGTACCAACGTTTCTGAATGGCCCAGATCTAGGCAGGGACTATTCGAGCCACAATGAAAAATTTTGCCCTATGATTGCCTGATTAATTTAGACTAATATAAGAAACACTTATGAAAGTAGAAATAAGTGAGTTCAAAGTTTGTCTGAAGTAAAAGTCATCCTTTGGCGTAAACTATTGGTGATAAGGTCTAGTTCGATAAGGAAATTGGCGATTATGCTTAAAATGGTGCTTGATGCTGCTTGATCTTCTTCGTGTATGTTTATTGTGAGTTAACACGGTATTCCACACTTACCACAGAATCAGGTCTAAACCTTTTGATATTACTTCTATTTCTTCTGTTGATAAAACTATGACCTCGGTATGACCACCCCTTTTTCTAAATACTGCATAGAGAGTATGCACACATCATAGCAGCCAAAGGTTTCTATGCGTTTTGTGAGAAATTCTTAAGGCTTTAAAGAAGCAAAACCGAATTTGATACTGCGCATCGAAACAACCCAGCACGAAAAAAACGTTTATAGTTTATTTACGGTCAGCTTTACGGTCTTAGCCTTCGCTCTTCCGGTGAACCCAAGTTCTCTTAAAGCTCTATAGGTTGAGTTTCCCTCAAATCCCCTTGCTCCAATCACTACAGGACAACAACAGGCTTTCCAGAACTGCTCATGGCGCAAGTCAATGCATTCACTGTACTTCGTCCATATTCTTTCATGAGCTTCGTCAATTCTACTTTCCCACAGATGAGCTCTATCATCACAAATAACTATCATTGACCAATCCAGCTTGAAAAAAGTTATTCCCGCTTGCAAACAATGTTTGCAAATAAGTATGGTTTTGCTAGATATTCTTGCAGTTTATTCTTCTTTTTTCCTTTTTCTGTTTCCGTGGGGGGAGGAGGGTGAAAAATAGGCAATTTGACGTAGGGTAATGAAATCTGGCACAAAGACAGAGGATAATAAGATGTCGTGAAACTCACATTTTTCTTACCTTAACTTTCTATGTGAGGGTCCAATTGAGGTCAAAGTATTTGTACCTCAAAATGTTTCCAGAAAACTCCTACAAGGTTTGGTCTAGGTAAACGACATTTGGCACAGGAATAGCAGGTAAATTGTTTACCCTAACCTTCAAGGCAAAGGTCAAAACGAGGTCAAAATATTTTTTCAAAACCCCTATTTATCATGGAAAATGGTCAGATGTAGCGCCCAACACTCCAATATTGGTTGGCATTCTTGGTCTGAGTCAAAGCTTTCTGGCCTTTGTATCTCGAAAACCGCTGGAGAAGGGTTGATCATTATTTCAAAAACGACTTATTTTCTACCCTTATGACATAAAAGACTATAACAATATGTATCTTGGTGGTCTTGACCTCCTCGATCATGGTCGAGGTCAAACAACGGCAGCTGAATATTATTTCAAAAATGGTTACTGATAGAACACTTTCAGCTTATTTTCGACTAATATAAGAAGTACCTCAGTGACTTTGACCTCTTCTATCATGGACAAGGTCAAAAGGTGGAAATTGGTCATTATCTCGAAGAGATTTGAGCTTATTGTCGAACCTTTGGGCCTTAAAAAAGTTATGTAAGACGTAACTTGGTAAAGTTTACCTCCTCGGTCATGGTCCAAAACTAGAAGTTTGTCAAAAACTGTTTCAGATACAGCGATTTATTTCCGGCTCTTTGGGCCTCAAAGACATTATAGAAGAGGTACCCAGGTGACCGTGACCTCCTCGGTCATGGTCAGTGTCAAAAACCGGAAGTTTACCATTATCTCTAAAACGGTTAGAAATAGAGTGATTTTGAGCTTGTTTTCGACCCTCCGACTTTGAAGAGGTTAAATGATGGGTAACTTGGTGACCTGGACCTTCTGGGTCAAGATAAAAAACCTTAAGTTGAACATTATCTCTAACGTCGTAAGATATAAAAGATATAAAGCAATTCTGCGCTTCTTTTCCAACATCTTAAATAAGACGTAACTTGGACCCTTTTCCTGATCTGGAACCTTGGTGACTGTTAGCCTCGGTGATCATGTAAAACATACATCTTCTCTTGTGGTTTATGTAAGTGGGTCGCTCCGCTTTGTAACGGTATTCGGTCTAGTTACTGTTGCTATTATTATTATTATTATTATTATTATTATTATTATTATTATTATTATTATTATTATTATTAACTGTGAAGACTCTGTTTGGTCAAGGTTTTCTGAGCAGAATGACATAACTGATAATCATGATAGTGATAATTATCTTTTGACTGATAACTCTTAATATCAGACTGAGACCTAAATGTTGATCAAACGTTGTTGAACATCATTTACAAACTGGGCTTTTGCCAAGGGGTGTTGCACTTGATATCCATATTAAAGTGCACAAAATATATCATCAAACTCGACACTGCTTTGCAATGTATAGATTTCGACAGACTGCTTGCATTAATGATTCTCTGATTTTATACTGTGTTTGACACTTTATCTTAAAGCTGACAAAAAAATGGGTGAAACGGATAAAAAATTGGAAAATGAGGACGGTTGCCAAATAAACGGATACACCGACATGAGTGTAATCGCTAGCGCATCGATTCACGGTGATGCCTGTGACGGCAGTGAATCAGGTGACAAAAAGAGGGCCTTGTATGGTCCCACGGTGGGCAGTCAACTCTCGTATATGCTACGTAAATTCGTCATCCTTATACCGATCCTATTTCTCGGCACGCTCCTGACGTCACCCATGCATCACGTGCAAGACCAGATTTTATACGAGGTGTACGGTGGCAATGTGAGCAACAGTGCTAAGGAGAAGTACCAGTGTGAGAACTCCACAGCTGATATTAACGCCAACGAAGACGCTGTGCAAGTTCAGGCCACGCGCTGTAAGATGTACATGGAGATCGGCTCCTGCCTGGCCGCTCTGGTTTTCGTCCCCGTGTGGAGCAACATAAGTGATAAGAAAGGACGCCACGTGCAGTTTATCGTAGCGATGCTGAGCTCGACCATCCAGACGACGTCGTTTCTCGTCGTCCTGTTGCTACACGCACCGCCGTGGGTACTCATCGTGGGCGACACGCTACATGGAGTATTCGGCCGCAGTACATCTAGCGTGATCTTGGCATGCGCAGCGTATTGCGCGGATTTTATGCCGGAAGGGTCGCGCACACTGCTCATGTTCAGCATCGACGCGGTTGCCATGTCCGCGTCCGCCATCGGTGACCTCGCCAGTGGGTATTGGGTCAAAGCGATAGGATATCAATCATTTCTGTGGACCAGTCTTTCTGTGGCACTGTTTGTGATACTGTATGTTACTTTTGTTTTTCGACGATTTGCAACAAAAGTTCCTATTGAACCTAAAACGGGCTTGAAAGATGATTCGATCTTGAAGATTGTGGGGTCATTTTTTGTGCGATCAGCGCAAACTCTTTTTAAAAAGCGTAGCCAAAACGTTCGAGCGCTTCTCATCATTCTTGTGTTACTATCGCTATTCTATCACCTAGGTTATTACGCCTCCAAGGCCGTATTAACGATTTACACGATGGGGCCACCCCTTTGCTGGGGATCCGTTGTCTTGGGTTACTTCAAGGCCGTGTCTGTATATGCTGAAGCTTTCGTTCCATTTCTAATCGCTCTTATTTTGATCAAACAAGGTCCCAGCGTTTGGCTAATATTCACCGGGCTTATTTCCGGTGCAGGGTCTAACATAATGTATGCCATTGCGACAACCACACCGCTTATGTTTATCAGTGTTACTGTTGGTTCTTGTCGCATACTCACTTCGGGAGTGACGCGGTCAATCATGCTTGACCTGGTAGAGCCAACAGAACAAGGTTCGATCCTGGGAGCCTATGGGGTCACCAGTGTTTTGGCGGATTTGCTTTCCAGTGCAGGGTACGTCAACCTCTACGCCGCCACTCTGGACCGGTACCCTGGTTTTGTCTTCTTTGTGTCATCTTCCTTTTTCGTGGTTGGTATAATTACGTTGGGTATATTCTGTGTAGTGCGAAGAAGCAGCTGTGAAAGGGATAAGGAGCTGCTTATAAGGGAGAGTGCCAGCGACGATGCAGCGTTGCTGAGCGAGTCGTGAGTAAGACGCATCAGTTCTGGGACTCCCTTTATTGGGAAGCACTGGGAGGTCGGGAATGTTGACCCTAAAACACCCTCTCACGGCTACACCAGCTAATGTCGTTGTTTCATATCCGTGCTACTGCTATAGAATACGCTGCATTTTACACTTGGGTTTCTATTAGTTGATGATCGAAAAGACCCTGAAGACAGGAATTTCTTTGGATACGTTTATATTAAAAAAATCGGATTCGGTGCACACACACACACACACACACACACACACACACACACACACACACACACACACACACACACACACACACACACACACACACACAATATTGCTGACCACATCGCAAACAATTTCCCGCTACTGTTCTAATACATGTCTGCTGGAATCCGCGACATCTCGCATCTGGACATTTCGCATCTGGACATCTCGCATCCGACAACTCGCATCTGGACATCTCGCATCCAAATGAAAAAGTGGACATCTCGCATCCGTGATTTTTCGCTTGATTTATCATTGTGTTTGGCGGTGGGGGAGGGGGTGGGGGGTAGGTGGTAATCATTTTATTTAGTGTATTTTGACACTGTACTTTATTACGATTTGCCATGGTCTTTTTTTCAATAGCAAAACCCATGGTTTTGGACTTCAATAACTTCCCTTTATATACCCTACCTTAATGGATGTGGATTTGTGACTACATATTACCCGCCGCATTTTCGAACCTGTGCACGTTTCCCTTCCAAACCGTGCATCAAAGATAAATTTTTAAAAATTGCATAGATCAGTGGGATTAGTGGATGTGGATTAATTCTTAATACTGATCTGCCGCACGTTCATTAAATCCTTCATGCTTTTTAAGTGCCTCTTTCGAGGGATTAGCATATGTGGATTCGCGCTGCACCGAACGTTGAACTACTCACTATGGCATTCACTGACTACAAATGTAAGTCTAACTCTTGAATTACTCCGTAAACTGAACTGAGTTTTTTTCAGTTGATTTACTCAAATAATTTACGTTTTGGAAACCCCTGTAATTTATTTTCTGTGTGAAGTTTCCCAAACACAGTGTTAAAGTTCCCCCTTAAAAGCAGACCAAAATCACGGATGCGAGATGTCCATTTTTTCATTTGGATGCGAGATGTCCAGATGCGAGATGTCCAGATGCGAGTTGTCAGATGCGAAATGTCCAGATGCGAGATGTCCAGATGCGAGATGTCTGGATACCGTCTGCTGTGCTCCTTTAGTCCTGCCCCCTGCATTTTTCTATATTTTCCAGAAACGTGCACCAACCCCCACCCCTTCACGTTCACACAAGGAGGAGAGGGGGGAGGTTGCTTCCACAATGTACCCTACCTGTTGGAATTATGGTCAAACAAACTACTATTCAAAAGAGTTGAAATTTATTTTCGCAGTCTAATAACTTTTTCCCAGCGTCTCATATTTAATGCGAGTTAAAAAAAGGTGTATAACAAATGAAATAAAAGGGTAATCATGGTGAACGAAAACAAACATCGCATCTAATACCAGGCATTATCGTAATGAACTGGGCCAAGGCCCAAACAATGACGTCACAGGCTTTGCTGTATGTCACTCTACATGACACTTGAAACACTTTATCTTTGCATTTACAAGTCTCCAGTCACAATAGGACTCCAGACAAGACGACCTCTAAATCAAGAACAACTCCGAATCCAGGCCGTCGTTGGGTGCAGGCAAAAGTCTCTTGCAAACAAACCTCCAGGAATGCAGGAAAAAATCCTGTGGGAAAAATCTTTGCAGTCCCGTTTTCATTCGCTCTCATTCTCGTCAACGTACAAAAATGATGGGACACTTTGGTTTGCCTCAACGGTTGTTCTAATTCGGAGGTTGTGTTCTTCTGTTGTTGTGATCTAATGTCAGTTTTTAGAGGTGTTGAAACAGTGATGTACTTCACACGGTGGTGTGAAAAATGAAAAGATTCCCTGTAGAAGTGTAGGGTCAGCAATCACCTTTGAGGGCACGAGTGATTTACCAGGTGTGTTATGGCCTTCCTATGTGTTTTTGCTTTGTATTGTTACATTATATAGTAAATATGTTTTGTAAATAAAATATTTAATCAATCCCCTTGTTTATAGTAACAATAAAGTAAAGGAAACACCAAGATTTGTTATTTACTTTATGGCACAATTACCTAGAATGACTTTGATATCATTTACTATGTGGCTCACGTGTCCTTAGTTCACATTCACTTTAAAGGTTTGCCTCGATTACCTGTCAGAAGGACTACACTTCAAAAGGACTACGCTTCAAAAGGACTACACTGCAGAATGTATACACAGGAATATTACCCAGTGCAAAAGGACTACACTGCATAATGTCTGCACGGGGTAAAAACTTTGAAAACGAACTTGCAAAAGGACTACACTGGATAATGTCTGCACAGGGAAAAAGACTTATTTTTTCTATATTTATTCTTAATTCTTCGGCTGCATTTTTTCCAAGACAAATTTTATTTTAACTGAAACCACAGATTACTGATTCAGAAATATTTTGCAACACGCCATTGCAAAAAAGAACTACACTACACTTTGTCTACACCGAAAACACCTATTTCTATATTTATTCTTTATTCTTCGGCTACATTTTCAAGATAAATTTTGTTTTAACTGCAACTACAGATTACTGAAGTATTTCGCAACACGCTATTGTAACAGGAATACACTGCATAATGTGTACATCCAAGGCACATGATCACACGAATCCGCGACATCTCGCATCTGGACATCTCGCATCTGGACATCTCGCATCCGACAACTCGCATCTGGACATCTCGCATCTGGACATCTCGCATCCAAATGAAAAAGTGGACATCTCGCATCCGTGATTTTTTGCTTGATTTATCATTGTGTTTTGGAGGTGGGGGGGGGGGGGGTAGGTGGTAATCATTTTATTAAGTGTATTTTGACACTGTACTTTACTACGCTTTGTCATGGTCGTTTTTGGATGGTGGGTCGCCCCTGGCACCTTGTTCCAAAACAGTGCTAACCCTACATTCCTCGCGCTTGATTGCAGTGATCAGTGCCCAGATTGGCGGATGTTTGTATCCAAAGAGATGGTGTATATGTTTTGTTGTTTGTGTATATGAAACCATCGAGGCAAAGCTTCGGTTTGCCCCGAATACTTTCGATGAATTCTATTCTAATTTTACCATTCAATAGCAAAACCCATGATTTTGGACTTGCATCAAAGATAAATTTTTAAACATTGAATAGATCAGTGGGATTAGTGGATGTGGATTCATTCTTAATACTGATTCGTCGCACGTTCATTAAATCCTTCATGCTTTTAAGTACCTCTTTCGAGGGATTAGCATATATGGATTCGCGCTGCACCGAACGTTGAACTACTCACTATGGCATTCACTGAGTACAAACGTAAGTCTAACTCTTGAATTACTCCGTAAACTGAACTGAGTTTTTTTTTTCAGTTGATTTACTCAAATAACTTACGTTTTGGAAACCCCTGTTAATATCGTCAAGCACAAAATCTCGCTTATAATTTGTTTTTACTCAAATAACTTACCTTTTGGAAACCCCTGTAATTTATTTTCTGTATGAAGTTTCCCAAACACAGTGTTGAAATTCCCCCTTAAAAACAGACCAAAATCACGGATGTGAGATGTCCACTTTTTCATTTGGATGCGATATGTCCAGATGCGTGCGGCGGATCAGTATTAAGAATGAATCCACTAATACCACTGATCTATTCAATTTTTAAAAATTTATCTTTGATCCACGGTTTGGAAGGGAAACGATTACCACCTAGGGAAATGAAGGGAAATGATTACCACCTACCCACCACCCCCACCCCACCGCCAAAACACAATGATAAATCCAGCCAAAAATCACGGATGCGAGATGTTCACTTTTTCATTTGGATGCGAGATGTCCGAATCCCGGTCATCTGCCCCCCGGTCAACTGCCCCCCTGTCATCTGCCCCCCCCTTTTTTTGCAACCCGGTCTACTGCCCCCCTCCCCCTTCAAAGTGGAGGGGTGGTCGCTTGCCCCCTCCATATACTATTTTTTCTTGGGTTCTTGGCTTACAAAGACAGAATAAATAAAACTATATTTATTTTATTGAATTTATTGCACCTCGGTAAATTAGAATTGCAATTAGTGTACGGATCAGTCTCTCCTAAGATCAATATTGGTGAATAGATCAATGAAGATCAATTGTTTCAGAGACGAAGTAGGCGGGGACATCACAATTGCCTAATTTTTGAAAAAAAAATTCTACTAAAAAAAGGAGGGGGCAGATGACGACCCCGTCAAATTGCAGGAGGGGGGGGCAGTCGGCCGGGTTGCAAAAAAGGGGGGTCAGTTGACTGGGGGGCAGTTGACCGGCGGGGCAGATGACCGTTTACCGAGATGTCCAGATGCGAGTTGTCGGATGCGAAATGTCCAGATGCGAGGTGTCCAGATGCGAGATGTCGCGGATTCCAAAATCCCACCACAATCTTTAATTGCTTTCTCTGATGACCGGAGCTATTTATACTGAATGTAACTAAAACAAACGTAAAATTACATTCACTGAGGACATTTTATCTTACTGTAACTGTTCTTTTTTGTAGATCCTAGTTAGCTGGTAAACGGTCATCTGCCCCCCCGGTCAACTGCCCCCCAGTCAACTGCCCCCCCCCCTTTTTTTGCAACCCGGTCGACTGCCCCCCCCCCCCCTTGCAATTTGACGGGGTCGTCATCTGCCCCCCCCCCCTCCTTTTTTTAATGGAAAAAAATTCTTTAAAAATTAGGCAATTGTGATGTCCCCGTCTACTTCGTCTCTGAAACAATTGATCTTCATTGATCTATTCACCAATATTGATCTTAGGAGAGACAGATCCGTAAACTAATTGCAATTCTAATTGCAATTAGTTTCCTATTGGTGAATTGCAATTTACCGAGGTGCAATACATTCAATAAAATGAATATAAATTTATTTATTGTGTCTTTGTAAGCCAAGAACCCAAGAAAAAATAGTAAATGGAGGGGGCAAGAGACCACCCCTCCACTTTGAGGGAGGGGGGGGGGCAGTCGACCGGGTTGCAAAAAGGGGGGGGGCAGATGACAGGGGGGCAGTTGACCGGGGGGGGCAGATGACCGGGATTCTAGTTAGCTTATTGTCGTAGTTTTTTGCTGTTGATATTGGTTTAAATTCTACTCATTTTAGTGCCCTATTTACATGCGGAAAGTCTCGCGCTATGGCAGTCCCTTATCAATAATGACATAACGGAGTATTTGCTCTTATTCTCTGCGACCTACTGCATCTGATTTTTACAATCCCTACGCCGTCTCCGTTTCGCGTCTTATTTGAGCTTCTTCCATGACGGGACGTCACCGAGTCTGCGTTGTTACGCTGTATAATAAAAAGATATCGTTGGTTGTATTTTGACCTAGTTTTCATTTCCTTGGTGGTATTATGTCCGGTGGTATTTTGCCCGGTGGTATTATGTCCGGTGGTATTTTGTCCGGTCCCCCCCCCCACCCCATACCCCTCTCTCTCTCTCTCTCTCTCTCTCTCTCTCTCTCTCTCTCTCTCTCTCACACACACACCTTCTTCTTTTTCTTCTTCTTCTTCTTCTTCTTCTTCTTCTTCTTCTTCTTTTTCTTCTCTTTCTCTCTCTCTCACACTCTCCTTTTCTCCCCCTTCTCTCTCGCTTCCTCCCTAGCCTCTCTCTCTCCCTCTCTCTCTCTCTCTTTCTCTCTCTCTGACTCCCTCTGTCTCTGTCTTTCATTTTCTTTCTCTCTATCTCACTCCACCTTCTCTATCCATTCCTCTCTCCTTTCCTCTTAGTACGCACAATGATCTTTTAACATTAAAAGAAATGCTCAGCGCACTATTCAAATATAAAATTTCAAATTGCAGTACCAACCAAAAAATCCCTTCCTAATGTGAGATGACACCGAAATATTTTGTTTCCAAGAAGGCCGATGCATTGTACGTTTGAAATTTCTGTTTTTACAGGTACGGCCTGTTTGTAAAATATATCTGACTTTCCACGTTGCACATGCGTTATGTAAGCTATAAATAAGCCATACACCAGCAATGGACCGGTGTATGCTTTCTGCCCAGATGACATTCTTACACGGCGAGTCTTTCATGAGAAACAATATTTACTCAGGTCTTTAACGAATACCATTAAGTCCCTGCTCACAATCAGTACTGTGTGCATTCAGTCATACCTTTTGAGCTTATACCCAAAAAGTACATAAACTAGGGCGGATTCGGGTTCTCCTAGCTTTGTGAGTCCCAATAAAAATACACATCATGGATAAAACTTTTGAAATTAAGTACTTTTGCACCTCTTTCATCTGTGTTTTATTTATCTGTTTAAGCTTAACTGAAGGTAGGTAGAGTCCCTTCGCTATTTCAGAATGCAACGGTGACACATGAGATAGAAGCCCTTGTATAAAAATACCAGTGGAAAAAAACTTTGGTACTGAATGTTGCGAGAGACCTTAAGTAATTTACGTTAATTGCAAAATTATTCTCTTTTTCTTTATCCAGTGAATTTTAAGAATACAACTCACCTAAAGGACTTAGGCAAAACAAAGAAGAAAGAAAAGAAAAATGCAACACATAAATAAAGTCTTCTCCCGTTGTACCGCCAAGTTCGTTCCAGAAAAATTACGGCGTTACAAAGCAAAGGCATCACAATGGAAAAAAAACACACACACACACACACACACACAATTTTAGGAATCTTATGAGCTTTGTTTTCATCAATATTATAAAAAGTACACACTATAATATCATTTCAGCGGATCTGTAGAATTTTCTCGGCCCAAAATCAGCGGATCTGTTAGATCCGCTAAAATTTTCAGCGGATCTATAGATTCGCTGGTCGAACCAGTGTATCTACAGATCCGCTGTAACTCGAATCCCGGACAAAACGGCGACGGCCAAAACGGCGACGGCCAAAACGGATAAGACCAAAACGGCGACGGCCAAAACGGCGATGGCCAAAATGGCGACAAGTGCAACCCCGGACAAAACGGTGACGAAGATTAATAATTTAATGTTGAAAATCAAAATATAAAGAATAGTGATACCAGATAAATAAACTCATTTCTACTTGAAGACAAGTATAATTTGAACCAATATTTAAATTTTAAGGGCAAAATAAAATGGATATTTTAACACTATTTTCTCATATATTATAATTGCAATTATACGATAATCCATCGTGTCTGTGTGGGGAGGGATGTAAATAAGTATATTTTGAAAGACAATTGTATTTATCGACTGTGATCACTAATCCGTTATTACACGTGAATCCACATCAATAAAAGGCAAAATAAAAACGCCGCTAAAAGAACTTCGGATTATCAGCAATGAAAGACCAATGTTTTAATCGCCTTTGAGTTAATCCTTATCTGCATCGGTTATGTGAAATGCCGCTATTATACACGAATCCACTCCAATGGAAGAAAAGATTAAATTTTATTTTACCTGAGAAAATAATTTTCAGTTTTACCTGAGAAAAGGTAAGTGAGTAAATCATTCCTTGACCAGATTACTGAGACAGTGACTGGTGACAGGAAGGAGGTGGTTAGGGAGGGCAGGAAGGGCACGTTGGGAGAAATGCTGCACTATGTTCAAATTTATTTATCTCTGATGGTTAAATAAACTGTGTTGGCAACGTTGTTACTTTTTGTTTTTTTTTTATAAGCGTTTCAAAGCATAAACTTAAAAAAAAACTCCGTCCCCGTTTTGTCCGGGGTTGCACTTGTCGCCGTTTTGGCCATCGCCGTTTTGGCCGTCGCCGTTTTGGTCTTCTCCGTTATGGCCGTCGCCGTTTTGGCCGTCACCATTATGTCCGGATACCCTGTAACATATATACTTTCATTCCTCTTCTGCTTCGAGCAGACATTACAGATCGGTTCTGAATACAAAGTTTTTTTGCGTCTGTTTATGCTAAACTTCACAAAAATAATACGTATTCACATTTTCACAAACGAAACAGTCACCGAAGTAGAGTTTTACTAGGTAAAGCTTTAGCCTAGGCGTTGGAGAATCAAAGAAAGCGGTTTTCTTCGAGATCTGCACGTTTTGCCATTGGTAGTTTTTTTCTTGACTGCGAGACGTCTTTTTCTTTCGTCTGCCAGTTGCCCTTTTGAATCACTATGTCACCGACTGTTCTACGATTTATTTCACAATCCTATGGTAATGAAAAATGATTTTTTTCTTGGTGTTTTTGAAGATTTTTTCCCCGCATATTCCAAGATATCAAGTTTTTTCTCATGATCAAATTGAAATCTCTTTCTTTTTTTTTCAATCTTGAAGTGATTTTGACATATGAAACAAACCCAAAGTCCATGACAGTTTATGGTAAATTCGAAATCTTATCTGATAATATAGCTATCCCTAATCCAAATGACTGCGCAGCGAGGTTTGAGCTTGCACAGTTAGCTTTGATGAATGGATGCGTACAAGGCCCTTGCGTGGAAGTATGTTTATTGTATTGCAATCCCTGCTGTTTAAACCATGATCAAGTGTGTACGTCATCAAATAAAAAGCAGGCTAATGTCATGTACAGTTGAACTTCGGACGATGGCAAAGATTTGGTGGTATAACGGGAGATGTATGTGAGAAAAAAACGGGATTGAACACATTGTGACGTTAGTGCGAGTTTGGCGGTGCATCGAATGGCGGTACTACGGGCGTAAGCTATAAGATTTAGGCTAATTTTTTGAAAAATCATTATTTATTAATAATATTTACTAATTTTTACTACATCATTAGAATTATTGTTATTGTTGCTGCTATCTCTAGCGGGCATTAGTAAAAGCAGCAGTAGTAGTTGAAGTAGTGGTATCTAGACGCTTTCCTATTGGACATCTCTCAAATGGAAATTTTCCAACCACGGCATAATTAAAAAAATAAGGTATACCGACAACTGATCTAGCCACAACTGATCTAAATCTGTAGGATACGGCAATTGATATAAATTTTATACGAAAATTTTGTTGCGTTTTGTATTTTGTTTCTTTTGTGTTTTTATTTTACATTTTAAAACATCCAAAAACTACATCGAAAACTTTATGACAATTAATGATTTATATATATAATATTTTATGTATAATGATGCATTAAAATTATGCACACAGAAACGCACGCTATTAAATTTTAAGTCTGTTATTTTTATCGTGCTCAGCTGCACACAAGTTCAACTGATCTCGAGCTATATTGTATGCACACACATGTACTTATTTTTAGCAATGCTCCAATTAAAGCCTCCACTGTGTTTACAAATTAGGGGTCGGATCACAGAGGGGACAGAGCGAGGAGGAGGGGGGTGTCAGGTCGCCAACAAAACCAACAGTAATTCATTTAATAAATAAAGTAAGCCATCATTGCATACCCTGAGTAATCCGAACACCTTGTTAATCCGGGCAAAAATTTGTTAGTGCCAACGCTGTCCGGATTAACCAGGTTTTACTGTAGTATATTTGCCAAAGTTTGCCCATTCAGAACATTTGAACAGGCGTGACTACTATATTCCTGTGGAGAGTTTCTTTTTGTTTTTAACACTTGGCAAGACGAAATCTTGCAAAAAATTATATGCTTTCGTATTGGGGCACCCGTGAGATTTTCATCTTTTTTACAACCCTCCGTCATTTTGTCATCACAACTCGTCAGAAACTACTGGTCCGATTGACACCAAACTTTCGCAGTACATAGAACTAGAACAGGAAATCAATCACTGTTATTTACGCACAGTCATGTAAGCAATATTTTGCTTTATGATACGTCTGGAAGATATCATTATCCCCACTTACTTTTGAAAATTGACATTTAGAGTAATATTGATACCCTCATGACTCAACCTTGCACTTGACTCTAATTTTGATTCGGTACATATTTTTTTATTTACTCTCTGGGAACCACCTAAAATCGAACTGATATCGCGCTTTTGGACCTCGTTTGTTCTCTTATACTCCCGAACAGCCACGGATCGATGCCCAGTGACCTCCTGAATTAACTGTTCGTCAACCCCATTTTGATATAACCTTGACGCTGCTGTTGCTCTGAGAGAGTGGTTTGTGCGGTACCCTTTCAGACCACCTTCTTCACATATTGCTGCAACTATTTTCTGAAGAGAATGGACACCTTTCGGCTGTTTTGAATACCACATTAAACCCGGTTTTTTAAACTCCTGTTTGTAGAATGCATCACTTTGTTCCGACACCGGGCAGTGCGACACGTATTTCTTAAATAAATTTACAATACACCTTTCAGGATTAGTCGTGTTGGCGTATGCTCTGACAACTTTTGGTTTCACTCTCAAATGCGCTAGACCACCTTGATTCGTTTTGCTTTTATCTTCTGTATATTGTAAATATTCACAATTTTAAAACTTTGAATTGTGAAGTTTGACCTAGTCGGAGATTTCGATGTTCCGACCCACCCCTTAACGCAAAGTGCACCCCATTCAAAAAGAACATGGTATGGAGCAGCTGGGTTGGAGAACTGGATCCTAACGCTCCACAATCCCAGAGTTTTTCTTCTTCATCAGCTGTAATTATTTCAGCCTGTTTCCTGTTTAACCCTATTCCCTTTTCTGCAATTTCCTTCATAGTGCTGTCTAAACTATTTCTTAACTGACTAAATATTGGATCACTTAAAAATTTGTATGAAAAACCTAGCTTATTTAAATACATCTGGAGACAGAGTACAATTTCTCTCAATGTTGTTGGCGGATACTGCTCACCCTTCTTATTTCTACATTCCTTAACAAACCTCGAAATGCTGAAATTCAGTTCATCTTTAGAAAATTGGCATAATGGCACCCCATCACATATGGTACTAAGTCCTTCATTTGCATGTTGTTTGGCCCATTGGTTCCTAATGGTTCTCCATTCTTCGAAGGTATCAACTGCCCATTTCACTTTCGTTTCGGACGATTTGGCGTATCTAAGAAAATATTAAACAAGCTAAAACAACCACCGTTCCATGTGTTGATCAACCCCCCCCACGGGCCCGTCCCACCACCCCCCCCCCGTCTCCACCTCGCCGCCCCGTTCCCCCATCCCACCCCCTCCTTCCCCCGTCGCCCCCCCCCCTTGGTTTGTTTTTTTTATGTGTGTTTACTATACTATGCGTTTTTACTGGTGGTCTAATCCTCAGGTTACACCGAATTATGAGAAGAAAATCGCATGCATATGCATGTATGAGGCCCTTTTAATTTTGAAAATAAATTAGATATTATACAAAAAAAAAGAAATCCGATTTGTTTAAGAAAAATGACCTACTTACTGCTTGGAGCCTAGCTGCTCATATGAAGATTCTCCCTTGAACTTGAATCTGCCGTCGGACGTCTCAGTGTTGAGGGGTCCACATATATCTGGGTTTACGCCGTGATTCTCAATGGCTGTTGCCCCCGCAATCAGCTGATCATCACTCTTCTGTTCTTTCAGATACGCATCTTCAGCATCCTGCGTTGCTTTAATTAAGCAGTCGTTCTCCTCCAGTTCAAGAAGGTTATTATTCTCAACAATTTGAGATGCACAAATCAGTACAGTATCATCTGTATCACTGAATAGTTCGAAAGAACCGTTATGGTCTTTTTTAGCTTTTTGATCCGACAGTTGCAATTGCTTTTCAGCCTCTTGCGATGCTTTTACCAGGTCACCTTCGCCGATATTACTAAAGAAATTTAAGAAAGAATTTGCATCCAATGTGCAATTTAGCTGGGCATTTTCATTAACGATATCCAAGAACTCTTTTTCCATGTTTACACTTCGCACACCACACACTGAATGAAAGACTTGGAACTGTCCATTATTTTTCTCACACCTTGTTTATTAATTTCAAATTAGATAGCGCGTGAAAAAATGGGTCACTACAAAGTGGGCGACTTTTGTTAGGGACAGTCCAGGGAATTGGTTGTGAATTGTGTAAACTAAGTCAGATACAGAACTCAGAGGGTCCAAGAGTTCAAATAATGGACAGTTCCTCGGCGTTGCCTCGGAACTGTCCATTATTTGAACTCTTGGACCCTCTTCGTACTGTATCCTATACTTAAGGGCATATTAGGAAATCAGGCAGGAGGGCCCTCTCCCCAATTTTTAGGCGTGGGTAAGTGGGTACGGAGTATATGTGTTGGGGGGGGGGGGGGTTAAACTTTTCTTAAACTTAAAATTTTCATGTTTTTTATTTATTTTTTTTTATTGAACATTTAATTCAAATATACTTAATGGTGCGATCGTCGTATTTTAGATGACAGAAATTTCTTTTTTGAGATCAAAAAATCAATTTTACAAACTTAAAAAATCGTCATTTAAATTCTGGAGATGAAAAATTTAATTATTAACATCAATAATAACAGCACAATTTTTGACCTCAAGACTTGCTTCCTAAATTTCTATGCAGTAAACAATTAAAAGAAAGATTTTGTAAACAGGAACCAGTTACTTGATATAAAGGGCTAATTAATTTTAAAAAATTATTTTTTTCAAGATAAAAAAAACGATTTGCAGATTTCAAAATATAAATTTAAAAAGTCTCATCTGAAATAATGTTATCGAAAATAAATTCTTGATATCAATAAAAAATTATGGAGCTCAAAATTGAGAATTTGCAAAAATTAATTTTTGATACCAAAAAATGAATATATGAAATATATATATATATATATATATATATATATATATTCTTTATATCAATAATTGCCTAATCACTGTGAAAATGGCATTCCATATAAGTAGTGCTGTTTGTTGCGGCACATTCTTATTGACATTATGTAAACAACATTTAAAGAGCGCACCATTACCTTGTCCGACTTAAAAAGGTTATTCAAACAACAAAACTCATAACTGGGTCTGAAACACTGTGGATGGTGTCCGATGTATCGAGGGAAGTTATTTGGTGTAGCTTTTTATAGACGTCGAAACATCGACTTTGTCAGGGCTTTATGACTGACCGACGTGCGCGGCGGAAGGCGATGCAGGAGTGAAGATATGGGGGTAGGGGGGGGGGGCGGCTGGGGGCTGTGTGCAGCATTATAGAGCCTTGGTGACGATTTCGTAAAGAATAAAACTATTATTTGAGTATAATTTTGTTTAAAAATTTCAGATTCCGCTTACTTTTCAGGTGATTTAATTGTGGGGTGGGGAGGTGGGTGAATGAAATAGGTGGAAGGGTCTGGTGGTAGGGCAGGCAAAGAATGTGGTTGGGCGGGCAGATCAAGACATCTGCCTGCCCTATCTTAAAGCCCTGGCTGTATAAACACCGGACTCACAACCTAAAAATAACCTCCTCGTGTTGTCGTTCAACAAAAGTGGTAGCCATGACAAAACATAGCAACAGACCAGCTCGCAATGAAGAGCCCGCCAGGTTTGTCCGCCTGCTTTTGAAAAATATTCACAGAAATCGACTTGATAATATCCTGCGTGACCGGATGACCAAGGGTTAGGTTACTTTGATGGAGACGTTATCACACTATGATTGTCGCTGTCTGAATGCCGAATCTTTTTCCATTGAACGTCGCTTTCCTGTAGAACATCAAGAGATAGGCGTTGCTTATAATTGCATTTCAAACTTTTGCCTAACGTTGTTTGGACACTTGTAATCCAACGTTGGAAGGTAAACGTGGTTTCGAGTTCCATGAGGAGCTAAAACGTTGATCCGGCATTGGGTGTAAGTTTTGACTACGATCAAAAGAAACGTCTAAATAACGTTACCTACCCAACATTTATTCAATGATGTGTCAAAGATATATATATATATATATATATATATATATATATATATATATATATATATATATATATATATATATATATATATATATATATATATATATATATATATCTTATGGTATCCAGACACCTCGCAACCGGACATCTCGTAACTAGGAGAAATGGGACATCTCGTAACCAGAAAATTTCAATGACTTTTTTATATTTTTTTTTTATAAATTTAACTTTATTGTAAGTACCACCGTGTCTCCGTTAAGATTTTTTTCAATTTGCAAAATTGATGATGTGTCAAAGACGTTGATACGACTTGATACGACATCATTTGCAAATCACGCCAAGATTAAGACAATAGTAGTAGGGAAATGAGAGTTCTACCACAGTGACGTCATACTGACGTCATAGGGTGTGGTAGAACTCTCATAGGTTTCTGCCATAGTGACGTCATAGGGTGTGGTAGAACTCTCATAGGTTTCTGCAACAGTGACGTCATAGGGTGTGGTAGAACTCTCATAGGTTTCTGCCATAGTGACGTCATAGGGTGTGGTAGAACTCTCATAGGTTTCTGCCACAGTGACGTCATAGGGTGTGGTAGAACTCTCATAGGTTTCTGCCATAGTGACGCCATAGGGTGTGTTAGAACTCTCATAGGTTTCTGCCACAGTGACGTCACAGGGTGTGGTAGAACTCTCATAGGTTTCTGCCACAGTGACGTCATAGGGTGTGGTAGAACTCTCATAGGTTTCTGCCACAGTGACGTCATAGGGTGTGGTAGAACTCTCATAGTAGAACTCTCATAGGTTTCTGCCACAGTGACGTCATAGGGTGTGGTAGAATTCTCATAGGTTTCTACCACAGTGAGTCATAGGGTGTGGTAGAACTGTCATGGGGTTTCTGGACCAGTTTTAGGATAGAGCGCGCGCGTGTAGGGATGACGTCATAATAATGTGAAGATGACGTGAAAATGACGTCATAACATGATGACATCATGATGATATTATGATGATATTATAACAACGTTAGACTGTTTAGCAGAACCCTTGGCCATTATGAAAGTGTAGGATGGTTGTGCATTATGAATGAGCAGGTTATGGATATAAGCTACTATGTACTGACCCCCTCCCCCCCCCCCCAGGAATACCATGTACCGACTGCTCGATTCGGTTTTATATCTAGTTTTGTTATAAAGTGGTCACAGGCTATTTGCACAGCTGGCTGTATGCATTTTTGTAACATGCCGCCATTTTAACTTTGTAAAAATTGAGATAACTTCCGTTACAGTTGACCCATTTGCCTGAAAATTTCACTGTTTGATTCAGTTTTATATCTAGTTTTGATATAGTCATGGGCTATTTGCACCGACGGTTGTATGCATCATGGATTCACCTTAAAATATTAACCTTAAAAGTGAGATAACTTTCGTTATACTTGGTCGATTTACATGAACATTTCACTGTTTGATTCAGTTTTATGTAAAGTTTTGTTATAAAGTGTCATGGGGTATTTGCACCGGCAGCTGTATGCATAATTGTAACATGCAGCCATTTTAACTTTGTAAAAAGTGGAAAACTGTGATAACTTTCGTTATTCTTGGTCGATTTACATGAAAATTTCACTGTTTGATTTAGTTTTATGTAAAGTTTTATTATAAAGAAGTCATGGACTAGTTTCAGTGGTGGCTGTATGCATAATTGTAACATGCCGCTATTTTTACTTTGTAAAAAGGGAAAAAGTGTGATAACTTTCGTTATACTTGGTCGATTTGCTGTCATTTTAATTTTGTAAAAGTGAAAAATTGAGATAACTTCCGCTATAGTTGACGGATTTGCATGAAAATTTCCCTATTTGATTCAGTTTTATGTAAAGTTTTAACATTAAGTGTTATAGGCTATTTGCATCGGTGGCTGTATGCATAATGGATTCACCTTAAAATTTTAACTTAAAAGTGTGATAACTTTCGTTGCGGTTAGCCGATTTACATGAAAATTTCACTGTTCAATTCAGTTTTATATCTAGTTTACAGTAGTCATAGGGCTATTTGCACCAGTGACTGTATGCATAATTTGACATACCGCCATTTTAACTTAAAGGTGTCATAACTTTCGCTATAGTTGGTCGATTTACATGAACATTTCACCATTGGATTCAGTTTGATGTCTTAGTTTAAAGCACACCCTCAAAGACAAGTGTTGGAATGGCGCGCCCACCATTCAAACATGTGTTTGAATTATCTTTACGTCAAACTATTGTTCAACAAGTTGTTTAGCAATTGTACAACAATTGTTCAACAAGCTGTTGTTCAACATGTTGTTGAACATGTTCAACATGTTCAACATGTTCAACAATAAGTTCAACATGTTCAACATGTTCAACATGCTCAACAAGTTCAACATGTTCAACATGTTCAACATGTTGTTGTTCAACAAGTTGTTGTATATAAAGCTATGTTTAAAGACTTTCTCATCATTTGAATAGTGTAGGTTGAACCGAAAGGATGTATCAATGCAACATTTGTTCAAAATCTTACAACTGGCCACAAAGTCTTAAAAGACACGTAAAGGTTGCTCACACGTCAGAAGTGGATGAAGAATCGGATATGGAAAACCCTGTAAAACTACCTTTCACGGAAACTTTAGATGAGTCTTCTATGGAAAGTCAAAGCGTTAACATGGCTGAAAAGAATGCACATGCTAGTACAGAATGTGGTGCATTATACAACAGCGAAGAAGCTTTGCTCAAACTTATGGAGCAGTGTGGTGAGGATGCTGATGACAGGAGTTCTGAAAGTGAGTCAGAAACAGACTCTGAAAGTGAGTCAGAAATAGACTCTGTTTGGTATGATATGGTTCAAGAAGACTATGATGACAAATTTCAAGAAAAGGTTTCAGAATATGAAGAACAAGGACTTGAAGATGCGCGTGAAATAGCAAGCTATGACCTTCGACCCATTTATAAACATGGACTTAAACAACTGTTTATGAGACTATTCAAATATACCCAGCGTCTAGAAGAAAGCCAACATTATCAAAATATTTTAAAAGACTTTAATTACTTTGTGGATGAAAAACATTACAAGTATTCAAAGGCGCTAAAGGCGGCTATAAGGAAAAACAATGCATTCTTTGAAGAGCTACTAGATAAGGAAGAGGAGTATGACAGCTGTGATGAAGAAAGTGACATGGATGCCAGTGAACAGAGTGAAGCAGATGAAGAAAAATAGACTTATTTGACTAAACATTATAATAAAGACTTTGTAAATCAATAAATGTTATAATATTGTTATAGATTTAAGCTGTATATATTTAAGTGTATTTAAGTGTATTTAAGTGTATTTAAATGTATTAATAAACCAATTCAACATATGTCTTGTTTTTTCTTTGCTTGAACTACAACTTGTTGAACAACTTGTTAAACAGCATGTTGTTGAACAAGTTGAACATGTTCAACATGTTGAACATGTTGAACATGTTCAACTTGTGCAACAACATGTTGAACATGTTGTTGAACATGTTGAACATGTTGAACATGTTGAACATGTTGTTGAACATGTTGAACATGTTCAACAACATGTTGAACATGTTGAACAACAGCTTGTTGAACAATTGTTGTACAATTGCTAAACAACTTGTTGAACAATAGTTTGACGTAAAAATAATTCAAACACATGTTTGAATGGTGGGCGCGCCATTCCAACACTTGTCTTTGAGGGTGTGCTTTAAACTAAGACATCAAACTGAATCCAATGGTGAAATGTTCATGTAAATCGACCAACTATAGCGAAAGTTATGACACCTTTAAGTTAAAATGGCGGTATGTCAAATTATGCATACAGTCACTGGTGCAAATAGCCCTATGACTACTGTAAACTAGATATAAAACTGAATTAAACAGTGAAATTTTCATGTAAATCGGCTAATCGCAACGAAAGTTATCACACTTTTAAGTTAAAATTAAAAGGGGAATCCATTATGCATACAGCCACCGATGCAAATAGCCTATAACACTTAATGTTAAAACTTTACATAAAACTTAATCAAATAGGGAAATTTTCATGCAAATCCGTCAACTATAGCGGAAGTTATCTCAATTTTTCACTTTTAAAAAATTAAAATGACGGCAAATCGACCAAGTATAACGAAAGTTATCACACTTTTTCCCTTTTTACAAAGTAAAAATAGCGGCATGTTACAATTATGCATACAGCCACCACTGAAACTAGTCCATGACTTCTTTATAATAAAACTTTACATAAAACTAAATCAAACAGTGAAATTTTCATGTAAATCGACCAAGAATAACGAAAGTTATCACAGTTTTCCACTTTTTACAAAGTTAAAATGGCTGCATGTTACAATTATGCATACAGCTGCCGGTGCAAATACCCCATGACACTTTATAACAAAACTTTACATAAAACTGAATCAAACAGTGAAATGTTCATGTAAATCGACCAAGTATAACGAAAGTTATCTCACTTTTAAGGTTAATATTTTAAGGTGAATCCATGATGCATACAGCCGTCGGTGCAAATAGCCCATGACTATATCAAAACTAGATATAAAACTGAATCAAACAGTGAAATTTTCAGGCAAATGGGTCAACTGTAACGGAAGTTATCTCAATTTTTACAAAGTTAAAATGGCGGCATGTTACAAAAATGCATACAGCCAGCTGTGCAAATAGCCTGTGACCACTTTATAACAAAACTAGATATAAAACCGAATCGAGCAGTCGGTACATGGTATTCCTGGGGGGGAGGGGGTCAGTACATAGTAGCTTATATCCATAACCTGCTCATTCATAATACACAACCATCCTACACTTTCATAATGGCCAAGGGTTCTGCTAAACAGTCTAACGTTGTTATAATATCATCATAATATCATCATGATGTCATCATGTTATGACGTCATTTTCACGTCATCTTCACATTATTATGACGTCATCCCTACACGCACGCGCTCTATCCTAAAACTGGTCCAGAAACCCCATGACAGTTCTACCACACCCTATGACTCACTGTGGTAGAAACCTATGAGAATTCTACCACACCCTATGACGTCACTGTGGCAGAAACCTATGAGAGTTCTACCACACCCTATGACGTCACTGTGGCAGAAACCTATGAGAGTTCTACCACACCCTATGACGTCACTGTGGCAGAAACCTATGAGAGTTCTACCACACCCTATGACGTCACTGTGGCAGAAACCTATGAGAGTTCTACCACACCCTGTGACGTCACTGTGGCAGAAACCTATGAGAGTTCTACCACACCCTATGACGTCACTGTGGCAGAAACCTATGAGAGTTCTACCACACCCTATGACGTCACTATGGCAGAAACCTATGAGAGTTCTACCACACCCTATGACGTCACTGTGGCAGAAACCTATGAGAGTTCTACCACACCCTATGACGTCACTATGGCAGAAACCTATGAGAGTTCTACCACACCCTATGACGTCAGTATGACGTCACTGTGGTAGAACTCTCATTTCCCTACTACTGACAATTAATTCAGGTTAAAATTTAACAACAGATTAGGATAAGAAAATCTATAGATGTAGTAAGATGAAAGATTGTGAGCTGAATCCAAATCATCGCCAAATTGCGGCAAGTAAGAATTAGGATCAACCCGTCGGATTTTTCCATTTTTCCAAAAGTTACGAGATGTCCGGTTACGAGATGTCGGTTACGAGATGTCCCGAATTCATCTTTTATACAAAAATTGAGAAGCAAATGAATAAAACAATCCCTGTATAAAGAATCTTTTCTATAAATTTCTTACTGAACAGAAAAGAAACAATTCTTGACCTCAAAAATTGTGTTGTTATTGATATCAGTAATTCAAATTTTCATCTCTGAAATTAATTGACAATTCATTAACTTTTATATAAATGTGTGTCGTTGCAAAATTGATTTTTTGATCTCGAAAATAAATTTTTGACATCATAAATTCAATAATTAATAGCAAAATTTAAATTCGTGAGATCTTCATTGATTATTGACATCTGTAATTATATTTGGATATAAAAAATTAACATCAAAAGTTAAAGTGGCATTCCATGTAAATATCTAATTTCCCTTCAATCTTATCAGTCGCTAGCCAACCTAAAACCATATATATATAAATATTATATATATATATATATATATATATATATATATATATATATATATATATATATATATATATATATATATATATATATATATATATATACTGCATAAGGCACTTTTTGGGAGGCGGGGCGGGGCAGGGGGGGGGGGGGGTTGGTTGTTGGAACCAAATGGTCTAAGGTGCTCGTGTGATAAGCGAACACCAAAGGTTGTCGGTTCGATTCTGTCATGTTTCACAAGGCACGCAAAAAGCACCTCAGCCCACAGAAACCCCTCGAATGGCCAAAAGCAAACCAGTAAGGTGTCCCACGTGTGATCAGCGAATACATCAATTCCACAAGGCACACAACAGGCACCCTAGGCCATAGAAAACCCCGGGAATGGTCTATACACAAACAAAAGCGAATGAGTAAGACTGAGTGACAAATCAAAATTACTTTGCTCCAGGTATAAAAACTGCCCTTTTGTTCTGTTATCTCTGACTAAAAAATCAATATTTTCTCTTTCTCTTCCTCTCTCTGTCTTTCTCTGTCTCTCTCTCCTCTATACTTCTATGTCTCTGTCTGCCTGTCTGTCTGCCTGCCCCTGTCTCTCTCTCTCTCTCTCTCTCTCTCTCTCTCTCTCTCTCTCTCTCTCTCTCTCTCTCTCCCTCTCTCTCTCTCTCTCTCGTCAGTGTACTCCGTTCTTCGGTCTTCTAGGGTCGTGGAATATTTTGAAGTCAATTTTCATGAATACTTTTTCTAAATTAGGCTTTTAAAAAAGGCTCCTGATATTCAAGTATTTTACGTCTTCATTTTGGCCTATCTTCGAAACGGCCTATCATGGCTTCCATTATGGGTGAGCGACAACATGAGGGCGTTGTTACTTGGCTGTGACGTGATATCTGAACAGCATCTATTTCCCGACGTCTATTCAACTTTTTTCCAAAGACGTTGATGATATGTCGGGGAGTGTGGGATTTTGGTTGCGATCCAAAGGAAGTCTAAAACGTGACTCATTCAATGTCTATTCAATGTTTGTCAATGATCAGATGTCTGATCAATCACAACCAAACGTTTCTTATCCAACGTCTATTCAACGTTTGATTCAAATAAGCGGATTAGACGTTGAATACTGGTCGCGGTCATCAACGATCGTTGAACAGATGTGTTGTTTGGTGGCGACAATCATAGCCGAAGCACAACCAGAGTCAATGCTGATTCCAACTCTGGCTTTTGTCCATGATTTAATGAGAATGTCCTAATATAATCAAGATACAATTCTGGAATTATTTTGAAACAGTTTTTGCTTTGGTAATCGCAGCATTTCATGGCATGTGCCTCCTTTTTCATACAAAGGGCGAGAAAAAAAACAGACAACAGGCAAATACTTGATCACAATACACCTCCAGTACCAAGAGAGAGCAAAAGCGGCCAGCTCGAGGTCGATTACACGGAGGCCAAGTAGTTTAATTTCTATTTCGAAACGTATACTTGAAATTTGTTTTGCAGGTCAGCAACAATGCACCAATGAGAAAGTCGACCTGGTCTTTGTTCTCGACAGTTCCGGCAGTATCCGTGACAACAACCCCCCTGATGGTAGCTATGACAACTGGCGCCTCTTACTTGAGTTTGTCGTTTCCATAGTGAGTCGCGTAGAGATCGGTTTGAATGATACCCGATTGGGTGTAGTCAAGTACAGCCAAACCGCTGAGAGCGTCATCTATCTAGACGAATTCGATGACCGCTCTTTGCTCATCAGTGAGATAAGACAGATCTCGTATTTGGGTAGCCATACTAATACGAGTGGAGGTTTACGTGAAATGCACTACAATCAGTTCACGGAAGAGCATGGGGATCGTCCCGGCGTGCAAAACGTCGCCATTATCATCACAGACGGCGTGTCGACGGTTGACGTCAATCTCACCGAGACGGAGTCGCTGCTCGCTCGCTACGACGGTATCCGGATCTACTCGTTTGGCATCGGCAGTCAAGTCAGCGAAGATGAGCTGCAGTCTATATCATCCGCACCACAGCAGCTCAATGTTAACTACTTCCTGGCTGTTGACTTTACGGTCCTAAATGATCCAGATTTCGTGGCAGCCTTTGGTTCACAGATATGTCTTCAATCCCCTACCCGCGTTGACATCGAGGATAGCTGCATCTCAGCTAAGATGGATTTAGTGTTTGTTTTTGACAGCAGCGGATCGATACGTGAGAGCAATCCGGAGGACGGAAGCTACGATAATTACGATCTGCTCCTGGAGTTTGCAGCGTCCATAGTGGATAGGTTAGAGATCGGATTGAACGACACACGGGTCGGTGTTGTTGTATTCAGCGACACAGCAACCAGTGTTTTCTACCTAGATGAAACAACAGACAAAGATTCTGTGAAGATGGCACTACTGACGACGGTACCCTACATAGGCGGTAACACCAACACCAGTGGCGGCATACGCGAGATGCGTTATGGGCAGTTTATCAGCTCACGTGGTGACAGACCCGAAGTGCCAAACGTGGCCATCCTCATCACGGACGGACAGTCAACCCTGGATGTGGACAGGACACTTCCGGATGCAGAGAGCGCACGCGCTTCCGGCGTAGAGATTATTAGCGTTGGCATCACCGCGGACATCGATGAGGACGAACTGAAAGGCATTTCCTCCCAGCCACAGGAGCTAAACAAGAACTACTACAAGAGTGTCAACTTCACATTGTTGGATGGCCTAATTAGTGCACTTCTTCAGCAAGCCTGCTCTCAGTCAGGTGAATATATATTATGTTTCATGCATGAAGATTTGAATAAATTTGTTCATGGCGATTTATGAAACGGGGAAAATAATTAGCTTGGAGTGGGCCGGTGGATGTTTCAACACGTTTCTTCAGGTAAAATATACTATTTTAATGATTAACAATTTATCTTTAAGGCGGCATGAAAAGCGACCGTTTCCAGTGAGAAACATTGCGACATAAATATTGCGACATCGGATAGACGTCACACCGAAGTCGGATCAACGTCGGCCTTTGATTGTAACTTCCGAGTTGGAAACATGCCTATTATCGGACATACAATTAATGTTGCGTTAAGATTGAAAACGGAAGTCGAAACAATTTCCACGGTGTTGTAGAAACACCCAAAAAAACGACTTTATAACTAAATCAGGTAACCCTGGATGAACAGAAAGTGGGAATCGCCGTCCAGACAGCGACTATAATAGCGTGGACCTCCTCCGTCACAGCACCCCACCCCGGGGCCATCCGATCAAGCACGATACGTATCCAGTCCATTACCATGAATATTTTTCCCACCTACTCGTAAAAAATATTTATAAAAAATCGACTTCTTACGTATACTGTGTGCCCGGATGACCCCAGGCTGGAGGTACTGTGGCGGAAGGTGACCACTCTGTGACTGTAGCTGTTAGGACTGCGAGTCTGGATTAACGTTTCCTCGACGTCTATACAACGTTGATTTTCCGACGTCTTTGCAATGTAGGGAGATAGAGGTTGTTTCAACTTCCACTTACTACTTTTACACAACGTTGATTACACGTTTGAGAGCCGACGTCTATCCAACGAAGCTAATCCGATGTCGGGTGCAATGATATCCAAGGTTGTTAGTGGGTAATAGGATGATTAGAGAAACAGTTGACCAAAAAATAAACGAAATTGAATTTGGGCTCAATATGAAACTACATGGGAAATTTCACATGATCTAGGCGAAATCATACAGTAGTAAATTATGGACATTGTTTCATTCTCTGATTTACAGTTGGACCAAGTCCTTGCTTAGACAACAAAGCAGATATCGTCTTCCTTCTGGACAGCAGTGGATCAATCCGGCAGAAAAATCCAGACGATGGTAGCTATGACAACTATGAGTTGTTGCTCGGGTTTGTTGTTGCTATTGTAAGGGAGCTGCCCATTGGTCGACACGAGACACGTGTTGGCATAGTGATTTTCAGCAACTTCGCTGAGAGTGTGATATTCCTCAACGAGTATTACGATAAGTCGAATCTCATTGACGCCATTCAAAACATAGGTTACGTTGGTGGTAGCACAAACACAAGCGGAGCTTTACGTGTTATGGAAAGCGAACAGTTTACTTCCGCAAACGGTGACCGTTCGTCTGCAGCTGACATCGCTATAATCATCACCGACGGAGTTTCGACTGTAGACACAGACCGGACTATTTCCGACGCGGATGTTGCAAAGAGGCGCGGAATAAGCATCTACGCGGTGGGTATAACTGATGATATTGACGAAGACGAGTTACGCCAGATCTCATCCAGGCCACAGAGACTGAACCAGAACTACTTCACGAGTGCCGACTTCACCATTCTCACTGAAGTTGTGACGTCACTGCTCGGCGAAGCGTGCGAAACGCCGGAAATAGAACGTATGTATAAAATCATGTAAATGGTAGTTTCTTGAAAACAACCGAAACATACTATTGGGTAATGAATGGGTGACGTAACTACACAGCCAAGGAAAGAAACTTCCGTTACATTCATTACAGGAACCAATGAATATAACATGTGCTGCCTTTTGGAGCTGTTCAGCTTCGAGTAGGTGCCAGGTGTTGATGTTGGCGGAGTGACAACATTAGGTGACCATGCTGGCGGGGAGGGGGAGGGGCTTTAAGTTGCAGTCAGAGCCTGAAATTCTGACAATCCCAATGTATGTCTGAACCTTCATACTTAAGAACTAAAAACCGGGATGCGACTATCTTGAAGCAGCAGCACTTTTGGTCGGTTCCCTTTTAATTCACTACCGTTATAGGGAACCCGGAAGTAAAGCCCCTTTTGACCAGCCCCTGTTTATCATATATTTGCCATAAATATAAATACTAAGTTCATTAAACTCAAAGAAATATTGAAATTGTCTCCTTCATTGTTGTACTAGGAAATGTTCTCTCATGAGCCTAAACACGGCATTATCTTGCCATTTCCAGGTGGGCGTCCTGAAGTCGATTTTTGCGTGGAAGACAAGACTGATCTGGTGTTCGTGCTCGATAGCAGCGGCTCCATCCGAGACAACAACCCGGAAGATGGTAGCTATGACAACTGGCAACTGATGCTCGATTTCGTCATCGCTATTGTGGACACGCTGCTCATTGGCAAGGATAAGATACGGGTCGGTTTGGTTCGCTACTCTGCCTTTGCCAACAATGAGTTTTATCTGGATACCTACACAAATCGCTATTCGTTAAGGGAAGCAATTCAAAACATTCCATACATCGGAAGTTTGACAAACACAAGCGGTGGAATTCGTTTGATGCACAAGGAACAGTTTACAAAGAAGCACGGCGACCGGAAGAACGTAGATAATATAGCGATCGTGATCACAGATGGCGCGAGTACCCTTGACGAAGATCGAGTCATTGATGACGCCAAGAAGGCGAGAAAGGATGGTATTAAGATATTCAGCGTTGGAATCACAGATTCAATCAATGAGAAAGAGCTGAGGAAGATTTCGTCTAAACCTCATAAGAAGAATAAGAATTATTTCTTAACATCGGACTTTAATACTCTGAACGAGATGAAGATACGAGTGAAGTGTGAAGGTGAGAATTTCATTTACCTATATATCTTTATTTATCACGAGCCCGTCATTATTTGTACTGACAATGCTTTTGATGCAGGGATTGATATGGCTGAGCACTTCCTATTTTATTCAGAAGCAAACAAACAAACAAACAAACACAAACAAACACACACAAACATCAGGCATCCGCTATTGGTTTAGTTTATAGAATGCCCTTCTGTACGGCATGCTAGTGTGGCGACAGTGGACCCCCTCCTCTACCTTTGCCCTCCCCCCGAACCTGCTACATCCCCCACATACTAGCTTAAGTCCGGTACCTGTTCTTGTTTATTTTGTGTTTACAGAGGCTATAACTCGTTACTATACGGCATCCTGCCGGTGGCGGGAGTGGGCTCCCTTCTAATCCTCTGCCCCCCCCCCCCCCCCCCACCATCTACACACCTGACCAGGTACCCCATCCCCCCCCCCCAGTGTATATGTCACTGTTGTGTTTACAGACAGGCATTATAACTCGCTTCTGTACAGCATTCCGGCGGTGACAGGAGTGGGCTGTCTTCTCATCCTCTGCCCCTCCCCCTGCAGACACACCCCTCCAGGCACCCACCATTGTATATGCCATTGTTGTGTTTACAGAGCGGGACTATAACGCGCTCCTGTACGGCATGCTGGCGGTGGCAGGAACGAGCGTTCTCCTCATTATCTCCATCATCTGCCGCTTCTGTAGACACATGACCAAGCTGTACGACGACGAAGAGAAAGAAAAACTTACTTCAAATAAAGTATAGAGGCACGTGAATTCTGCCAGGGAATTTCGCCTTTTCACATTTTACGTTTTTGATAAATAAAGCGCACAGGGTTCAATTTTGAATTGCAAAATATTTAATAAATTAGCAATAATGTTAGTGCAAACTTAAAAATTTTATTGAATTTGAAAGTTAAATATTTTTCATAAAAAAGATACCGGCACTTTCAAAATCTGACGTATTTGGAGTAGCAGTTCTGAACAGCATAGTGACAGCATATGAGAGCTAGACAGTATTCATTTTTTAGACGTTTATGACAATTATTTAAATGCGGAGTTCAACAACTGCCAAAACTTGTATATGTTACAACGAACTTGTCAAATCATTGACAAAGTTCCTGAAATTTTCATTGAATCTGTCCAATTAGGAGAGCTTATTGAAAGTTAAACAATTGAATTGGCAGTTTTCAGAAAACAGTGTTTGTAATCAAAAACAACAGCGCCGATTCTCTGTAATCAAGTCAAGTGCATCATATGACTAAGTCAAAACACGGTTGATGATTTTTCCGTTGTCCTTAACGCATTTCTGAGTTTTCAGTCTTGTATAAGAACCGTGTCTCATTGAATTTCGTAGTCCCACCGCATGCTCTCTTATTTAAAGGGAAATGCGGGTATCTCACCTACAATTGACATTTCCTTCATACTTTCACACTTTAATGCTTGGAGGGTATACATTCAAAATTGAAAAGAAAAAGGGGGGTCACCGATATTATAAGAAAAATAAAGACACTGAAAGGTCGCGTACTTTTACTATAGAAACTATTGGGAAAACCAAGAAATTTCAATCAAAATGCAAAATTCACACATAATCACAATTGACAATTGCCTCATTTTTTCCCTGTTTGAAGAACACGTCATACGAAATGTTTTAAGCAAATAAAAAATATATGTCACCGTATCAATAAGAGAATTATACAATCGTTTTGACAAAATCTCATTGACTCAATGCATAAATGGTGAAAACAGTGTGATATGATTTTGATGGACAATATATCATCACAGGCCCTTCTAGGAACAAAATATCAATACAGACCATTTCTGGACACGACCCTATTTGTCTTTGAAAAGATTTTTTCGATCTAGACGGATTTAGTAGTTATTTATACTGTGTAAACATGGATTCAAATTCGGCGATATTCAATGTAATGCGCATTTCGGTCGCTAGATGGCGCAGAGATACCCGCATTTCCCTTTAAAATTGTTAGGTACTTTGGCGTCAAGTGATACGGAAGAATTAATCTCTAAGGCTCGTATAATATGTGCCCAGGAGGATTTGAACTGGGGTGTCTTCACTTGCCAAGCAAACGTCTTAAACACTATATCATGGGGATGAACTGACAGAAATACGTTGTTATAAAACAGCTGACCTCTGAGGGATGTATCTGTTATGTATAAACACAGATCGGATGGATATTTTAAAAAGTAGTTCCTCTCTTTTATGAATACTATTTTCGCTGAATCTCAAGTGGTCTGCAGAATAAAAAGGTGTTACACACAACAGACCGAACTGCCTCAGAGGTTATCTGATGGACAACGACGACGGAACGAAGTATTTTATAAATCTTAGTCTCAATAGTTCCAACAATCCATATGACGTCCGGAGTAGCCTTGATGGTTGCTCTTGATTTGTAAATGACTGATTGTAATTTGTGCTTGGTAAATGCCAAACAGCAAATAGTCATTAATCTTTTCCCAAGAAAGTGACATATTCTGAGAATGTTACTGGAGATTGCTAAAGCCCAATCCTTACTTGTAAATTAAATGCCATTACATGAGCAGTTTGTTGTGACACATAATGAGAAGTCTGTCAGTTTACTGGCATAATTATGGGCAATCTATTGTTGTATTCAGCGTGGATTAGTAAAAACATTTAGAGTGGATTCGTTCCTCAGAAAATAAGCCAATTTTCCATTAGAACGCTGTTTCAAGTCACTTAAAAGATCCATAACAGTATATTCTGTGGTCAAAAATATTATCTGATTCGAAGTATGTCCAGTAGCTGATGTAAAATAATATTCATATCTGTAGATTACTAGAGTGAATAGTTCTAGACAGTGTAATAATTTAGCTTAGTTTTTCATGAAGAAAGAAATGGCTGGCAGGGCGAGCTCTCGAATAAGTTAAACTTCCAGCTCAGCCCTTCTAATCTTCAAACATGTATTGATTTTATCTTACCTTATTAATTGTTCTTCATTCTTTGATCGTTACGTAAAATTAACCTAAGGTTTTGTTAATTGAGCTCAAAATCCCTCTATCTCGAACAGTTTTCGAGAAAAAAACTCAATTTCCGGCTTTTGACCTTGACCGTGATCGAAAAGGTCGAGGTCAGCGAGCTACCTTATGTAACGTTGTTTAGTTCCTAAAGATCGAAAATGAGCTCAAGATCGTTCCCTTATCATTTTCGAGATAAGTATTTCTATCGTGAACGGTAGACGAGGTCGCGGGACCTTTGACCTTCACCCTCAAGGTCTAGGTTCACTATGGAAGGCTACCCGTACGTTTGATATATTCAACCTGGGATTTTAGCGCTTTTTATGACCACTTTGAGGTCAAGGTAAAAAATATTTGCGGTTTCGCCTAGACCTGATTATTGTCTAGAAGTGTACCGGATATGAAGCTCCGCTGACTCAGACATTAGGAAGAGTTTTCTGGAAATCTTTTTGTGAAAAAAATAAATTTAATTCAATGTGACCTTGACCTTTGAGGTAAAAACATTTCAAGATTCACAGAGACCTCGTCACTCTCTCCATGTGTGCTATGTTTCCTCTGTCAGATACTGTAGGAGAAAAAAATGAAAAAGGCAGAAACTTCCAGAAAAACTACAAACTTTTACCCAGTTGCGAGCTAAGTTTGCAAGTGGAAATCATGAAATCAAACAAAATTTTAAAATGATGACACTACAAGTGATTTAGTACATATTTAATGGTGTTTATCAACTGCAACAACATGGTGTATAATATGATCTACCCATTGACCGATCCACTGGGTAGATCATATTATACACCATGTTGTAAAGTCACTGATTTACAGGTCCACTGTAACATATATAAAGGCTCAGGATAAAAATAATATAGACTTTACCAGCAGCCATTGCGCATTAGATCAGCTATAGACAGACGCGCACGACGCCGGATTATGTGGGCAACAGTAGGCTAGAAAAAGTTGCGCACGCCGTTAATTACCATATCTTACGTGCTAATCTGGTCTATTGTCGCAACGACATGTCAGTACTGTAATTTCCTGTGACTGATAACATGATGAGCTTGTGGTTTGGTTGTGCCCCCGCGACAACGTCGGATTCCGATGTATACTCAACGCTGCACCAAAGGCATTGCTCAGGCGTCGGAGAATGCCGAGTTTTGGTAGCGATCAAAAGCAACGTCTAAACAACGCTGCTTAAACAACATATATTCAACGCTTGGTCAAAAACGTTGATCAAACGTAGATCTCTGGTCGCGATCAATCACCCACACAATCACAACCAAACGTAATGTTATGATTTGGCGTTGTCAACGCTGCAACCCCATATCGATATTGGAATGTTTATAGTGCAGGCTTGCAAGGTTATATTGCTGTAATCGTCTTTGTTTAATTAACACTTGACAAGCCTTTGGCTTGCAAGAGTTATATGAATTTGTGCGAGCAGCAGTTCGTCCTTTTTTTTCTTCTTGACAGTTTTTCCGATTTTTTGTGTCTTATTCTTCTCTGACACTATGAGCCCTAGGACCATGAAACTTGGGACTTATGAAGAGCTTGATCTGAACGTGTGCATGTCACTTTTTATTTTCGTCTTCGATTTCGTTTTCTTTGTTAAAACGCCATGTGAAAAGAGTGTATTTTTGCAAGTAAATGCAGTGCATTTAACGTACATCACAGAACACATTGCTGAGCTTTGTGCGAGCTCTCACTGCGTAAATAGATAACAAGGCGTATCCCTGCTCAGTCAATAAAACCTCAAGCCAACAAAAACCAAACACTACTAGGCTTATAAGACGTATTCAAGCTGTGTTGTTTGCAATATATTATTCAAGAAATAACCCATTGAAGGAAGTATTTTTGCGTTTTAATTTTTGTCAAGTGTTTAACATTTCGCTAGCGAAATAAGGTTCTAGTTCTTTATTGCTCTTATTGTAATGGAATAGAACAGAGGAACACTTCAAAAGTATTTCTTTTTTCCTTTGTGATTCTTGGGTACTGCTGATAAATTTAATCGATATGCTTACATTTATAAGTGCATTGAACCTTCTTTTCATTAACACATTTAAGGAAAAAAATCATGTGCTCTGGACGCATGTACTAGAGAGTATCACTCTACACAATTCAACTCCTTTATGGACAATAGCCCAACACACCGCGGCCTGAAATTTAATGGTGAGGGAAATAGACGTGCCTTGTACATACACTGATGTCCAACATCGTCCCGCATGGATCTGATGAGTGGCATGCTGGACCTTGACCTTCGCTATTAGCACACTCTCCATCCGACCCCGTCTGTTTCTTTCACAGACCCCTCCATCCGAACCCGTCTGTTTCTTTCATAGACCCCTCCATCCGACTCCGTCTGTTTCTTTCATAGACCCCTCCATCCGACCCCGCCTGTTTCTTTCACAGACCCTTCCATCCGACCCCGTCTGTTTCTTTCATAGACCCCTTCCATCCGACTCCGTCTGTTTCTTTCACAGACCCCTCCACCCGACCCCGTCTGTTTCTTTCATAGACCCCTCCAACCGACCCCGTCTGTTTCTTTCATAAACCCCTTCCATCCGACCCCGTCTGTTTCTTTCATAGACCCCTCCATCCGACCCTGCCTGTTTCTTTCAAAGACCCCTTCCATCCGACCCCACCTGTTTTCTTTCACGGACCTCCTCCATCCGACCCCGTCTGTTTCTTTCACTGAACCCTCCATCCGACCCCGTCTGTTTCTTTCATAGACCCCCTCCATCCGACCCTGCCCGTTTCTTTCAAAGACCCCTTCCATCCGACCCCACCTGTTTCTTTCAAAGACCCCTTCCATCCGACCCCACCTGTTTTCTTTCACGGACCCCCTCCATCCGACCCCGTCTGTTTCTTTCACAGATCCCTACTATCCGACCCTGCCTGTTTCTTTCAAAGACCCCTTCCATCCGACCCTGCCTGTTTCTTTCAAAGATCCCTTCCATCCGACCCCACCTGTTTTCTTTCACGGACCCCCTCCATCCGAACCTGTCTGTTTCTTTCACAGATATATGATGAACACAATTTCATTTACAAAATTGTAAAAGTATCTAATGTCAGATGCGAGATGTCCAGATGTGAGATGTCTGGATACCGTTTTTATTACTAAATTTGACACTCCACGTTCAGGGGGGGGGGAGGGGGTGACATTTCTATGGGGAAATATGTCGTATTCACATTTATTACTGAATTTATTTTAGATATCAACAATTATTTAAAACTGATGGCTGGAAGGGGTCTTTGTTACAGTACTAATTTTACAACTTTAGCCTTTAGAGTAATTAATAATAATTGTTCAAAGATATCTAAAATTGAATTTTTGATATCTTTAATAGAATTTAAGATAAACAGACAGACCGTAAAACAGTTATGTTTATCAACACATTTGCGCATTTTTGCAAAGAAGCTTTTTGAGAATTTCGGACACCATGTATTATTGCGTCTGTAACATATGCTTCTAATTTTAGAGATAAATATTTGTTTTGAATTCTTCATATCTAAAATAACTATTAACTGCCTAAAATTAAATGTGAAAATTGTTGGAATATATAACAAGATAGAATGCCCATTTCTGCGGCTGGTGTCGGCGAGTGGGTGCAGCCTCAGTGACAATGCTGATGAGAGCGCGCGAAAAACTTAGTCAATGTAACAAAGATATCGGGACACAACGCAGAAAATTGCGGCAGTGATGGGTGTTTTAGAAACAAAGTGAAAAGGATGATTTACGTATGGAGATGCTGAGAATGGGGCGCAACTATGTCTAGTTTTGAAAACAGGCATGATAATTAGCTTTGTACACATTCTAAAACAAGAAATAACCACGGGCAGGATTATTTGATGGAAAGGAGGCCCTGGAATCTCTAGACTATCGATTTCCCCATATCTGAACAACAGCCTTTCCCAGCATCTACACAACGCACGCCTCATGGCATCTATCCGACTTTGGCGAAGGGAGTTTTTTTTTTTAATTTCACATACAACCAAATCCCAACATTAATCCAAAGTTTGTTCGAGATGTCTGTCCCAAGTCTATGCAAGGGTACATTTTCAGTGGTCACGCTGCTTATAAATTCATTATAATCTACCAAAGATTATCAAAAACATTAGAAACGCATGGAATGTCATTTTCAAATCTAATACTAATTTTTACACCAAAATATCATTAAAGATGTCAATAAATCGATGTAGTTCTTATTTATTTAAAAATTTATAAATAAAAAAGAAAACAAATTGTACAAGCCTAAAAAATCTTAAGGGAGATATAAATTCATAAAAAATCAACGAACCGTCAATCAAATTTTGCAGATGAAAAATTGAATAATTGATATAATAACAGCAGCAAAATTTTTGAGCTCACGAAGTGCTTCTTTACTGTGCAGCAAAAAAATTAAAAGCTGTGTACAGGGGCCAGTCATTATTTCATTTACAAATTTTGCTTCTTATAAACAGAATATAGACTGATATTCTGATATCAAAAATTAGTTTTTGAGAAGAAAAACCATTTGCAGAATTCAAAATATAATCAGGAAGTCTCATATTGAAACAATGTTACCTAAAATACATTCTTGATCAAAATAAATAGACAATAAATTGTTGAGCTAAAACTGAGCTTTTACTGTTAAATATTTAATTTTTGCAGTCAAGAATTGAACTTTTGATCTCCAAAAATCAATTTCAGTCATCAATAAATCATTTTTATTTCAATAATTTTTTTTGATATCTGTAAATATTTATTGATTTCAAAATTTATTTTTTGAGATCAAGAATACATTTCGAGATATCAAAAATATAATTTCAAATAGCAACAGTTAAGTTTTGATATCGAAAAATGAATTTTTGAGATTAAAAATTAATTCTTGATATCAACAAGTGCCTAATAAGTGTGAAAATGATATTCCATAGAATGATGATTGGGTAAATTATTTCCATTAAAAGCAGTAAGTCAAAACAAACTAGGTCTATTGGATAAGATTTGTGGAGCAAACAAGTTAAATCACATAGGCAGCATATGCCATAGATTTTAAAACATTAAATTGAAAATCTGGCCAAACAATAATAAAAGACACCCAGTTTCTTTGATTTTTCAACACTTTGCCAGTTTTAGGCGGGATTTTACTGTTTTTTGACAAGGCAAGCACTTTTGAAACTTCAACAATATATATTTGACACACATTAAACGCACTGTTCACTTGCATTCAGGGTACATTTTGATCCACTGCTGGAAGGCCGTTCCAAAAGTTGGTAACAGTTACTTTTTTCAACGTTTTTAATTAACCTTCCATTTACTCTTATTGAGCAGATCTATATAATATGATAATTGCATAGAGTTATTGGTCGATCAAAATGAAAATTTTGGAAGTATTGCACGTCAATTGCACAGGCGTAACTAGAGTTCAACGATAACTCGAAAGTTGAGCACCCTCTGCCAAAACTTGCAAACGAATATTGTCTTTCCTCCTCGTAACCGTTCCCCTTCCGACTCTCTCTCTCTCTCTCTCTCTCTCTCTCTCTCTCTCTCTCTCTCTCTCTCTCTCTCTCTCTCTCTCTCTACCTCTCCCTCTCTCTCCCTCTCTCTTTCTCCTCTTTGTCTCCCTCTCTCTCTTTCTCTCTGCCTCTCTCTCTTCCTCTTTCTCTCTCTCTCCCTCCCTCCCTCTCTCTCTCTCTCTCTCTCTCTCTCTCTCTCTCTCTCTCTCTCTCTCTCTCTCTGCCTCTCTCTCTCCCTCTCTCTCCCTCTCGATTCTCAACAAAACCCATCCAGTGAACGGACTTCGCAAACGCACATTCGTTGTATCTGATGAAATATGCGAGGTCATGTTTACTATGCTGTAGCATTTCAACCTCACTGTTTTTGCATGATATGAGCAAGGGGTAAAATAACGGGTCATTTTCACTTCGACCCACAAGAAGAAAGATAACATAATTTCACTACGGCCTTTGTAAAACATTGACTTGGCAAGCGTTAATCGATAAATCATATATTTATGTGTTTTCATAATCAGCAATTTCGTGATATATACCACTATGTCTGTCAGTTCCATCTTCGACCTCGACAGTGAGATCGTCCAAATTGATTTTGTCATAGCCATCCTCATACACAAAGGTACTATTGTTTATATGATCGTTAGACATCCCATTGTTGATATTATCTTTGTCATTAACATACCGATGTGGTTCAGTTGTGCTTTCTTTAATTCTTTTTAATCTGGTTCGTAAGTAGATAACCAGAACGATGATAAAAACAGTGAGTATCAAAATGACTGCACCGACAACTCCAGCTACAAGGCTTGTTGTAAAGATGGGGCGATTCGAGTTCTTATTTTTCTCTGATGACTTTTGTCTATTATCATAAGTACTGGTGTGGGCGGGTGTTGACGTCATTCTTGGACCATCAGATAATGGGGTACTTCTTAAGGTATCACTGCGATTTGTGGGGAAAACTGGTGAAACTGAAGTGGCGTTTGTATTTGTGGTAGTACCCGGAGTCGTGATGCTGGTCGATGAAGAAGTTATTGTATTTGTACTTATTGTACTTATTGTACTGGTACTTTGCATTGTTGTCGTACTTGTAGCTGAAGTACTGGCTGTAGTTGTAGTAGTTGTTGCTACAACAGGGTAAGTAAGATGCGGCGGCAATGCATAACTTGTATCATCGCTACATATCACGTTGAAGTGAGATCTGATGCCATTCTTATCTGAAATAATCGTATCATTTGTTCCAACACTATTTCACTAATTGTGATATTTTCATTTTTTAAAACCACAATTAGGTTGTCTTTATACTTGAAATATCTGCATATACAAAAATATCAATCATCAAAATTGATTGCAGCGCCACGCTTAGAAATAAAAGTAAATAAAACTACAGAACCTTTGAATTTAATACATATTTACCATGCACAAAAAGCTGTTCGCAAGAAATACGCACTTACAGACAAACAAGAAGAGTTCAAAGGTGATTGACATGTCATTGAAATAAACAGTGGCGTGGGATCCATTTATGTCAATTCTCAAGACTCCCCCTTCTCTGTTATTCCATTGATCAAAGTTGAACTGTCTCGTACTTGTGCTCCTGTGATATATTTAAAATATCTTTTCCATTATAGTCAATATCTTTTCTGACTTATTAAAACATATAATAGGATATAATATAAACGTAATATAATAGAATGTAAAATCTTGTGTTATGCATTCTGTATTACAGCATAATACATAATTTCATAAAAGAGGACGTTTCACAAAAGAAATAAACCTTGTCCAGCAAATGCCAGAAATGGACTAAGCCAAAGTAAAGTAACTATTTACCATGCAAATGTTAAGACGTCTTCATTGTTCCAACTATCCTGCTCCGGTGTCTTCGACAAAAAACACATACATTTAGTGATGTTCAACTGAGGGTCTAGTTTCAATCTATGTGCTGTTAACTCAAGTTTAGGTCTTTCGTTGCAACTTCTGGTCACCTGACCTGATAAATACACATTATAAAAAAAAGACGTGGTGTATTTTGGCTCAGGATTCATCGAGCTTGCAGCCCTTTGAAACCAAAACATTGCTTAATTGTTGTATAAAGCATTTCTTATCTTTTTCTTTAATTTTCTCTAATAGACTCATTGCTCGGTGATTGCAAATCCATCACTACCCTGTGTATTCTACCAGCTGCAAGAATGAGCGCAATGTCAACGAACCTCAAAGCAGCATGGCTTGCAATAATCAGGGTTCTTAATTTGGATCACGGCATATCTTAGTTTAAAAGAGTACAATGAGTGCAAAACAAACTTGAAAAAGATTAACTTTCTTGAGCTTCACCTTGCGAGCGATATTATTTTTATGGCCGCTGGCCTCGTATCACGATATAATATCGCCTTTTGCTCATGTGCCAATTTTTCCATCCAGTAGCATTAAAACTACGAGTGTACAGCGTTGGGCCTGACATCATTTGTCCAGATAAAGAAGTTTTCCCCATTACTCCGCACCAACCTCCCCAGAATGCTTAGGTGTTTTGTTCGTCAGTTTTACACAAGTAGCAAAAAATTCTGGAACTGATCAGTTGATCTTAGTGAAGTTGGATAACTTGAATCGAAATAGATTAATCGGGGTATTTGGAAATTACGATCCGTTAAAATAATTTGAATTAAAACGTCAATAGACTCTGTAAGGAAACTAGACCGAATTTCGCTACACGTAGCGAAATGACACCCACTTGCAATGGTACAATCTATCTGGTCAAAGAGACATTTTTCAGTCTTTCCACATAATTGTCACCTTCAGAATTATTATCATGAACAAGGACATCGAAGTAAATATAATGTAATCTCAAATAATCAAATTCAGTTTTCTAACCATTTTTCAGACAATGGACAACTTCCGGTTCTTGACCTTGACCATGATGGAGGAGGTCAAGGTCACCGAGGTACCTCTTATATAACGTCTTTTAGGCCCAAAGGGTCGAAAATAAGCTCAAAATCGCTCTATCCCTAACCGTTTTCGAGATAATGGTCAACGTCTGGTTTTTGACCTTGACCATGACGGAGGAGGTCAAGGTCACCGAGGTACCTCTTATATAACGTCTTTTAGGCCCAAAGGGTCGAAAATAAGCTCAAAATCGCTCTATCTCTAACCGTTTTCGAGATAATGGACAATTTTTCTCTAACGGAATTCAATATACAAAAGTCACATGACCTTCACCTTGACACTGAATGTCGAGATTTCATCCATGATGTTACTGCCTACTGACACCGTACACGGGTTGAAGCAAGGATTCGAGTGCTATTTCCAGCAATGTTTCGTGATGGAAGAGGTTTTTGACAAAATATTTTGACCTCAATTAGACCTTGACCTGGAAAGTCAAGGTAAAAAATTTTTGCAGATTTCAAAACATCCTATCACCCTCTATCTCTGTGCCAAATTTCATTGTCCTACGTCAAAAAGCCTAGGAGGAGTTTTCTAGAAACCACTTTGAGGTAAAAAAAATGTTGACCTCAATTTGACCTTGACCTTGAAGGTCAAGGTCAAAAAAATTGCGGATTTCACGACATCTCATCACCCTCTATCTCTGTGCCAAATTTCATTGTCCTACGTCAAATAGCGTAGGAGGAGTTTTCTGGAAACCCATCGTGACGAAAAAAAAAACCAAAAAAAAAAGGAAGCAATAAACGCCGGAATTCTTAGCAAAGCATACCCATTTGCAAACTATGTTTGCAAGTGGGAAAAAAGAAGGAAACTTTATTTCTCATTTACTGCCAACCTGTTCCCGAAAAGATGATAATAATAATAATAATAATAATAATAATAATAATAATAATAATAATAATAATAAATATAATAATAATAATAATAATAATAATAATTTCTCTCACACACAGAATGAACGAACAATAGCTGACATTTAACAATGTAAACCACTTAGAACTAGACAAGGCAGAAGCAGTCATGCATTTTTTGTGAACACTATGCATAATTTATCGTTAGTTGTTGATTGCTTTTGCATTTCCTTTGTTTGAGGAATCACAATTAACACTAGAGCTGCATTTCGCTTCTTCCAAGCGAGATTATACACTTCGAAACGAATAAACTTTTGTGCATTGTTAACATTTCCATGCTACAAACTTTTTAACTGATAAATGCAAATGATAATTAGAGGCGTTACATTAAACTAGCGGAGATGGGGGAGGGTTAGAGAGGAGGAGCTGGGTGAGAGTAAAAGGGCAAAGGGATTGGTCTCTAGGTCTTCAAAGTGATGTGGATGTTTGACGGCAGATTGCACAGAATACAGTTCCCTTCAAGAATGTTCAGGGACATTGTGATCAGCCGAGATTTAGTGAACCAAGTATAAATAGGCTTTTATGGTCGCCTGAAAGTGGCAGCCATACTTTAAAAAATGTTTATTGAATTTTTTTTCAGGAAGACATTTCTCTAATCTCTCGTGGATCTCAGAAAAGTTAATTTCAAAGAGTCGTAACGTGGGCTACGTCTAAAAAAGGAAAGCAATCTGACTAAATTACTTGCAGAAGAATTATTTTGAAAAGCTTGATCCCTAAAACATTCAATCGGCCGCATGACGCTAATTTTGGAGGTCCGCAAAAAAATTAAAGAAAACATTACATAAAGAGTAATATTCTAAAAGTTCGAATAAATCCAATCAAACTGCAACAGGCAACGCATTTAGTAAAACAAACAAGATTTAAAATATCATCAAATGGCCAATTTTAGCAGAAAAAAGTAATCTTCAAAAGCGAAATATGTAGGAAACATTCGTACAAAAATTTTAAAGGAATCTGATTTAAAATTGTGAGAGAAGTATTTTGAAAACTGGCTACTAAATGTTTTGCTCACTATTTAGTATTTTTTTGAATAAAATTGTGGCAGAACAAACCAATTTGGCCAAGTTTTGATGCATCGCCAAACAATTTCAAGAGAAATCTATCTAGTCAACGTTCGTACAGAATTTAAAGATAATCAGATCCAAATTGTGCGAATAGAAAAATTGTGAAAATTGGCTACCAAAAAATGATAAATACCTCCATTTGGCCATTTTGGGGGATCGACAAAAATTTTTATACAGAACAATCCAGGGAACAATTGTAGGAGAAGCAAAATTTTGAAAAATTTCAACTAAATATTTTCAAATGCTACCCATTCAGCCAATTTTTCGAAGTAAATATTGCGACGTTTGGGTAATGTTAGATAGAGGTCACACCTGAAATCTGATTTATTTTTAGTTGTTTATGGAATTTAAAATGACGCCTAACTTTTGACGTTTGATAGGCCCCAATTATCCAGTGTTTATTCACGTTGCCTACAGATTGCACATGAATGTTGAAGCAAAGACTTTTTTCCAACGTTAGATAGACATCAGCTATCAGACGTCTAATCAACGTCTGTCTCTCGACGTTGTATAGGCGTCAAGAAAACGACGGTGCATAGACTTGCATAGTTTTGAAAGAGATGATTAGATTTCAGGATATTAATAATCTAGAGTGGCCTTCTTGACAGAGACAGTCATAGTGTGGCTACTCGTCCGTTTCAGCCTTACGTCGACTTTGATGTTTTTTGGTTGTCAATACCTTTCTCGACAAAAAGATGTGATTTGACAGCTAATCGCCAATTGTTAAAAGAATAACTGAATGGCATGCTTCAGATATAGATTACATTAAACATTAGGACTATGAAACACTTTGTTTGCACACTCTGCAAGAAACAATAGCACCTTACCGTTTCCCGCGATGACCGAGATTATGTACGGATCCTGTCCATCACATATCCAGAAAACCGCAATAAATAGAAAAAATGCAACTTCAGTTTTATACACGGTTCTTTTACTACTAGATAAACCCATGATATGACTAATGTTTGATATTATCCTCTTTCAGATTTGAGAAATGTTAAAATAAAGATCATTTGCTATTAAAAGTTGAAAATCTTTGTTTGAAAGTGTGATGAATCAATCTGTTCAATATATATATATATAGCTATTGGAAAATGTAACCCATTATTTATAAGCATGACTATGCAGTGATGGCTATATAAACTAACCCCAGTAGTCAAATTCACCTCCTTATACTTCCTGGTGTAAGTACTTTGGCAGTATGCAGTGGGGGCTACTACCACTAGAAATGGCATTCTATACAAGTGACGCACAGATTTGCATAAAAATATGTTTCACTGTGCACACAAGGCAGGTTGATATAGTTAGAAGATATAGCCCCATGTAACGGTATCAGCTGTCCTTCAGTGCCGTGAATAGATTAAGTGTGCTAATGCACCAGTGCCTAAAGCCTCAGCTAACAGAAAACATGGAAAAAACCTCGCATACTGTGTTTTAATATACATTATGTCAGGAAATATACAAATTGTCCGTGTTTTTAAGTATATATCGGATGCTTTACTATTTGTAAGGGCATAAATAAGGATAATATATTTTTTTCATTTGTTTAAATCTCCTCATGGTTATGTTAAGGTCAAGTTAAGATGCCAAGGAGTTAGGACGTTTTATCGAATGAGGGAGAGTGCTTGTTTGAAGCGAGCTTATAAATTACTTACCGACCACGGTTAAAAACAGAAGTTGACTATTATCTCAAAAACGGTAAGAGACTGAGCGAGTTTGAGCTCAGTTTCGAACCTATGGGCCTAAAAACACTATACAGAAGATATCTCGGTCACCTTGACTTTCTCGGCGAAGGTGACCATTATCACTAAAAGTGTTTGAGACAAAGCAATTTTGATCTCATTTGCCGCCATTGGGTGAAAATGAGGACAAAGACAGGGTACCTTAGTGACTTTAACCTTTTTGGTCACAGTGTAGTACAAAGATTTTCTTTTGTGGTTTCTGCAAGTGGGTCATTTCGCTGTCTAGTGGAATTCAGTTTAGTGTTAGTGATTCTAGCGTCATTCGATATTTTTGTATGTGTTGTTTTATTGTCCCAGTTTGCTGTATTACAGTACTATATGCAGTACGACATGCAGCAGAATTAGTGAGCTCTTCATTTACTTGTATTTATAATTTAGTATCACCTTTCAATTTATATCACTATAAATGTAATGGTTGTGATGTAAGTGGTTACCATAGCAATAAGTCACATTTTCGCAATATGTAAGATAAGCTTATGGCTTTTATTCGTACAAATGTTTAAATCCAATATTAAAAATGAAAATTAATCTAGATACCAAGAGAAATGAGTTGCCCAATGTTCTGCAAGTTCGTTTGTTCATTTGTTACTTCACAAACGAATAAAGTGCAGGCGAATCCTAAAGATATACATTTTGTGCATAGGTAGCATCGTTGCAATATTGAATTTTATTGAAGATTTGTACGAATAACAGCCATACGCTTTATAAGTTTACCAGTTTTGAAGTAGCCAATATCTGAATAAAAAATAGTTTCGCCATGACTTTGTTTATATATTATTTAAACTGATAGATACTATTAACAGTCAGTTTCATTTCAATATAAATTTATCTTTCAAATAAGGATTTGATCATCCTCTCTTCTTCTAATTAGTAAGTTTGTTTTATACTTCGAAGGTTCCACTTTCCTAGTGTGACAAAATTCTTACAGGGACCCCAGTCCCGCTCTTTTTCCTTGCAAATTGCTTTCACACAACTCGCAAATGTATGAATGTATAGAAAGTCGAAAGTGTACGTGGGTCTAAGTGATGTTGGCGCTGACTGAGGTGTGACTGACTGAGCTCCCTAAGCTGCTGTGCTAGCTGCCAGCGCTTATTCACTGCGTAACTGTAACGTCAAAGCAATCGAAAATGGACATGGTATACAGAAGAGTTGTTGAAAACAGCCGATTGCTTAAGACGCATATCTTGTTGTATGCTTTTCTATTGGAATGACATTTTTACTTACTGATTTCCACCATATTCTCTTTTTCTCTTGGGTTGGAATGTGTTATTTTCCCTCACAGAATACATCTTTTTGGAGTTAAAAGCATTTAGTGATAAATCTTCAGAAATCTTTAAGATAAATTTTACAGATATTCCTTATTGAATAACCTTTCTTTTTTCAAAGCATTCTATTGAATATGAATTTCCCTTTAGCCGAACATTCGTAAGTTTGGAGACAAGAGTTCCCCACCGTGGGTTAGTTTATTGCACTGAATTGTCAATTGCAGGTATTCTTGTATTAGCCAATTATTTAATTTTTTATGTAATTTATACATTTTGAAATGTATCATTTGATCCAGAAAACCCCTAATACAGATGTAATTAACTCTCGCTGTTGTTGTCGAGCATAAACTATAGAGCATTGGTATTTTGTCTGTACGTGCGCACTCGAGTGTAGACATAGGTAAAGTTAAATCAAAAGTACGTCTGCAAGAAGATAATAAATGATTGATAAATGGTTAAACTAGGTGTTCAATAATGGCCTAAAGTCACTGTCCAATGTCCCCTGTTTAATAAGTGAAACTTTGCAATCGAGGCATTATGCAATACAGCAATGGCTAGAATTCAACTGCAGGCACTGACACCTTTATTGACAGAAATTCATAATAATTTATAATTATTGTGATTGTTATTATTATTATTATTATTATTATTATTACTAGCATTAGTATTAAAAATAGAAGTAGAGTAGAAATAGTTGCATTAATAGTGGTATTGATACACACTGTGCAGCGATTACTATAGTAAGCTGTCTCTTTTGTTTTTCAATATATATATTAACTTTGTCTGGGCAAATTGTTAAAAGTCATGTCAAATTGCCGGTTGCACCAAAACACGTAACACAGCTTTTGGCATGCTGCATCCTAATGAATATTGGCCAGGAAAAATCAGAATGTTAAATTTATTTGTAATTTGGTTTTGACCTGTAGCGGCCACAGCTTAACGTCATTAACATAGCGTGGAATGTGTAGACGCTGATTTTGTTCGCACAAACATTTTTACAAGATTAAAGCTGGTTGGACTTTTGTTGTGATTTATCCCTACCATAGATCAATGTCTAGAAACCTCATATAGAAAACTCCCTATTCAAGGAAAACCCGACTGTGATTAAACGTCAAACAGATCGACTTATACCGTAGAATTTAATTATAGTATAGAATTTCAATGTAAAAATACATTTAATCTGTTTTGAAATAAAGACAGTAATAATAATATGGGAGATAAGCTTTCCCGCTAAGATATTTGTTCTTAAGCCTAAAGGTAAGGTGCAGCAACAGTACACACACAGTGCATACATTCAGTTTAACTGTGCATTTTTGAATATAAAATGTTAATAAACTTCTACAATAACTGAGGTGGATCAATGAGACATGCTAGAGTATGTCCATGCTAAATTTGGTCGCCTTGTACTAACCGTCTCAAAAGATTTGGCGTGAAGAAAAAAGGAACAAAAACGAAACACCATACTACATCGTAGGAATTAAATAAAATATGGGGATTGAAAATACCCAAGTTTAATAATATATTGAATTGTAATACATGCTTTAGCAAACGTCATTAGAATTGAATACAAAGTTAAAAATAAAGGCAAAGTCAGAAATGTGATTAAATTTAACAGACTTTATATATATAAACTGTTTGCATAGCTAATTTGTTTATGCATATGTACACTCTTGAATAATGAATGTGACGCCAACAGTTAGTGTACATATCATTGCCTTTTTTAATAATGATATAGAGAGAAAGTCAAAGCAGCAAGAACAGTTTCATACATTATTAATTTGAGCAGCGTTATTGAAAAAAGCATTGCCACGTGGAGGGCGTATCAAAATACATTCTTAGTACTCTTGTAATATACAATCTGCAAAAAGTAAATAAGCATGTAGTATATCTCTGCGATCATTTTCCACACGTCGTGTCACAGGCCTCTATTTCTTTCAGTACGTTCTTAAGCTCCTCCCACTTAGCCATGAAGTAGGCGATATCAGAGCCTCGCATTGGATACTTGCCCTTGCAACCATTGCCATCCGTGTGAATGGCTATCAGTTCAGTACACCCCCCTCCCGTTGACGTCACCGGGCCACCGGAATCTCCCTGGAACAAACATAAAAATGGCACGATTAAACAGTATCAAAGTGACAATTTGGTTTATACTATTTATTTGAGTGCTATATAAAACACAAACATTCATAAAATGTTTATCATGTATAAGGCACACAGCATTGTACAATATGATGATGTGACTGTTTCCGTCATGGCTTGCAAGTGTTGTTGTCCATGCAGAGTCCATACTATAAAGCATCTAACACATGATAGCAAATCACTCTGTTGATACCTCGTTTGTGCCTTGCTACTACTTTCCTCGTCGACTATTGGGTACTTTGAAGTGAGTACCATAAAGTGATTAATGGCAGTGTGACAGGTTTTGCTTTACCCTGCAAGTTCCGGTGTACTTTCCATCCGGAGTGTCGCATTTGCCGTAGCAGACTTCCCCCTCCTCTCGATCTCTTTGTGCATGCTTCTTCAAACATTCTTCACACTCTTTATCGCTCATGATGTCAATCTGTGTATATCTCAAGTCATCCACAGGGCTCGGTTCCGCTGCCATATGTCGTTTTGAAAGTGTGAAAAAGCTATATAAGTACATATCAGGGTGCTGGCGTTTGTTATAGTGAATTATCTCATAATGTGAAAAAGGTTACTTCAGATTATCAGTAAAATTTAGAAATTTCGCCTATAATCTGGGCAACAGCTAGAAAACGCTGAATGATAAAATGTACACTAGAACCCCGCATATACACTAGATACGACCACCCCGCAAATAAGACTACCCTACAAATACGACCATTTTTCACGGGAACCAAATTCCATTCATTCATTTCTATTATAACGGAACCCCGCAAATAAGACCACATCTCAAATATGACCAAAGACCACTCTTCTCAGTCCCAAACGCACTTTTAAACACACAAATTAGACCATTGTTTACTTCTCCATTGGAGTTGACTTGAGTTGTGTGCAAATAAAACACATGTATGCCAATTAAGGGGATTAGGCAATTTTCAAAGCAAACAATGCCACGTAATATCAAAGAGAATGAGGCACATATTAAAAAGAAACAAAAAGACGTTTGATAGCATGAATCACTTTTGATTACGGAAATCTGTTGGAAATAAGTGCAAGTGATCATACTAAATTTGAATTGCGCTTGTAACTCCCACTTTGGATCTCATCTTTGGATTTCAACTCTGGCTTTGGATCAGAACTATAATTGCAATAGGCCAATTAAAACCCTAATTGCATCGACATATCTAGTTTTGGGTCCGTGCAGTAATTACAATGGACCGTTTTATATATCAATTGCATAAACATAGGCTTAACATCTCAACTTTGAGCTCAACTCCAGTTCTCAATTGGTCCCTAATTCTTAATATAAAGCGCCAAATTTTTACTGGCACCATAAAATGTAAAATAAGATAAAAAAACAAATGAATTTCTAAACGTGGCCGCCAATGGAAGACGAAAACGTAAAGATCTTTCACTTCAGGTCAAGTAGAGCTAATTAATTTAGGTAAAGGACAAATGTTTGATGTTATTTTTTATTTACCAACTTTCAAGAGTTCAAAATGATTCAATAATGCCCAAATATAGGACACATTGCTTGGAACCCCGCAAATTAGACCACCCCACAAACACGACTACTTTGGCCCAGTCCCACAGGTGGTCATATTTCCGAGACTCTGGCGTATCTCACATGGTTTTATTCTGCCCCAGCCTGAGACTGTCACGGATTTGTTGGCTAGAGTGCTAGATGCTTGGTCAGGTAAACAAACAGGTCTGATGGAATCGCTCCACTTCAATTTTTCTTTTAGTTTAATGATAGCAATGTCGTTGCCTTTCCCGGCATATCCAGAATGCGCTGTTACTGTCTAGAAATCAGCAAATTTCAGCAAATTTCCAATTGAAAACATAGTATGTTAATTTAAATGTTTTCTTGCACAAAATGTGGATGGAAGAATATATGGTGCTTAAAATCCGGACAACTATTAATAAGGTTTCAATTTAATAAGTATTAGTACCTGATTTCGAAATAGACTTTACTAAAATATTTAAGCAACATTTTTAAAACTAACCTAGAACACAATATTGTGAATGTATGTATCAAATCATGTGCCAGTGCGAAGTCCACTGGCATTATAATCAATGCCTTGTAACATTGTATTATAAGAGATCCCTTAGCGAAATAACTGTTAGCTAACTACTGCTTTTTTTAATTTAGCCACTTTTAATATAATCCCGTGAAATAAGTTTATACACTAACATGTAGCGCAACACACCTTTTGTAGAATCAACACAATAAAATGAATTTTAACGATTGCTGCCGTGAAAAAGTTACCTCGGATGCAACTTTGGTTCCCTTCTGCCATTTGGTGCTACCGGCATAAACATCCACTTTGCCCCTAATATAAATTTAACCACAAAAATTATCTTACGTTAGGTTAAAGAGAGAAAAAGCAATAGACATAATAAAAAGCGAAACCTTTTCAGCTTGAAAAGGAAACAAAATGTTATCATGTTCTTTTTGTGTTGCTACTTAGAAATCGCAACGATTTGTATGAGGAAGTACAATACCGCTTAATATCAAACCCACCATAAAACTACATCGAATAATGGTCGGATATAACTCATACTTAACGCAGTGAGCTGCTGTGAGCACGTATTTGCAGTGGATGATCACTCCAGAACACGCACCGCCTACCCCAAGCGACACCTGTAAGTAGGATCCTAGACATTAAAGGATTGCATATATCTCGTACTTAACGCACTAAGCTGCTGTTAGCATGTACTTACAGTAGATGATCACTCCAGAACATGTACCGGCTACCTGAAGCGATACCCATAGTAGAATCCTGGTCGTTTAAGCTAAAAATCTAACAAACAATGCAACAACAAAACGCACAAATAGAAAATAATAACGTGATAAATTTCTAAGTAATACCATTGTTGATATGAGATGCAGTTTGGTTCAGTGATATAAATTATTATCAAGCACTTCAAAACTGGAAAACCCTAAATAACAAAAATATCATGGAAACTAAATACGTTTACCTGCCAAGGTATCTGATTTTCTTTAGCCTTTTCTCCTGGCTTTCCATCTGTAATAATTTTTCCCTCTGTAGAGGGTTCCTTACTGCCAACATTTCTGGTTGTGCCGCAGTCAATTTCATCGCATTCACAAGGTGTTTCTGATAAGCATAGCACCAGACATGCTAAGGAATTCAAAGCACTTTGTTTGCCAATTTACAAAATATTTGCCTAGCCCGTACTTGTAAAATAAATTTCTGTGTCGAATAAACAATTATTTGGATTAATTTAAAAGGCATTTTGAATGAAGACGTGGTATTCGTATAAAAAGGCATAAAGACAAAATATAACGCATAAAATAACTGAATTTACTTGTGTTTGTAGAGAAAATGGCATAGCAGTATCTGCATGCCATCTTTCAGAAAAAATAGACGCATCAAAGCAACCAAAATATAACTAAGCAAGAATGCAGCAAAGATATATTGGCATGGGAGCCTGCAGGACCTGTGGTGGCCTCAGGTGTAGTGGCTTCAGGTGTAGTGGCATTAGGTGTAGGGATTTCGGGTGTGGTGGCAGCCTCGGGAGTTAGCGTGGTCTCTGAATATCACATACATATACTCTGATTAAAACTTCTTTATTACAGAATAAAATGTGTTACAAGGAATCAGATTAAATGTCTCTGTTTCAGCCCAGCCGCACGACAAATTTTATAATTTATTTAGTTATAGATAAACCATGAAAAGGTGTTGATTTGTAAAATATAATGCTTTAGGGTGACGTTCAGCGAGTCAACGACTTTGAATGGTTCATCTCATCTAAACCACATTAACTGATGTTGTTTGCTTTGAAAGAAATATAAAAATTATTTGAATTGTTTCAGATTACTTATAACATTTTTGTTCAATATCTGTACAATATATTACGCAGTTAATCACTAAGCATCTCACGACACAAAACACTCCTTGAATTTCACAGTCCAAGAAATCACTTTATCAAAACAAATTACTAGTACTAACCCACAAATCATGAATAGAAGATTAAAGTGATGTTTAAACTCAAAAGCAAATGCTTATGATTTCAGAAAAACAGCTCAATACTAACAAGCAAGACATACTTATCAAATCAATGGTTTGATCTAAACGTTAAATGACTGAAAAAATAATGTTTTATTGGATACTGTCCTGACACCAATAAATCAATAAGAAATGCCGCTTAAAACGTTTAGCCCTCATGTTTGTAAGGGTGAAACATTTATTTTATTATTTTGAAAGGTCACAAGGACATCATTAGAAGGTTTTTGTGTAAGACCTGTTTTAAATCGGTGAATGGTGCTGAATTAGGGAACCAACCAACAGTATGTATGTGTGTATAGATAGAGAAACAGCGCTGCGGCTTTTGTCCCCACGCCATTGGTGTCAATAATGAACATAGCACTACTCCACAAGTTTGCTTTGCGCAGTGGATTGGACGTACTTGTGTAATAAAACTTTTCAATCTGTATGTGTGTGCAGTTTCTTTGCAATACCACAACACGAGATAGAATAGCCTTTTTATTTTTCTTGTATATGGAGAGATTAACCAGACTACTCTTTCAAACACCATGATTATTCGAGAAAAAAACAGTACGTAAAAGTTTATACCTGCAGTAGAATCTGTGCCAGTAGTTAAGTCTGAAAGAAACAGATAATACTTTTTAATACAGCTCGACTGCCATTTTCAGTTATACATATCCATTTACTAGGTAAAACGAATACTAATTAAAAATACGTCTTAACATTTTCTATTCGTATGATGTGGGGTTTTATTTAAATATAACTGCTTATATGATTCTACAGCCAATTTAACAAACAAATATTGGTCTGAGGGACAGTCTTGACTTTTCTGTAACTGTGTCATTCTAAAATAACTACATTTAATAAATCTTTTAAAAATGTAAATAACATAAACACAACCTTCTCTTATTTTATCTAATTTGCAAGCAAATAATTCCACCTTCCACCATGAGTTTTAATTTTGCAATTAAGTTCTAAAAGAACCGGCTGTTCTTTAGGGCATTGTTTCGCTTTTCTTTTTAACATGACGCACAATACAATTGTCGAAACGTGCTCAACAACACGCATCATCTATAGCATTCAGGTTTTCTTTTAATATTAGATAAACTTTAGCTTTCAAGGAAAGACACTTTTTGAAGTGACTAGGAAAAGAGAAACATAAAATAAAGCTTACGTGTCGTGCTTGACTTTCTATGCGTAGTCGTTGTACCTTATAGAGATTTAAAAGGAAGAAAAACTCGATTGCATCAAAAAGCCAATGTACGTGTGATGCCATTTTGTTATATATTAATCATATTATTATACAACCAATTTTTTATAAACAATACTTCCGTAAATTTAGCATTTTTCGTTAATTACCAAAATCAAAAGTAATACAAGCTTACGTGCTGTGCGTGGAGTACGCCCTGTACTTGTAATATCTGACAAATAAATAATGGCACTAATGATCCACTAAAAGTAAAAAAGATAATCAATATAATGTATGTGCGCTATGTAAATTCAACGCAATCGAAAGATTTATGGGGTGTCAATATCTATAGAGGATACGCATTCATTAACATTTTTATTAATTAAATAACGGATTAAACCAGCATATTTAAGTTACATTAATGTTAAGATACCCAGATAACGACACTGGATACCTAAATTAAACCATCTTAATATAATATAATAGTCCAATTTAAAAAGAGGCCTTGGATTAAGTTAAAAAAGAGTTTTGTGCAAGTCGCTAGAGCATTTCAAAGTCTATCAACCGCAGTACTGAATGATCTTTTGCCATACAGCTTCAAGCTTGCCAGGGGGATTTGAGTTAGTTAATCACCTTGGTTGAAAGATATTTTATGACACCGCTAAAATTTACATAAACTAAGCATGATGGTTTCTGGTTTCTATATTCTTTGTAATTAATAAGCGCAGCGCAGTCCAGCTGTTTTAATGGTTTTCAAAATTTTCAAAATACTGATGCATGATGGACAATTGAAGAGTCAAAATTGGAAATGCATGTTGAATTTAACATTATTTTGTTCAATTTTATCAATTTTAAGTTAAGATACGTTTCAGTTGGAATTATAAACCAAAAGAGATGAATGTTGCTAACTATGTAAACACTTGTCCCAAACAGCTATAAGGTGTTGTAACCTAGTAATAAGTTTAAGCTTGTTATTAGGTGAAAAAGCAAATGTGCAAAGCAAGTTTACATGCTCTGCTCTTTGATGTGCTGTATACACTCACTGGAGTTCTGCAAGTAGTCGATGAAACGCTAATAAATGCGAAAAGTTTATAAATGTTTCCCAAGGAGAGAGAGAGAGAGAGAGAGAGAGAAAGAGAGAGAGAGAGAGAGAGAGAGAGAGAGAGAGAGAGAGAGAGCCCCAAATGCCATTTTGAACCTAGGGCCAGTCACAGCATATTCAAAGCACGCTGGTGCTGAATTAACAAAAGTCGCTGATTTCCAAGAAGAGGAATTTTAATTCTACTTTTCTTGATACTAGATGTTTGCTCTAATCCAGCAGAGGTTAGATCATGTTAATTACAGGTAGGACTTGTTTAAACAAAAAAAGATAACAAGGAACTGAATTGCAATGCCAAGGTTTAATACCCCAGATTTGTATCTCCAGTTAATTAACAGTTTGGAACAGCATTTCATTTGTCTTTTTGCAGTATTTCCTTTAGATGATGTACTCACAAAAAGTCATTTTGACGCATAACCGCATACAAGAAGCAAGAATTTCATCATTAATATTGAAAATGAAATCAAGAAAAAATCAAAACAATTATAAAGATCTGTCAGCAAAGAATAAGACAGAAATAACTTAATTATTAGGTCCGGTTGGAGGTCAAAGATATCTGGGAAAAAATTTCTTTTGAAAAAAGAGAAAAATGAAAAATGTGTCTTAAGTAAAACCTTTCTTTTATTTGGCCAAAACAGAGAAAATTGAAAAAAAATGATAAAGATAACTATGTACTCGTACATCATAAAAATTGTTCGGATACCTGAAATCGGACCACCCGGAAATTTTTGCTCGGTCCAAAGGAGGGCCCACTTTCCGGCATACTGGTGTATAACACCACACACAGTATGTGATTTTCGTTTGGGGCGACAAAGGTTGCTTAGTAATACAGAGAGGAGTCACTGTAATGGTAGGCAGGTGAATGAGGAAAATATGGTTTTGCCAAACTATTTGGACTGTGTATGTTTGTTGCAAGTCAATGTACTCAATTCACATTCCGTTGAAAGACCTCAGTTACGTTTGCCCAAATCTAATACAAAGCACCCATCTCCTGCTCTCTCTATATATATTAATAATTCTATTGATCTCTGGTTAGTTCATAATTACTTAATTGATATGGACCTTAAAAAAGCATCGGCTGCTTCATTGCTTGTCTAATTATAATGCAGGTTTTGTGTGAATTTGAAATGATAACTACAACACGTAACAATGTTACGGCATGAAAGTATACATTATAACCATATAGTCCTACCTGGCGTAATCGTTGGTTTAAAAGACGTGTCTGCAAATAGAAATACATCCATGACCATTTCAAGCTGGCTTACATAAAGAAATTAATGTGTACTTTATTGCAAAGTTTAAATGTTGGCCTTACACATTTGAATTTTATGTATGTTTATTTTTTGAAAAGTGTATCAATAACGATCATAGCCGTCCAATTGGTTGCTGTTTTAAACTATTATATACTCTTATATCCTCCTGAATAAAACTAAAAATTGTTTTTAGATATGAACGTTCCAAGGTGAATAACATTAATCCCATTTACGTGAAGAAATCCCGTTTACATGAAGTAAGTTAATACTAAAACACTAGTCTACATATTAACGTTTTTTCTATAAATAGACATTGTACTGTTTCTTGGACACTTTGATAAGCTAAATCGCCACAATACGCGCGTACACACGGGAGACATATATTCCCAGCAGGTGGTTTATTATTTGTGAAAAGGTATCTTAAAAGCAATTACGTGTTCTGTTTCGTAGAATCTTGTGCGACTAAATGCGAAATTACTGAGAACCCATGAAATGTATTTGACTTTAAGTCTTGTACTCAGCATTAATGCAAATTATTTCTAGTTTACACCCAAAATGTGCAATGGGAAGCCATGAAATGTTTTTGACTTTAGTATTGTACTCAACATTGACGTAAATTATTTCAAGTTTACAGTCAAAATGTAAAATGAGAAACCATGAAATGTGTTTGACTTTAGTCTTATGCTCAACATTTATGCAAATTATTTCTAGTTTACACCCAAAAGGTAAAATGAGAAACCATGAAATGTGTTTGACTTTAGTATTATACTCAAAATTTACGCAAATTATTTCAAGTTTACACCCGAAATGCAATTATGAAATGACGTATTTTCGAAAATGTTGACGCACCTAAATGTTTGCTTAATTTATTTTTTGGCAAATTATCTATAAAAAAACTATTTAACCTTGCATTGCTAAATTTGGTACTATATAAAAGGAAAATCACCTTGAAAATCATTCTAGAACTTTTACAGGTTAAGTTATCGATTTGAACTTTTATGACCGCAGCAAAATTACAAGGGTGTTCCTTTACAACATGTTCATTATATCAGAGAAAATAGAACCAGTGACACGCATGTGACATATGTGTAAATATGCAATGCGCAAAAAATATGCTCAAAATAATTTCAAAATTATTTAGAGATGTGTCTTTTTTATTCTTCAAACCTGTCATCTGCTTTTGAAAATATAGTAAAATCACAACCAGCGGTTAAAAGTTAATCTCTTGTCATGAGCAATTCCAAGTGAAGGATGAAGGCAGCCCTTTTCAATTTTAATGATAGGGTCTGTTTCATATCAAGTATCAAGTACACCTTTTTAAATATATAAGTTAACACATATTTACCTGGACTTGTAACACAACGGTAGAATGTTTCTTTTGTATACGTCCTTACATATCTGCTACAACTATTCACATTATATATCTTTATTAGACCATTGTTTTATTTAGTTTTTCTTATTTTCAACATTAGATAGGTACATTTAAATATTAAAATGGTTCAATTCCCCGCATAAAATTTCTTGCGCAAACTGTGCACGGAAAATTTATGCCGATAATTGTTCAAAAGTATGATATATTATAATAACAAACAGTTTATTCACATTATATAAGCTTGGATGGATAAAAACATCTAATATTCACATCAAAGCATTTTATTCATTTAATATTGAATTCCAGACACTGTTCTATTTTGTATTTTTGATTGCAATATGCAATTGTGAGGCGATCTTAGAAGCATGATTTGACTTTAACGTGACTGCAAGTAGCTGCAAAAATTCGAGGTTTTGAAATAATCAGTAATATTTAAGCTAACAAAATGAAATGTTGTATTTACATGTTCCTTATTCAACAAGCAAGCAACATCTATAATTTATATGTTCTTGAATCTTTTGTTTAATCATTGTTTTTGTTATTGCTTTGTATCATTGAGCAATTTTTAACTCACGGATCTCCCCATAAGCAATGGTAATATGTTGACTTAATCCTAGTCACTAAACGTGAGGCGATTTCGTACTGACAACCAATGGCGCTGAAATATAAAACAACAATTTGTGTGACTAAGTAAGAGAAATATGTTTATTTTGATCACAGATGAGATATGTGTGTTCTTCTTTCGTATACTTGTAAGTGTTGAATGCTAAGGTAAAGTAATTGTCATTAATTTTAATAAGCAATTGAGTACATTTCTCTACGCGAAAGTTTTGAAATACAATGTATGTGGACAAAGAGCTCTGAGTAAAATAAGCGCATTTGCAGGTCTCAGCAAAGTAAACATTAACTTCAAAACGCTTACAAAATTCCACCAACAGTCTCATAATTTACAGCTTCTTATATTTAATTTCGAAAGCGTCTTTATAAGAAATGTAAACAAAACGTACCTGTTCGAATATAAAACAACTCCCCATAAAACAGCAATAGCACTTAGTTTTTTCATTATCCCTAATTCCGTCCAGTTCAGTGGAATATTAACAGCTTTGGGTAAAAATTTATTGACGATTTTGCTCACTTTGGCATCATGATCTCTCTGTTCTTTAGTGTTTTGGTTTTCGTGTTTTAATGGGTGGGTCGTAAAGGGCGGGCCAAGAAATTACCATATATGTCGTAAACATGACACGTAACAAATAAACAGAATAAAAGACTTCGCTCGTATTTCTATTTTATATGCTTTTAAAATAAATGTCTTTCTAGAAATAGACAAGAATAGAAACCACCATACTTTAGAACTTTGCCCTCTTTCACAACACCCTTTAAAATAACTATGCTTGACCTTAACTTATTTAGTGTGTACCAGTTTTTGCTAATTTGCGAAGCTTAACGATGGGGTTTTAAACATAAAAACGTATCTAAAGTTCTATCAACTCTACCATTTACGCAGTAAATATTCCGACTTTCACTCAACGTGGATTTTAAATCGCGACATTTTCCTCACCAAATTGCATTTGAGTGTGGTTGCAATTTGGTTGTTTTTGATCACCCCACTTTCTTGGGCACTCCACTTTCTCCGAAATCTAATCAATTTCTTTGGTACAGCGTTGAATAAATATAGAAAATTCGACGTTGTACAAAGTTAGTGTTGAAAACAGACGAACTATGGGAATTGCAGGACGATCCAAGGAAGCTGGTGCCTAGGGGTCACCTCGACACCTCATTATTTTCACTGTCTAGATACGATTCTAGACCAATAGTTTATCGACGTCTATATAATTTCATTTTTGCGAGGTTTATAAAGAGTTTCGACTTCCATATGCAACTTTTTCGTAGCGTTGTTTAGCCATGGAATAATTGACGTCTGTTGAGCGTCGACAGGTAGACATTGCCTCAACATCCATAATCAACCTAAATCCAACGTTGCGCCTATCCAACGCTGTCCTATCAGATCTAACACTTCCTATCTCTTCTAAGATCTCATATCACCTCGATCACCTTCTATCATCTCTATCACCTCCTCTCACTTTATCAAGTCTAACACCGTCTATTACCTCTAACATATCCTATAATTTCTAACATCTCCTATTATACATAACTCCTCCTGTCGTCTCTAACATTCCTTATCACCTCTAACACATCCTATCCTCTCTGTCACATACTCTTACTTCTAACTCCCCCTGTTACCACTACATCTAATATCGCATTTAACAGTCCTTTGACTGCATCCCCATAACACCTCGTATAATCTGTCACCTGCTATGACATCTAGCACCTTTATCACCTCTAAAACTTATCATTTCATATATCATATCATAAAACCTCCTATAATCTCTGTCATCTCCTATCACCTCTATCACCTCTTGTCATATCAAGCACATCCTATCACCTCTAACACCTCCTATAATTTCTATCACCTCCTATGAGAGCTATCATCTCCAATCATCTCCAACACCTCCTGTTACCTCCTATCACTTTATTACCTCTTGCCGTGTCAAGCATTTTCTATTTCCTCTCATACCGTCTATCACCTCTGTCAGCTGCTATCACCTCTGTCACAACTGACATCTCCCGTCACTTCCAACAAATACGATCACTTCTAGCACCTCTAACATCTCCCATCACCACCAATCTATTCTAACATTTTAACACCTCCTATAGGGGGTGTCATATGACTAAATACTTCGTTGCCTGTTGCTTGTTTCTTCTCACCCTTCATATCAGAAGGGGGCAGGGAAAGACACATGTCATTAAGTATATAAGGTTATTTAATATTAATACAGAATATCAGTCAGCGGAAGAGAGAGAGAGAGAGAGGGTAGGTGGATGGGAGCAAAATCAACAAAAACTTCCAGTTGCCTGGTACATTCTCAATGAATCCCAAAAAAAAGCTTGGTTGTAATTTGACAAGACATCGATTCAACGTTATATGTTACGTGACGTAACCAAACAGGTATTTTTTCGAGATATAACAAGTTTTGCCTCAAAACTGAATAAAGGTTGTATAAGTAACATTAGCACACCAAACCCCTACTTTTCCTTTTCCATGTTAACGGAACAGAAGTCATGGCAAATCTTTCCAAAAATATACTAAAATAAAGGCGTAAAATAGAATTTCAAGAACGCGCAATGAAGCGTGATCTTGAGAAATAAGCATGAAAATTTACTTCATACGTATTCCTTATTAGAAGATGACCCAAAATTGATTGTACTTTGACGAGAAAAGTGTTTTGAGTTATCAGTCGGTCTTGCTCATTCACTGGTGTTGCCAATTACAAGGGTCCATATGCATAAAAATAGTTAACATCAGCGTGTCAAAACCGTTGTTAGATTTAACACCACTGTTAGCTAACATATCGTTGTTAAGTCGCAAAGCACAAAAGTATGTTAGCTCACATCATGTTGTTAAAGTTAACACCGGTTTCTGCTTGGTTGCTAGTCGGTTCATGTGGGTCGCCTGCGTATGTAAACAAACATAAATTGAGTTTATTCGTAAAATATGTGGAGCGGATAGTAAGTAAATTTTAATATATACGTGTATGCTATATTAAGCTTTAATTACATTATGTAGTTCTTAACAGAAGATTGCGCACCATATAGATAGGCGCAAGGCCGCGTTAGGTTTGCCTCTGTATCATGTTGATTATTAAAACGTCGAGCACGGTAACTCACAATTGTTGCCACACAACAAGGGTGAAAAAGTTTTCTGTGCGTTTAGTGGGCGATTAAGATATTGATTTTAATAAATGTGGTCATTAAGTGGTTCTTTAGAGTTTTAATAAGAAATTGTTGCTGTTTGAGCAAATGCCTAAATAGCGCAAACCTCTTCCGCGTCAGCATAGTCAGGTGATAGGAGGTTCGAAACCCGCTGCGGACATGTTCTTTTTTATGATTTTATTTTTTCGAGGAATCTCAAGGCCAAAGATATTTTCACACGACCCGGCAAAGCACAGTTGCGTTTTGTTTTCGAATGAATGTCTTGCAGACTCTCGCTCAAAAACAATATACCCCTTCGGGTAAACCTGTATCTTGAATAAAGTTCTTTATCGTCATAATAATCATCTGGGTTTATGTGATCCCGAAAATCCCTTTGTCTTCGCAAAGATCGCTCAAGTTCTTCAATTATGTCTAAGACATTCATTTTTCCAAACCGTTGTTAAGTTCTTAACATAGATCCAAGGGTCTGTTAAATTTCCTTTGTTAATTCCCAATCGGTTTTAACAGCGGTGTTGATTTATGCATATCGCTGACAAAACCCTAACAGTGGTGTTAGAGTTGACATGTTTATCAACTTAAAACCTCTGTTAAAGTTTTATATATATGAGCCTAGGGTTGTCTGTAGGCTGGTCTAGGGATCGTTTACTTGCTGTTCGCATTGTGGAACTTGAGCGGTTTCAACCTCCAGCCTCCACCCTGGCTTTTCACAAGCGGCTATTTGCTTCCAAATCCTGTGCTCTACACCCCAGGCTATTGGGGTCCTACCAACACCCCATTGAATTTAGTATCGTAATAAAAAATACCGCGTTTCTTCTCGATTTGTCTTGATATTAAACTGGATAGCCGCTCGATGGTAAATTATTTATTTAGCATAAACTTAATCTTTTCAACAACCCTGTAAACATTCTGAGGTCGATACAAAGTCGATTTGAGGTTACCAGGTCGATCCCCAAACGTCTTACCAATGTGTTTGATACAACATCGAATAGACATCGGAAATGGAGGTGGAAAGAGGTCGAACAATCGACGTTGTGTTGACTCACAACCTTGAAAAACTTGTGTTATCGCTCACCTGAAATGTCATCACGACAGCTAAAATTGAAAACAGGCCCAAAAAGAAGAAAAAGAAGAAAAACGAGGATAACATTAGAATTTCAAGAGCGCGCAAGATTTTTTCCACCTGCTTTTGAGAAATATTCATGGAAATCGACTTCATGCATATCGTGCTTGACCGGAATATCCAAGGGTAGGGCACTGTGACGGGTGGAGGGGGAGGAGGGGGATGACCGCACTATGATTGTGGCTATGGAGATGGCGATTCTAAATTAATATTTTCGCGAAGTCTATACAACGTCTCATTCTCGACGTCTATACAACGTGGGGAGATATATGTTGTTTCAATTTACATTTTCAAAATATCCGTAACTTTGATTAGACGTCAGATAATCGAATGTCTACCCAACGTCGGAAGGTAGGCTTGTTTGAATTTCCATAACAACCCAAACCCTACGTTGATCCTTCGTGGGGTGCGACGGCTATCCGAAGTTGATCCCACGTGGAAATGTTTACTGGGGAGGGACTAGAGAAGATTGCATAAAGATATCCCCCTGTCCCTAACTCTTTCACTCCTTCCCTCCCTCCCTCCCTCCCTCCCTCCCTCCCTCCCTCCCTCCCTCCCTCCCTCCCTCCCTCCCTCCCTCCCTCCCTCCCTCCCTCCCTCCCTCCCTCCCTCCCTCCCTCCCTCCCTCCCTCCCTCCCTCCCTCCCTCCCTCCCTCCCTCCCTCCCTCCCTCCCTCCCTCCCTCCCTCCCTCCCTCCCTCCCTCCCTCCCTCCCTCTCTCCCTCCCACCCTCCCTCCCTCCCTCCCTCCCTCCCTCCCTCCCTCCCTCCCTCGGTAAAGCAGTTAAATATTCTTATGTAACCGAGATCCAATTATGGAATTATTTGAAGCAGTTCTGTGTCATTAGTATTCAACCGCTTATCATGGTAAGTGCTTTCCCTTCCATATGAATGACAACAAAAAACAAGCAATAGGCGACAGGGGACAGGCAAGGGGCAAAGCACTTGATCTTGGGACTGCCCCAGAACCTCTAACACCTCCTATCACCTGTCCGCCACTTCAAAGCAAGCTATTTTGTTCTCGCATGTAAATATGCGTCGACTAGGGCAACAAATGATACACGCTCTCTCTCTCTCTCTCTCTTTCTTTCGTTCTTTCTTTCTTTCTTTCTTTCTTTCTTTCTTTCTTTCTTTCTTTATTTCTACCCTCTCTCCGTCTTATAAAGCAGTACGATAAATAATTATCACTAATAAATATTGACCACTTATTTTTTCTTTATTTTATTTACAAGTTTTTTTATAAAGATATAATCAAATGATCCCGTCATAACGGATTTTACAATAACAAATATTTTACCTCTATACTACTATATCTATCCAGCCGCACAATCAAGTAACGTTAGCGCGGAACACAGCATGATCACATTAACGAGCCCAAAACACAGCGCGATCGCGTGACACAAGTACAATTAAGTAGCGCGTACATCTCCTCAACAGGAAATCCTGTCGCCCCTGCCACTTGGTCAAGACTCATTAAAATCACACCTAAGGTGGCTTATAAAACAGTAGCCAGAAAATATGCCGCGATATCCGCTTCCACCAATATTGGGACTGAATTTTTGTTTGGCATGATTACCAATGTTCATTGTTGCTAAATTTTGGCCTACAATAAAGAACAAATGCTTGTGAAACACTACGTCAAAAATCATCAGTGCATAAGCACTACACTTGTACTTCACCTACGACACATTTATTGGACATGGCAACCATGGTTGCGGAATAGAAGGCCAAAAAATGAGATTTTAAGCGGGTTTAAAATAATTTTTGTGGCCTCTGACGCCGGTAAATGGTGTTAAAGAACAAAAGCAGCTTTCTCTCCATGCCGCGGGATTGCAGATCTGTAAAGTAAACAACACTGCTGGGTTGACCTAGGTCAAGGCTATTTCGTCATTGTGACGTTTCTAATCAGGGTCTGCACTTTATTTGAACTTTGTTGCCATTCATTAGCATGTGATTCGCAGTGACCAGACGTGTTTTAGCTACATTTATTGTTAATCATTTTTGTTTCTTGCTCGTTTTTGAAACGAATCTTTACCACGGTTCTAGTGAATTATTGACCGGACTAAACGACTGTCTATGTGACAGAATGACTGAGAACAATAAAGGATTGTGGGGAGTTTTGCTTGGCCACCCCTTTGTGCTCCGTTTACAGTCGTTTTGTTACGCCCGTGCTGAGTACCGGATGCAGCTAGACGCTGTCTACGGACGTCTCATTTATCGTAGTTTGCCAGGCGCGCATCTGTATAATGCTTTGGTGGAATTGGCGTGGATAAAGCAGATGGAAATAGATGTAGTGGTGATGGAAATTGATCAAACGATTTATGTTCCAAAGACATTTCGCCTTACTTATAAATTTCAAAACTGAAGGAACTAACACGTTGCCTACTCAAATGTGGCGTGAGTAAGGCTGTATTTTCTCAGATATGGTATAGATCAGAAAATAAGTGGCTTCGACAAAATCACCAAAACATCGAGACCTGCGATCAGGATTGATGTTTACATCTTTGTACGTCTCTTCCTTTTAACTACTGCTGATTCCCACAATATCTTGATGCTCAGCATCTCCATCTCAATCTCCACCTCTCTCTCGTCTCCCTCTTTCTGTCTTTGTCGTTGATTTTCATCATGTTTATTATTCATATTTAAATGGGATTCATTTTGCTCTTGTATTGCATCAAAAACAAAACGTTACTTCAGGAATTTATACTAGAAAAATTTGTAGAAATGAGCTGATAATTAGTTATGTTGAAAGCTTGATTTCTCCAATTTAATCAATAAAACTAACAACTAGGATAGAAGATGCGAATTTTAATTGTTGCACAATCAAAGCTTCAACATATGGCAATTAAAGCAGACTACTCCAATAGACTCTCTTTTATATTAACATCCTTTATATATGTTATTTATATGTTATATGTTATTCATATATATGTGTATGTATGTAGGTATTTGTGGCAGCAATGCAGAAAGAAATTTCTTTAATTTATCTAAAATCTGTGTAACCTAAGAACGTTTTAGAGGTCTAAAATCTTTGTAATGTATTGGACTATCAATGGAATGTACATTTTGGAGAAACTTATTGTTTAAAAAGTTTTTTAATCAACTTTTTTACAGTGACTTTGACATTTTCATATGAAGAGCATTTGAGTTCAATGACTGGGATATTGATTCTATTATTGATCGTGCTTGTGTATAAGGAATGTACTTTAGTTCATGAATAGTAAGGACTGCCGGGGTCACCGTGGAGGTCAAAATAGACGGATTAAAGGCGGATAACATGCAGAAATGAATTCTACACCCCTGAGGCTAGAAGTAATTTTAACAATAACAATCTGATTGATCTACCACTGAATGGTAGCATACAAGTACACGTTTCTAACCGTGACCTCGATACTTGTGGACAATACATAAACAATGCAAATAATGGAGTAAACTTGTGGAAATAAAAACCCATGTTTTTGATTTCAGCCAAATATACCTAAGATATATCCTCCTAAACGCAAGATAAGTGAGAAATAAACTGATTCTATTTATGGTGGAGTAGCCATGCTCTATCATTCCGCTATCAAAGTAAAGAAAATGTCCAGATCGCATTACGGATCATTTGAAGTTATTGAAGCAAATCTTTCTGTGAAAGACAAATCTGTAAGCGTATGCCCACTGTACCGCCCAGATATTTTCGAAAAAAAACATGCTGATTTTTTAGAGGAATTTGCAGATTTCTTAACAGCTACTGCGTCCTACAAGAATGGTGTTATTTTTTAGGCGATTTAAATTTTCATCTTGATGTTATCGACCATCCTGATGTACTAAAATTTAATTCCGTTCTGGCCACGTGCGGTAATCTTCAGCTGGTTGATGTTCTAAAACTTGATTTACCCTCTGAATCGCTACAATCAGTGGTCAAGTCTTATAATGACGGTATTGAAGCCATCGTTGACAGGCATACTCCCAAACTAGAAAATTTGTCACAATACGTCCCATTACCCAGTGGTATACGGCAATATACGCAGTGCCAAAGTTATCAAACGCCGACTTGAAAGGCAGTATGCCAAATCCGGCCTCAAAAAGGATAAACTATACCGAAACCAGTGTAAACTGGTGAATCATTTGTGTAATGAAGCCAAATCGGAGTTTAATTCAAAGTTCTCGATTCACACTATGATCAGAAACGACTATTTAACGTCACAAAGAGGCTTCTAGGTTGGTCTAAGTCTAGCACACTCCCAATAAAGATTAAACAAGAAGTCATGCCTAACATATTCCGCGAATTTTTCTTGGATAAAATTATCAAAATGATATTTCTAGTGATGATCACTCAAATATTATTGAAGAGTTTTGTGAACTGAATGGTTCATTCTGTAGCTCAAAACTGTCTGAATTTAGACCAGTTACTAAAGTAGAATTTAAACGTATTATTGAAAAGTCATCCCCGGCTACCTGCTCGCTTGATCCACTTCCGTCATGGTTGCTGAAAGTGTGTAGTAATGAATTTTTGGATATTTTTACGAACATTGTGAATTTATCCCTCACCAACTCTGAAGTGTTTGAAAATCTAAAGTGTGCCCTCATCGTACCTCTTCTCAAGAAAGCCAGTCTGGATCCAGATATCTTGAAAAACTATCGTCTAGTTTTGAATCCAAATTATGTTTCGAAAATCGTCGAAGTTGTAGTAGCAGCTCAGTTGAATCAACATCTTATCTCACATAATCTTTTGTATAAATATCAATCAGCCTATCGCATGTTCTGTTCCACCGAAACTGCACTGTTACGAGTTCAGGGTGATGTCATGAACGCTCTTGACAGAAAGTCTATGGTTGCACTAGTAATGTCAGATCTTAATGCAGCTTTCGATGCCATTGACCACGATACGCTGTCCACCGCTTTGGAGTAAGCGATCATGCATTATCATGGTTTAAGTAACCGAACTCAGACTGTGATCGTGAATGGTTTTACCTCATCAACTGCTACCCTCAGTCATGGTGTGCCCTAGAGCTCTGTTTTAGGCCCTATTTTATTCACTGTTTACGTTACTGCGCTGGCGGATATAGCTAATAAATATAATGTTAAATATCATTTCTATTTATATTTGTACTGCGTTTGATCACAAAAAGGACACTGCAAACACTATCAATGCTATTGAAGAATGTATCCTGGCTTTCAATAAATGGATGTGTGCCAATTTTTTGAAGCTCAACGATGACAAGACTGAACTTATATTATTTGGCTCAAAATGTACTTTGTCGAGACTTGAGGGTATTGAAATCAATATCAAATTTACAGTTATTTCATCCGCACCTACAGTAAAAAATCTGTGTGCTATGTTGGATAATTTGCTAACCATGGATAAATTTATTAGCCTCAAAGTATTTCTGCATTGTTTTGCCAACGTAACATGGCTAGAATTCGACGATTTTTAACTCCTGAGGCCGCTAAGTTGTTAGTTCACACATATGTTGTATCTGGTTTGGATTACTCCAACTCTACTCTATGGTGTTAATAAATCATTAATTCGCAAGCTTCAAGTCGTACAAAACTCGGCAGCTCGTCCCATTTCTAAAGTGAACAGATTTAACTGTGTGACTCCCCTACTTATAGAACTACGCTGGCTACTGGTAGAACAGCGGATAGTATTCAAAATTCTAGTCATTGTTTTTAACTGTATTCATGGACAGACACCTCAATATCTAGTGGATTTAGTAACACCGTACCGGAACTGTCTCTCGCTCCGATCGGGTATCCAATTATTACTCGTGGAACACAAAACTAACAACAGATAAGGTGACAGAGCATTCATGAACTTTGCTCTTAAACTATGGAACTCGCTGCTTATTCATTTTAGATCTATAAATAATTTTGCAGCTTTTAAAAGAGCTATTAAAACACACCTTTTCAATAACGCTTATTTTGTCAACTAATTTGTAACAGTATTATAATTGCATTATTGTTCACGTGTATCTTTTTTTAACTTATAATTGTATACTTTCTTCAGCACTTAGCTTATTATTTGATAAAGTCCTATACAAATGTATTAAATAATAATAATAATAATAATAATAATAATAATAATAATAATAATAATAATAATAATAATAATAATAATAATAATAATAATAATAATAATAATAAAATAATCGATTTACAAATCCCAACAAACTTTAGAAAAAAATACATAGTAGTTTTGGCATTGTTGCTTCTTCTTCCACTTTTTCTCCTTTCACCTCACCCCGACTTTTAAAAAAACTGCGAAGCATATAAAAAACGCTATTTATCACCCCAGCATTTTTATTTTCCATGTACAGCTAATCTGACGGCACAAAAATGCGAAATTTAGACATAAGACACTGTGGCTAGAATTTTCGCTCACTCCCAATGTTTGAATTTTGAATAAATTTAAATAAACCAGATATTTTGTTTATTTTGGTCAAGGTATCGAACATTGGAGTATCTCGACACACTTTTTTTTAATTATATGTTTCATCCAGGTTTCAACACTCATGGTAATTCATAAATCTCCTGCTATGTCAGTGTGTTGCTTATTTGTTAGCAAATATCAAATAAAATTGCTGTTCTTCCCCCCTCCAGCACCACCATACAACTTCGGCGCTCTTTATCTGGTATATATTTTTCTCAATAAGTCAGCAATATGTATTTTAATATTTTATGATATAAACCGCAACACAAGTAAACTAAACAAAATAAACTAAATATAAATTAAATATAATGTTGAAAAAATACATATTAAAAATATAAATTTATATGAAATGTGTAATGAATTATTCGAGTTTAACTATTGTATATGTATGAACATTACATATTATGATAAAACATAAGTGACCCTCAAAACAAAAAGCAAAGTTTTAATTTTTTATTTTCAGTTTTCAGATGTGCAATATAACCCATATTGACTATGTTATTTTTGCTTAAAATCATATATTCAGGCACAAGGAGAGCTTCATTTTTTTCGGGGGGGCTTGGGCGTTACTTTATATTATAGTTTAATATAATTTTCTGTATTGATACTTAACTTAGTCCTGTGTGTTCTTTTAACGTATGAAGACGTACACAAATAATTCATTTAAGGATACATTTCCGTCATGAAATAGTGAAATAAAATATATATTGTTATACATGTTTGTATAGCCTTTCCATGTCTTTATAGGTGTGGGATGGGCCTAAATTACTTTTAGCACGAGAACCACACAGCGTTTCAGAGAAATTGGTCCGTTTACAGTTATTGCCTAGTTTACAGTTTGGTGCATGTCCGGCAGGGGGTAAGTGAGATTAAGATAGTCTTACTTCTAAATGGCACTTCAAGCTGTATAGGCTACATTTCACTGGTCAAATTTAAAATTTGTATACTATAATCATCAACATGAAATCCTTTGGTGCTAAAAGTTTCTGTTGAGGAGTTTACTAACACTTGTACGGTTACCCATCCATCTTCGCCACCACTCTGAACACGAAGTTTCATTAGCCTGCCAATCCACATATTACATGGTACATCAAATACATCTGTTCTGGAAAGAAAGGTTTGTTTAAAAAAAGATTTAATAACACACATACATAATTCATATCGGTAGTCTCTTTGGTTAATGGACTTGAAAATAAAGCGTGTCAATAGCTTTATTTCTTTTGATCAGTTACGGGTTACCAGAGAATTAGACTACAGGCTGCAATATGGTAAAATAAAGTGCGTCATATCGTGTCCCAGTGTTTAAAAGAAAACATATAGTAATACCACTAAACATACTAATAATAGGAATAATAAAAATAATAATAAATAGAGGTAATAATAATAATAAATTACTTTTCAGTTCGGTTTTAGACATTCTTAATATTGCGAAAAATTCATCTCGTTTATAAAATCTCTTTTGAACCTTACGAAAATCATTCCAGCGAAAAATTATAATTTAAGTATAATATAAGTGGACTATTTATATTAATAACTAGAAGCTCATTCCGCTAGCGAAATGTTAAACACTTGACAAAAATTAAAACGCAAAAATACTTCCTTCAATGGGTTATTTCTTGAATAATATATTGCAAACAACACAGCTTGAATACGTCTTATAAGCCGAGTAGTGTTTGGTTTTGGTGACTTAAAGTTTTATTGACTGATCAGGCATACGCCTTGTTATCTACTTACGCAGTGAGAGCTCGCACAAAGCTCACTAATCAACTGTGCATTCTGTGCTGTCGTTAAATGCTACGCATTTATTTGCAAAAATACAATCTTTTCACATGGTGTTTTAACAAAGAAAACGAAATCAAAGACGAAAATAAAAGTGACATGCACATGTTCAGATCAAGCTCTTCATAAGTTCCAAGTTTTATGGTCGTAGGGCCCATAGTCTCGGAGAAGAAGAAGACGCCAAAAATCTGAAAAACTGTCAAGAAGAAAAAAAGGTATTTTGCTCGCACAAATTCATATAACCCTTGCAAGCCAAAGGCTTGTCAAGTGTTAAATATCAGCTGAGAGTAAGGAGGAAAGAAAATATAAAGAGTATTTTCATTTTCTGTTAATGTCTTTTTGCGGCTTTTCTTACAGTACATAGAAAAGATATCCCTTCCTTTTTTATTAACACTTGACAAGCCTTTGACTTGCAGGAGTTATATGAATTTGTGCGAGCAGCCGTTCGTCCTTTTTTTCCTCTTTACACTTTTTCCCAATTTTTGTGTCTTCTTCTCTGACACTATGAGCCCTAGGACCGTGAAACTTGGGACTTATGAAGAGCTTGATCTGAACGTGTGCATGTCACTTTTTATTTTCGTCTTCGATTTCGTTTTCTTTGTTAAAACGCCATGTAAAAAGAGTGTATTTTTGCAAGTAAATGCAGTGCATTTAACGTACATCACAGAATACAGTTGCTGAGCTTTGTGCGAGCTCTCACTGCGTAAATAGATAACACGGCGTATCCCTGCTCAGTCAATAAATCCTTAAACCAACAAAAACCAAACACCACTCGGTTTATAAGACATATTCAAGCTGTGTTGTTTGCAATATATTATTCAAGAAATAACCCATTGAATGAAATATTTTTGCATTTAATTTTTGTCAAGTGTTTAACATTTCGATAGCGAAATAAGGTTCTAGTTCAACTAAATTGAGGACATGAGATTTTCAAATTTTCTCTTATGTATATTGTTAATATATTTCTTCAGGTAAATGGTAAAAGATGACTCTTCTCTTCTTTGATTTTTTAATGGAATGACTTGACTGTATGACCTTTTCGAGTTTAGAGTAACTATTTTTTAAAGCAGGTAAAATAGTGAAAGTATCCGGTATAAACTTTAATTTCAATAAATATCGTGCATCGCTTTGATTTCAAAGTGATAGTTTTATGACTATATTTTTGAATATATTTCAATCAATGCTTACTGCCCCAACTTGAAGCGTTCGCCATTAATGTTTCTAAGGTAATAGTCACACACGCCATGTTCGGCAGTAAGTCTCAACCACGCACTATCATCTGAATCGTGGTATTTCTGCCTTCCTGTTTTTATGGATACCGAAAAGATTTGCTCTGAAATAAGGAACAATATATTTCTTATAGTGTCAGAAACGCCAACGTTAATCAGATATTCGGCACTTCGACACTCTGTCGAACCTATATTCCGGGAAAGGCATGCATTTTTATTATAATCAAAATATAAAATTTAATAACAGTAAATCAGTAATACAGATATGAATGAACGTGTCAAAAAGGCAAAAAGCTATGAAAGCTTTACAGGCGAGAGTAACAAAGTCTCCAACGGTTGCATTTACTCTGCAAAGACAGAGATACTCTAACAACGACAAAAATTACCAAAGGATAAGCCTGATGACTGAAATTTGGGAACAGGATAATTGCCTACTGGACAACTGCCTACCGGATAACTGCCTACTGTGCACCTGCCTACTGGTCAACTGCCTACTTAGGACAATTTCCTACCGGGAGCATTGTCTACTTTTCAAATAATTTTTTTCGAGACATCAATTGTCTAATTGAGGTCACTTTTGAATTAATCAATCTCCTTTTGAGTTCTTTATTTTAACATCAATCGTTGATAGGTTAATCAATTGCAATTAGCTGTTTTCAATCCCATTAGGTTGTTTATAGAGACATCAGGTGTCTATTCAGGTAAATTTTGAATTAATCAATCGCCATTAATTATTTGCTATGATATGTGCTGAATTGCAATGTTCTTTCAAGTTTCTTGAGTAACATCAATAAACCGTTGTTTACAATTGTTCGTTTTCTACGATATAGAATGAATTGCGATTTGCAGGTTTGGAAATGATTACAATTTTGAAAAGGCCATATTTCGTATTGGAACTGTTGGACTTAAACAAAATGCAATTAACCACTAAAAATTATCAAATCCTGCAAATTTTTGGGTTGAAATATGCATCTTTCAAATTGAAATACATCACATCTGAAAGAGGAAACCAAAACTGCTACACAATGGCTATTTATATGTGAGATTTCGAGATCTCTCGAATGGATATGTGTATTGTGAGTGCGAGAAACGTCGTCGTAGGGGTCAATGTAAAGCTAGAGTTCGAGTTCGTGGTGACGGTGTTGTTGTGGAGGATTCGGGCCATACTCATGGTCCGGTTCCAGGGAGGGCCGAAATGTTAAAGGCTACACAATTCAGCATTAAGTATTAAGCGACATGCTGTAGATACGCTTGAAACCCCTCAGCAGATTCTTTTGAATGCTTTCGAACACTGAGTGAAGGTGAGAAAATGTCTTAATTATCTATTTTTTAATCAAGTAAGTAATAGTAACATTATAAAATAATTAAAGTATATTAAAGTTGCTAACTATGCGAACAGACATATTTTGGATTATTTTCGTGGTATTTCGCACAATACGTGGATGTGAGACTGAACTGCTCACTGAACTGCAGTTTTTGCAAGTTTTTGACACACGATATATCTGTCAAGATGTGGCTGTTGTCAATAAAAACTTTATGAATTAAGAAAGATTTTTTAACATATCAGAACATGCTGGAAATAAAAAAAAATCGAAAAGTAAACAATAGTCCCGGTTGGCAATTGTCCTAAATAGGGAGTGGTCCAGTAGGGAATTTCCCGGTAGGCAGTTATCCGCTAGGAAGTTGTCCAGTTATACATCGTTGGACTGACGCGTTATCTCGCTGAATATAATAGTTACTAGGATTCTGCAACCTGTTTACTTTTCGATTTTTTTTTATTTCCAGCATGTTCTGATATGTTAAAAAATCTTTCTTAATTCATAAAATTTTCCTAGACTCCTGAAATTTGACTCAAACGCTAAACATTATATTCACCTGACCAACAAATACGCTGTTTCTTTTAAACATAAATTATTTTGTGCATAGTTCAAATATATTAGTATTGGACGATATACATCGTTGGACTGACGCGTTATCTCACTGAATATAATAGTTACTAGGATTCTGCAACCCTCAAGATTGTGACTACAGAACAACAGTGGGACTTTGTTTCCATTGTAAATGTGCTTGAACTGGAATGTTTACAGGGCATGCTCAGTTCTATTCTAGCAATGGTTCTTTCTAACCGCTTCATTTCATTCAAATGAAAAACGTTTCACCCTATAAATGATAAATAAATTCTGTTGTGTTATCATTTGTATTTCCCAAGTAAGTTAACAGCCAATGACAGAGAAGGAATTTGTTTCAACTTATGCAAACAAACTCAGTAAGGAATTCCATTAAAGGGAAATGCGGGTATCTCACCTACAATTGACATTTCCTTCATACTTTCACAGTTTAATGTTTTGAGGGTATATATTCAAAAATTGAAAAGAAAAAGGGGGGTCACCGATGTTATAAGAGAAATAACGACACTGAAATGTCACGTACTTTTACTATAGAAACCATTGGGAAAACCAAGAAAATTCAATCAAAATGTAAAATTCACACATAATCACAATTGACAATTGCCTCATTTTTTCCTGTTTGAAGAACACGACATACGAAATGTTTTAAGCAAATAAAAAATATATGTCACCGTATCGATAAGAGAATTATACAATATTTAGACAAAATCCCATTGACTCAATGGATAAATGGCAAAAACAGTGTAATATGATTTTAATGGACAATATATCAATATATGCCCTTCTAGGAACCAATATCAATATATACCATTTCTGGACATGACCCTATTCGTCTTTGAAAAGAATTTTTTGATCTAGATGGATTTAGTAGTTATTTATACTGTGTAAACATGGATTCAAACTCAGCGATATTCAATGTAATGCGCATTTCGATCGCTAGATGGCGCAGAGATACCGGCATTTCCCTTTAAGAAACATCTCTTTCCATGAACATTCGGCTTTTTTAAAAGAACGACAAACTTCCCAGCCCTTCCGTGATTTTAAGATGGGTATAAGTACAAGATATATACACGTTACCTTTTAGCACATCACTGAGAATATACGTCCTGTATATGTCTCCTTCCGTCCCGCTGTCAGAGCCGTTTCGAGAGAGTAAGCAGAGGCGACAACTCATGTAATCCTCTCCAACTGTTAAGGCTACACAGTGAGTATTCTCCGAGCAGACTCCAAAACAAAAGCCGTAGTTTATGGCATGGAAGGTTTCCTCAAGTGTACAGTTAGTGAGTAATTCCTGGACGAGTGTTTGATTAAGCTCGGCCTTCGAAGCCATCACGTAGCTGTCACTTGTCGTATCTGCATCACTGCTTTTCGTACCAATTATCTTGCATGCAAACACCAGTGTCATAAGGATCAAAGTGATTCGCTCCTTTAAATGAATACCCATTAAATGAATAGAAAATAATATGCTGTTTCAAAGTAAAAACATTGTAACTTACCTCTACAAGTGATGTCAAAGTATTCACTTTAATAAGACTTAATGAGCGTGATTAGTGATTAAAAACTATAAAATCGTTTTCTTCGCTTTTGTTCAATCATCACTACATAAATTGTTATAAGTTGAAAATGTTATTTAGCTTCCTGAAATACGAAATATTGAATTGTTTCACCAAAATCACAATGTTTCATTACCATTTTTAATTGTTATACATGAATTTCAAACACTTCTCGTACACACAGAGTCAAATTATATTGTGCGCAATGTTGTTTCGACGAATTCCTTGTTGTCTATCAAACAACTATTCGCAAAGTTTACTTTAGAGACCTAAACGGCTGCATTATTCATTCTGGAGACAAAAGTGCTTACGCAGTTCTCAATAGGAGCAACTCAATAATTCATAGGAACTCTGTCAAATGTAACTTAAATATGGCAGTTTTCTTTCAAATACTAGTTACGCTTTGTTTAGTAATGTGTTGTTATGTGTTTTTGTTTTATGCATCAAATGACAATCAATTTGTGAAATTGCCAAACACATTTTAGCTGTAAGGAATCAAAGAATGGTTGCTCTTGTATTTATGGCATAGGCAAATATCAAGCTATATTTCTCAAGAGCTAAATACCTTTATAATTGGAGTAAAGTAGCATCGAACGACTATGCCATTCAGTCTGTCACTATTCCATCCAATTACTAAACCAAACTTGAAAGCCATTCTAAAGTTATACGACCAATGTGATTCGATGGTGCCCGTACAAAGGTTATTCAGGAAGGGGACCGGATCATTCCGCAATTAAAAAAAGACCCCTTTTGCCAGTACAAATGTAATTTGAACACTGCAAATGGCACGGGTTACAGAACAAAAAAAACACATGTGTGCTGAATTAACAGCAGTAGGCAATTCAATTCCAAATTAGGGGTATTATAATTTTACTGTCATTGAGACACTATCCTTACAATTAAGATAGGGATTCAAACATATAGTGAAATACTAAAGGTAGTAAAAAATAAAAAAATCAATAACTTTATTGTTGTTGAATTTTCAATGTCATATGTGGCTCAGTAAGTTGATATCTAGCGATGCACTTCCTGGCAATGTTGTGATTGTGCAGCATGAATGCCAAGATGTTAGGGTTACATGTTGCCCTATGCATATCATTGGGCCTGAGTTAAAAAGTGTACTGTTTTCATTCATTTCCCAATTACATATGCATAGTGGACATTCACGAGGATACATGAACATAGAGAACGATTTCAAAAAAACGCACAGTAAGAATGCCACAACTTCCGCAAAGCTGTTGCGACCAGGCTATAGGCATGTTGGCTGCAGGTGGTTGTTAGACGCGTTGGGTGTAGCAGAATTGCAATTTTTTAAACTGCAGAGACGTTATCCTGAGACCTGAAGCACTATGGCTAGACCACGACGCTACCTTCTGGGTGTAACGACGCCGCGCCAAGATCAGTACATTCACTTTTGTAACCCTCGCGATCGCTTTCGGACAGCCACCCTGACAGTTACCCTGCGGACACAATCTGGCGTGCGAACAATCGAATCAGCTCCAAAACATCATTAGATACCTACACAAATATGAAATCAGTACGTTTCAACCGCATGCTTGAATGGTTCTGAACGATCAAAGACGTTGCAATCGGAGGAATTGGCGAATAACCACCATAGGCCAGTGTGGAGAAACAGTGAGTTGCGTCGTGTAATGTCCAGAGACGAATCTCGGTTCCAACTGCACCGTTCGGATGGCTGCGAGCGTGTCTATAGGAGGCGCAGACAGAGAAATTTCGTTCGACAGGTTGATCGATTCGGAGGTGGCTCGGTTATGTTGTGGGGCGCCATAAAGTATAACCGGTATAGAGACACTGTACTCAGCCAGCAGTTGATCCCATATGTACAACAACATTCGGGAACCATATTTATGCAGAATAATGCCAGGCCGCATGTGGCACAAGAGTGTCAGGATTATCTGAGGGCGAGCAACGTGCAAGTAATGGATTGGCTGGCGTATAGTCCCGATATGAACCCAATTTAAGACATGTGGGATCACCTGGATAGAAGGGTATGATTAAGAAATCATCCACAAACCAACGCAACTGAGGAAGATCCTTATAAAGGAATGACATCGATTCCCCCAGTTCCGCATAAATAGCTTGGTCATCTCAAGCTAACACTAGAATTCCGCGTACGGCCAAAATGTGACTAGCATATTCTTTAATTCGTGTTTTTGTTAAGGTGTGTTGTGCAGAGAAATTCTTTGCTGTTTTAAACTGCTGAGTTTATGTAAAATTTTAACTGCTGTGGCTGTCATGAAAATTAATTAAATAATTGAAAAAATATCAAACTTAAACTTCCGATATTAACTTTCGTTAGTCGTTCAGTATATCATGTATTTAAAACAAATTTGAACAGAGAGACAGCAGGGAACAGAACAGCAATGCAGGGATGTAATACAGATGTATATCTACAATTTCAATAAGCGCTCTAAATTGTTGTATACCCTAAGCACAAAATATAACTTCATCGTTTACATTGAGATGATTTGTTCACCTCAGTTTCAACGATGATTTTTGCGGATAATAATTAAACAACAGACGTATTTATATGCAATTTCTATTGGCAATAAAACTGATTGAAACAAGCCACTTTAGGGAGCACAAAATCGAAAATCAAAGATGGCAACCGTTGTGATTCTGAAAGGTCAAAATAAAAAAGCGTTCCTCTACAAACAATTATCCGTTATTTTTCTACAAAATATCATAGGAAAGGATTATCCGGGTGAGAGTAGCACTACGAATTGACAGACAGACTGGCAGAGAGAGAGAGAGAGAGAGAGAGAGAGAGAGAGAGAGAGAGAGAGAGAGAGAGAGAGAGAGAGAGAGACTGACGGAGAGAGAGACTGACGGACAGACTGTCAACACCAAAACCCACAGTCTCACTCTGGGTCCTTAAGCCCGACTGAGGGCTAATAAGAAAATGAAAATATAAAAGAAAAATTATACGGGAGCATACAGACTATCATACCGATACATTATTACATTATTCTTTCCCAGTTCTCTTTTAGGAATAATCTACGAATTTAGGAGTAAGCCGAAAAGATAGATTCCAAATTACTAACATTAATTTAAAATATCAACGTAATGCTAAAGTGGCGATAACATTGTCTCTTTGGCATAATCTCTAAATGAGGAAAACGTTGCGGGGCTGTTGTTGTTAGTACTATTGCTGTTGTTATTTATTTCAGTAGTATCAGATTAAAGAAATGGTAACGTATAGTCCATTCATATATCTTTGCACGTCCGTTGCATACATATGTGACACCTCAATCCCCTATATTTGACACCGTGTTTCCCTCTTTATGAATGAAAGATAAGATTTTGTGGTACAAGAACAAACAGAATATGTGTTCAAACAACAATCGTAAAAGCTTTATCATGCATCCCCTTACTGGTGTATTTTGCATATAACTGCCTCATTCTGACCAAAGCTATAGTAACAAGTGCTGCCTTGAAGCAGTCTAAATGAGGACCGTTAATAAATTCGGCTCTATCTTTTACTGAACAACGAGAAACAAAACTCGAACAATAATGTCGCTTAACTGATCACTTTAGAGAACATCTGTTGCGGTTTTTCTGCAAAAATGTTCCTTATAATTTCATAATTTTATACATGCTTACTTTTTAGGCTAAACTTGATTCATTTTGCTCTGATATATATAGCAAAACTAAAAGCGTGCCTTTAGTAATTTACACCAGAAAAATTGTAGAAATGAAGTAATAATTAGCTGTGCCAAAAACTAGATCCGTCTAATTTATATCATTAAAGTTAGCCTCTAGGTTGGAAGGTGAGAATTTAAATTGTTGTACAATTAAGGTTTCGAAGTGTGACAGGTTGGTGACTATTCCAAAATCAAATAGACTCTAAACATATCAATATTTTTTAAATAATTGATTAACAAAATCCCAACAGAATTTTTTAAAAAGTCAAACATTAAAGTCACAATGCACTGTATTTTTTGCATTGTAGCACTTCTGTCACTACGCTCACACTTTTCAATAATCTGCCAAACATAAAAAAGCAAGGTTGTTTTTTTTCCAGCATTTATCTGAATTTAAAACTAACTTTTTATTTTTGCATGTACTACTGATCTGACATTACGAAAATGCATTACACACAGGCAAAAGAACTGTATCTAGAATTTTTAAACTTCTCGCGCCCCCCTCCGTGTTAGACTTTTGGTCTAGGAAACAAAGACTCATTGCGGTTCAGTAGGATTCAAAGTGACTAAAACGACTCAATTACACAGCAAAACATTAATTAGGCAGGCTTAACAATAAACTGAACGTGACATTTTAGCACAAATAAACATAGTTTCACCTTAGTTTATCATTTTACACACACTATCGTATGAAAAATGAATCCCATTTAAATCTTTTAAAATTATACAGCCATAATATATTATAAACAAACATGGCGGCGACGTTGAAACGCACGTTTTAAATTTAAAAATCATTGTTAGTGAATATTTTAAAACATAAAATCTTACCTCAGTACTTGGTAATAAAACCCTTTGTTGCTATAATTTTCAACATTCGCCTCGGCAAAGCAAAACTTTTACTAAGTACCAATGGGATTCCTTGCCATACATCGCGAACTTCAGCTTCCAGATCTTCTACATGTTTTATGAGGTTCAATCGCTTACTTAACCTATTTTTCATATATAACCAACAGTTTTCAATAATATTAGCATCAGGAGATTGTGCAGGCCAAAGAAACAGGTATAGCGTTTTCGTGTTTATAATTTTGAACTGATCTTGCGCGATGAACTGGTGCGTTGTCATCCTGAAAATTAAAGTTATTTTCTGGGAAATGCCGAGCGACGACAGGCCAAAAGTTATTGTCAATAATTTCTATATATTTTTCTGCAGTTATACTTCCATTAACAACGGTAAGAGTACCGACACCGTGCCAAGAAAAACATCCCCAAATCATGTCACTCACCCTTTATAAGAAGCAATCGCACAAACAGGACTCTATTATTTTCACCAATAACTACTTTACATTCATCAGAGAATATCACTTTTCTCCACTGTGTATGGACCGTCCAATGCCGCTTTCCCATGGCCCAGGATAAAGGTTTTTTTTCTATTCAAGTCTGTAATTCGAATGTTCTTCCTAACAACTCTTCTGTGATACAAATGTTTTTGTAAATATCTCTGAATTGTTCGTGTAGACAAACGACGGTGACTACTTTGGCTACATTCACTGGCACTTTCTGCGACTGGTAGCGATCTGTTTGCTTTCAGCAGCCTTAAAAATTTTTGCTCACCTCATATATCAAGTTTTTTTCCTTCCAGTTCTTTTCTTATTTCCTGTATTCCCTCAATGTTTAAACCTTTTTAACACTGTATACACTGAGCACCTATTTAATTTTAAATCTTTCGCAACTTTTGATTACCCCATAGCACTAAAAGGGTAATAAAATGATGTTCTAATTACAAAATTACAAAAAATTACGTCACGATGAAGTTAGGTTATAACCCATATATCGTCAAAGTAACCCTCTGGGTTTCATCATGTTCGAATGCAATAAAAATATACAGGTGCGTTATCGACGCTATGTTCGTTTATAATAATACGGCACACCGCTGTATGACATAATATCTGAGAAAATTAAGAGCTTTGAGAAAGGAATTTTTATTTTTAAGCAAGAATTTTCATCTTTTGCTATTTGAAACCTTAAAAACTGACCCGTTTAAAGGTAGTTCAAGTTAAGGTGTTTCACATCATCACATCCACCCATCGTCCGTGATGACACGACCCTCTGACAACTGGTCGAATATGTCTGAGACAAAAGAAATCCAGGTAGGGGGTTTTAGCTCCCACGCCATTTTGAAATTTAGAGCTTACCACTTGAAAAGGCAGTTTGAAACATTTCTTCTTTTACAGTAAAACCTGTCTATTAAGAACAGCAAGGGACTGAACGTTTCTTTCCTTAATAGACAGGTGTCCCTTATGGACAGGTTGGACATTTTAACAAAAAATAACATAAAACAAGCCATCTATTCAAAGCCTTGAAATCGGTCATGCCTAATTCCTTGGAAAAGGCAAGGGCATTTTCCTGGAGGAGTAGTCCCGATACTGGCACACTGCTACTACGAACCGTAATAAACCGCAAATAAATCAGTGAATTCAATTCATCACTTTTAGACCGAATGCGTATTTTTTCGTTTGTACATTTTCGACAGCGTTAAACTGATCCAAATAAGCATCTTTCTTTTGCAAAATGTTTGCAGCTTGCGTTTTGCTACAATTAAATTCATCTGCAAGTTTTCGAACACTTTTGCCATTGCCAGCCTTTATTTTTACTTTTTCCGCCAGTGAATGTTCATTTCTCTTCCACTTAACACCTCACATTTAGATTTTTCGAAGCGATATATCTGTGTTTCAATGCAATTCAGTATGAATTACCCTTGGGCACCCCTAGTAATTTATAACAAAACGATAATTCCGTAATGTCGTTGTCTTAGCACAGTCAATTCCCGTCCAAACAATACGTGAAAAGACGTACTCAGGTTTTGCTCAAGATAAATAAGCAGTTTTGTTTGTTTGTTTGTAGGGTCCTCAGCAGACACTTTTTTTTCCATGCATTTACGAAGTTAGGGATACATAAATGTGTCCCTTGTCCCTGATTCACAGGTGTCCCTAATTGACAGGGTTGCTTAACATACAAGTCAATGGTATTTTAAAAGGGACTGACAGAAAGTGTCCCTAATATACAGGTGTCCTTAATAGACAGGTGTCCTTAGCACAGGTTTTACTATATATCGATTAGGTAAAATACGTGTATTTTTTAATCTCCCCAAAAGCGACCAAAATAAGTGGGTGGGGGATAAATCGACACGCATTCATTGCGGAAACGAAACATTACGACTCTGGACAAAGTCGGATAGGCGTCACACATTGAAGTCGAAACAATGCCTACCTTTCCAGGTTGGATGGACTGTGATTACGCGACGTCTAATCACGACTGCGTAGAGGTTTGATGGGCTGTGTTACTCAACGTCCATTCACCGCTGCGTATAGGTTGGGTGAACTGTGATTACCCGACGTCTGATCAATGCCGCGTAGAGGCAAATAAAATCGAAACAACGTCTGTCTCCCGACGTTGCATTTATGTAGAATCGCCGTCTATTTTTTAAATCCATCCAACGTCCATTATCTATAAACGCTGCAACAAAGACGTTACATATGCGTCCGAGGAAGTTCTAAACAACGTTGCTTTCCCAGTATCTACTGAACGTTGTGTCAAAGACCCTAGTTCGGTGTTGATCAGTAGGGGCGACCAATCACACAACCAAAGAACAAGCAGAAACAAGGTGTGTGTGTGTGTAGCACCACATACACATTTTTGCAACATCTGTTTCGAAAGCTTTCGTGAACCACAGCAGCAGCAAGCAGGATCTGTGTTTGATAAAAACGAATAACTCGAAGATAATCATGCCATGACACTCTCGATTAGAGAAGTTCTAGTTATGCCTCAGAAATCATGACAGTCCCCTCAGTTTTCATTCAGCTGCGTTCAGTAAAGTTCAGCTGGTGGTCGATTTCAGAGATCTGTGCAATGATAAAGGCCATCAAACTGGACAAATAGTTAATTCGATCAGGGTTTCATTAATGGGTATTGCCTGAGAGATTAGTCTCAGTGCTCTGTGGGCTTGTGTTTCTAAGTATGTCTTTGTTGACTGGAAAGCACTGCATGAACATACTGCCTGTCTTATAACAGTTATTTATGTTCAATACTTGGTAAAAGTCTGAAAAGTAATTGCAAAAATATATAAACAGAGTTTTGGGGCCTCATCCTAGTTAGGGCCAATGAGGTTGCATCACTTCTGGTTAATAACTCATTCGCAGTTACCCACCAGCGGAGTAGGAAGGCAGGAATCTCTGAAGTGGAGAAGGCAAACTACCCTTTTACTCGTAAAAGATTTTGTTTACATATTTACGCGATGTGATACCGCGAATGTTTTGATTCCCGGAACCCGCCCGAAGTGGTGAACGGAAAGAACGTGTTTATTCAATGAAATCCTGTTGTTTGATTTCTTAAAGCGTTCTTCACTTTTCTTCACTTTCCCTTCATATTTATTCTTTCATGCAATAGAAAAAACTTTTTCTGTTTCAGTTCGAACAGGCCAGTTCTGTTAATCCCTCAAGAGCCAATCAGAAGTTGGGAGATACACTGTATTGCGTCATTGTAGCAATACAACATTCCCTTTCCTCCAATGCAAGAGGCGCAAACTCGCTTGGGCTTGTTAAGAAGTTCATTTACTTGTAAATGCTCGTTTTATGAGCCTGCTATTCTAACTGCGAGAAAAGGTCGCAATACACTAAACAAGGAACAACCCGTCACGGACTGACTAGTGCTGAAATTAAGTTTAAAAGAAAAGACATCAAACTCAGTTCCACTTGTTAATGATCAATCAGTTGGTTGGGAGAACATTTCCTAACCGAAACCAATGAAAAGTTTTTCATAAAACGAATAATAAAGTGTAAAAACACAGAGTTCAATACATCACGTGTTTTATTCAAATCAAACTTACAATCGCGAATCGAGTGGAATCATTAACCGAGACACAGGAGAAGTATAGAAACAGTTTTGCAGCTCCATCTAATTACAAACAAAATAGTAACATAACACCATTTATCCGACATATGATTACTGAGATAAGATTAGCTCTCAGAGTAGCTCAAACAGTCTGATTTTTAGCACAAAAATCCGTAACTAGAATATTTCTAATTCAATACTGGTTGAAATTAAAACATAAAAAGTGAAAAATAACACTTCATCTGGTCTTATCAGCAATATGGACCAATTAGGGTCCATAATGGCACCTGACACGATCCTGGTGGATCTTGTGACCATGAGTTATAACACTAGATGACCTTGTACCAGAAGAGCTTTTTTATGGCCTCCCCCTACACACCCTCTTTTAAGTCCCAAGAACGAAAAAGGAGATAGAAAGTACAAAATTAGGTCCGACACGACCAGAAGGACCACAGAATTAAAGACAGTTTTAGAGTACATTATGACAAATCAAATGGGTACACAGTCATTTCAACACAAAATACGACCAGGCACAGGCCCAGTAAATGAGACCGTCTGTGACCTCGTCCTGGCATAGATGCTTCTTTCCTTTGCCATTTCCGTTCTGTAGCTTGGAAAGTTGTCCTGTTTTCCTTTGCCATATTGCTTCAATTGAGGTTTTCTACAAGCAAATAAAAAACGATAATCCGTAAGTTGGTCATAAGGGAAATGTTTTAGACAGTATTTGATTGAAGAATTTGGCGAACGAAGGGGAACCGCATTAATATTGAGTTAACTTTATCTGTCACTGGAAAGCTCCGTAATGTAGTAGGCCCAGGGGTAGCTGTGTTGGTAGCTCTCCTTTCGGTAGTTACCAATAACCCTAAGAGAGACTCCATGGAACTGAAACTAATCTTTTGATCTGTGAAGATACCTTCAATATGACTGTTTATCCGTACGAACGATCTTCACAAACCCTACCACTATGGCTTTCTCGTCTAGTTGTAGGATATGCTGGTGAGCTGTTTGCATGTGTAGGTGCGCCAGAAACCAATTGACCAGATACTTCAATACTTACATATCTTGTAGTCGTGTCCATGCTTTCAGTACTTACATTTGGAAGCACAGATAATTTCCGACGGAGTAGGGGATAAGAACGTGTAGTTAGGCATAGCAGAGATCTATCGACAACCCCCTCATATCACCTTGTAGAGTCTTCACTATGACTTCGGCTGTGTACATTTGGAACGAGGTCACATCGAGAAACTCGTTGAGGGGGTCGATAACTAATCCCCAAATCTCTCCTCTTCTTGGGGTCCAGAAAGACCTTCGTGACGCTGTTGGCCTTCTGGCATCTCTTCTACACACATCCTTGTTCTGTAACTATCTTATCATCTCCTGCAAGGTACGGTCTTTTTCTGACCCCGGTGATAGAATATGATTAGGCTATCTGGTGCTTGGGGTGTGGGAGACCAATTGTTTCTGGCCTCTCGGTCTCTTTTTAAAGTGGAGAGCGTAACTGTATCTCTCTGAGCCAGTTTGCTCCATTTCCTTCCAAGATTACCTTTCCCCCCTATGGGTAAGGAGGCGTAACAGGCGAGGAAACTTTTCAAGTCGTTTGAGTTCGCTTGGAGAAGAGGCCTAAGCACTACATTGGGGCTGCTGACTCTTGCAATGCCATCAACGACTTGATTCACTTCTGCTCCGGGGACTGCGTTTGTGAATTAGCCCTTGACTGATCCGTAGACGACTATTATGGCCTCTTGCGCTTGTTAGACATGCGGAAGTTGGCACTCGCAATTTGAGACATTAGAGCGAAATCTTGCGGCATCGCGGCTTTCTTGCTTTACTCGCTCGATCACAAGTGGCGGGAACAGTTCCTATTTTTTAGAATCGGAGCATGGCACCGTTCACGTAGGCCCTTCACACTAGGCCAGCAATGCTGTAGGAAAGCGTCTCGTGGTAAATAGATCATTGACGTCATCATAAACATGGACAACTTGACGACGTCCAGTGTTGCTGGCGCCATGCATTCCACATGTTTCGCAGACACCGGGTCACCGAGCCGCAAATTCTTCTACCTAGGATCTTGACGGTATGGTCTTAAAAGAACATTGTGTTCAAGACGTGTTGAGAAGATGCCTCACTAAGTTTCGCGTCTGTCTCTGCTAGAGGAATGTATGAATCGTTCTTGACCGACGGCATCCAGTCGGTGCGTTTAACTGACCGCTGCAACGTCTCTATCGGGACATTGCCATTGGAGGTGCAATGGGGGGTGCTAAAAGGCCGTAACAATGTTTTGATGGTCGAAAGCGTGACATGGTTTGCAATTCGCAGCTCTACTCTATCATCTTGAATTCGTTTGAAAGGACCAGTGGAACGTTGAAGGTGACCTTACTTGTGTCCAGGGCTACATAAAAATCCTGGTGTTGCAGCGTGGCCTGGGTGTCATTCTGATACAATGTTCATCCTTGTCTTACAGAAGGGTGCCACATGTCATTTGAAGGCTGTTTCATGAAAAGTATATAGAAAATGGCATTTCTCCTGAGACCAGAGACGTCGAGGCTAACTAGGATGTGGACTCTTCACCTGACTGATTGAGGCTGGGGTAAAGAGTGCAGAAGGGGGATGTCCTACAGCAGGTGGGTCCTTCCACAAACGTTGCCCCGGGCCCATTGCCGGTAATGGTAGTTGAAAGTGGGTGGGGTGGGTGATTCTTCGGTATTCGCATCTACCTCCTCCTCCGAGGCGTCCCCCTCACCATCCATTTATGCGTCTTCCTGATTGGTAGGGGCTCCTGACAACGTGTATTTTTTCTTTGTTCTTGGAAATAGAAAGTACAGGCGAGTCTTGAGCTTGGGAGAGCTATTCTTCCTCGTCAAGGCGAGAGCTTGATATTTGAGCGGGCTGAGGATGCGTGTGGACTCATTCTTCCTGCTCACGGTTACAATCTCTGTTGTCTTACTAGGCTCCGGCGGTGAAGAGAGTTGTGGGATGTAGGTTAGAGTATGCTCCTTTGCATTGGAGGACGCGACACCGTAGCCAAATGATTTTTAGGTCGCACCCCCACCTCATGAATATGCACCGTCCCCTTCAATTCCTATAGTTGTCATAGTACTTGGGTCTGGAGCTACAGAAAGGCTGATAGCTTCATGAAATCTGCAGGGAGATCGTGGCACCGCCGTTGTGCTTGGAGACTGCGACAGTTCCTCCTGAGAACGGATTCCTGATATGCCCAGTGGGGCCGTAAAAGTGATTATAAGTCTACTTCTGTCATCATTTCAGTATAAACTGACGTTTTCTTTGTTTTTTTTTTTTGCTTCTTTCTCAGTCGGATAGGGCCCTAGTGTTTACATGGGCCAGTGACGGCACTTGGCCCAAGATGAATGAGTTATCCTTCTTCATTGGCTCCTCTGACTCCCTGGCAGTTACAGGGTTGTGGCTAGAATCTTATCTTGTATTCGTTTTTGGAAAGAGATGTGTGCACAAATAATCTACTGTAGAATGCCTTCTGTCATGTCTGAGAGGCATGCGGAACAAAGAGACCATAAGATCACTGAAAATGTTACCGGAAAACATACAATTAAGCATACAAGAACACTTATTGCGCAAACTCGAGCTTTTCTCTGCGAATAAACGTACTCATTGTACCTAAAATTATTGTCTGAAACAATTTAGGGCACTCTTGACGATTAGAGGTGCTACATAGACGCCATGATACCTTGTCCTCCGACTTGGCACAGTGGCAGTGTGGAACTATTCAAACTGCAACAGAAAAGTTTTTATTTCGCCAAAAAATTCGAATTCGTTTATCTCCACTTCAGATGAGTTGCATTCCGTTTCAAGACTACCACGCAATAGAAATGAACTTATTTGCCTCACTTAAAACACACCTATCCTGCCATCCGTCCATCGACCAATGAGAATACGGGGAATCCCCTAGTATTGCTTCATTGATGACAAAGGGCATTGCCTTTGAGCGTAGTATTGCAAACACATACCATTCCGCATGCTCTGCAGTTTTTTTGCTCCAGAGAACTAGTAAAAAGTAAGAATTTACTTGAAAATTAGTTTCTAACTAACGAAGGAGTAATATATCAGCTTCTAAAAGTTGGATTTTGTTGGTTCAGGTAAAAAGAGCAATTTTAACACTTCTAACTTTGGTGTGGTAGATGTTGAGTTTACGGTGACACCTCAATCTATTCTCCACAAGAAGTTAAGAGATAGAGACTCATTACTGGTGCCAGCACACATTGCCTTAAGGGGTTGTCCGGGTCTTTACAGTCATCATTGCCTGCATCGACTCCATACTTTATGCAGCTGACAGTGGCATCGCAGAAATGACTAGTCCTTGCAGTCCTTACACTTGCATTGGCCTACACTCAAGGCTGATCAATCTTGTCAGAGAAGGTTCTACACTTCTGGTCGTTGTGTGTGCGGAAAGAAATGTTTTTGGCGTTTTTGAGGCTTATGGCACGTCTGGTGCCATTTTCCCACTATGGTACGCCTTACAGACGCCCTACGGCGCCCCACTGATGGTCTTCGGACCGGAGGGGGGCCAAGAGTTCATTATGGGAGTGTGCCATATCAGTCCCATGGTGAGGCCCATTTCGGTCCTTCCCGTGGACGGTCTACAGGAAGTAACGAGAAATATACCTGTGCGCTTCTCATTGGACCCAGAGCGTCTAAATCGACTACTAGACGAAATTTATGATGATTTTAACACGCATACATAAAGGTTAGAGTGAGGCTTCAAGTGTGTTTAAACTTCTAACAGCGCGTTTACTGGTGAAACTCACAGTGATCTCACCGCCTTCTCTCTGCTCGTTTTTTCAGATATGACAGAGGCCAGCCTGCGATTGCCACCCAAGGTATTGTAGACTGTTTGCAACCGTTGTAGCAGAAACAGTGGATTACTGCTCTGCGACGATTCTAAGACTTGCTCTGAGCGCCAGCAACTGCCACCAAAGGGCTGGAATGCAATTAATAAGAACTGGGAGGATTTAGTGATTGGGTCTACTTCAAACTCTTTGAATGCCTGGCACTAGCGACACGGAATGAACTGTCGACTTCCCCGATGACATCGATGGTCTACCTACGGCGGGACGCTTTCTTACAACACTGATGGTCAAGTGTAAAAGGCTTGCGGGACCTACGCCACGCCCCCATCTTAGGGGAAAAGGAACTGCCCCTTCCCCACCGAGGTAGAAAGAGTAAACCAAGAAAGTCGCTCGCTATCACAAGACTTCGCTTTCATATCAAGGATGTCTCACGCTTCCTTCCAACACCCGCTGAAGCGCAAAAGGCAGTGTCCCTCTTCGTCTGAATGATCATAAACAAGTGCACAGTCGCAGCCCCTATCAAGAAAGAAAAAGCAAACAACGGCAACAGGATGGAGGGCAGTCTTCACAGCAGTGCGGGTAGTTACCAAGCGAAGTAACGCACTCGTCCACTGGCGATACTTTAATAAACTTAGAAGATTTAGAACATCTGCTGTCCTGCAACGTCTCCTTGCCCATAGGAGGAAGGCTAGGCAACTTCTGGCAAACCTTGGAAGGAATGACGAGTAGTCCGCTGTCTCAAAAATAGAGAAGAGACACAATCCAGTTTGAGGGGAAAGGGTGATAGAGGAAATACCAGAAAATGAGACAGGTTTCTTCAGCAGGGTTTTTCTGGATCCCACGAAATCTGGGTGGAGATTAGTGACAGACGTCTCCGTCCCTTACTAGTTCCTGCACGTGACCTCATTCCAGATGGATGCGGCTGAGGTCTTGAAAGAATCACTGCAGGCAGGAATGTTGGACACGTGAATAGACCTATCCGATGCTTACCTCCGAATTCCACTCCATCTCAAGGCCAGAAAATTCTTAGGTTTTCAAATAAGGCGAAAACGGCTTGTCCACAGCCCCGTATGTGCTCTCAAAGGCCATGAAGGTACAAAAGTCCTGGGTTCGTCTGGACGATATGTTGGCATTCCAATATCTGACCCATCTCATGACATACGCACAGCCTTACAGGTAGGTCTAGTGGTGAAACTGTCCAAATCTGAGCTATCCGCAAAACAAGATATTATCTTTGTCGGGGAAAGATGGGACTTTGGAATTTTGAAACGACAGCAGAGACTCTCCCTAGCCATAGAGGGATTCCAGTGGAGAGATAGCAAAGAATACAAGTTATCGAGTCTGCTAGTGGCAACCGAAGAGACAGTCCCCTTGGACCGTCTCCATTACAAACCTTTCCAGAGACAGGTAAAACGTACACTGAGACAAGGAAGATCTGCCAGATCAAAGATGAGAGCGTCCCGCGCCTCATTATCTCCTCTACAGTGGTGGGGACGACCGGTTTAATTCAACTTTAATTACAGTGCCACTTATCTAATTATCCACACCTACATCAGACTTTTACGAGTCATAGCGTAATTCGCAACCTTGGTCCTAGCTAAAAGTGGAGAAAATTCAAAGCTTTTCAAAGTAAAACTAACGTTTTATTTTGCAAAACCAGTTTTACGAGAAAATGCGTAATTCGCGTTCTTCGCTTTTAGCCTACTCTTCCATCCATCTCTCCAACAACAAGCCTGGGTGAGTTTGTAAACCAATTGGCTGGGGCTTCAAAGAAATGTCCTTTGTCACCAATGACCTTGCACCAGAGGATTCCCTCATTCTCATTGGTCGATAGATGGATGGCGAGATAGGTGTCATCGAACGGCAACAAAAAAGTCCATTTCTATGGCGTGGTTATCTTCCACCGGAAGGGTAACCCATCTAAGTGTGGTGAACGCGAAGTAGTTTCACTCGTAAAAGCTCGCCTTACGAAATAAAGCGTTATATTTTCTATTGTGTAAATGGAATGAACAGGGAGGGGAGCCAATCTAAAAGTGGAGATAATTTGAAGCTTTGGTGAGGTAAAAGCAAATAACAACGTCAGCAGTTCAGAATATACTCACTGGCGTACCTGATTAAAGTTGTAATTATATAATTATACAAACACAATATATTTTTATTTGAAGCATTTCTTTCTGCTTTGTACCAAAATAATAGTTTTCACTTTCCACCGTATGTCGCTCGAACTTTTGTCGCTTGACTTTATTTCGTGGGTTCTCTAATTCGCATGACCATTCTTCGTTTTTCACTTGTCTTTGTCGCTCATTTTTGCAAGGATTTTAACATGATATTTGAGAGGCGCGTGCTTTTACAGGTGAACACTGAAGCTCAAGAGCTTAAGGAAATGACAGAAATCAAAAACTTTTTTAACGCGACATGAAATATTGTCCGCATGTCGGTGCTTTCTGCATTGTGTGTGCTTGCTGGCTCTGTGTATAAATCACTTCTATTCTACATGTGTCGACAAGCTAATCAAGTGGCAATCATGTCTCAGACCAATGAATATAAGTCTTTTTTATTTGATATTATAATACTCGAATCACCCCCACACACACCACACTCCTACACCCCCCTCCTCCTCCGGCGTTCTGCCCTACACATCGCACCCACCGATAAAAGTACATAAACACCAACGTGCAGTCATTTCGTAGTAATGTTATTGCTCTGGTGCTTAATCCAAAAGATCCTTGTGCACATAATGTGCGATCACGCTGGACAAAGGAGACACTCTGGAGCATTCGCCTAAAGGGTGCTCTAATGTTACGTCACTTTGGATCGATCTAAGGCGAACGATTTTACGCTTCCTTTCAGCCTTGTCCTTACATATACACACGTCTCTCTCTCCTCTTTATTAAGGGTCATTGTCTGAGCGACGAAAGCAGCAGACAAAAGACAGCTTCTTTCAAAGAGTGTCCTCTCCAATTCCAAATACACACGCGCATTTTTTTTTGGCTTTGTTCAAAGTAGCAGTTATAATATAGACTCGTAAAAGTGGGCCATTGCGCCAGGTTTGTTCACAGCAAACATATGCTTATTTCATAAAGATATATACTTATTACGAAGGTCAAAGCAAAGTATATAGGCCTCAAAAGGGATAGAACTGTGACGAAAAATATGTACATGTGGAGGTTAAGCGCTTATCAAACTCCCATTCAATGAGCGTTAATTAGTGGCTGTAAATAAAATAAAATTGTTTGAAAGCGGAGGTCATTCCGAGCGTTGTGGAGGCTACTGTTTAAGACAGATAAATCGGATTTAACTTTTTATTTAAAGTAATGCATTACATCCACAACTGGATAGAAAAAAGCACCAACAATGTGCTTAACGCGAAAAAAGAGCTCACACTCTTACGTGAATTAAGACGCAAATAAATCCTTATATATTTGTATAATAGATAATAATAAACTTCAGCTTTTCGTTTAGCACTCGGTTGAAACCTCCAGCGCAGAAATTATAACCAATATAGGGTTACCCGCCTTTCAAGTGCAGTTTTTAAATACTGTGTGAAATTTAAGTTTAAAACAGGACTAGTTTGGAAGACCATTAAAAGAATATTGCCGAATATCAGTGCTTTTTGGATACACCCTGCACTAAAAAACACGCTGTGGAATATTTTTCGTTGTATGTTTTGGAAACAAAATGGTAGGTTTTGTTATTTATGTTTTTCTTTTGCAAGCACCCATATTTCATGCAGACACAGGGTTGACTTGGATAAAAACGATTTGGTAATTTACTGCAAATTGAACGCATCCGGTGCATTGGTGTGTATGATTCTAATGACTAGACCTCGTACGTGCTAGCACCGCATAATAAACACCACGAAAAAAGATACTGAGCTGTGTTATTTCATTCCAAACGAATGATCTATTAAGACAGGGGCATTGTTCCCAAATATATGAGGGATATTGTGAATGACATTCACGAAGATGTCTGTTTCTGTGCAATAAAACCTGATAACTTATACGAATGCCCTAAAAATACGTTAAATATGAAACACGTCAGACGTCACTTTCTCATCCAAATGCGTGTGACGTTCGATAGCGGATGGATGGTCATCGCGGTCAGATGTCCAGATCAACGTCGGACTTTTGGTCGTATATTAAGGGAAAAAAGTCTTGTCTTTCTCGCGATGCTGGATAGACCCGGTGGGTAGGAGTCGGGAGAGGGACGGTGTATAGACATAGAAAATCAACATTCCTGAGATTCTATGACTGCCTTTCCATCAAAGTATCCCACCCTTTGTTATTTCGTGCGTTAAAATGTGTACAATTTCATGACTATTTTCCAGAAGTAAAAAAGTTGTAATGGGTTGTTTTGTCGTGACGAGCAACCAATATAGTCGTCGCTTTTTGTTGAAGACCAAACTGTCATTTTGTCATATGTCTATCCACATTTTTTGTCGCATCTATGAATAGACGTCGGCAAAAAGACGTCTCTCAAGCGTCGAGAAAAAGACCTCTTTACATTCATGACTACCGAATCCGACGATTTTCCCTGGTATTTGAGATGCCGAGCTTTCCCTCGTAATTAGTCGTTTTTCTTTGTGGTCGTCTTGAGACGTCATACGTCACAACGCCTATCCAGGGTTCCTTGGGAACGGTAAATGGATGTTGGGGCTACCAACATTGTCATATTATCGCTCACCGGAAATATCAGTCACTGATAAGTCTTCAGCAACTAAGTCAAAATAACGATTCAAAACCTTCCATCCTTTCTCACCCGTCGCAAATGATGCAAACTCGGAGAAAGGCCTGAAACAGCGTTTTCGTAATGGTATTTTTCTCGCAGCCTTGTATAGACGTTCGATGGTAGAATAGTGACGTAGGATATTGACCGCCACATTCTATACGCATTTAAAAAATGTTTACACGACGTTGTCTGGCGCCTGTATGAAGTTTCAAAAGAGACACATGGGCAGAAAAACGTTCAGTCGATCAGAAACGTCACTCTGACATCGTTCTGACGTTTACGTATTTAGATTTCCTTTTCATTGTGAAAGTAACATTGTTATCTTATGACTCAATGACAGCGAAAAAGACAGGACGCTGTTCCTGCAAAGGTACGCAAAAGAAAATGTGAAGCGCCTTCATGATACTAACGCTCAAACGATTTTACGCATTTTACTTATTGTAACTCGCGCCCACATCTGAAACGGAAGCGCTCCAAAGGAACCAACCTTACACACCTTTTTGTTTATGTAGTTTGACTATGGAATGGTGTATCCCGACCGATAATGACCGCAACTTGAACGCTTGGTAGAAGTTGTAATTTGGTTGTACTTATTCAGTCTCCATCAGGTTATTTCATGCCTTAATGGAGTTGTTAATATAATGAGAGCAGTAGCGCGGTGTTCGGCTTCTACGTGCTGATGACCCGCCCCTTAGCTGTGACTGAGGTAAAAGGCAGCACGGGGTAAAAGGCAGATTTGTTGTGGCAAACTCCCTTAGAAAATAGACTTGGAAAGTGACATCGCAAATATTCTAACACACAGGATAGCCTAAGTGTGTGTCTGCGGAGGGGGGGGGGGGGAGGGGGGTGGACGCAGTCTGACGGAAAGGCGGCGATTAATGAATCTATGAATGTCTCTCTTTCTCCGTGTCTATACAGCGACCTTTCCCGGAGTCTATATGATGTCTCTCTCTCTCCTGATGTCTGTCTAACGACGATCCCACGACGTTTGTTCAACGTCAGACGTCAATGTCAGCTTCATGCCTTAGCCTTGATCTAACCAATCCCATCCAAGTTTAAGTGAAGGTATTGTTGCAATGAAGTCAAATTAGGAGTCAAATTTCTCCTAACCCATTGTCATTGTTCCATGCAAACTGTGGGAGAAATTATCAGAGGTGCTGGAGAAGAGGGCAGGGGGGGGGGGGGGGCGCATGGTTTCGACATCTGAAGGGTATTCTGCACTGAACCATTACTGGCAATGATATTATTTTTGAAGACAGCCAAGTGCGTAATATTTTTCTCATTTGTTTAAATGTTGCATTATTTTTGTTTATTTGCGATGTCATACAAGTAACCCATTAACATAACAACTTGATACTGCCATTATAACTATTAACTTTTTAATGTACACCATTGGCAGGTTATTGTGATTCGATTTAGGCCATATGATGACAACATTATCATAAATATGAAATAAATATCAATCTGTTTTTTATAACAGCAGTTTCTCATTTCGTGTGGGCACATGACAGTTGTAACAGTGGCGTGATGCGTCACATAAAACCTTTTTTTATATTATTTATATATTACATTTATATATTATTTTATATTTTATTTCAAAGGTTTTATAGCACAGCAATACACATGTCTAAAGTGTGCGAATGTTACAAGATGTGCAAATGTTTCCCGTGCACAACGGCCAGAAAATGTATTATTCTTACAGTGGGAATTCAACTTGATTCAAATATCATTATTTCATGAGCAGTCACAAAAACTTGATCTTTAAGGTTTTGTTTGTTTGCTGTTGTTGTTTCTGTTGTTGTTGTTGTTGTTGTGTTATACAGTTCTGAGGCATTTTCTTGGAGCAAAGACATAAATGTTTTGTCGGTGCAGCTTTTCCCCTGTAGTTGGATGATCACAACTCACTTTAAAAATCGTACGCTAAGTCTTTGAGCAAAACCTGCTTTGCTCGCACAGCAGGGCACAGTCCATCCAAATCGTACCTTTTTAACGCTTTATTTGCCCAGTAAAGCAGCTTTCTGAGGTGCACTCATGAAAATCCATAATAAGTTGAGCTTGAGCCGACCAAAGGCAGCCAGTCATGAAAAATGGAACTGGCTCCTTTGCTCGGCTCAAGCTCAACTCGGGTCAGCTCGGGTGAGCTCGGGTGAGCTCGGGTGAGCATTGTTTAAGGAGCAATAAGTCTTGACTGTGATTTATAAAACCACCCTTGAGAGAATAGGTACATTTTGCAATTTTTGAGGAAACGTTTTACACTCTTTACATTGTTTGGGTTACCAATCGCCAGTACCATATTTAAATTAAAAAAAGAGACATCGCGTAGTATAGCTATTACTTTTTGTCATATTATCGACACAGTTTAAATCTATCTGTCATGCGTAAAGCAGTAAACGAGAAAGAAACTTTACAATGAGAAATTTTTTAGAAAATAAAGGAATCCCTAGTCCTTTTATATACTAATTTTGCGCTCATTGAGACGGAAGTCTAAAATTCAGGGTGGAGTTTGTATAATGTTTAATTTGTCTTATTTTTAACTTGCAGAGTAGTAAAACCGAAAAGGTTGAGCTGCCTGAAGAACAAATCGCAGGTGAGTTCAACTTGATTGTTATTTAATAATAATAATAATAATAATAATAATAATAGTAATAATAATAATTATAATAATAATAATGATGAAGATGACTGTGATGATAATGATAATAAAAATATAATAAAAATAATAGTAATAATAACGAGGATGATCGGGCAGATAGTCTGGCTCAACCAAGCCTGTCAGTAATAGATGCCTTTACCATTCGAGCTAGATTAGAGAGACCATTTCTGCAAAAAATAAAAACATGTCTTGTAATCCAGTGCCACAGACAATGCCCACTATCGATCTATTTCACCGTCCTCACGCCTTACTTGGTCTCGTGAATTCATACCCATATATCTGATGGTCTGGATAGATTTCTGTTTTAATATTGCAGAAGTTTTTTTTTTTTTGTTTTTTTTTTGTTTTTTTTTTGTTTTTTTTTGTTTTTTTTTTTGTTTTAATTTTACGACGTGTGAAAAACAAACTGGGAAACCTCTCCAAAAATAAAATTTTGAATAAAATAATTCGAACATGCAACGTTTTACAACACACTCTAAACAGCATCTTATTTCAGGTTTTAAGTTAGATAAGATTGGTGATTCTGTAAACGTCGAGTGAAGAAGACTGCATGTGATTGCAAAATATCATAAACGTTGATATCACATATACACGGGGAGCTTAACTCGGGTGGTAACAGCATTGGTCTAGTAATCCCAAGGCCCCTGATTACGATCCGGCAAGAGACGGCAGGCAATGGACTGGCTTTGCTCTTTTTGCTTCGGCCGGGCAAATGCGCTGGGTTAGATCACTTATAACGGAATTCAGAATTATTACCCATTAAGTCTTTCGAGCATCATTAAAAATGTCCTACCTTACCAAATAACTCCAGAGCGAACATACTTTGACGAGTGGTGACATTTTAAATGACTTTTCCGACTTCTACAGAACGTTGCACTCTCAACTTCTGGAGCAATAAGTTGCTTGAACTTCGACTTAAATACAATTTCAACCCTTCCCAAACGTTGATAACGCCTATGCAACGAGATAGATTATGACAGTTTCCAAAATGAACTAAAACCTACAGTTGATAAAACGTCGGATTGCGGCGTATATCAAATATTGATAGAAAGTCGTAATAACCAGTTGGTACTCGCAAGCAGGACCATTTTCAAACTTTGAGTATAATCGATAATTCTTAAGATTACTTGAGATTTGTCTTTTCATCCAAATAATTTCGTATAACAAAGGCATTCCTTAGCAGAGGCAATCAAAAATGCACTTCACCAATAATAAATTTATGCCTGATAGTAAACAAAACATATTTGTAAAAAAAATATATTTTGAAATTATATGCAATAAACAAATAATGAATTTATAATTATTTGAAAATTGCTAGTCGTAGAACTAAGTAATATTGCAGAATCAATTATGAAATCGTTATTACTTGTTACAGCATCCAGAAAAGACTTGTTTACTCCCATGTACAACCAAATTCCGTCGTCTACTCAATGTTATAAAAAAAGACGTTGGATAGGTGTTGGACAATCTTGAAATTGGTCAATAGACGTGGCGAACGTTACACAGCCATGTTTACTGGGTACAATATGGCTGTTAGGTATAATCAGAAATCGAAACAAAACAAACATAAAAGAAACTAAATGAAGCAAAAAGGAAACAGTTGACACAACCGAATTCTGAAGCTTTGGTTAAGAGAAGAACTCTTTTGTTTAAGACAGAGACAAATCCATACGTGGATTAAGTTTTCATTAACGCCACTGATCAACTCATAGTTAGGGAGTTCGTTCGCTTGAGACACATAGAACACATAAAATAACTCGTGGCTTGAAATGCTAGCGAATTACAGATCTGTTTATACTTCGCATGAAATAACACTTATCAATAATCAATAGCATATATATATGGCGGGTTTCCAACATTGACTGTAACACACACACACACACACACACACACACACACACACACACACACACACACACACACACACACACACACACACACACACACACACACACACACACACACACACATATATATATATATATATATATATATATATATATATATATATATATATATATACAGTACCTTGTTGATGGAACAGAACTCACCCTCCCCCCCCCCCCCCCCCGCCCTAAAAAAAAGAAATAATAATAAAATAAATAAATAAATAAATAAATAAATAAATAAAGAGGAAAACCTTGGTTGGTAATATTAATGATGATAATAATAATAATATTAATATTAATAACATTCATATTAATAATTATCATTGTCGTTATTGCTATAGGCTCCCCCTAGCGACCCCTTCCTGTGTTCACTTTAGTTTTCGGCCTGACTGCATATTTGCTCAGATTTTTATTATAAATTCAATTCAACGATTTAATGCAAATTTCGCCGAATCTATAGAGTGATCATTTCTAGGTTCCAACCATATTACCTTGGAAGTTCTCAATCCAAAAGTTAACTAGCCTATAATACAAGGCCTACAGCTTTCTTAGGAAAGAAGAGATATGATAAAATGGTGTTAAAAATGACACGTTTTACAGAAACGCATTTTAGGCAAAAAGTTACTTTTAAGAAAAATAAGGAGATTAGCCCTTGTATTATTAGTGTCTGATAAATGGAAAATCTATTATTTATTTGACGTCCAGCAATAGTTTATAAATCCAATGCTAGTTATAATGTAAACTGAGAACTATAAACTCACAAACTACACCATAGACGATATAAAAACATATACTCTTCTGCAGCGAAAAAAAATGATTTGATATATTTTGTCGGCGAATAGGTCAGGGCTTGAATGTTGTCTGCCACAAGAAAACCACTCGAACAATCGATCTCGAGAAGTTTTATCCTGGCTCTATATGTTTGTACAGACGTTAAATACAACACATTAGAAAGGGCGCCAAGGAAGAATCGTCAAATTACGAAGTGTACTGAAATGAGATGGCTCAATATACGTTAATTAATCTAAATTATTTAAAAATAATTGGTGCTGTGGTATTTTTTCTGAGGACCTTTGGTTTAGCAGTTGGCCTTACAACATTTCATCTTAAGTTAAAAAGTGAGAAATTTGTCTTGAGATTTAACGTCACACAACTTAATGCCACTTTGTCCACTGTGACTGTGTTCGTCAGACAAAATGTCAAGATTCAAAGGAAACTGCAAGTAGAAAACACACCAGAAATACAGTAATGTACTTTTTCTTGCACTGTACATACGAAATATGAAACTATTTGGTTTGGATTTTATCTCGTATTACTAACATACATCTACCATTAGTTTATGCTGTAATATGGTAGAATAATGTGTTTGTGAAGGTGTTGCATATGTGAGTACAAAAAGGAAACCTAAAGTTTTTATTCTGGGAACAGGCAGGGGACTTTCTCTCAACTTAGTGCACCTTGAGAGCTGGAGGCATGATGAATGGGAACAAGGATTGTAGGTGACGTGGCAAAGCAAAGGTCATCCTGTACAGTTTGGCCTCTTCATCTCGATCTCATTATTCATATGTGAAATACCACGTCTTTGTATTAATGAAGTCGTTATGTCATTTAGGGATAGTTAGAGAGAAGTGCGGCTTGGGGAAGGGGGGGTTACTGGTGCTGGGGATGTCACATGCATTTTCCTCTGCGAGTTGTTGCTTAACATTAAATAAGTTTTAGGCCAGTTAGAGAGATGACGAGAGGATCGCATAGCTCTAATGAACTTGGCCTGGAGCTAAAAGTTAACTGTTAACAAAACTATCAGCAGAAAGCAGATGCTACAGACATAGTATTTGATTTCCTAAAGATATGCTTGCTGAGAGTAGACTTCACTGAGTCTGTTAACTGCACAGTTCACGTTCATGCAAGTCATCACAAATAACTGATCTACAACATAGCCTCATAAGCACATTGTACACATGAATTAACGACTGGCTACATACGGTAACTAGTCAGTTGAAGTTGTTTATAAAAACTGTGATAATATCTTTAAACAATTTAAAATGAGTTTACAGGCGTTTCGCATTTTGCAAGACCACTTTAAATGATGAATGATCTTTGCATGGTTCACATTGTAAAACGAGTCATCCTTAACAATTAATCCCTGGATACACAATAACGTAAAGAGGCTCGATAAAATATGGAGCACTGAAACAAAACAGCCATTAGCACTGCTAAAATATGTATGAGTAACCAACAGAGGCGTGTTCTTAAGCTTGTCTGTAATGTCAACAGAGTTCCGTGAGGCCTTTGCGCTGTTTGACAAGGACGGGGATGGTTCAATCACGACTAAAGAGCTAGGAACAGTCATGAGATCACTGGGACAAAACCCTACCGAGGCTGAGCTGCAGGATATGATCAATGAGGTCGACGTCGATGGTACGTTCTGTCCGCGAGTTCGTTATGTGGTAAAATAAACTCAACTTGTCAGTTCTATGTTGATGAAACTTTTCATGTCATTACTAATCATGAAGTTGCTAGTATCAATGAAGACGTTTATAATTAAACATCAATATTATATAGTTTTTACATTTAGCAAAACCGGACACTTTCGAACTCGCTATATTTTTGTCCCGTTTTATTTTTTATTCATTTCTACAATAAAGAAACCCGACAAATTTGACGTCCCACTAATCCGGAATCTGAAAACCTGGTGTAGTGCCATATCTAAAGTACACTGTATAAATGACCCTAGCATATCGATGCTTAAGATAAAGCCCTCGTATTTGTGTAACTGAACATAGATTGTGTGCTGTAGTTTTGTAGCGGAAGCAGCGTGGATACATCGTGTAAGAATCCCATTATTTCAGGGTATCGGCTTTCACTATTAAGTGTTACAACGCCCCTTTTTGGTACTTCTATAACAGGAAAATGCAACAGAGTTTGCAATGTAATTAAGGATTACTGACTTAAAAACATCTTATGGATGACTGAATAACTTTCAAGAACGTTATCACATTAGAGTTCAGTTATTATGTGGTTAGAGAGCACGCATTTATTTTGAGTTTTTTGAAAATTAAAAATCCTTACTAGTGAATAAAAATCAAAGAACATATTTAACACCAGATTGTTCTATCCAGCGCTTACAAACAAATTCGAGAGAAAACCACCCCAGGTAAAAACGCCCTTTCAGCTCCTATCCTTGCAACTGCTGAAATTAGTTTCCCCGGCATCTCTGTATACATCGCGTGTTTCAAATAGGGGTATTTTTATCCGGGTGTGAAATTTTAAAAATTAAAATGTGAAATTTATAATTACTTTAACAGCGAAAATCTTGTGATATTGCGCTGAAGTATAGAAATGAGGAACCTTCACAATAGCGGACACCTAAAAAACCGGACAATTTAGCTTAGTCTCGTCTGTGTCCTGAGATATATTATACAATTAAACAAATTCGCCTTTGTCTAAGCTTTCTGATATTCGAGTTCAAAGTATTTCCGTTTTCAGATTTGGTCTTTTATAACAGAATTTATAAAATCTGTGTTTTTGCGTCTTACTTTCGCTGTAGTAAACACACAATATGGTCGAGAATGGCTCTCTTTGTCTTTATTTTCGGCGCTTTAGTGTTTACGGGAACTATCTTTGGTTTAAGAAACCGATATCTTTAATATTTTAGTAATCCTAGTTCCCCCGTAATAACCTCAAAAGCCATGCAGAAGATGGAGCTCACACATCTGAAGTTAGCGCTGAAAATATTCCATAATAAAAGGGAACAGTTCAGTCACCCACCAAAGACTAAGGGCTAAAAGAGAACATGTGACATTTAAATGCTTAACACTGGGATCATTTTGCAGCAAAAGAGCAGACGCTCGCTTTGTTTTAGCTTTGTTCCAAGACGCTCTTTTGTCATAATCAGGATGCAATGATTGCCATTTGTTCACTGTATTAGTACTGAAGAAAAAGAAGAAAATATAAAACAGCTTTGAATGATACATACTTGAATTTCGTTTATGTTATTTTAATCCCTCATCAAAGCGATTTCTAGTTTCTCGTAATATTCACGTAAGGAAAAGTTAACTGCGTTATAAGGATTCAAAACTTGTTTTAGTGTAATTTTTATTGGTGCTCACTTCATGTTTTGACACATAATGTAAGTACATCAGTTCCCCAGTTCCCCAGTTTAAAATAACAAAGCTACGATTTTCAAATGTTTTATCTCATTTATCTGTTTTATTTTCCCTCCTTGAACTCTTGTTGTTAAGAAATTCGACAGCTGTTTTGTGATCAGAAAGGTATTAATATACAGTTAAGGTAAACAGAAAGAAATGCATTGACAAGACTCTGTAGGCAAAGTGTATATACGCTTTACTGTGGTTGGTGAACAGCAATTGATTTGGTTGCAGGCAATGGCACCATAGACTTTGAAGAATTCCTCACGATGATGGAGAAGAAGATGAAGGAAACAGACAAGGATGAGGAGATGGATGAAGCTTTTCGCGTCTTCGACAAGGACGGCAACGGTGTCATCACTGCTGACGAACTCAAGCAAGTCATGGCCAATCTAGGCGAAAATCTCACGGGTAATTCTAGATTAATATAAGAGGTCAAAAGTTATAGGCAACCTAGATAAACTTTGGAGTAGTAACTTTAGGCTAAATGTAGGCTCAAGCAAGTCATGGACATCCGAGATGAAAATATCACAGGCAGTTATAGGCTAGATTTAAGAGTTAAGTGAATGGTAAGTATATTGAGCTAAATACAAGCCGAAATACAGCGAAAATCTGAGAGGCAATTTAACTGAAAATGTCAAGCATTTAAGCTAACTTATGCCATTCTAGAAGTAAACTGTGCAGGAGACCTAAGCATAAATATTTTGGGATTAAAGAAGTCACGGTTGGTCTTATCATACACATGACAACTAATTTAGATACAATAGGTACTATTTGTAATACGTGAGGAACTGAAGTCAATACTGTATAATCGTGCAAAATCGTATACGTTTTTGTGTAATATTGCACATCTATGACCTTTCATCCTAATGAAGGCAGTAATCACAACAATGAAGTTATTGCTACTAATTTAAAGTTCTTACAATTTTCGTAACAATTCGGTGAAACCATCGGGGCCAGCTTAATTTTCGTATTTAATCGAGTATTTGTGCAATATAAATACGTCGCATTGCCAAAGACATTATGATTAAGTATGGGATTATCAGATGTTATTACAGAGGGTTATTATGACGTATTAAGGTTCAGTCTGGTTGTATCCCTCTTGAACGCGTTCTACAACATTCTACAACAGATGGGCTACAGTTTCAGGCAAATTTTTATATCGGAGCACAATTATTTCGGAAGAGAAACATGCACCACATAATGTGATAAGACAGTGATATAGATATAGATTGTGCTAAGTTATTTAATTCTCGATAAATTATGTTGACAGAGGAGGAAGTTCAAGAAATGATCAGAGAGGCTGACACTAACGGGGACGGAGTTGTCAGTTTAGATGGTATAGTTACCTTTAGTCCTATTAGAGAGCACTCCTAACTGTAGCCAATAAAAAGTACCCCTAACTTTAGTCTATAGAAGGTTATGCAAAGTGTGTTATGCAAAGTGTTGTGAGTTTAAGTGAAATGCCGTTTTCAATTTAATGCCTTGGTTCTGAAATAATAAAATGTTTAAAAGAAATTTCTAACTGTTGTAATTAATAAGATATATCTGTAATTTCAGTTGTTAAATGTGCATTGTGTTTTTCCTGAACTTTTTTGGGTACATATCTTTAATTTGTTGGGAGAAACTTCATTACGGATATCTTACATTGAATTAAACATCTTGAGCTTTAGAAATTTAGTTTTTCGTCAAAACGAAGTTAAAACTAGAAACATCTATATGATGAATTTGACTCATTCAGACAATTGCATTATTTGTCCGAATAAGGTCGGGTTTCCGAATTTCTCAAGTCTGAATTGACAATGCCCAAATAAGATTTGAACCCCATCTAGCCCTGTAACTATCATCAGTTATTTTATTGCATCTACACTTCAGTAAAATCAAAAGTGTACAACGCCCCTCACATAAAGCATGAATCCATAAATTTATAAAATGCTTTTCGTGAAATGAATCGAAAATGCTAGACATTGGTTTTAATAATGATTTATTTTCTATATATTTACATTCTTTGGGATTCAGATATCTGATCTTTCTTTGCTAGAATGTCTGAAACAGTGAATTTAAGATATCTTGAATTGTTTATAGATATCTTAGATTAAAAAAGAGATGTGAAATGCATGCAGGAAAACATCTCACAAACTCGGAATACAGATCAGAAAGAGACTTGAAAAGAGAGAACAGGACGTGTCAACCTATTGTCTTTATTCATTTTATAGCATAGTGTTCCCTAAAGTCATTTTAGACAATTGTCAATGTAGAAAGAATCAACTCTGAAAGCATCGTTAATTGGCTGGCTGTTAATCATCTTAGCATTAAATATATATGACGTTTTGTGCTCTGGAATCGAATTGAATAGAATCATGTGTTTTAAAATAAAGTTAGAATTGCCTAACTTAACCTTTTGTGCATTGGTTTTTCAGAGTTCAGACGAATGATGGACTCAAAGTGACCCTCGTAGATTTCAGATAATGCCACTCCGGGATCTGTCACAAATTCTTATCAAAAATTGTGAAAAACTGCTTTTTTATATGCAATTTTCACTGTTTCTGTTATACGAAGAGTATTTTAAAAGGCAGTTGATACAACGAGCACTCCATTAGTTGTTTTATTTGTCACTAAAATGACATATTTAATCTGCTAAACACCAAACTGTGACACAGTATTGGCAAAATAAAAGCTTCAAAGTGGTCTTGTACGCAGCGATATCTAGCGTGTGCCATGGAATAATATAAAACATTACAGTTTTTGTTGGTTTTCGAAAACATTAACATTGATTCAACAACACAAAGAATTTATCAACTTTCTATTTGTAGAAGAATTGTTAGCATGAAGATGCTCCGTGAGTTATAAATGTTTGAAATAGAATATTGACTCAGTGGAATAGCTTGTTAATGGATGTGGTTTTATGTCTGAGAGTGAACAAGTCCTTTAATGTGTTGCATTCCTTTACCATATTTTTTTATTGAATTATATCACGGAAAGCGAAAGTTTTAAATTTAAAACGTTCTTTTAGACTTTAATACAATGGATTGAACAGGATTAATAATTTCTTGTTTCGATGTAGAATAATGTGATACTGGCCCAACAATTATTATGAATGTGTCTAAATTAAAAGAAAAAATGTGTTCTTCTACTCAGAAGCTTAAGAAGTACGACTGTAAAGGTTTCGAAATGAGTGTTTTATTGTTTATTGCACACTATCCCAATTCATTTTTCGTTATACGAAAGCTTGCTCAACAGATATAACAGACTGAAGCAACATAAAACTTTACTGAGCTTAGAAGTCGTCAGTTGGCATGTATGTATACATTGTACGCTAACATATGATTTTGTCAAGGGAACACAATGGTAACTTATAAGAAGAGCAATAGATCCATTCTTGAGGTGATCTTACCTTGTCTCTATGAGATAAAAAAATACTTGTAAATGTTTATTAAGCATTTGATACTGTTCAGTTGTTTATTGTGTTATCTTTTTTAATACATTCTTTTATTTGAATAGAAGTTTTATTTCGTCTAATAAAAGTTCACTGCATTTTCTAACAGATCTCTGAGATATCAGAATGGTGCTATTTATTTAATTGCGTAGCCTGGTGTTGCACTAGAACTAGAAAGTGAAGGGTACACTTGGAAACGTACAAGAACATTCTGCATTCTTAACATTTTTATAAATCAAAACTTTTAGCGGATTAATACTATTGACAATTCAGTTCAATAGACTAGCGTTGATGGTGGGAACTGGAGCTGTTAGTCTTCAAAGTGGAAGGGATTTCCGCCTGAAGACAACGCATAATAAGTTCCGCCTCAATAAAATAAAAAAAATAACGCTTAAATCAGATACACCGCTAATAAAAAGCATTTGAAAGGATATTAAGGAAAAACAAAAGTCACCTAAAAGATCACTTAAGTTTGGTAATTCGGAAAGTTCACTGGTTTTTGATCTAAAAAAAGATTCTATGGGTGGATATATTCAAACATTCCAAATCCAGCCAAAAAGAGGAGGGCGTGGGAGGGGTCTAGAATTGGTGAGAATATGTAATACAGGAGACTGTGAGGGCTATAGCTCGATTTAAGAATTATAACGCTTGGAGAAGCTAAGCAACCAGCTGTATATGTTATCAGCAATTCAAACTTTAAAACTGATACTAAGTTACATAATCAACAGTACGCAGAACCTGTATTTTATGTATTCCCAATAGCCCTCATTGATTTTTCTTACGCTATGCAACGTGCCATGCAACGAAAATTTGCTGCTTATATAAGAGTGCTCTGTCCTGCACTGTGCACTGTGCTGTGTCCTGCAAGATATTTTAACAATGGGGTATCTTTTTACAATGGAAACTGGAAGGAATTATTATTTTACCAGGCTCTGTTAAAGTTCAAGATTCATTAAGTATTGGGAGGGAGAGGTAGGGCGCGCCAGGAGTAGGCGTGACAACATATGTGACGTCTAGCGGATGTGTCTAATTAACACTTGAGAAGCCTTTGGCTTGCAATGGGTTATTGAATTTGTGCGAGCAGCCGTTGGTATCTTTTTTCTTGACCGTGATCGGATTTCTTGTGACATCTCCTCCACTGGCACTACGGGCCCCAGGGCAACGAGTGTATTTTTTGCACGTAAAGGCGGAGCCTTTCACGCACATCACAGAACACACAGTTGCTCAGCTTTGTGCGAGCTCTCACTGCGTAAATAGATAGCACGGCGCACGCCTGATCAGTCAATAACACCTTAAGTAAACAAAACCAAACACTACTCGGCTTATAAGACGTGTGTTGTTTGCAATATATTATTCAAGAAATAACACATTGAAGGAAGTATTTTTGCGTTTTAATTTTTGTCAAGTGTTTAACATTTCGCTAGCGAGAAGAGGTTCTAGTTTCTTTACTTTTGGTTGCAACCACACCCCACCCCTTTCCGACGTCTAATAACTTCCTCCGTGCAACGTTGAATAGACGTCGGAAAATCGAAATTATTTAGACATTTAAAAACTCGTATATAAAACTTCAGGATTATGACATTGTTTCGACTTGCTTTTGCAACCCATTCGCACAATATGGACTAGACATATTGCCAGATTTTGAATTCCATTATTAACCAAGAGCCAACGCTGATCCGATGTTAAGTGCGAGGTCTATTAAACGTTGATGGGACATAATAATGTTCACTGGGATGACGAAATTATTATGACGTCAGACTTTGGATGGTCAATGTTTTTTTAATGTGTGAAGCTAGATTTTGATTTCCATTATTAACCAAGAGCCGATGCTGATCCGATGTTAAGTGCGAGGTCTATTAAACGTTAATGGGACATCATAATGTTCACTGGGATGACGAAATTATTATGACGTCAGAAGCATTAATTTAACGCGATAGCTCAGCAATCTTGCCACAAATGGACGGTTACCTCTTCATATATGCAAATATTTAATTGTCAAGCCAATTGTTTTGGTATGTAAATGGAAACCCAACAATAACAAAATGAAAAAGAAACAAAAGAAAAGAATTATAGAACTTCGAATCTGAATTTAATATTTAAAAATAACGGTGAAAAATTTTATCCAGTTACCACATTAAATTTTTAAAACATTTTTATTATTAATCGCCTACAAATAAGCAGGCCAATATATTTTTGCAGGAAGTGTCTAAGTTTGAGTTCTCTCCGTTTAATGGTTGCAGAAAGATATGAAATCGCTGTTAGCGCCAAAATAACTAAATGAGATCAGTGGAGCTTCGTCGTAAAGAAGAGAAACTTCCAGAATTCCCAGTAATGCAATAGCTGCTTGGGACTAGTGTGAGTTTTATCATATCAAAAGGCTGCAAAGAATTCATTTATTTATTATAACAACAGCGTAACGAGTGCTTCTTTTTAAACTTTTATCTACATTTTATATCATAAAATGGTTCTTAGCTTTATAAAAGACAATGTTTTAAAAAATCCAGAAAAACGTTTTCGATAGATCTTTTGCATCACATAGTCGTCGTGTGTTTAGACATTTCAGATACACTTGTTCCGATCTGTTTCATCCGCTGTACCAAACTGTGGGCTAATTACAAACTGTTCCAAAATGTCCGCTAGCCCTGTTCCAAAGTATCCGGTCGTCCCGTATTGTCCACTAACCCTGTTCCAAAGTGTCCGCTCGTCCTGGTTTGTCCGCCAACCCCGTTCCGTTTTATCCTCTGGTAGTGTCCGCTAAGTCTCTTATGAGATTATTTTTTATCTTAGGTTTAACAAAAGATAAAATTGGATTTGTATGCCATAAGGAGCAGGGGGTTGGTGTGGACAGTTTTAGCATTTCAATATCTGATGAGGCGATTTTAAATTTTGAAAAGGGGACGGGGGAGAGTGGGGAACAGGCCCAACCCCCCCCCTCCCCCCGACCGAAACCCCCCGGCCCTAACCCCCCGTCAAACCCCTCCCGACTAAAACCCCCCGGCGGCCTAAACCTCCCCCCCCCCGACCCCAAAACCCCCGGTTCTCAGGTTTATTTTATATTTTGTAATTGCGATACATCCACATTGTTAATTTCACTTCAAATGCCCACTGAAGAGACCACACGGCGTTTAAAACTGCAATTTCCGAACCACTAAAGGAATTGATCATCACTATAAAAGAAACTTCATACATCCATTGATGATAGCACTCAGTTTTTGAAATTGCAATTGCTCTTACGATTGATGAGTGTGTATACATTGAAAATTGCAATTCATATGCCGGTTGCGAGATCAATCGAGTTTACAAATTACAATTTATCTTGCGGTAAATGTGACTTATATCCATTGTGATTCACTTGAATGGGTAATTTAGTGACCCTGATTGCTGTGGAAAATCATGCTACCATCATGGAATACATCGCATCTGCTAAAGGGAATCCAAAGATATTGTACCAAGGGCATTTGTACGTAAAGCAAAAAAATCTAGCAAATGGCTATGTTTCGTACGAGTGCGAAAAGAGGCGCCAGAACAAGTTATCATTACACATTTTCTTTGAGAACGGGGAGCGGGCTTATACCTTACCCTCCCCTGGGCCTAAAACGGTCATTGCACCTTTAAAAGTATGTACTAAGTGTGTATCCTATGGCAAATGAAGCATACTTAGTATGCTTTTCTTTTTTTTAATTTCAACACATCCATCGTTTGTACAGAAACCTTACCTAAGAACAACTTTTGACAAACGTTAACTTAAAATGCATCAAATAGTAGTATAGAAATGAGCATTCTGAAACACTTTTCGAAAAAGCGCATGGGTGTAACGAACTGAGTATTGCGAAGACTGTACATGATTTTGTCACTTAGTAGATCACGGCAAAATATGGCAGGATATGTGTGAAATTAAATTTCAGGTCTAATGACCGTCCATGTCCATAGGCGTTTTGGAACAGTGTTTCAGAACGCCCATTTGTTTCAGAGCACCCATGGGTGTTCTGGAACACGACAGTTCTGGACCACCTTGTGACGTCAAAATGATGTCATAGGTCACGTGACCACCCCCTTGGCGGCGTAACCCTAACCCTAACCCTAGACCATACTATGTGTGGAACACTCAATGACGTCATAATAGGCGGCGTAACCATAGTGAGGAAGTGAGAACCCCCCCCCCCCCTTCCGAGGCGGCGTAGCCATAGTGAGGAACACCTATGACGTCATAGTGACTCTATTTTTAGAGTGGAAAATTTCACAACACCTATAATATTTAACAAATATCAATCAAAATTTTACCGTTTGATCCAGTTTTATATCTAGTGTTCACAAAAGTTGTCACAGACTATTTGCATATGTGGCTATAAGTATATATTTTTCATCCCAAATTTTAACTTAAAAAAACCATAAAAGTAGATAACTTTCGTCATGTTTAATCGATTTTAATCAAATTTTTACCGTTTGATCCAGTTTTATGTCTAGCTTTTACATAAAGTTGTCACATGCTATTTGCATATGTGGTTATAAGCATAATTTTTACTTCCCAAAATTTAATTTAAAAAAACCCAAAAAAGTGGATAACTTTCGTCATGTTTAACCGATTTCAATCAAAATTTTACCGTTTGATCCAGTTTTATGTCTAGTTTTACATAAAGTTGTTACAGGCTATTTGCATATGTGGCTATAAGCATTTTTACATCCCAAAATTTTAACTTAAAAAAAGCAAAAAAGTAGATAACTTTCGTCATGTTTAGCCGATTTCAATCAAAATTTTACCGTTCGATCCAGTTTTATGTCTAGTTTTCACATAAAGTGTCACAGGCTATTTGCATATGTGGCTATAAGCATAAATTTTTTCATCCTAAATTTTTGTTTTTTTAGGGATGGCCGGAAAACTCATTTGTGCTAATTTTGAGTTCCGTGATGGCGAATTATCCTGTGCAGTCCTTTAGCTGAGGTAATTGCCTCAGCTAAACTAGACATAGAACTGGATAAAAAAAATTTAATTGATATCGGTTAAACATTACAGATGTTGTAAAACTTTCCACTCTGAAAAATAAAGTCATTATGACGTCATAAGTGTTCCTCACTATGGTTGCACCACCTGTGGGGTCCTCCCTTCCTCACTATGATTGCGCTGCCTATTATGACGTCATAACGTGTTCCATACATAGTATGGTCTACTGTTAGGGTTAGGGTTACGCCGCCTAGAGGGATTGGTCACGTGACGTCATTGTCACAATAAGTGTCAAGATTACAACAATTATTTACAACGAAACTGAACTGCTGTGCTAATAAAGGATAATTATATGTTTAAGATTAACGCATTTTTACTTTAAAAAATTAATTACTATCATAATAAAAAGAATATTTGTGTCGAACTCAACAAAGCAAAACATTTCTTAAAAAATTACCAACCAGTTTTTATTACTCTAATAAAAAGAAAAATTGCGTCGAATTCAATACAAAACATCTTTTCCTAAGCAATACTAACTGGTTTTTATCATTCCAGTAAAGGAATAACTGGGTTGAACTTAATATAAAGAAACCTTTCTTGCCAACAAGTTTTTATCATTCTAATAAAAGAAAACTTCGTCGGACTCAGTATAAAATAACATTTCTTAAGCAATTACCGACTGATTTTTATTATTCTATGAAAGGAATAATAGCGTCGAATTCAACTTGAGCAGAACATTTGTTAAACTATTACCAGCCATTTTTGGTGGAAGAAAATTTATGATCCTAAACAAGCCAGGGTTGCTCGACGCCAATAGCACCAGTATACCAAAAAACCACCTTGGGTACTCAGATATCATATCTCTCAGACAAATAGAAAGGCGACTGAATCGACCGGAGTTGGCTTTCTACTGTTACTTGTGTTCCAGTCAAAATTTCAACTATACTGGGATTGAAATAAATTTCTCGCCAAAATTTGGTCTGAAGTCTGATCGAAAATTCTGATATTTATTTCAAAATTCCAATATATCAAAATATGAGCCACAAATAACAAACCTAAATATTTTTTCAAGAATTTCATCAGGCAAATCACATGGGTGGATACTTTTTCTTGCAATTGCAGGTTTGTTCTCCTTCTTAATTGTTAAATCCACCAAGTTCCGTATCACAAACTGTCGTTATGCAAATTGAAACATGCAATTGCCGTCCCTAGGTATATTGTCAACAGGAACTAAATTATAAGCCAGAGCGTTTCGAACTATGTTGTCACAAGAATTGTCACTTTTCCTATGTCTCTCAATATTATTTATTGTGTTAACAAAGATTTCCGGGTTTTTCTACGATTGTACTTTAACAAAATCATTTATTTTAAAAGCTTTTAAAGAATGGCTAGGGTTTATGCAAGATTTAGAACTGAGCAAGCAACATTTTCGTTACAAATCATACGAACAAAAAACCAGAAATCAATCTGCATTCACACTTGCTGCAATGGCATAGAATTTTCACACGCCTTTTCAAATTTAAAATTTGCCTTCAAATTTCTTGTTTTTGCAGCTATATCTTTTACGCTCACAGTTTTTAAATTCCCATTTTCAAATTTGATTATATATTTTTGAAAATTTTTTGAAATTGGATACATTTTACTATTTTTCCAAACAATGGTGAACTTGTTTTTCTATGTTTTCCCTTTTTGTTTGATAATTTAACAAATACTTCTTCTCCCTTGACATATATACTTATGTTTTAACATATTTCTATGCCAATTTTGTAGCCTCATCATTAGAATTTTGTACAGCCTTAAGTCCAAGTGATTGCATGGGGCGAAGATAATTACTTGAATTTCTGAAATCATTTTCTGGTGGCCGTCCGAAATATACCTCAAAGGGTGTCATACCTAGCGAGCTATGGAATTCCTTATTTCTAATAATTGCATATTTCTCTAAGTTTGTTTTCAAATCAAAAATCAATATTTTTCTTCCATGACAAATGCAACACTTCTATTTTCCCCTGACTTTGGGAATGATATGGTCGGCCCTGAATTGTTGAATATTATGCCTCTAACAAAATTGTGAAAAATGACCGTCAAAATCACCTCTCAATTACACTTCGACTCCAGTGATTTGAGCCATAAATACCTACTGAATACATTAAAAATGCTAAGGATAAAATTGTGCTTCTTGCCTTGTGCTTTTCCACTGAGTTTAAACGCATGTGAGCTGAATCTATTTGATGGCGTTCTTGCACTTGTCCAGCTTTAATTGGGTTAAGAGGGGCTTTGTTATCAAAAATTGGTTTGAGTCTTTGTTTTTCAGGCAGTTTGAAGTTCTTTTATCGTTATTGCTCCGGTAAACCAATGTATTTTTTTCTTTGCATTGCGCAAAATCTTCGAGAACCACTATCCTTGCTTGCTACAAAAGCCTTTTTAACAACTTTCGAAGTATCATTTTTACGCAATAATCTAATGCCATTCAATGTCATGTTTCTGTTGCCATCATTATCCCGAACAAGGTCAACATGCTAAGCATTCTTCCATCTTCGTAGCTTTCTAGCCGCGTTGCAAGTTGCCTTATCCAAGTTCACCTCTGCACCTCCAACTTTCTTGCGAAGCAAGTTGACAATGACTCCATATTCCTCCTCGGAAATTGCCCTTGATCCCACAGCACGCCGTCTTGATCCGCACTGGGAAGAGCAGCAAAACAGCAGGCAAAGTGATACGACTATGAAAATTTTGCTCTGAAAAAATATTATAACACACCATGACGCAACAATAAATTTGGAGAGCGTTGGTGAAGACTTCACCTAGTTGGACTCGTAGTCGTTATTTCGACGTGGTTTTCACGTCGTAGTTCCGATATAGAATCCACGTCGTAGTTCCGATATAGAATCCACGTCTTAGTTCCGACGTTGATTCCACGCCCTTATTCCGACATCGATTTCACGCCGTAGTTACGACGTAGAATCTAAGTCGTACTATCAACGTCGAACCGGCGTTCCACTCCTGATATCATGCTTTCAATTCCAAATCAGCAACATCCTGACATACATTTGACGTAAAACTGGTTCGGTTGCAATGTCATGCGGATGTCTTCTCGACATCAGATTGTTTGCTGATATATTTGTAAATTTGCACCCTCTTAAATTTCTTCTATGTTAAGAAAATAGAGGCCTGCTGGGCGTTTTATAACAGTTTCCTTAATTGTCTTTTATGATGTCCGTAGACGTTCCATTACAGCATACATGTGTGCACGTTCTGTTCGTGCATGTTCTGCCCTGGACGTTTTGTCCGTGGACGTTCTGTCTGGATACGATTAAAACGGGGATTTTCCCTACCAGAACAGGGGAGGTTAGTTCCATGAAGGATAGAGGGTTGTTCCTACGGCCGAGACCAAATTCGCGCCATTTTAGGATCTAAAAAAACGCCAAATATCCCAAAGGAGGACCAAAACCTTTAGTAAATTTAATCTTTAGGGGTCAAAATTTTGACCAAGGAAATTTGGTCCAAACTAGACCGAATTCCGCTACACGTAGCGAAAAGTCACGAACTTGGTAGAAGGCCAGAGAAACAATATATCTGGGCAAGGACACATTTTTCAGTGTTTCGACATAATTATGAGCTTCCCGATTATTCGAACGAGATCATCGAAGTAAATATAATTTAACCTCTTTTAGGCACAAATAATCAATAATTTAGGCACCGAGGTACTTATTTTTAACGTCTTTTAGTCCCAAAGGGTCGACAATGCGCTCAAAATTGCTCTGTCTCTAACCGTTTTCGAGATAATAGTCAACTTCCGGATTTTGACCTAGACCATGACGGAATAGGTAAAGTTCACCGAGGTACCTCTTACATAACGTATTTTAGGCCCAAATCTTCGAAAATAAGCTCAAAATCGCTTTATCTCTAACCGTTTTTCTCTAACGGATTACGATATGCAAGAGTAATTGACCTTGACCTTGACCCTGAATGTCGAGATTCAGTCCACGTTGTTACTGCCTACTGACACTGTACATGTTTTGAAACAAGGATTTGAGCGCTATTTCCAGTAATTTTACGTGATAAGTAGGGGCTTTGAAAAAATATTTTGACCTCAATTTGACCTTGAAAGTCAAGGTCAGAAAATTTTGCGAATTTCACGACAACTCGTTACTCTTTGTGTCTCTACCAAATGCCGTCTTTCTATTACAAACCCTGTAAGAGGATTTTTCTGGAAACCACTTTGAACTCAAAAATACTTAAAGGTCAAGGTCAAAACAAATTTGCGGAGTTTACGACATCTCATCACCCTCTATCTCTGTGCCAAATTTCATCGTCCCACGTCAAATAGCGTAGGAGGAGTTTTCTGGAAACCTCCGATACGGAAAAAAAGTGAAAAAAGAAAAAAGGACAGAAATCCACAAGATTTTCTGATCTTAGCCTTGAAGCTCAAGGTCAAATTGAGGTCAAAGTATTTTTTACCTCAAAGTGGTTTCCAGAAAACTCCTCCTACAAGCCCTGGCATTTGGTAGAGACATAAAGGGTAATGAATTGTCGTGAAATCCACAGAATGCTTTGACCGTGAACCTCAGAGGTCAAACTATTTTTTGAAACACCTATTAATCACGAAAAGTAGCCATAACGGTGCTAAAATCCCAGTTTGAACACAAAAAACTCAGTAGGGGATAAACTTTCATCCTTATTCTTGACCTTGAAGATCACGGTCAAAGATCACGTGACTTCACGTGTCGACAGGCCGACTTATGTCGAAAACGGTTAGAGATAGAACGATTTTGAGCTCACTTTCGACCCTTTGGGCCTAAACAACGTTACAAGAGGCATCTCGGTGACCTTAACCTTCTGGATCACGGTAAAGTCCAAAAACAGCCAGTTGACTGCCAAAAACCGCAAGCTTATTTTCGACCGTTTGGGCCTAAAAGACATTACGTAAGAGGTACCGCAGTGACCTTGACCTCCTCCGTCATGGTAAAGGTCAAAATCCGGAAGTTGACCATTATCTCGAAAACAGTTAAAAACCTGAATTTGATTATTTGTACCCAAAACAGATAACATTATATCGATGTACTTCGATGTCCTCGTTCAAGATAATAATTCAGAAGCTGATAATTATCTCGAAACACTGAAAAATGTGTCTTTGACCAGATAGATTGTACCATTGCAAGTGGGTGCAATTTCGCTATTCAATCTAGTTTACTATCATTTATTCCAGTTTTTGCCAAACTTCAAAGTTCCGCCATTTCGGCGGTATTTGGCGAACCGCAAAAAAAAATCATAGTTTGGTAGGCGAACCCTTGGGGAATATGCCTGCGTAACATCTAAACGAAAGGTGCAGAACTGTAGGAGGAGTAGCATTTTAAAAATGGGTCAAAAGGGCACAAAAAGTGCCGCTATTTTGTCAGTTTTTCGTCAATCGTCAAAAAAGTAATAGCCAGGTGGGGAATACACACAGGAAAGATTCCTGCATATATCAAAACGATTGGAACAAAACTGTGGGAGGAGTAGCATTTTAAAGAAAAAGTTAAACATACGCACATACACATATACATTCAAGTCCCCTGTAGTGATACGACTAATCCAGCCCGACAAAGTCGGCTGGGTTAAAATTTGAAGATAAAACGGAACCAGCGGATAAAACGAAACGGGGTTAGCGGACAAACCAGGACAAACGGACACTTTGGAACAGGGTTAGCGGACATTTTGGAACAGTTTGTAATTAGCGGACATTTCGGTACAGCGGACAAAACAGAACGGAACACACACTTTTGTTTTGAAAACGTTTTTAAAACAGCTTCAGAGAAGATTTGCTCAGTAGTTCAGTTGTTCAGTTCATCGTGGCGTATTTAAAATGTATTTACAGCCCTGCATTATCGCATATTACATAGTTAAAATATACAAGTTAAAACATACACATTTGTCGTTGAATGTAATGGCTATTTCTGGGGAGAGACCTCCTCGGTCTACAGTTTATGTAAATTTGAGAATCGTTCCTTAATAAATCTGTAAAATTCATGTTCCAGACCAAGCTTGCTGTTGAAAAGCTCTTCGGCATTTCTTGATAATGGCGGGTTGTTGGCTTTGTGAATCTGGAGCTTTTCTCCTACAATCGTAAATAAATGAAACAGAAATATTCAGGTGTACTAAAACTTTAACATTTCTACCGTTTTCTTTAGGACATCTCTTCTATGGCCAAAGAACAGATTTTAAATTGTAATTACCACAAAAAATATCCCAAGCTTTAAGGAATGCTTAATTTAACAAGGACTCAAACAAAACAACGGCAAATGCGACAGTTGTCCAGGTGTTTTACATGTCTTGCAGTGTACATGCTAAAGGTTTAGATTGTTTCAGAATCTCGAGGCTTCTATTTCCATAATTAAAAAACAATGAATACCTGCATTTTTTTGTTGTGCATACAGCTGACTTAGTCCTTTAAAGAACCTCGGTAAAAGGAGCTCCAGGGCATAATAAAAAGATGATAGTTCCTCTAAATAGCCTACCACTGTGTAGAATCGTTCAACATTTTGCTTTGCAAGATCCAAAGCAGCCCGTGATGGCGTCCTAAAAATGCAATACAGACATGGCATTGTCTCCTGGTATTTTCAGACATTTGGGAAAAATGCCCCAATTTGTCTGTCATAAAGAAAGTACATGAAGATTTAAAATAAAACAAATGGATAAAAAGATATGCAATAGAAAATGGATTGAGATGAAGGTCGAAATGTTCAGTTGTGTGATACATCACTATCATTATCCAAATAGACGATAAAACATTTAAAAATAGCCTGTTATACTGATTCCCGTAGCTTAAGAGTATATTTTGACATATAGTTTTTGAAATATTTTGGCATTAATTTTTTGACACAGCTTATCCCCCTGAATACAAGCCCTTACAGTTGCCATATGATTGGGGGTTTTTGGTCAGAGGGCTTGGCATTATTCCATTTAGTTGCCATCCGATTGGGGGTTTGGGGTAAGAGGGGTTTGGCATTATTGCATTATTGCGATGCAATCATTGTCAATATTGGCTCGAGCGTAAAAGCCCATAGATAATTCGCAGTTAGTTATGATCAAAACGTTACTGCGACAAAACATACATCTTGTTGACTTACTTCGAGCAAACATCAGGGTATTGCTGGGAAGATATTAGTCACCTAGAGGTCAACATTTTCGTGCTTCCCTTGTTCAGTCAAACTAATTCGAAATAGGTTCATATATGCCCAAGTAATGTCGAAAGTAATATCCGACATCTCACGGCTGTTAATTTAGAAACAATTTCAATTCTCTCATAATTATGCATGTTGCCACTTCATTCGAAGTCTCTAGAACATATTTTTGACAGGGCTGAACAGTAAGAGACGTCTTAAAACAGTTATAAATTGATTTATGCTTTCGTCTGCAAATACTGAAGTATGTAAACCATTGCGTCCAGTCGATATGTCTCTGAATAACAGAGCTATCCCTAATAATTTAGTGGTGTATCTTATTGAAAAATTAATTTTATTTATTTGAATAAATATGTGGGTGATTCCAATCTCATGCGAAAATATTTAAGAACGAAGCGCGTTTTCTTCAAATATTGATAATATATAGAAAACCTGTTCAGGTACCCAAGTCAATCAGTACAAATAATCGATTGTCTATTCACAAAAACTGACACAAAACTTGAAGAAATTACTTGCAGAAATCATCCTGGCCACAGAAGAAGGGGATGATTCTCCAGAACAGCGGTGACTTCATGTTTGTGCAAAGAGTCGAGTTCATTGCTATGCATTCGTCAATTGTCTACAACAAGAAAATATTTAGGAAATACACATGGCCCCAACCCCCCAATTCGCAGACAGATTCGCCTAGAAAAAATTAAAAAGTCCTATTTTGATCAATATTTGGCCGATTTCAACAATAATATGAAAAGGCACGTCTGCAATATGTATATATGTTATAGCCAATCTGTCAAATCAGCCAATCTATAGATTGGCTGAAACATTTCAGCCAATCTGTAGATTGACTGGTTCACTTAGCCAGTCTATAGATTGGCTGAAAATCTTCAGCCAATCTATAGATTGGCTGAAATTGAGCAAGAAAAATTTGACAGATTGGCTGAAATGAGTTTTTGAAATGAACTTAGATATGCGTGAGTTTTAAAGGGGATTATCCTCTCATGCCTAAGATGTATTTTAAATCACAGAATGCAGCTTATACTTAAATGCAATCAATAAAAATCGTTCCTGAGTGGTGATCTAATCGTATTATGAATGACAGAATCGGCATTTAATGGGATTACTCTCTCATGTTAAAGATGTATTTCTGATTATAGACTGCACCTTATACATAATTGCAATTAATTGAAAACATTTCAGAGATGAGTTGCAAGTGATATAATTTGAATTCTTTGCGGTTTATGATAAGGAAAAAAAACAAAGTTGTTCGATAGTTTTATTCGTCCAAAATACACCTCCCCCTTAGACCTCCCCTGCCCCCTCCCTCAACCCTCCCCCCCCCCGCCCCCACATGTTCTTTATTCCTGCAATACCATTTTTGTTTTCTTTACTTATTGCTGCACGAAAGGGAAGAATGGCAACGAGAATTACATTGAACTCTTGCTTTAAAGCATGTGCTGCGATTAGTTTGACACCTTTTGCTACCTGAACAATTACATTTCACGAAGCCCTGACCTCCACATTTTGATTCGAATTGTACGGCCTGTCTCAAAGCTACATGACTGTCAAGATTTACATCAGTCTCACTGAGGAGCCTTACAACACACAAATCAAACTGATTTCGCGAATATTTACCCTTAAGCACACCTGCCCTTGCCGCAATTGTATATAGGTCGTTTTCATCACGACTACGTACGACACACAGTAAGTTTCTTGGATCCCCTCTTCCTCTGTCAACGAGTGGCACGGGAATTGTAACATTATCCCCAGGCGATGCAGGCATCATGATAATGCGACTGCGTTTTACCATTGTCTCAGCCTGGCTCATTTGCGCCCCTTTGCTAATTTGCGTTTTTGCGAAATATTCACTATCCTCGCATTCACTTCTGATATAGGTAGAATCACTAAGGAATTCATTTAATTGCAATTATGTATAAGGTACAGTCTATAATCAGAAATACATCTTAAACATGAGAGAGTAATCCCATTAAATGCCGATTCTGTCATTCATAATACGATTAGATCACCACTCAGAAACGATTTTTATTGATTGCATTTAAGTATAAGCTGCATTCTGTGATTTAAAATACATCTTAGGCATGAGAGGATAATCCCCTAAATTCAAATTTGTATTAGTCTTGGACATCTCAATACACGAAGATGAAGAAATATTTTGTATATTACTCAAAATCGCACTTTAAAACTCACGCATATCTAAGTTCATTTCAGAAACTCATTTAAGCCAATCTGTCAAATTTTTCTTGCTCAATTTCAGCCAATCTATAGATTGGCTGATTTGACAGATTGGCTATAACATATATATATTTCAACTGCATGGGGCTTCAGAAGAATGTCCTTTGTAGATTTAGAGAACTGTCTCGGACATAACTCAGCTTGTATGCTAAGTGAATGCATATATTTTATCAATTTCTAACAACTCATATTTTATTGCATTTTTGGCCGATTTCAACAATAATACGAAAAGGTACAGCTCCAATATATATATTTCCACTATGCAAGGTAACAAAAGCATCTGCCCAATAGCTTTCGGGAACTGTCGCGGACAAAACTCCATCTATATACTAAGTGAACTCATAGATTTTGTCCAGTTTTAACAAGTCCTACTTTGGTCAATTTTGGCCGCTTTCAACAATAATACGAAAAGGTACATCTGCAATATATATATTTCCACTATGCAAGGTAACAAAAGCATGTGCATAATAGCTTTCGGGAACTGTCGCGGACAAAACTCCATCGATATACTAAGTGAACGCATAAATTTTGTCAAGTTTTAACAAGTCCTACTTTGGTCAATTTTTGGCCGATTCCAACAATAATATGAAAAGACACATCTGCAATATATATATTTCCACTATGCAAGGTAACAAAAGCATGTGCCAGATAGCTTTCGAGAACTGTCGCGGACAAAACGCACTCTCTATACTAAGTGAACGCATAAATTTATCAAGTCTTAATTTGGTAATTTTTGTCGATTTCAGTAATATTATGAAAAGGCACATTTGTAATATATGTATTTTCACTGTGCAGGGTAACAAAATCATACACCATATCGTTGCGGAGAACAGACGCGGACAAACTCTACTAAACAAATGTTGACGGACAGACGGACAGAAGGTAACTCATTAGGCCCCTCCCCTTTCAGGGGTTGGGGCCTAAAAAGCAATATTCGTGGAGGAAATGATTAACTTAACTTGTGGCATAATAAAGAGTAGTTGTTTTGAAACAGCATACGTTTGAAATACGCATGTGTATTATGTTCACTGGTTAACTAAAAACCTCACATATTATTAAGAAACCATAGTTAGAAAATCCCCGAAATTCTCCGAAAATCGCACCTAAAAGTTTGGAAGGGGGACTAACGACCCCCATTTTTTTCATCCTAGAATAATCAAGGTTGCAGCGCTGCATCAGCGTTGGATAGATGTCGCATCAAACGTTTTAGTCTGTTTTCAAAGTGACCTGTTATGGCTACCTTTCCCAGTGCCCAGTATTGCAAGGAGATCATTCTTTGGTTGTGGGTTCGATTTCTATCCAATACCAATTTGTGACGTCCATTCAACGCTGCACCAAAAGCCATTAGACGTTCGTGAGAGAAAGTTGCAATGTCCAAACAACGTCTTACCCAACGTCTATTCAACGTTTTGTCAAAAACCTTGGTAGGATGCTGATCCAATCGCAACTAAAGAACAACCAGTGTTGATGTTGTGATGTTGTGGGTTGGATTGACGTCACAACCGCAAATCGACGCTGGATCCACCTTAGAATGTTTACTAGTTTACTGCTCAGAGTCGGAAAATAGAAAAACAGCAATTCTAGAATACTGGAAAACAGGATTTCTAGCAAGAATAGCATTTTTGTTTTCGCTGTCTCCCATTCATAACTATTTAACCGCAAAACGAAGTCGCGGTGACATCGCTGCGATCTTAGTCTCCTTTGCTTGATTCCGCCAGTCTTTTTTTACTCGCTCGAATTGTTACAAAAGTGTCGGTGTTATGTGTTTAAATTTTGATATGATCCCCTTCTCTCTGATCGAACCAAAGGCAATAAGCGAAGAGTGAAAAGTAAAGCGGTTTGCTATAATAACTTCAACAACGACGTCACGTGGATCCAGGATCTATCCAAGTTAAGGAACACTCACTCAGTGTGTAAACAGATTATCGGCTACAGGTTACCACAATTATAGCAAGTGGAAATGTTCAGGGTATAAAGGTCTTAGTTAAAAAACAGACACACACAGCGTGGGCGAAGGGTTTCCAGAAAGGGGGGGCGGGGGCAGGGGGCGGGGAGATGGGAGCTGTGGTTTCATAAAGCTGGTAGCGAAGCCATGTTCTTTTTTAAGGAACATTTTCAAGTCCAAGAAATGTTCCTTTCAAAAGTGACGTGTTTGTAAGGAAAGATACAAGAACTCAAGGGGAGAAACGGATGCACTCATTTTATTTTCGGTCAAGTGTTTCATGTGCTATTACGACATTGGTTCTCGTTATATTCGTATTCCGCGCTAACTAAATGACCCAATCCTAACAATGGGGTTTCCGATTGGCGAGTCGTTTGATGTCGGGAGACTTTTGCATGGCACAAACCTTTTTCTTCACTTCAGTATACTTCTTCGCCCTGCCTGACGCATACCAAAAATAATACGCGGATACGCTTCTTCGTAGCGGCTCGCGGATGATGTTAATATGGATCGGCGTCACGCTGTTGAACCTAGATATTGAAAACAAAAACCAGAAAAACATCGAACAATGTTCTGGCGTTCTCTAGATTCACGAAAAACTTATTTTCTGCTGTGCTGATCAAATTCGAACCATGGCTAGTTCAAAATAACTTGATTGCCACAAAACAAGAGGACAGGATTTCATCTGATAAAAAACGAGAAAATTCATCTGCACATCGGCACATTATTATCAGATGGGATGCTATGGGCCGTTTGTCTTAAAACTGACGCCTTGAACCTGGGCTCTACTATTGCCATTTCACACGCAAAATAGAATCTTTGAAGTTTTACAATACATCAACATATGAGTTAATTTCTGACAAAAATTAACGATCTTTAAAGGGAAATGCTGGTATCTCACCCACAACTGACATTTCCTACATACTTTCACAGTTCAATGCTTTGAGGGTATATATTCAAAAACTGAAAAGAAAAAGGGGGGTCACCGATGTTATAAGAGAAATAAAGACACTGAAAAGTCGCGAACTTTTACTATAGAAACCATTGGGAAAACCAAGAAATTTCAATCAAAATGCAAAATTCATACATAATCACAATTGACAATTGCCTGATTTTTTCCTTGTTTGAAGAACACGTCATACAAAATGTTTTAAGCAAATAAAAAATATATGTCAATGTATCAATAAGAGAATTATACAATCTTTTTGACGAAATCCCATTGACTCAATGGTTAAATGGTGAAAACAGTGTAATATGATTTTAATGGGCAAGATATCAATACAGGCCCTTCTGGGAACAAAATATTAACACCGAGCATTTCTGGACACGATCCTACTTGTCTTTAAAAAGAATTTTTCGATCTAGATGGATTTCGTAGTTATTTATACTGTGTAAACATGGATTCAAACTCAGCCATGTTCAATGTTATGCGCATTCGGTCGCTAGATGGCTCAGAGATACCCGCATTTCCCTTTAAACTGAAAATGAGAATGCAATCTGGCAAAAAGTATTTTCCTAAGAAGGGATTTTGATTTTGTGCGATTTGAACCTCGTGGTAAATGACTAGATTTCATTGTCTTCTTCTAGGTGTGAGAGTACGTGGACCAAAGGAAAATTGCAAATAGCAACAAAAACAATAATCAATCAATCAACCAATCAGTCAAAACAACAACAATAATGATAATAATAATATAAATAGTATACTAAGATAATAATAAATAAAAAAATAATCATAAATAAATAAATAAATATTTTGCGAATATTTTGAATAATGCTAATAACAGTAACTTTTCAACTTTCGAAAAGAATACGAAAAATAATTTTCTTTAATGGTTTTCTGTCAGAAGCTATGTTATTTTTTTCCTTTAAGCTTACCTTTCAAATTCTATGAAGAAAAGGTGGCGCTCATAAAGAGCCGGTCGTCGCATCGCTTCTATCTCCTCAATCAAGTTTTTCTGATTTATAAAACAAAATACAAAACTATATCACTGGCAGTTCAGGATGGCTGCAGCCGCAACCCGCTCCTACTCTGGTCTTTGATTATGTAAGTTGAAACTATGTCTACCTATATACCCTGTATATAGACGTTGGGAATTATGGATCTGAAATCTCCATGTAGAGAGTGACAATCAAAAGGTGTCGTGGTCACGACACCATCAAACTGCCTGCACCCTAGGGTCATACAGTGATGCAGGTCATACAATAACACAAGAGATGAATGGATTCTATTTTCATGAGCATTGCTCAATTGTAGGAAAGAAAAAACTTGCGAGCCCTGAAAATTCATATATTTTGCGTCCTCATTTTGGATGCTTATGCAATGTCGAGTGTTTCGACGTGTTTATAATGTCCATTCAAAGTTGCTCAAAAAAGAAAAAAAACCATAAGAGGTCGGGAAAAGTGTGGGTTTTTGGTTACTTTATACAACTTTGCTTATCCAAAATCTATGGGACATTATGCAAAAGAAGTTGATTACACTTACTGGTTGACCATTATCTTGAAAACGGTTACAGAAGGATCGATTTTGTGCTAATTTTTTACCTTTTGAGCTTCAAAGAAGTTGTGTAAGAGGTTCCTCGGTGACTTTGACCTCCTCGGTCATGTCAAGGTAAAAAATAAGAAGTTGACCATTATCTCGAAAACGGTAAGGGAAGAAGTTATTTTGAGCTTATTTTCTACCCTTTGGGCCTAAAAGACGATATGTAAGAGGTACCTCCATGACCTTGACCTCCTCGTTCATTGTCAATTCTGAATTCCTTTTTAGCCCTTATTGGCGATTACAAATTTGCCACGGCTAATTGGGGATGAATTACGCTTTTACTCGCAAAAGCTCGTTTTACGAAATAAAACGTTAGTTTTACTTCGCAAAAGCTTCGAATTCGCTCATTTCCACTTTTAATGGGACTTGATTCCGGAGCAGGGGAGCCTGCTATACTAGAACTGCGCAGAAAGTTTGCGAATTACACAATGGCTAAAAAAAGTCGTTATTTTTAGTTGTGAGGAAGCAATGGGAACCTGACGTACAAGATGAAATAAAACTTGTTAGCTAAGTTCCAAATCTTTTAATGACTTCCCATGATAGGCCCGAAAATATGCTATTCAGGACTCATAACATAATATAAAACCAAAAAAAAAACAAGTGTATAGACTATCACAGCAACCGTTAAGTCGTGGTGGTTTACAACTATCCGACTAAATCTGAGAACTCCTACCATCCCCCTCCAACCGCCCACTGGATGGATCCCTGCCTCTGGTTCTCAATATTGCTTTGCAATGTATTTCATGCACAATTGCTCTTTTATTAATAAAGGACAATTGGATCGTAAATCCATAGGATTTACGCAAACTAAAACTCTGGCACTTCCAGCATTAAAACTGGAATGCCTTACAAAAACATGCTGACAAAACTTGGATAAAGTGACCCTGTCGTCTTACTTTCTCTTTAACCAAGTATTTTCTCTGAATTAGAGCGTATATTCGAAAATAACACTGGTAAAGGTTGATTAGATTATTTAGAATTATTCGCAAATTGAAAGAAAATGAACTATTGATAAATTTCTGTAAATTTGCGATTATTTTTCTGGCACGGGGCCGTTAAGGTCCAATGGGTCCATTATGACACTATTGAACTTGGTACTGTCACCAAGGGTCCGGTCTTTCAGTCACCCGGACACATGGGTATGTGGTCACTTGCTGTACGTTTGGAACCGTGATGGCCCCCTTTCTGTGTAAAGTGTTAGAAAGGAGGCAACACTCGTATACCCGTGTAGCTGTGAGGCCGAAGACTGGACCATAGATGTCACCTTCTAAAAACACAACTCTGAATATGTCATATACTTAATTATAAAACAGTCACGTGTTTTCCTGAAACTTAATATAAGTCCTGGTCCGATAGGACTTAAACGCGAAAACGAAATGTTCTTGGCAAGGGAGATGTGGAATCCCTCTTGCGGACTGTTACTTCCGTGGCTTGGAGTTGGTGTTGTTTCCGCTGCGGTCCTTGGAGAAGTTGCCCTTCTGTTTGCCTTTGTTTTTGAATTTGGGGGAAACAGATCTAAAACAAAAATATCTAGACGGTAATGGTCGTTTCTGAGGCCACGAACGGCCCTAACGAATAGAGACCGGATAGCGCATCTTGTGAGAAATCTTTCAAATAATATTTGACGAAAGAGTTGGGGGAGGTCCAACAGCCCGTTTTGAATATATCTGAAAGAGACACATTACGTTAAGCCCTCAGGGAGTTTGCGACTTGTCTTACCTGGTGGACTTTGATTTTCTGTTTCGTTGAAGGGTTTGGGTCTATTTGTGCCTCGTCATAAGCTGCAAAAATGACCCTCTTTGTGTAATTTGAAATAGATTGTTTCGAAAGATATTTGTTAAATTTTGGCAAGAAGGAAATAATAAGGGCTTTCTGACTTTCTGCTCTATAAAGCTCTGACATTTCCAAATATTTACGCAAGGCTTTGACGGGGCACAGAGAGACCAGGTCGTCGGAGCGAGAATCTTCTGGTAAGGATGGCAGGGTTATGTGGTCAAAAGTGCACATCCCTTGAATAATAATGTGGGTTTTTCCCATGAAACCAGCCCTAGGGACCAGGGTGATCTTGTCCCAGGTGCCCTTGTCTTTATTTGTCTTTCTGTCTAGGGCGTGAATCTCGCTTCTCCGTTTACCCGAGGCTAGCGCTAATAGAAATGTGAATCTAAGAGTTGCATTTTTGGCTGATATCACCTCTTTGCCAAAAAATGTCTGGGTGTTGGAGATAGGGAAGAACTAAAGATAAATCCCATTGCGCTATGTTGGAGGGGCAGGGGGAATTTACCTTGAAATGTCTGATCAGTTGTGAGAGAGCCGTGTCTTCCCGGGGTCGTAGCCTGTTGAAGATTTGAGCCTTGACCTATAGCGGCCCTGTATCCATCAATGGAACTTACTTTTAACTGTCCGTCTGTGAACAGATGGTCCAGGAATTCCACTGCTACAGCTGGGCTTGCTTGAAAAGGATCCAGTTTGGAACTGCTACACCGGGAGGCAAACCTGTTCCATTGCGATCTTTACACCTTAGTCGTAGAACCCTTGTGACTGTTTACCGTGTTCTCTCTTACCTGTTTAGAGAAGCCCTTCTGTCTTAAGAAGGACTGATCAGACACAACAGGTTCAACTTCAGCAGGTGAGGAGAGAGGTGGAAGTGTTGCCAGTGGGGCTGAGACAGTATTTTCAAGTTTGCGTTTAAACCCTGGTACTGTCAACGGTATGTTTTTAAAGTCTTTTCACACTTCATTTAAACCGACAGGTAGAATTTATAATAACTTCATTCAAGTCATTCACGGCGAAGTAAGCACCACTGTAAAACATTAATGCATTCGTGATGGCAGTATGTACACTTTATTATGTGTCTTCTTGTCGTCGAAGCTTTTTATCGACTACTTTGTTTCATAATTTTAATACACTTTCCATTTCCTAGAGAAAACATTCCCTCCCACGACTGTGGTGGTGGTGGTGACGTCGTCTCCACTTTCAATTACTTCGTGGTGGTGGTGGTAGTGGTGGTAAGATTTTTTACTTTTAAGTCCTTGATTGTATCAGCAAAAGTATCCATACCAGTTGCAGATCTCTTATGACTTGTGACTTCCATGTTAACGCTTCAGTGTTCACACCGCAAATAACTCTTAAGTTGTAGGACCTCCCCCTTTTATAATGTCGTCCTTTAATGTCCATGTGCCAAGGTGGAATAGCTATTATTTCGACACGTATCGCTTGTCATCATATGGGGAGAGGGGTACTTTCCTCAGCTTCTCCGAGAAAAGCTGATGATCATGCCTTCGAATAACGTGCCCTGTAGCTATCATTTCAGTTTGGTTGAACGAACTGTCTCTATTCTGCATAAGTTTTAATGCGTCTTTGACAAGCTCCATTGATGCCTTTAGCCGCATGTTTTTCTTTCCCACCACACATTAAACTGTACACGTTTGGTCTGAGTCCAACAAACTCTTCAATGGGGATGCCTGCCGTCTCATGCCGTCTGGAATGTAGGAAATGATCTGATGGATAGTCACTTGTGTCGACCAGGTGGGCATCTTGCTACATATCCTTGTAGATATCTTCCGTTTCTATGTCATAACATAGACTGTCGGTGTTGCTGAACAACTTGGCATTGGGATACTTGGCCATGATGTAATTGTAATGAAAGTCAAACATAAGCACTTTGCTGAGGTCGAGAATGGTGAAGCCGACTTGAATGGGTTTATCCAGAAGCAAATACACTTTACGCAAATGTATGGCAGTCAAGGCCCCGAGTTTCTTGAACCGCTTTTCCTTGTGAACAAGTTCAACATTGATTCGCTTTCTCAAATTTTCCTTGGTTTTGCCAAACACAGCGTTGTTCATGAGTTTGAAGAAGTCTTTCTCAAACGAGTTCTTAACCAATTTTCTGTTTACTGTGTTCAAGGTAATGTATTTCTCCAACCATTTACTCTATTCAAACATGATGGTACGGTGCACTTTGGTTACTTTCAACCCAACTGCTACAAATTCCTATCATGAAGCACATATTTCTTCTTGTTACATAGCTTAAGAATGAGCTTTTCACCAGGTTTTCCTTTCATATTCAGATCTTTTCGTAGCTTCTGACTGTATTCAGACAATTCTATAACTTTGACACATTTCCGGTCTGCAGCCACTGGGTAGTGATTATGACAATCATGGATTGAATGTGGGTATTCTAAATCCACTTCTAAAATGTATCCAATGTGGTCATCTGCAGCCCCATCCATGAAGTCGAGGGATTCTGGTTCGCTCACCCCCACAAATCCTCTTTGTGGCATGCTTTGCGACATGACCAGCCATGCAGGTTGTTTGCTTCGAGGTACATCAGGTAGTTGTTTGTTATCTCAGATTTGTAATCTGCTACGTAGGGGTTATTTGCTTTCGCATACTTATGTGTGATTACAGATATTCCTCCACGTAGGCCTTGTTCAACCATTTGGTACATGTCAATGTCAGTGATAATTTCCAACTTCACCTTTGTCGCTTTTAAAGGGAAATGCGGGTATCTCACATACAATTGCCATTTCCTTCATACTTTCACAGTTTAATGCTTTGAGCGTATACATTCAAAATTTGAAAAGAAAAAAGGGGGTCACCGATGTTATAAGAGAAACAAAGACACCGAAAGGTCGCGTACTTTTACTATAGAAACCATTGGGAAAACCCAAAAATTTCAATCAAAATGCAAAAATCATACATAATCACAATTGAAAATTGCCTCATTTTTCCCTGTTTGAAAAACACGTCATACGAAATGTTTTAAGCAAATAAAAAATATATGTCACCGTATCAATAAGAGAATTATACAAAAGCTTTTTGACAAAATCCCATTGACTCAATGGGTAAATGGTGAAAACAGTGTAATATGATTTAAATGGACAATACATCAACACAGGCCCTTCCAGGAACAAAATATCAATACAGACCATTTCTGGACACGACCCTATTTGTCTTTGAAAAGAATTTTTCGATCTAGACGGATCAAGTAGTTATTAATACTGTGTAAACACGGATTCAAACTCAGCGATATTCAATGTAATGCGCATTTCGGTCGCTAGATGGCGCAGAGATACCCGTATTTCCCTTTAACATAGCATCCCTCGACAGTCCTGGCGCTGTATAATAATGGGTAGGATCCAATTCGTACGTGTTGAAGCATACTTGACGAAACTTTTTAAACACGTCAGCCAACAGTAGCACATCCGATTTCAGGTACATGTCATGGCATTACCGAATGTGGTACAGTTGAATGTATCGCACACCTTGTCCGCGTAAGCATAATCCTCATCGCTAATGTCCTCTTCGCTGAGCTGACTGTAAAACTTGTCCTTTGACGGTAGCTGCGTTTCAACAAATTTGGATGGCTCGTTCACGTAATCATAAGGGTACATTCAATTTCTCAGCAGCGAATCTTGTTGGTCACTATTGTGGATGTGAGAAGTAAAGTTGTAAAAGTTATCTTTCCCTTCTGCCGTAAGGTTGGATACCAACTTCTGTAGACAGGTACTCATGAACTGAAAGCTGTCCGTAAATTTCAGATTGCTCATGGTGAATATATTTCTGAATGGTGTTGGGAATAACCGTAATCGTTTCATCTTTGAATTTCCCAATTTCCTCTATGATTAGATGACTGTCATAGCCTCGCAAATTGTGGAAACACAGGAATGATAAAAGAATCTTTATCCTCCTGCCGATCCTTTCTAAGTCGAAATTCTAAGTTGCATTCATTATGCGCTGCTCCGCGATATTTGCCATTGATGTGGTCATGATCTCTCACACGATCAGCTCCTAGAGGCTCATGGCAAATGTAGCAATCGACGGCGTTCTTAACGGCGTCCTCACGAGTCATCACCATGTCCTTTGGCTGGTCTAAACCACGCACAGTACGATGACGCTCATTAACCATATGGTCTAAGCAGACTTTCACTTCATTGTCTCCTCGGTACACAACTGGTGCACGTGTGTCGTATTGGTTGACAACCACAGAGGCAAAGCTGTTTGGGCGATGATGTTGATAGCTATCCCCCTCATGCTTTTGCGTGAAACATTCACAGTCTGCATAAATCACAAAAGGTGCTCGCTGTTGTTTGGCTACATTCTTGAACTTGATGATAGGTTACTTAGGGATTGATAAACGTTGTGCTTCATGCTTTCCACACACTTCACGTTGCTCATCTAAAAGATCTTGTCGCATAAACCCGTGAAGACAGTTAAAACAATAAAAAGTTGCCCCATTATACTTGGTGCGATAAGACATAAGGCTGCTGAAATTCTTGATCAAGAAGTAATGCCTTTTGTTGCCACTGCTAAGCAGAAGTAAGTTGATTTCTCTCGCACTGACTTTTCGACTGAGTTGTATCGGAACAACCACATCTTGTTCACATTCAAATGCGCTAATGGACATCGTTCTCCTTTTCAAACTTTGGAATGTCAGTAATCAGGGTGGGAAATGTCATGTCTTCTACCTTTAATATCTTCTTAAATGGTTCGTATTGACTCCGCGATGTGGGTTGTTGTTTATTGAAGGGTGAAGGTGAGTCAATACTGACCATAAGAAACACTTGTTGTCTTTATTCTTAATGTTTAATACACCCTTCGTATTGTTCACTTTCTTCGGCAGCGGGATAAAACTGCTTGCTTCCATAGGCACCACCGTAGCTGTATGTACTTCAATTTTTAGTATATTATCCAGCACCCAGTTAGAGCCTTGTCTCTCATGTTCGTCAAACTTAGTAAACAATTCTTTATAGGCTTCTGGCAAGTGCTTTTCAATATCAGCTGAATTGTTTGCTGCATATGTTGGACTGCTGATAAATACATTATCCGCTTGTTCAGTCACGACACCTTGTGCATTTACCGTCATTTTCTTGAAGCGAGCATACACCACAATGTTCCATTTCATTCCTTGGTCTAAAGTCTGCAACAAATGTGTCTTAATACGGTTCTTTTGCTGTCGCATTTCAAGCAGTAAATCCGTTCCATTGTCGGACTCAAACCGTTTTCCCTGCGAGTTTTCGCCAAGACTAAGCCTTCTGCCTCTCCCCACTTGTCATGTATTCTGTCTCTTTGCAGCTTTCTTCTCAACAAGCTCTTCATGAGCACGCTTCACTACATTTTTCATCTCAGCTGGTGTACGTGTATGTGCCTCAAACACATCCATAGATGGAAATTCCACATTGCATTCAAGGCAGAGAACTGGTATGTCTTAACTGGCTGCCATCGTTCTGCCATCTTGTTCCCTCTTTCGTCTCTTTGCAGCTTTCTCCTGAACAAGCTCTTCATGAGCAAGTTTCACTGCAGTTTTCATCTCAGCTCGAGTGCAAACAATTCCATAGATGGAAAATCCACATTGCATTAATGGCAGAGGACTGGTGTGTCCCATATTGAACTGGCTGCCATTGTCGTCGCATCAATTGCACCCAGGTTTTACCGTCAAATTATGATTTCCAAATTCCCAATTTCATGGGGAGATGCCTAAAAATAGATGTTGCAAAATTTTCCAAGCGGGGGAGGGAGGGGGTCCGACATACCCGGCATACTATCATGTAATGTGTATAAACAGGTAAATTTTCCTCTCCTAGAACTGTCGCTGCCTAGGGGGGGGGGTTCCTCACATAGTATCGTCTAATGATTGACATCGGTAGTACTGTCGCTGCCTAGGGAGGGTTCCGCACAGAGTATGGTCTAATGATTGACAGTGGTAAAACTGTCGCTGTCTAGGGTGGGGGTCCTCACATAGTATGGTCAAATGATTGACAGCAGTAGAACTGTCGCTGCCTAGGGTGGGGGTCCTCATCCATTTATATACCCAGGTTTTCCCGTCAAATTATGATTTCACGCCAAATTTTGATTTCCAAGTTCCCAACTTTGTGGGGAGATGTCTAAAAATAGATGTTATAAAATTTTCAAACAGAGGGGAAGGGGTCCTACATAAGCGACATGCTATCATGTAGTCTGTATACACAGGTAAATTTTCCTCTCCTAGGGGGTCCTCACATAGTATGGTCTGATTGACAGCGGTAGCACTGTCGCTGGCTGGGGTGGGGGGTTCCTCACATAGTATGGTCTAATGATTGACAGCGGTAGAACTGCCGCTGCCTACTGGGCGTTCCTAACATAGTATGGTCTAATGATTGACAGCGGTAGAACTGCCGCTGCCTACAGGGGGTTCCTAACACATTATGGTCTAATGATTGACAGCGGTAGAACTGTCGCTGCCTAGGGTGGGGTCCTCACAGAGTATGGTCTAAATATTGGTAGCAGTAGAACTTTCGCTGTCTAGAGGGCGGGGTCCTCACATAGTATGGTCTAATGATTGACAGCGGTAGAACTGTCGCTGCCTAGAGGGGTCTGACGTCACAGTGATTGACTGATGATAGATGTATTAGTGGGTCACGTGATTGACTGTTATAGAACTCTTGCCGCCTAGGGGGGCGGGGGTGTTGTAGAACTCTTGTATTCCCCCTACTCTTGATATCTAACAAGTATACAGCATTAATCGTAAATCAAAGTAAAACCGAGACCACATCACTTTGGAGCAAAAGTTTGGTTGGGCAGATCATTAGCTCATAGAATAAAATAAATTGACAAAGATCCGAGATGCATATCTGACCACCCAGGAGAGCAGCTGCTTTTATCCAAAATTTAATCAATTGAGAAATTGGTAGACCACAAACTAGTCAGCTTTTCCCTGTATACTACAAAGTGTACGTGACCTCTGTTGCAGTTTCCGAGATAAACCATTTTTTTCCGAAATTTGAACAAATTGGAGGAATTAATGAAATCGATCAAGATAAAATTTCATACCTTACAGTAGCAGTTGTACATTAGGCGCTCGTAATTAGACCCTATTTTAACTGTTTCTGAGATTAGCCAATTTGACCATTTGACCAATTTGACCATCAAGCTAAAAAATCGGTCCAAATAACTGTCTCTCATAGATTAGCAGATAAACCAGGCTCCCGCCACCCCCCCCCCCGAAATTTAGCCAATTTGTGAAATTGTGGTTAGTATCAAACTTTTTACTGGATATTGACATGGAGTCCAAACAGACACATCCCTAATCGTTTCTGAGATTAGTCATTTTCAAATTTTGGCCAAATTAGCTAATTTCAACAAGATTCAGATTTTTCTAAATTGCACACAGCAAGTCCATATCGAATTCGACAGCGTTACGGCAGAAAGTATCGCAACCTTTCAGTTTCGTTAATATGAAAGATGTCCGAAATGAAATCCAAAATTTGTAAAACCTTTCATTCCGTCAGTTTTTTGGTCGATTGTCAGAAAGGTAATAACCTATAGCAGGTAGCATAGGAGAAATTCACATCAAATGTAAAAGTGATCCAAACAGAAACTTAGGAGGAGATCAAAAATTGACAAAAAAAACCTTGAAAAGTTGCTCCATGCGCATCGCCAATACAGCAATAGCCTCACGAACTGACCATCAGGGAAAAATTCGCATGATACTAAAACTATCTAAGTACAACTCAAAGAGAAGCAGCATTCTGAAAGGTTGTCTGGCGCACAAGCGTACATACAGTTAAAACACTTGCTGTCTCAAGAGACTGGCTCAACATAGCAGGATGGCCAGTGAAACAAGTAGCATATGCGTTAATACAGTCCAATAGGCCCCATAGTTAAGCGATCCTAGCTCAGTGGTGGGAGAATAGCTGAATACAATGATGTCATAACCTATTTATAGAAACGCATGCCTGAATAGCTTTCAGTGTAAAGAATTTATGCTGACCCCGAATCAAAGAGTACAAACCTGTAGGTTGGGGTGCGACAACACGGCTTTCTCTTGAAACAAGACCGTATAAAATATGATCCTTTATATATCATAAATTAAATGATTAATATACAAAGATAATTTTATCCATATCCATATTGTATAGAATATTCCCTTTTATCTATGTAAGCACTTAACGACAAGTTGTTTTGAATCTCCCATTGAAACCCCCCTTTTCTACCCAACTGTAGCCTGTGTAAGGGGAGTGCAAGCGAATACATATAAACAACAGGAATGCAATGTCGTTAAAGTTTAAGGACAGTGCGTTTTTGAATTAAGCATGCTTATGTAAAACTGTCGGTTTTGAATTCAATACATAGAAGTGGTTTGTGACCTCGAACAACAGGGGTAAGGGCTTGTATGGGATGTAACAACACAAAAGAACACACATTTTCATTTCTTTTATTTTATTCACACATAAGTTAATCTATACAAAACATTTATAGTCTATACGTAACATATATACAAACAGCTCACTACCCAGCTAATAACGGAACAGTACTTTTTATTTTGCAGCTTCACACTTTCTGTAAAGTTTCTAGACAATAATTATTCATATTTGTATTTATGACATAAGGCAGACTATAATAAATTGACAGCATAATTTTCAAACACACAATTGACCCGACTCTTTGGCTCAGACAAATGTATGCGTATGCTTGTAATGAACGGTTTACGGATGACTTAACACATCGTCAATGACCAGTAGCATATGACACTTTTAACACATGCCTATGTTAAAATGACAGATTTACGGACGACTTAATACCGCGCCAGTGACCAACACAGCGTTAAGCACACAAACGACTTGACTCTATGGTCTAACCGTTTCTTGCTCGGTTTGCCGTGCTTTGATTGAGATATCAATAAAGTGACCTCAAAGTGGTGTTTTCTGTTTCATGCTATATTTGTATAAGATTAATTGAAGCTCTTTTTATGCTTAACAATCACCACCACAATACGAAGTCAAAGAAATCTACTTCTTTATTGCCATAAAATATGAATTAAAGAAATCACGCAGGCGAAGGAATTCTGGGTGAAATAAAATCGGACGAAGGAGTGTATTATTACCGAGAATGCCCGCACCTAAATGATTTCTTTCACTTCACTTCACTTTACTTCACGAACATATCCAACGATCGATTTGTTTTGGGAAAGCCCTCCATAACAAACAGACCGCCTACTATAAAATTACCCCCTATAAATATAAAATGGAAGTAAAAAAGGTGCATATGGTTTTTAAATACTATTTTAAGCATTTTCTATCTTTTGATGTACAAAATTATTATTTTCACTCGTAGAAAAATGCTCCGGAGTTCTATCAACATAAATAAATATCAATAAAACATATTTCATGCAAACAAAACATCAGTAAGAAATTCATCAAAACAAAGTAATGTCACTCAATAGCCCCATCAATGTCAATTGATGTCGCAGCCGTCAGATTAAAACAAAGGAAAGCCTGATGAAGATTAGAGGCTTATTTGCCTATGCAAACTTCAGATATAATACGGATTATACGGGCATGAATAAGGTATGTATATTAAGTGAACGACTTGAAGAGTACTTCCATGCATATGTGAGAACAGCAAATGTAGGTATGGAAAGTTAAAAAAAGTCAAAAATAACAAAATAGAAAGTGATGGAGAAAATCAGACGGAAATGGCTTCCGTCCCGACCACTGAATTCACTTGGAAACACAAAGCACACAGACGAGAGTATCTATTTGGTCAACCAACATGACCATTTTGAGCCATTGAAATGCCATTATTGATCTTGGACAGATCTTTCGGTGACTGTATGTTAGTGGTGTTAAAAGCGTTTTTGTGTTTGAAATTGTAGATGTTAGTTTCTAAATAAATCGTTATTCATAGATATAGTTTAAGCTGGCCATATGTGGAAAGAAATAAAGAAATCAAACAAAAAATAAGAGGATTAAAAATTTCAGGGGGTCTGTTTGTTTTAAGACAAATCGACCGGAGGGTCGATTTATTTTGGGGGTCAAAACGTTTCCTTACACCGAGACAAGCTATATAGGGTTTGCGCACGTGATTTTTCACCAGATGCCCAATAGGTACATAGAAGTAAGTATGAAAATTTTAAGAGTCTCAGAAGATTTTTGTCTCAAAATGGACGATGGGGAAGATATTTTTGTGAAGCAGAATAAATTTAGGGATAAATTTAGTTGATTTCGAAAAAGAACACAGTGGTGTATAATTTTCGGATTTATTAAACAAAAGTTTATCAGAAACTTTGGAAGATACTAATAAATAATCTGGACCGCAAACTGGAAAATTTGACAGCGACACGGATTTCGTTTTGTCTCAAGTAGATTTCAACATTCTGCATAATAATCCATTAGAACTGACTTGAAAACTCAATTTAATCTTGGAGATGAAGATGATTGTGGCGTCATAACTCAAACTTCTTTTGTTGTTTGCGGGTATTATTTTCTCATGAAGACCCGTTCAATTGTATGGGCCGTTCCCACAACTTCCCCCCCCCCCCCCACGGGGGTCTTCATGGGAAAATTATACGCACAAACAACAAAAGAATTGTGAGTTAGGACGTCACAATCATGCTTTTACCTCCCCTGACCTCCCCTGTCCATCGTTGGTCGTAGTCACATGTAAATTTATTCCTCAATTGCGTAATTCGAACTGTGTTCCCTTGTTGAATCTATACCTTGGATGTTTTGCAGTGGGTCGTGGCGTTTTGCTAAAGTATGTGGCAAGGCGAACCTCTTCTGCGTTGTCGAGTGTGACGTCATTCGGAGCCATACTATTCTACCATGTATTGTTTTATTGTATCCATCGGCAAAACTCTGGAGCTGGTCAATATACTTGAAGGCATTTTATAGGTAAAATACCTATATATTTTAGACTTGATAGTTTTAATCGCTCTTTCGCTGATTGCAGCCTTGTTTTCATTTCGTGCAAATAGCTGTTTAATGCCTCTGGATTGCATAAGAGATTTTACAGCATTGACGCGAATCTCCTGACCCTTGTCACTGCGTGTTATGTTTGGTGTTATTCCCTCATTAAAGATATCCTTGAATGCTTTGGCTACAGACACACCTGTTTTTTCATGCAATGGACATAGCCATAAATATATATCGCTGTATCTACAACGACTAGTATATATTTGAGCCCACTGTTGTCACCATATCCATAAAATAAACTGAACACGGGTCGTCTATCGCAGGGGCCACAATGAGAGTTCGTTTAAAATGAAGTCTGTTTGGTCTCTGCAAACTGTAGGGTTCTTCTTGTTGTAACCATTTCCTAATTTTGTATTAGCTAAGGTTGAATTTGCCATCTTTTTCACAAACCCACATAGTTTTGTCGGTCCCGAAAAGCTAGCTGGTTGTGAGGGATCAAAGTATTTGTCTTTTAAATAATTTTCCCAAGCTGCCATTCTGTCAACGATGCACACACAAATGACTAAAAACAAAACCAGTACGTACATACATGTCATCCTGGTCTTCCTCCTCACAAACCGATTCCTCTTCCTCCTCATCATCACCATCCTTTTCGTCCTTCTCACTTTCTGACTCGTCCTCCTCCTGGTCATTCTCGTCATCGTCAGACTTTCGTTCTCATCACTTAGCAGATTTTATAAATCGCTTTCAAACTGTTCCACAACAATTGGCACTGCATCTTTCTCGCTATATCCCATCTTTTGCAAATCGTCTATGGCATGCATAATGTGATTGTGTGTTACACTTTTGGCTAAGCGTAGTATATTCGTAATAAGTGTGCTATAGGCTTTTGGGAACACATTCATATCTAAGGGTTTGAGTTTTATCTCGGCCTTTTCTCCTGCTTCATCCTCCTCCATTTCTTGGTCTATGTATTTCTCAACTTTTCTCTGCATTCTTTCTAATTCTGTTCTCTTGCATTTCGCCTTAGGCTTTGGAAAACTGAAAGCTCGTCATCCGTGGTAAATTTGGGTAATTCCTCCTCTATTTTAGCTTTTTTAGAAGGCGGCTGACGTTCAGGACACCAATTTTTGACATGTCGTTGAAGATCGTGGACATTCTCAAACATAACTTCACAGTCGTCACAAGAAGACATATTTTCTGTTGATTCTATTGGAGATTCACAAATATTTGGTTGGTGGTCGATGTGCTGACGCTCGGTGACTAATTGGCCAGACGTATCTTCTTTTAAAGTGTGTTACACTTTTGGCTAAGCGTAGTATATTCGTAATAAGTGTGCTATAGGCTTTTGGAAACGCATTCATATCTAAGGGTTTGAGTTTTATCTCGGTCTTTTCTCCTGCTTCATCCTCCATTTCTTGGTCTATGTATTTCTCAACTTTTCTCTGCATTCTTTCTAATTCTGTTCTCTTGCATTTCGCCTTAGGCTTTGGAAAACTGAAAGCTCGTCATCCGTGGTAAATTTGGGTAATTCCTCCTCTATTTTAGCTTTTTTAGAAGGCGGCTGACGTTCAGGACACCAATTTTTGACATGTCGTTGAAGATCGTGGACATTCTCAAACATAACTTCACAGTCGTCACAAGAAGACATATTTTCTGTTGATTCTATTGGAGATTCACAAATATTTGGTTGGTGGTCGATGTGCTGACGCTCAGTGACTAATTGGCCAGACGTATCTTCTTTTATACTTTTTGGCTCTCTGTTAGTAAAAGCGGAGACGTGTTCACGTTGACGATCAGCGACCATATGAGCTGGTAGGCAGTTTTCTTATCATTTTGGTGTTGGTGCAAGTATTTTGGTTTTGAATCGTTCATCTTCTGGAGTTGTTTGTTTAGCATCTATCATCAGATAACTATGTGGTTGCTTAGTTGCTTCATGATAAACATTCATAAACTGCTGTAGGCGGCCAGGAAATATGAACCGTGTGAGAGTTCGTACTTGATCTTGGAACATGATAGATTTGAAATTAATCAGGTAATGTGTATTGCGTCTCTGAGTAACTGCTCCTTTACCTTGAGGAAACAACGACTGCGTGTTGTTAATACAACTGAGTGACCTGTGGTGGCTACCTTCAGTAAACAAGCTGGTCTTAAGCCGCACAGGACATCATGTCATCCAGTATGATCAAATTATTCTTCTTAATATCGAAAAAGTCATCGTAATCGAGATTGAGTGGAATTCCTCGTATGAATTGAATATTTGGAATTGTGCACTGCACTTCTGTAAATAATGGCTGCCATCGTTTGTATAGGTAAACGATTCTGTCTGGTCTTGGTAAAATATTCCCCTGCTGCAATATCTTCTTCACGAGATAAGTCTTCCCATTCTGGCTTGGACCGGAAATATTCATGGTGAATGGGTGCTGAAATATGAAGATGTTTACTTGTCGGTTCGACTATAGGCTTCACTTCTGTACTGATCTCCGGAGCTTTGGTTTGACTTTCTATAACACCATGTTGTCTCTTCATAGTCTGGTGCTCCGGTGTACCAACCAATACATCATTGTTGCATCATTGCATGTGTCTCTTTAGTGTGTACGGAGTAGCAAGCTTCTGGTAACAAATAGTGCAGAAATATATCTTAGCAGTTCTGCGTCTTGAAAACAAAATGAGAGTATGTTGCGTGTTGTGAGCAATTTGTACTAATACTAATACGAGCAAACCATTGAAGGCATTGTCGATGATATCCTCCTTAATATCGAAGATGAATTTTAAGATTCGGAAAAAGGGGGCCGGCCGTTAATGCCCTTCACTTGTCGACAAGCGCTTTACAGGTTCGTTGTCAACCCAGCGTATGAAACAGAAGCAAAAAAAACTATATTCGTACCGAAAATATAGAAAAATTTGCGGTTCCGACAGGTAATACCGAACTGTTCCGAAACCTTATGAAGACGAAATGACTTCCGGCTCCAAAACGTCCGGCGAGCAATCACCAAAGCGGCGATAGCGGTCACAGAAATCACCCAGGATATCCTGGAAATAAAGCAGGCAAACACAAAAGGCGATTATAATCTCCTCATCAGGAAAGCAACAGATGTTATAGCGCTATTGGGCCATGCCTCTGTGAATTTGTTTTACAGAAGAAGGGATCTGCTATACGGTTTTGCTCCCATAATTTTCCCACCAGCTTTGCAGTCCCGATATCCTAGTGACGGATAAGCTTTTCGGAGATGATATCGCCAAGGCAATTAAAGTACTAAAGGAAGCAGCCCACCCCAATGAGTCTTACACACAACGCAGTTATCTGTAATAAAAAAACTCGAAAGACCTGGGTCAATCCTCGGCGCGGTTAAAAAAACCGGGGCTACTAGGGGAACAGGCGAAAGTGGTACACCCCAAAACAGGGGGTGTTGGCCCACAGATGTCCTCAAATAACGACGCTAAGGTGAGTGATATCGGTATTCAATGTAAAGAACAACTTATGGAACAATTTAGAAAACAATGCATAGGAGACGTTGCCCAGTTTAAGGCAGGGACGAATAAAACTTAGGTGTCTTTTTGGAAGTCAATTTCTAGCTATCCTGAAGTCATTGGGGCTGTCATGGGTTATAAAATACCCTTTATCAGCATTCCCATGCAAAACTGAGTTCCGCACAACCGAAAATTTTCAGACATCGAACTACAGGCAATTAACACTGAAATTGATACTATGCAGTAGGATGTTATTCGTCAGTGTGACAAAAAAGAGGGAAACTTTATTCACCTATTTTTTGTCCGCTCAAAGAAAGATGGTTTACACCGTTTAATCCTAAATTTAACTGAATTAAACAAATTTGTTTACTATTACCATTTTAAGATGGACTCCCTACATACTGCTACGCGTATGATGAGGAAAAATTATTTTATGGCCTTGATTGACTTATCAAAAGCATATTATTCGATACCTATAGCAAAAAAGCACCAACAATCCCTCAAATTTTATTTCACAGACAAACTGTATGCATTCTGTGTGTTGCCCAGGGATATCTTCTGGGCCGCGCATTTTTACCAAACTATTAAAAACGCCATTTTCCGTGCAGCGGAAAACGGGCAAGAGTCAGCGTGATTTATAGACGACTCCTTCCTGCATGCTGTAAACTATGATTGTTATCATAATAATGTGATCGCAACAGTGAATATGCTGGCAAAACTAGGTTTCTTCACACACCCGGAAAAATATATTTTTATGCCCACACAAGAAATTAGTTTTCTTGGTTTCGTCCTCAATTCAGTAAGCATGACGGTAAAACTAACCCTGGATCAGGCAAACAAGCTAAAACAGGCATGCCTGGACCTGCTAGCCTCCCCAAGTCCATCAGCACGACAAGCAGCAGCTGTTATTGGACAAATGATTGCTGCGAGTGGAATTTGGAGGATTATATTACAGAGTTCTGGAAGCGGATAAAATAAAGGCCCTTCACGCCAGTAGAGGGGATTTTGACTCAAAATTTATTTACTCTTTCAGAGGCAGCACGGCAAGAACTGTTATGGTGCATGACGCTAAAAACTGCACAACGCGTTCGCCCCGCACTGTGACTATTTACACAGATAGCAGTTGCAAAGGTTGGGGAACCCATCATGTAAACACGGATAAGAAAACTAATAGCCTCTGGAGTGACACAGAGCAGTGCCTGCACATAAACGTCCTAGAGTTAAAAGCGTGTTATATGGGACTTTATCATTCTGTAGTGATATGAGTAATATGCATGTCAGGGTGATCACGGACTCGAAGACCGATATCTCTTACCTAGATTCGTTTGCGGGAACTGTGTAATCATGAGACACGCAAGATATGGTTGTGGGCAATTGAAAGAGATACATGGCTGTCAGCGGCATTTGTTTCAACTAAAAACAACAAACGATTAGCTCTCTAGGAAGCTTGTGTAGCGATATGGAATCTAAACTAGGCCCCATAGTATTTTCAAAATTGACCAAAAATTAAATATTTCCCTCTATATTGACCTCTTTGCGTCAAGGCTAAATCACCAAATAAAGCGGTATGTCTCTTTCCAACCAGATCCACATGCCGTGTGTATAAAGGCTTTTACAACTGACAGGAGCAATTTTAAATTTTATGCCTTGCCACCTCTCAGCATTCTGCTTCTGGTACCACAGAAAATTAGAGACGATCAGGCCACGGGCCTAGTGATAGTGCCCGTTTGGCCAACACAGTCATACTTCCCAACAATATTAAGTGTGTTAATACACGTCCAAATACACGACCAAATACACGATCATTTGCAGGAAAGCATCTCTGCTTCAGCTTCCAGGGAAGAACGACCCTCATCGTCTCCACAAAAAACTAAACTTAATGGCCTGTGTCTTATCCAGAAACAATTCAAAAGTTATGGATTATCAAAACAAGCTGAGGAAATTATGCTCGCAGCATGGCGACCAAGCACGGTCGCACAATGCGAAAGTTCCCTTAAGAAGTGGATACAGTTTTGCGGTGAAAGGAATATCGATCCCACTACTATTCCGTTAACCCACAGTATAAATTTCCTCGCAAAGCTTTATGAATCCGGCTCAGGTTATTCCATTCTTAATACTACTAGAAAAGCGCTATCAAGTTTACAGTGCTGTGGTGATTTGTTACGCTGCTTTCGGTACTCACCCTCTTCTTGCTAAGTTTTTTAATCGGATATTTAACTCCACACTGGCTTCGCCTCGCTATGCAGCAACAGTGGATGTTACTGTTTTGTTAAAGTACTTAAAGTCATTATCGCTTAAAGATGTTTCTTTGAAATAACTATCATTTTAAGCCCCCACATTACTCGCTATTTTGCCAGGCCAACGTGTTCAAATTTTAGCTGTTATGAAGCTATCTTGTTTGCATATATGATGATGATAAGTGTGTTTTTTACATTGATTCGCTTTTAAAAATATTCAGTTCAGTTCCTGACTGATGGTCTGGCAGAATTCCAATCAACTTTCGACTCAAGGTAAGTCTCGCTTAATTTTGGAATTTTTCCTTTAGGCACTTCGTCGGTTAGGTTACCTAAATAGTCTCCACGAACGAGTTCTGCATATCCATGTTTTGCCTAGAAAATGACTGAATCTGTATCTACATATATGGCTCTTGATCAAAGCTTCTCTAGGTAGCTGTATAATTTAAGTCTGGCCTGAGCAGTTGTATAAGCTGCGATAACAACGTTTCTGTAGTCGGATGCCTCGACGAAATCCTCTTTGTACTTTCATCGCATCTCCACCATTTCCTCGGAGGCGAGGCTAACGTCTGTCACTTTTTTGCTTGTCGCTGGTTAAAAGATCAAAGTACCATGACGAATTTGCAACATGCTCCATTTAAATCATGTTAGAGCGGTGCCCAAATTGCTCCAGAATGAATTCAGCATAAGCTGTGCTAGAGAACGCAATTCTGGGCTTGACTTTATCTTGTCACAATCTAAGTAAATTCCTTCTGTGAACTCTGTCTGTTTTAACCGATGTTAGCCATCTGCTTGCCTCCTGCTTCGTTTTCAGGAATGTATTTTACTCAAATTGTCAAAAACCTTGAAGATTTTCCTTCGGGATTGTTATACTTCATTTAATTTTAATGAGTTCGTAACCCTTTTCCATCGCTTTTTTAAATTAATCTGTGTCCCGTGTACCTCTAAAAGTGCGCTATGGAATACTGTGGTCACACTGTATTTGCTGTTTGTCCTCTGTGCATGCTCTGCACAGTGCAAATAGTAGCTTGTCGTTGATCTTTGAAGGTAAAATGGGAAAAGGCAATCAGCGTGGTGGAAACACTTCACACTTTACCAGGCCTTCATATTGCTCAAGTGGTTTAAGATCTTCAAATATTCTCTTTGGGTGCCCTACCACATATTTGCCAGTTTTATTTGTCTGTGTACAGACAGAGGTGGCCTCAAAATACTTAATTAACTCGTCGTCTGTAGCTTCTTTGAAGAGTGTGAATGTTTCAGTTCTCTCACCGTAAAAAGCTTCCTGCGGCTCCAAGGGCTTTACTACATCTATATTCTCCACAAAGTGCTTAATCTCTTGGTTGTCAGAAACTTCTTTGTCCCATTCGCACTCGCATATTTAGCGTTATTTGTAACCTTTGCTTTCTAGGAATGTTTTCTTGTTCAATGTTGCTTGATACAAATCTTCCATTTTGTCCCATTAAACTGGTTAATAGTGTTTTTCTGCGTTCCGATCTATTGTAATGCTATCCGTGATTGTTTTTTTCGGGCAGTAGCCTTGTGCTAGGATAAGACCTATTGTGTTTTCTTTCAGTTATGCCAAGGCAGATGCAGTTGTAATGCATTTCTCAAAGGGATCAATTCCACGTGTGATAGTCATGAACAGCTGCCTAAACTCGAGTCATGCTCGTCTCAAAATATCTACATGTGATCGGCAGTACTTGAGCAGTTCTTCTTGGAAATTAAATACTGGATTTTTGTTGTTTAGGTAACATTCTCAAAAAAGCTTCGCTGTCTTCTGTTTTCATTCCGACTAGGTTGTAGTATGAAAGAGAATGGAGCTTCTTAATCTGATTTTCTGTGGTGTTGTAATAATGTTGAAACCACCCTTTAGCTAATGCTGTCAAGTCAAATATTTTTGGCAGTTTACTGAGTGCAGAAGGTATAAAGTTGATGGAATCTATCATTCGGATTCTGTACGCCGGTACTTCAATAGACATATTCTTGGCTCCATTTGGTAATACTTTGGGTAGGACTGTGTTCTGATATAGGTACTGAAATAGGAATACTGGGATAGGAATTATAACCTTAAAGTTGCGGCAAATGACTGTGGCATGTTCTTCTTTCGGAAAAGTCATCTACAAAACTCTTCAGTTGTGTTGTCACCGCTAAATACTATTTCGTTGGGACCGCACTTCACACATGTGGTCACACTGTTAATGGATTGATCAATGCATCGACGGTCCACTTTATGCGCTACACATAAGTTTGGTCGGTGTTCGTGAGACGCGCACTTCGCCTTTTGACATTTCTGGCATTTCTTGGTCTTTGGATCGTGTTTAAACCCTTTCTCACGCTGAAACAGATCGTCTTGACTGCACTCAAAATAAAAAATATGCACTTGAATTTTTTGTCATCACCATCAACGTTGCATTCGATTGTTTTCATGTAGCATTCGTGACCAGGTAAAACGTAGTCTTTACACGTTTTACAGTATACTTCACCACATTTGTGTTCTTTCTTGTGCAGTTTTACATTGATAGTTTGATCGCACGCTGCGCATCTGTAATATGTATTGCATGTAGAGTTGCCCTGCTCAATTTTTTTTGTGAAGTAGAAAGCACAACTGGTTCTTGATTTATCAGCTGCAATCGCCACAATAAATTTTCACTTCACTTTCTTGGCCGTGGAGCTTCCGGCATAAGGCACATGGATTGTTGCATGCATGAGCTTCTATGTGGTCATATCCTTTTTGGCATATATGTAAAATAGTACACTCTACTGTGAAAAGCTGGTATGGATGTGATGACGTCATAATAGTCGCCGTGCTGGTACAAATATATCTTCTCATCTGTTTCTGGCGTGCTGTGTTAACAAGATCTGATTTGAGATGCGGTTCAATTTTACATGGTTAATGTGAAATAAAAGACGCTCTATTGTCCCGCGGACGCGGTCTGATTAGGGAAGCGGTATATTCGTTTCAAAAAAATATTGTATGTACCTTAAAAGACTCCCGTTAGTTTTAATTGCTTTTAAAATTTTCACTGCATTTCACTCGTTGTGTTCAGCTTATTACTAGATGCTACACACAACCCGGTTCCGGTTCCATTATGCATAAATACAACAATACGCAATAACACATATACTCAACAAAAAAAGAAACGCAACTTTTTCAAATGGCTGTTATATTGTCAATACTGGACAGATAACAACAAAATTTTAGGTATAGACTCAGAATCAATAGATAATTTCATTTCTCTAAAACTTCAAAGCTACATTCTTATCGTTACGCTGTAATGCTTACGTAAACTGAAGGTATCCGAAAAGCAGTTCACAAGCCTAATATCTCGTGTGTCCTAATAGGGTTGAATAGGGTGTGACAAGCGGATCTGTCGGTCCTGGTCTGGGGTCGTTGACCGTGGCCTGCCCGTTCTAGGACGATCGGATGTGGACCCTGTTGTATCTAATCTTATTCTCAGGCGAGTAACCGTCGATTTGTGGACGCCAAACGCCCGCGCCACGTCAGTTGCCGTTTTTCCACTTTCCAGCATGCCGATCGCACGCTCTCGCTGAATTGCGGTTAACCGTGCCATCGGTTAGGATCGTTCCAGAAACTTCAAATTTTGTACAACGTGCACTCTTTTCTTAAGGGTTGAGACTATGAAAAAATATTTCAATAACTCTCAGCGGTTATTTCACAATGTGCTAGACTACCAGTTTAGGTCACGTGACTGCTCGCTCCAGTTGTAAGATAGAGCGGGGAATGATTTTGACACGTTGTTTGGACAATCATTTTCCAAGTAATAGAATGTACAAGAAAAATTAAATATACTAATAGAAAAAAAATTAACCCCCTCTATAGGTGTTGCGTTTCTTTTTTTGTTGAGTATATACAAGTAGCATAGCGAACGGGGGAAATAGGTGTGGATTTCAGGGGAGGGGAGGGGCGTAACACCCAGCATATGTGGGGTTGAAGTCCGTATGAATAAACAAGCTCAAGAATTTGTCACGCACAAGTCAGCTAACTATAGCAGTGACCCATCGCCGAGGGGGTGGGGCAGTGGGGCGCTGATGTAGGTAACCGCTGCACGTTGGGGGGGGGGGGCTGAGGATGGATTAGCTGTGTTGCATAAGTTTTCCCTGCGCGTAAAAACAGCCTGTTTTTACGTAGAAAAGGCCTTTTCTACGGCCAAACCCGTAAAATCTACCTGTCAACGCATTGTCTGTAATATTGTCCTGTGCATAGAAAAGGCCTTTTCTACGGGTGCTATAAAGGGAAAACTTACGCTTCAGGAGCGTAATTTTTCCCTGTGTCAATAAAATTCAGCTTTAGACATTGTGTCTCCCTATCGAAAAAGGAACAAAGAAACAGCATATGGAGAGAAAATCATTGAAGTAATGCGCTCACAGGTGAAATATACAGTCTTGCCCGTAGAAAAGGCCTTTTCTACGTAAAAACAGCCTGTCATTTCAGTAATTAAACTAGACATGAATTTCTGGAGCACGGGGTATTTTTACGCCATCAATCCGTAAAAAAAGTCCTTTTTTCTTTTAACTATCAAGCCTTAAAGCAAGATATATTAAAATCTATCGGTATGTTAAAAGGGCATTTTTTACGCCTTAATGGGCGTAAAAAAGTCATTTCAACCACAAAACTAGACATGAATTTCTGACGCACAGGGTATTTTTACGCCACTAATGCGTAAAAAAGTCCTTTTTTCTTGTAACTATCAGGCCTTAAAGCAAGATAAATTTAAATCTATCTGTAAGTGAAAAGGGCAATTTTTACGCCTCGAAGGGCGTAAGAAAGTCATTTCAACAACAAAACTAGACATGAATTTCTGACGCACAGGGTATTTTTACGCCATCAGTCCGTAAAAACGTCCTTTTTTCTTTTTGAGCTATCATTTTCAAGGTTATATATTTGTAAATCAATTTTTAAGTTGAAATGGAATATTTACGCCTTAGAGGCGTAGAAAAGTCATTTCCGAAATAAAACTAGACGTGACTTTCCTACGCACAGGCCATTTTTACGCTAATTTCCGTAAAAAAATCCTTTTTTTCTTTTAACTATCAACTTCAAAACTAATATACCTGTAAATGGATTTTTAAGTTGAAATAATGTATTTACGCCTCATGACGTAGAAAAAATCATTTAAATAATAAAATTAGACATGGATTTTTTACGTACAGGACTTTTCTACGCGACTATTCGTAGAAAAGTCCTTTTTTACTTTTAGCTATATGTTCAAAGTAATGAACCTAAAAATGTAATTTTAAGTTTAAATGACTGTTTTATGTCTCAGGACGTAGAAAATTCATTTCCACAATAAAACTAAACATTTCTTTTTACCCTGAGTGCTTGGCCCTTCCCCGCATCCCTCCTAATAATTGTCTTTTATTTCAATAAATAAAATCCTGGTGGGGGGGGGGGGACACTTAGTAACATGTGTGTTTCCATGCGCATCCAAAAACAAAACGCGGAGAAAGTGGACAATTCTGAGGCCAGACGCGGTCCTCGCGGAGTATCAATTTCGTTTAAAAAAATAAGTGTCATTCATCCGCCTTTTCCACAAAAGGGGGTTATTTCGCAGCAACACTCCGCTTTTGGTTAAAAAGGAATCTTATTTTAAAATTAACAGTCCGCGTTTAGGGGTCGTTTTAATAAGTCACAGACACGCATGGTAACCATTCGGTACGTGAGTGCCCCCCCCACCCCCACCCCCCCCCCCCGGCACTCTCCCCGGATAAATTTATTGCAGAATATATTTGAATTTGCGGGTAATCCGACCAGCTAATATTTATGACGAAACACACTCTTACAGCGTTCGATATATCGTCATAGAATATTGAAATCATTTTTTCGGGAGGGTGGGGGAGGTTGGGTGGGGTATGACGGGTGACGCTTAGGCAATAAGCAAGATAAATAGAATTCATTTAACCAGTTTCTTCCTCAGTACCACAAAAGTGTACCAGGACCACCAAAGCGCATCTGTAATACGCGGTGGTACTGAGTCTCGCCGGTGGAAAACTTAGTGGTACGTGCTTTTGAAGAAGTGTACGCAGCTTTATGGGGAGAAACAACAAGCAAATTACAACAATCTGCCGATCAATACACAGGGAAAATTTACGCACAGGGAAAAGTTATGCAACTGTGAGCGTAAGTTTTCCCTGCGCGTAGAAAAGGCCTTTTTTACGAAGTGCAAATCTTACGACAGGGAAAACTTACGGGACAAGCTGAGTGAAACCGCAGTAGTGGAAGTTTTGGAAGCGCATGTCACAACACGCCTGACACCGCTGGCTTTAACATTGAAACAGTAAGGGTGGGGGGGGGGGGGGGGGGGGGTGAGTGTACCTTACCACATGCCACCACATTACACTGCCCGGCAAAAACTGGGGAAAACCATATAATTATAATGCACTGCAAACTACATGCCACCACCTGCCCAAAATATGGCTTGATATGTGAAGGCCTGAGGTTGGTGTAGACTGAAAATAGCTGTGTTGTTATTTTTAAACATACATATTTTCTATTCAAATTCCTTCCATTCATTTAGTATACTTCAACTCACACGCACTTTTTAATTACTTTTTATGAATAAGTACGAAAAACCACAATTGTTGCAGTTAATGGGGTGTAATATAGCAATAGTTTCCAGTGTATTAAGCAGGTTGGGGAGTCACAGTATGCTCTGTACTTCTACTGAAACAGATAACATGACCACAGGCCTGTGAAGCAGATAACATGACCACTGGCCAGTGAAGGAGATAACATGACCACAGGCCTGTGAAACAGATAACATGACCACAGGCCTGTGACACAGATAACATGACCACTGCACTGTGAAACAAATAACACGACTATTCAGCTTTTACAGTATATATTCATTCCTGGGCAACCCACTTCAGTAAGGTAAAAAGGAAGTTCAGATATCAAAGCCATGACGTGCAGATCTTTGTCTGTTAGAAGGGAAAATAAAGGAGTTCTTTTTCCGAGTGGGAGCTGGAGTTGTCGGGAGTAGGATGGGTGAGACACACGTAAACGGCAATAGCGGATTTCACAGTCATTCTTTGTTTCAATGGGGCATGGGCAGGGTGGGGAAGGAGGTGCCATTTAAGTTCCACCGGGAACGCATTGTTCCACAAACCACATATATATCTGGCGACTGTGAGTAAATTCTAAACTTTAAGATTAAAAAAAGCACTGGGTCATACCTGGTCATCCTTACTGAGCTTTTGATGGCCAAAATCAAGGCTGTGCACAAAGTTATAACGAAGTTGTACAGAAAGTTTATTGATGAGGAAGATCAAAGTTGTTGAGCCACACTTGGGGACGCGATTGTAAACAATAATATCCGAATTTTTTGACGTGTTTAAGGTCTGAATCACTTGGCGAAGTGTTGGGTATCTCGCTCCTCCCATGCTGTCATTTCCCTCCACCTCATTACCTGAATAATAATAATAATAATAATAATAATAATAATAATAATAATAATAATAATAATAATAATAATAATAATAATAATAATAATAATAATAATAATAATAATAATAATAATAATAAAACTACTACTACTACTACTACTAATAATAATAATAATAATGATAATAATAACAGATTCATAAATACAGTTTGTGAGTACCTGACATTTAAGGGCCCTAAAGAAAGCACCTGGACGGGGGAAGGGTAAAAAAGGCTGATATATTTTGTGTGCTTGCTTTGACATTGACATTTTTATGGTATGAAATATCAAAATACAATTAAAGATATCACCAAATCAATGTGGATCTCATTAATTTATATTCTGATATCAATAATTGCATTTTAGGTATTAAAAATTTATTTCTGAGATGAAAAAATTTACAAGCTTAAAAATTCTTAAGGGATTCAAACTTTTATGTAAAATTTAACGAACCGTCAATTAAATTTTGAAGATGAGAAACTGAATTATTTATATCAATAAAAACAACACAATTTTTGTGGGACTTCAGCCGAAGGAACATTTGGCAGTGGCACATTTGATGGTAGGACTTTTGGCGGTGCCACATTTGGCGGTGAGACTTATGGCGGTGGACAATTCGCGGTAGACCTTTTGGCGGTGACATATTTGACGGTAGGACTTTCGGCGGTGGGCAATTGGCCGTTTATGCTTTTCAGCGGTTTAGGAGATTTGGCGGTATTTCAAATAAAAATCAACACCTTTCTTACTTCAAAGTTTGTTTATCATGTCATTTTTAATTGAACTAGTAGGGATACAGTGTCTTATCCCCATGGTGCATACAGAAAAGACAGTCTGTTCTGTATGGGGCCGGTATAAATGATGGAAAAAACCTGACCGGAAGTGACGTCATGATGCGCTCGCGCCCCCTCCCTAGGTTTGAAGGGGGTCTGGATCAGTATTCAGAACAGAGAGCTTGTTTTGGATACGGAAGTGACATCATCTGTTTTTGGCACTTTATGTTCTGGATATGTATCCAGAACACACAGTGTGTTTTTAGAAAGGGTTGGTATAAATGATAGTAAAAACATTGTTGCTGCTACCGTTGTTGTGGCAACAACAGATGTTGTTGTTGCTGTTGCAACAAAAGTTGTTGTTGTTGTTGTTGCAACAAAGTTGTTGTTGTTGTTGTTGCAACAAAGTTGTTGTTACTGTTGTGGCAACAAAATGTTGTTGTTGTTGTTGTTGATGATGATGATGATGATGATGATGATGATGATGATGATGATGATGATGATGATGATGATGATGATGATGATGATGATGATGATGATGATGATGATGATGATGATGATGATGATGCAAAAAAAGTTGTTGTTGTTGGTGCAACAAAATGTTGTTGTCGTTGTTGCAACAAAAGTTGTTGTTCTTGCAACAAAAAATGTTGTTGTTGTTGTTGCAACAAAAGTTGTTGTTGTTGCAACAAAAGTTGTTGTTGTAACAAAAGTTCTTGTTGTGGCAACAACAGTTGTTACCATTGTTGTTGCTGCCGTTATTGTGGCAAACAACAGTTGTTACCTTGTTGTCATTTATATTGTCATTCAAAGACTTTTTTGTCATTTGAGAACTGGATGTGGAACCAAAAGAATGCATCAATGCAACATTTGTTCGAAATATTACCATTGTCCACAAAGTCTTAAAAGAGACTTCATGCATGCACACACTTAATAAGTGAATGGAGAATTGGAGATAGATATGGAAAACCCTATAAAAACGCCTATCACAGACAGTTTAGATGAGTCTTCTATGGAAAGTCATAGCGTTAACATGGGTGAAAAAATGCCCATGCTTGTATAAAATGTGGTGTGATACACAACAGTCCAGAAGCTTTGTTCAAACATATAGAACATTGTGGTGAGGGTGACGATGATAGCAGTCCTGAAAGTTAGTCAGAAACAGATTCTGTTTCGTATGGTATGGTCAAAGCTAGGAGTCTACGGTGAGCATGGTGACAAATTCCTATAAAAGGTTTCAGAATGTGAAAATCAAGGGCTTGAAGATGCACGTGAAAGAGCAAGTGAATACTTTGCTGAAACATGGTTAAAATCGAGCTAATAGTTTTAATGTTATGCTCGTTTGAAATTTTTTAGTTAATGCTATCTTCAAAAAAAAAAATTAAAGTACTATTGAATACTTTGCTGAAAACATGGTTAAACTTGGTCCAGTAGTTTTGAAATAATGCGCTGTTAAATATCTCTCTTACATCATGCCAATATTTGACGTCATCGATTACGTGGGGGTATAATACCAGGTTGAGGGGGGTGGACAATAATACCAGGTTTAATGGGAGTCGAACGACAATACCAGGTTTGAGAGGTGTCGGACGATAATACCAGGTTTGAAAGGGGGTCTGGATTAGTATTCAGAACAGATAGTCTGTATAAGACGGAAATGACATCATCTGTTTTGACCGGAAGTGAAGTGACGTCATATGTTTTGGCACTGTGTGTTCTGGATACGTATTCAGAACATACAGTCTGCTTTGGGAAAGGGTTTGTGTTTCTCTAACTTCTCTGACGACTAGCGACGTGTTGATGGCAACGTAAAGTTCCATTTCGAACAATTGAGGAAAGAAGGTGTGAAGGGAAGACTTTTATAACTAATATGAGCCATTTATATAAATGCGTTACTCCGACCCCCCCCCCCCCCCCACCGGCAGCGAAGTTGTGAATCAAACTGATAATCAGGCCGCCTAGGAAATTTTAGAAAATTTATTTTTGGAGCACATTACGCCATGGTATGTGGGACAACCCAAGAAATTTTAGAAAATTTGTTTTTGGAACATATTACGTCATGGAAATTCCAAAATTTTCTTATGAAAGTGCCATTTCGTCCCTGAACATACAATTATGTCGTTAAGACATCATGGGAACGTCATTGAATACACCTCCAGCTAGACATTGATGACCTGTTTCTATTCAGTACTAATGAAACGGTTGATGACACATGGTTTGAAGAGAATATGAGTTCCTGGCTGCATTGACAGATGCTAAAAAAGCCTTGGAGGAAGCGTCAGGTGCTCCGTCAGACATTCCTGCAGTGCAGCAAAGAATGCCAGATTCTGAGGGACCTGACTACCCCTTCTGGGCTGCAAATGCGCTTGCAAATGGTAACACCTAGCAACCCAGCGCAAAGTTAGAAGCAGATCTAAGGCATCTGAAGCTGAAGAAGTGGCCATGTTAAGCGATGATGATGATGATGATGATGATGATGTTGTTGTTGTTGTGTTTGAGTGTGTGTGTGTGTGTGTGCGGGTGTGTGTGTGTGTGTGTGTGTGGAAAAATTTATTGGCTGTCCATTCGAACACGTCTTTGAATGATATGCTCATCACTCACAACTCCGCGGACGCGAGGGCTTGCTACCGAGAGGGGGGTCGTTCATACGAGGGCTCGCTGCCGCGAGGGGGATTTGATTGATTGGTCCAGAATTCTGGTCCAGAAGACTCATTTTCCCCCTACTTACAATGCATCCTACAAACTCCAGAATGAGGACATACTCCGGATTACAATGCAATATACAAACTTCAGAATGGGGACATACTCTGGATTGCAGTGTATCCTAGCTAAGTTAATTACACTTTCCCGCATTATAAAAAAAGTCAATTATTATATAATATGTAATTATTTACAATTTCCAAATGTAGTTCAAATTACAGTTGAAATTTATCAATAGATCATATGGTTTCTATCTCATCCATTGATGAGAACATAAAAAAACATCAATCACACGAAACAATATCCAAAATTATCCATTGATAACAGCATAAAAGAAATATAAAAGAATCCCCATCCAAAAAAAAAAAAAAAACACCTTAAATACATTTTGGAAAATACCGCCAAAAGTTCCACTGCGACGTGTCTTATACCGTAAAAAGTGCTACTGTCAAAAGTCCCACCACCACATGCCCCACCATCTGAAGTCTTAAACTCTACAGGGGCCAGTAATTATTTCATACACAGGTATATTTGCTTCTGAATTTGACAAAAAATAGAATGATATTTTGATATCAAAAATTATTTTTGGGACCAAAAATCATTTGCAGATTTCAAAGCATAAATAAAAACTCTCCGACTGTAAAAACTTATCTAGAATAAATTTTTGCTATGAGCGAGCCATACACCTTGTTTACTTAATTTTACCTCGAATAACTCCAGAGGTATTTTTTTTTTTTTTTTTTTTTTTTTTTTTTTTTTGCTTTTTAGGCATGTGCACTTTATTCTTTCAGCATGTTACTTGTGTGTATGTTTTCACATTTCAAAAAATAGTATCGTTATTGTACTTAAAGCTGACAACACTGGAGACTGGTGCTTGTGCAGAACTCTTTAGTCTACTGTATATACTTTTCCAAATGTAAACACGTATTGATCAATGCCATGTTGACATTTGCTTTCCGACTGTGGTAGGCTTGTCACTACTCGTTCCTTTGAAATGTCGTGTTTTCGTTTTATTACGCTCAAGCTCACAGTATTGTAATTTAGCTGAAACTAGCTTGAAATGTCAATACGTATACAACAAAATCATGGAGCCTGTGTACAGTTCCCAGGGGAGGGGGCGGGGGGGGAGCCACTCACGTACCAACTGGTTACCATGCGTCATGCATGTCCGTGATTTTTTAAAACAACCCCTGAAAGCGGAGTGCTAATTTTGGAAAAACTGAAATGCGAAGTCCCCTTGTTGTAGGAAACGCAGAGAACTAAATGAAAAATACCCCTACCCTTTTTAACGAAATTCGCACTCCGCGTGGACCATGCCTGGCGTGAAAATTACCCCCCCCCCCTCTTTCTCCGCGTTTTTTTTTCTTTTTTCTTTTTTTCGAAGCGCATGGTAACACATAAGATACCACCAAGTAACCCCCTGGAGGAATGTCATAAATTGCAACCAGCCAATGGTGACACCCCTCCTCCCCTTCATCCCCCTGGGGGCACTTAGTATCACGTACAATATATGTTACCATGCGTGTACGAAAAAACGTGGTAAAAACGGGATAATCCTGGGGCCAGACACGTTCCGCGAAGAGTTCCAGTTTCGTGAATAGAAAGAGGTGGGGAAATTTTCACTCAGTATTCCTCGTTTCCCACAAAAGAGGGTTCTTTCAGAACTGCACTTGGCTTTTGTTTAAAAGGGGTATTATTTAAAAATTAACTCTCCGCATTTAGGATGGTTTTAAAAAGTCATGGACACACATGGTAACCAGAGGGTACGTGAATGCCGCCCCCCCCCCCCCCCCATCCTCCGGGGACCACAATACCTTCCATGATAGGCTTCCCTCGAACTTGTGTTGACGTCATTGTCTTGCGATACGATACGCAAAGTAGCAATATTGTAGGAGGCAGCACAGCAAAGGCTGCTATCCGTTTCCTTGACGACATTGTTTACATCTGAATATCCTGCAGAAAGAATATCCTGTTTAACTATTTTCAAATATAACCAACATATCTATCCTTTATTCAAAACAAGTTCTTGAAAAATATCACTCTGTTGCGCTGTTGGTACTGGTGTGTAAATCTGAAGGACGAATCTACCATGCTTGCGGTCTGCTTGTCCCATTTTTTGTCCTGGACTAATAAGCGTGAAATCGACACACCAAATGGTTTTTGCACGTGTTGGTTATTGAATGGTCACGAGTAGTGTATGGAATATGCTGTGCGCGAGTGCGAAGCTGCATTGTCTCTTTTGTTTTCGAGATCGACCCAGTTTCATACCTTTAAAGAAAGTTAGGCAGGATGAAAGAACGGACACGGGGAGTGATTTTCATGCATTGTCTGCATTGTCTAAATTAGTGCCTCACGTGTTTTGAAAAATCTCATTCACTCTGGCGAAGTCGAGTTTGGAATTTAAACCTATGTTCAATAATAAGTTAAAAAGGGGATATAGAAGCCAATTTCAGCATTTTTAATAGTGCAATTTTCGACGAGGATTTGCTACTTATACCAACTCAAGCATTATTTGAGCCATCTAAATTGGAATTCGACAATAGCGGTGTCCAACTGCAGAATAAGAGATATAACATTATTACGAAAAGTGAAGAAGAAGAAACCCTTAAAAATCGGACACCGAAAAATACGCGGCAAAATACACAGACATACTTGGATTGGGCTCGCTTCAGAAATCAACAGCCGGTGTTGCGGGACAGATTGAGTCTAGGCTGAATTGAGTCGATTTACTATACATTCCTTTATAATGAGGCAACCCATTCGGAAAGGGGACGCACTCAATTGGGCCCGGGGAACATTCGCGTGAAAATGCGAAATGTTTTCTCAATGGATGTTTACTTAAGAGTGGGGTTGTGAAAAAAGGGTAACTTAGACAACTCATCAAGACGTTGTTAATCGCTCATTCATCTCAGACCATTAAAGAGAAAATTAGCGTTGTTTTTTAATTACATATAGGTGGATCTCGGAGTTCAGAAATTGGTGTTTGGATTCTATTAAATCTGCACATCGATTAATGGATTCACAAGGACTGTTAGTAGTATGAAAACGGGGCTTCTACTGCACTTTGTGACGTCATACTGTCTGGAAATGACGTCATAGCGTCTGGACCGGAAGTGCTGTCTAGACCGGAAGTGACGTCATCATGTCTGGACCGGAAGTCATGATAAGCGTTAGGATAGGCGCGACCATCTGTGACGTCATCATGACGTCATACTGAGATGATGCTGTCTGGAGCGAAAGTGGTTTGGCCGAGTCAATCAACATGAAGCCAAAGAACTCGACCTGTCAATCAGTGTAACCATGGCAACAGACCCTAAAAAGGTCGACAACCCCCCCCCCAGGACATACTATGTACCGACCCCCCCCCCCAGGACATACTATGTACCGACCCCCCCCCCCAGGACATACTATGTACCGACCCCCCCCCCCCCAGGACATACTATGTACCGACCCCCCCCCCCAGGACATACTATGTACCGACCCCCCCCCAGGACATACTATGTACCGACCCCCCCCCCAGGACATACTATGTACCGACCCCCCCCCCCCAGGACATACTATGTACCGACCCCCCCCCCCCCAGGACATACTATGTACCGACCCCCCCCCCCCCCTAGGCGAGCAACATTCTGTCAAGTCAGCTTCAGTTCCATCAGAGGGGTATATAAGGGATGAGCATACAGCAGTGACAGTCATTTCGGTGAGTGGAGCAAGGAAGTACAAGTTGTAGAACTACAATTGGATCACATCAGATCAAGGGATGGCATCCAGTGACAACTATTTCGGTAAGTGTTTATTGAAACTTTATAAATAAAAAGTGAACTTTGTAAACAAACTTTAGTTATTTGCATAATTGAAACTTTGTAAACAAACTGTGTAAACAAACTTTATAAACAAACTTTATAAATAAACTTTGTAAACAAACTTTGTAAACAAACTTTGTAAACAAACTTTGTAAATAAACTTTATAAACAAAATTTGTAAACAAACTTTGTAAACAAACTTTGTAAACAAACTTTGTAAACAAACTTTATAAACAAACTTTATAAACAAACTTTATAAACAAAATTTGTAAACAAACTTTGTAAACAAACTTTGGTTATTTGCTTAATTGAAACTTTGTAAAACAATACCTTTCGTTATACTTGGTCGATTTATATGAAAATTTCACCATTTGATTCAGTTTTATGTAAAGTTTTGTTATAAAGTAGTCATAGGCTATTTGCGCAGCTGGCTGTATGCATTTTTACCGCCATTACAGTGCTTCTTCGCGGATGAATACCATTTGACAGACCATTTAACTTCACCGTCAGTTAACTTCACCGCTAGATGTCTCTGCTGTATAACAGCTCTACAACTGTAAGTGAGATATTCATATACACAAGTAAAATTCTGATGAGTCAGCATTTTTGAACAATTTTTGAACAAAGTTACACACCATATTTTGATTACATGGAAGTAGTATAAAAGCATGAGTGAAACATGTCAACTAGTCAACTAGTGATACATTCTGCTGAGTTAACACACCATTGAAGTGGTATAAAAGGAAGAGTGAAACGTATAATTTTACTTCATTTCAGTTCTAGCAACAGCAACAGCAACAACGATGGCAACAGTCTACTGTCATGAATGCGATGTGACATTTCCATCTCTGGAAGTGTTCGTGACACACACATGCAAACCAGCTAGGTTGAAACGTGCTCGTGAAGAGCTTGTTGAGCAGATTGAAGCCAAGAGACGAAAGACGGTACAAGATGGTGTTATCAGACCTGATCCGTTCCTCTGCTGTGAATGCATTAAAATATTTCCATCTATGGATGCGTTTGACACACATGTATGCAAAGAACCAAAGACAGTGCAAGTAGGGAGAGGGAGAAGAGTGAGTCTTGGTGAAAACGCGCAGGAAAGACGGTTTGAGCCTGAAGATGGATCAGATTTGCTACTCGAAATGCGACAACAAGAGAATAGAATCAAGAGACATTTGCTAGAAACGCTAAACCGTGGCATGAAATGGTACATTGTGGTACATGCACGCTTCAAGAAAATGACACCAAATGTTGAAGGCGTGATGGTAGAACAAGTGGATAATGCCTTCATCAGTAGTCCGACATATGCAGCATACAATCCAACAGATATTGAGAAGGACTTGCCAGAAGCCTATAAAGAATTGTTTACTAGGTTTGATGAACATGAGCGACAAGGCTCTGGCTGGGTGTTGGATAACATATTATTCATTGAAGTGCATACAGCGACGTCAGCGCCACTGGAAGCGAGCAGTTTTATCCCACTGCCGAAGAAAGTACAGAGTACAAAAGGTGTATTAAACATTCAGAATAAAGACAACAAGTGCTTCTTATGGTCTGTATTGGCTCACCTTCACCCTTCAACAAATGTAAACCCAGAGCGTGTACATCAATACAAAGCATTTGAGAAAGAATTGAAGGTGGAAGGTATGACATTTCCCACACCGATTACAGACATTCCAAAGTTTGAAAAGGAGAATGATGTGTCCATTAACGTGTTTGGATATGAACATGATGTCGTTGTTCCCATACAACTCAGTCGAAACACCAGCGCCAACAGCGTCAGAGAAATCAATTTGCTTTTGATTAGCAATGACAAGACAAGACATTACTGCCTCATCAAGAATTTCAGCAGACTGATGGCTTATCGATCAAAGCATAAGGCTACAGCATTTTATTGTTTCAACTGTCTTCATGGGTTTATGCGACAAGATCTGTTAGACAAGCATCGTGAAGTGTGTGGCAAGCATGGCGCACAACGTTTATCATTTCCCAAGGAACCCTTCATCAAGTTCAAGAATGTAGCCAAACAACAGCGAGCGCCGTTTGTCATTTATGCAGACTTTGAATGCTTCACGAAAAAGCATGAAGGAGACAAGTATCAACATCATCGTCCAAACAGCTTTGCCTACGTGGTTGTCAGCCAGTATGAGACACGTGCTCCAGTCCTGTATCGAGGCGATAATGCCGTGAAAGTCTTTTTAGACCATATGGTATATGAACGTGATCGTATTGTGCATGGTCTACAGCAGAAAAAGAAAATGGTCATGACTTGTGAAGATGAAGAGCATTATAAGAACGCCACAGATTGCTACATTTGTCATGAGCCTCTAGGAGCAGATCGTGTGAGAGATCATGATCATATCAATGGCAAATACCGCGGAGCTGCACATAATGAATGCAATTTACAATTTCGATTTCGAAAGGATAAGCAGGATGTTGAAGATTCTTTCATCATTCCTGTGTTTTTCCACAATTTACGAGGCTATGACAGCCATTTGATCATGGAAGAAATTGGAAAGTTCAAAAACGAAACCATTACAGTCATTCCCAACACCGTTGAGAAATATATTGCATTCACCATGAGCAATCTGAAATTTACAGACAGCTTTCAGTTCATGAGTACTTCTCTACAGAAGTTGGTATCCAACCTGGCAGCAGAAGGGAAAGACAATTTTTATCACATGACGTCACACATTCACGATAGTGACCAACAAGATTTACTGTTGAGAAAGGGAGTGTACCCTTATGATTACGTGGATGAGCCATCCAAGTTTGCTGAAACACAACTGCCGTCCAAGGACAAGTTTTACAGTCTACTCAGTGAAGAAGACATTAGCGATGAGGATTATGCGCATGCGCAGAAGGTGTGGGAGACATTCCACTGTACTACATTTGGTGAATACCATGACCTATACCTGAAATCAGATGTGTTGCTGCTGGCTGACGTGTTTGAAAACTTTCGTCACGTATGTCTCAACACGTATGAATTGGATCCTGCTCACTACTATACAGCGCCAGGACTGTCGTGGGATGCCATGTTGAAAGCGACAAAGGTGAAATTGGAATTGATCAACGACATTGACATGTACCAAATGGTTGAACAAGGTCTACGTGGAGGAATATCTGTCATCACACACAAGTATGCGAAAGCAAATAACCCCTACGTACCAGATTACGATCCCACGAAACCAACCAACTACTTGACTTACCTGGATGCAAACAACTTGTATGGCTGGGCTATGTCGCAAAGCATGCCACAAAGTGGATTTATGTGGGTGAGCGAGCCAGAATCCATTGACTTTATGGATGTGGATGAAGATGACGAGATTGGATACATTTTAGAAGTGGATTTGGAATACCCATATTCAATCCATGATCGTCATAATCACTACCCAGTGGCTCCAGAACGGAAATGTGTGAAAGTGGGAGAATTGTCAAAACATAGTCAGAAGCTACGGAAAGATCTAGACATGAAAAGCAAGCCTAGTGAAAAGCTCATTCCCAACTTGTGTGACAAGAAGAAATATGTACTTCATTATAGAAATTTACAGCAATATGTCTCACTGGGATTGAAAGTCACGAAGGTGCATCGTGCCATCATGTTTGCACAGAGCAAATGGTTGGCAAAATACATCTCCTTGAACACGGAAAAGAGAAAGTTGGCCAAGAACCCGTTTGAGAAAGACTTTTTCAAATTGATGAACAACTCTGTGTTTGGTAAAACCATGGAAAATGTAAGAAAGCGCATCAATGTGGAACTTGTTCACCAGGAAAAGCGGTTCAAGAAACTTGTAGCCAAACCTTCCTTCCACAAATTTAGAATTTTCAACGAAGATTTGACCGCGGTACATTTGCGCAAAGTGGATCTGCTTCTGGATAAACCCATTCAAGTTGGGTTCACCATTCTCGACCTCAGCAAGGTGCTCATGTTTCACTTTCATTACAACTACATCATGACCAAGTATCCCGACGCCAAACTCTTGTTCAGCGACACCGACAGTCTATGTTATGACATAGAAACGGAAGATATCTACAAAGACATGCAGGAAGATGCCGACTTGTTCGACACAAGTGACTATCCGCCAGATCATTTCCTACATTCCAACGTGAACAAGAAAGTGCTTGGGAAAATGAAAGATGAGACGGCGGGCATTCCCATTGAAGAGTTTGTTGGACTTCGACCGAAAATGTATAGTATGATGTATGGTGGGAAAGAAAAACGTACGGCCAAAGGCATCACTCGCGCGTGTCAAAGACGGATGAAACATCAGCAGTATAGAGACAGTTTGTTCAACCAAACGCAAACGATGACTACAGGACACATCATACGAAGTCATGACCACCAGATTTTCTCGGAGAAGTTGAGGAAAGTGGCTCTCTCTCCTTTTGATGATAAGCGATATGTGATGAGTGATGGCTATTCCACTTTGGCGCATGGGCATTACAGTATATAAGGGGGGAGACACTTCAACTTTAGAGTCAGTTGAGGTGTGAACACTGAAGCGTCAACATGAAAAGATCTGCAACAACGGATATGGATACTCTAGCAGATACGGTGAAAGACATGAAAGTGAAACATCCTGATACTACCATTAAGAAATTAAAAGTGGAGATAGCACCAACACCACAGTCGTGGGATGGAATGCTTTCTCTAGGCAATGGAAAGTATATCAAGATTATGAAACAAAGTAATGAAGGTGTGGTGAACATTCGCAAATACCTCAGAGATGAGGGGACTGGAAAAAACCGTCCAACAAAAAAGGGAATTTTGCTGACAATACCTGAATGGAAAATGATGAAGAAGCAGGTGAAAGAAGTGGATAAAAGGCTTCGCAGACAAGACGACAAGTCATAACAAGGTAACAATCATGAATGCACTCAGGCTGAACGGTGGTGTTTACCTTACTGTCAATGAGAGGAATGAAGTGATACTAGATTCTAAGACAAGTTATCATCGGTTTAAACCTGAAGTGTGGAAAGACTTTAAAAACATACCACTTGAACCTGGGTTTAAACGTAGACTTGAAAATAAAGTGGAAGTGACGGTAGCTGAATATGATTCTAACATACGTGTGACATTCTGTAGAAATCTTTTACAGGATTATCCAAAGGATTATAAGGGAGTTGTGCCAGATACACCATATACAGATTTGATCCTCTTTGATATCAAGAACTGGCGCGCAGTCTTACGATTCCTAGAAGCGATACAACATCCACTGTTCGACATCATCCGAGTATAAGAAAGATGGAAGACGACTATGTGTTGGATTATGAACCCATAACATATGGATTCTCATACATGAGAAACTTATGTGATGATATTGTGCTACGACATTTTGGACAGTATCTCGTCCTATCGCTTGATGACCAATCCGTGTTGAAGGATCATCTAGACAAGTTGAGAATACCTGGCTTTCTCCTAGTAGTCTCAAATGAATTAGAAGTGCGTGTGACTGAGAACGGTCTAGACGTGTTTGTACAATTTCGCCAATATGACGAGCTTACAGAAGACTGCGACATCATCACCCTCAGCACCGTGGAATGGAACGCGCTGTTGCAAGCATTGGATTGGAAAGAACCTGACGCTTGAATTCAAAGAGCATGGAATACAACTTATGCGGGGTACCAAATCCATTGAGCTGCCACAACCTATGCGCGTGATAGACATAAATGAAGAAGGATATGAACTGAAACTGTCTGAACATGTAACTGTGAAAGTGATAAAGTTTGGTGATGTGCGTTATGTGAGCTTTCATAGCATTTACAAACACGGATGTAATGTCTATGATACCTATATCAATTTAGATTCTAATGAATGGCATGCATTGATGAATGTATTGAAAAATGAATGTGATTGTAAATAGACTTTGTAGTTAAGAGTTTGTAAATAGTGTAAATAGACTTTGTAGTTAAGAGTTTGTAAATAGTGTAAATAGACTTTGTAAATAAAAGTTTGTAAATAGTGTAAATAGCGTTTGTAGTTAAGAGTTTGTAAATAGTGTAAATAGCGTTTGTAGTTAAGAGTTTGTAAATAGAACACAATAAACAAGACAGTTGTTTGAAAACTTGGTTTGTTTTATTTAACAACAACAACTTAACTAATATAACAACAACAACAACAACTTAACTAATATAACAACAACTTAACTACAACTTAACTAATATAACAACAACATTAATAAAACAATGGTTTATAATGTCTATATACAAAATCCTTTACAATAAAATCACCATCCTTTCTTTTTAATATATTCACAATATCAAACATACTCTGACCTCGAGCTCTATGCAATATATAATATACACAATAAAAACCACATGACGATGATATTGGCGTTTGTAATGATATAGAATTATACATATAGTCATTTCTTAAAAACATGTCTAAACGATCATCGAGAGGGAACAGTCCATAAGAGTCAAAATATTCCACAGGGTCTTTATCATAATACACTGCCACCCAATGTTCTCCTGGTTCATCTTGATCGTCTGTGTTGATCACATAGGCGCCGCGTTGTAAAGACGGTAACTGATCCATGGCAAACACGCCTTGAAACAAGTCTTTGGTCATGACATCATGACTCAATATGGCATCAATCTGCTTCGTGTTCATGACTGGTAGTCGAATTGGATGCTGCGATTGGCACTGATCTCAATAATGTTGTCAAATTCAGCATAGACAATGACATTGATTGTAGGTTGCAAAGCCCTAGCAAAGTTCATTTCTAGCCGCAAATTCCCATGCTTGATCAGGGGGAAATGATCATCACCATCATAATCCGGTGTTAAGTCAAACGAAAATAAAGCATAACCTCTAGGCCAATCTTCCCGTTTTATAATGGAACTTTTCTCACCATTCAACCGATCAAACGATTTGTAAAGCGTTTCAAAAGCGTTCAGGTATTTGTTCTGTGTAATGTCAAGCTTGAGAGGTTTGGATAGAACTGGTTCACCATCCGTGTACAGTTGCATATAGTCCAGATTAAAATGATCAAAATTGTATGGATTCCTCAATACTGATCCACCAAAAGCTTCATTATGAACCAGACCAATGACAATACGATTTGGTAATTGACCCAAAAAGATGTTATCTTTCACAAAAGACTGAAATCCTGCTGGAATGGCTAAGACTTTACATTCTTTTCTAGTGATGATGATCTTGGCAGGACTTTTCATCAATGCATCTGCATGTCCTAACTGAATACCTGGACTCACCCTCACTTTGCGAATGGTTAAAAATGCCTCTTTCACTTCTACCTTATAGGTATTATTTACAGCCATCAATACATAGTCATCTTTTTGTCTATGGAAACGCAATTTCAAACTGATGCCATTCGGAAGATAACGATCCTGCTCAAACAAATCTATCCTTAAACCACCAGTAAGCATAACATCACGGCTAAGACGAGTATGTAAATAACGATGATGTAAGCCATTATTGCCTTGCTCAGCCAAGTCACCACCGTCGGCATTGACATGAAACCCGGATACATATTGTTCATGATTAGGTCTTTTCACCTCATGACTATTCATTGACCCAGCAGTATCCTTGTACATGAGACGCATAGAGCGCTCAGAATGCAGACTTTCTTCCGAATCATGGATGAGATGAGAGATAATGCTGGTATAACCATGAGTATTGTTGCTATGCGAAACCAAACGATCATTCAGAAACAATTCAATATTAGACCATAACCCATTAAACACATCATTGATGCAAGAGACATTATCATCTGCGCCACACGCTGTTCCATCAGCCTTTAGAATGCGACATACAATATGAAGTTTGCTGTTCTTTAAATCCAGATATTCTTCTGTACTCGCAGGAATGTAGAATTCTATTGGAGCGCCTTCTCTAATGCTTGTAAGTGGTTGATAGTCAACATTATAACTTTTCTCTACAGCAGTTTGCGTTGGTGGTACGTGAAACCATTCCAATGGAGAAAGACTACATTCACACGAATGATTATGAATGAGAGACATGATTTCAAAAGATATCTTTGCGATATTTTGATGTTATCCGTCTGGCTGTTTTTCGTCTTCTGGCACGTTTCGTCGGTTGCACTCTCTTTTTATGTACATCACCACCACCAAACACACGCTGTGCTACTCGGCCCGTCACATCTTTCGCGACATTCTTTGCAGCCTTCTTAAGATGTGGCGCAACGATCTTAGCCCCAGCCTTAAGTAGTGGAATAGCTTTGCGAGCCAATGATCCCAGTATTGAACCAATACCATCGCCATATTGGATTCGCGCTCCTTTGAATCCTGGTAATTCCCCGCCCACTTGACGAAGAAAATGGTTGCGATATGCAGACGGATCGTGTGTATAAGCTTTCATATTGCTTTTGGTCGAAAATGAAGTTTACAGATCACCTTTCCAGTTTGAAATGGAACATTATGGCCTGTGTCGTCCTTAATATTCATTTCTATCATGTCAAATTTGGATGTGTTTACAGGAACATAATGCGGTTCGCCATACGTTTTCATGATAATATCTCCATCATGGCCTTGTATGCCAACAGAACGTAGTAACGGAACATAATAATCACCAACAACTTGTGGTTCACAAATGCTACAATACACATACAGTGTATAAAACCCCTGTTTCACATCCGCTTTATGGTCAGCTGTACATGTTTCAGTATACCATTGATCTGGGATAAATCCTAAAATCTCAGCTAATCCAGCGGAAAAGGACACTTCATAACCATAATCGAGAAATAGAAACACACGTCGTCTAATCTTATCATACTTTAGTCGAATAGCTTCTGTAAGTTTCAGAGCATTAGTCGCTTCTTCATTGACTGCCTCACATAGTTCTTGTATGGTTCTATAGTACCCATAAGGAATATCGAGAGTGCTAAGAATAGGATCATCGAATAGTTCTTGTCGATACTGAATAGAGTAGTCCATGCCCTGTCTCATCGTTGTCCATGTATGTGGATATTGAATTTCAGCTAAAGCCACTTCATATTTTCCATTCAGATAAATGGTTCGAGGCATACGAATTTGATGATTCGAAGCCTTGTTGTTGGGATAATAGGTCATACTCGCATTGCTAGGCAAAGTGATGTAAAAGCTTGTCGACTCCATGATGGGAACTAAATGGTATAGGTGCGTTGACGTTGTCTATATACTTCACGATAGCGCGCGCCATTCAACCAAGTATGCCAAATCTCATCCTCATTCACATGGTCTTTTATTTCTCCTTCACAACACGCGCTTGTACATCTTATTTTTACAGGAATAGTTGGTTTATCTTCTTGGCAACAACAACATAGCTCTTTCAGCCATGTTAAAAATTTTCCCATCCTTCAGGAAACTGTCTTTGTTGACGTTGTTTCATTTCTGTTGTAATGTCGTCACGAGTGGTCTTTTTACTAAACATTGTTTTTGGAATATTCGCATCAACAATTTCCTGGATAAACGGATGCCAGCCATGTGGTTTGACTCGTTCTTTTCTTCTTGTCGCCACCAATGCTTCTTTCATCAAATCAACCATGTTGGAATTTGTGATAATATCGCCCGTTTTCAACACAAGTTCATTCTTCTCTGACCATGTCGTACCATATTTCTTCAGTTCGGCTAAAAGTTGTGTTATTTTTCCATGATAGATAGGTTGAAAATGACTTAACACTAGCTTTTCTGGCTTTTCAGGTGGTGATGATGATGATGAGGGCTTTTGCTGCCTAGACTGACTTGTTCGTAAATGACGACCAAGAAGTTGAGACATTTCAATAACCTTTTCACGCGTTCGCTTCCCACGTAAAAGTTTATTCACTTTCGTTTTGATTTCACCATCTTTACCCTTCTTTTCTAATAACAGTTTGTATTCATATTCAGGAATGAGGACCATTTTCATCGTATGTTTCATTTTAGCAGCAGTTTGGCTAACAAAGGTAATGCCAATCTAGCAATAACTCCAATGAATCCTCCTTTCTGATTAATCAACTTCTTTTTTCGTCGAAGGGATATCTTCTTATCTGCTAGAGTACGTAGCGTATGACGTTCACGTTTAAATTCCTTAAACCGTTTTGAGCTTAAGGGTAAATGTCCTTGCAATATATTCAAACAAATTTCAAACAAGCTTGTTAATTCCTCCTTTGTAGCTTGCTGTAGCAAGGATTTACGTCGTTTAGGCCCACTGCGTGCAAGCAAATGAAGAAACGGCTGGTTCGCTCGAATACGTTTAGACATCTTGACTGCGAATGGTCAAATGAGTTGGTTCTTGTTCATACACTGCTTTATCAATATAGACATAATGTGTATCTTTTGGTAAAATGCCTGTACGAATACGTAGTTGATCATTTGTCTTTGGTTTTAAATCAATGAATAAATAACCATGAGGTTTGCTAGTAGCATCTTGATAGGCTTCTATGAGAAATTGAGATCTTCCAGGATACATTTGCCGCGCCAATGTACTAATTTGTTGACTGTCTCTCGGATTTTTAAACAGAATGATATAATGTGTATTCAAACTAATATTTCGCATCTCTTTCCCATGATGGAATAAATTATGCACAATAAAAATAATGCTTAGATTTTGATGACTGCTGCCAACACTAAAGAGACGTGTCATACGCTCATCACTATGACATTTGGTCATTAAGTCATCAATGATAAGTAAGTTTGGTTTCTTCGGGTTAAAACGCTCTTCAATGTCATCTGGAATGCCTTGGTAAAATTCCACGCCTTTCATTCCCTTGTATAAAGGCTGATCTGCTGCATAGAGCCATAAAATGTTTTTTGGAGAGGGTTGAATTAACTTTTGTTCTAGAATTTCCTTCACCAGAGACGTTTTGCCACTGCCTGTAGGTCCAGAGACCAAACATGTAAATGGATGCTTCATTGTTGAATGTCTGTTTCTTTCACCCAACTGTTAAACTTGTTTGGCCAACCTAACCACTTGACAAATAATTCTTTCACACCTCCTCCTCGTCTTTTACGTGTTTTCAAGACTTTTTCAATTCTATACACAGATTCAATATCTTTGGTCACTTTCTGCAGTTCTTCTTCATAGAAATGGCCATCAATATCTTCGTCTAAAAAGTCTTTCACACGATACAAATGTATTCCTTGCTTCTTACAACGATGTGTGACAATGAAGACTTCTTGCGTCCATTTGATGTGATAATCGCGTTGAAACACATATTTAATGTGAGAAATACGAACATGATCGCCAATGTTAAATTTGTACTTCTTCTTCTTCTTCGGTTTCAATTTCAGTTTGTCGACATACATATACTTCCACACTTTTGATTCGTTGTCTTTACGAATCTCGGCTGGAGCATATTTATTAGGAAGAGAACCATGAGGTCTATGGTTGTAATTGTACACCAAGTCTGGAAGAATGTCTGAGTAACGGTAAGTTTGATTATGTAGAAAATACCGATACATCATCCCCTTCAGAGTACGAATGACTCTTTCAGCAAAGTTGGCTTTGGTTTCATTCTTTGTGGTATAAGCATGAATGCCTTCTTTCTTCAAAAATGCTTTAACCCATCTGTTTTTAAATTCTGTTCCTTTATCAGACCTTAGAGTTCGCGGTCTTCGTCGTGTGTCATGAAAAATCTTTTGGAAAGCTTGTATAACGCTGGTATGTGATTTATTAGGTATTGGCTGTACCCAGACATATTTGGAAAACACATCAATGACAATGAGTAAAAAGCGTATGTCATCATTATAGGGAGCTATGTTTCCCATGTCTGCCAAATCAATATCCCACATATCATCAATGCCACGTGTAATCACACGTTGTCTTTTGAACCTGTATTTGACAGGTTGGAGTAAACTGAAAGCATCTTGATCCTGTAGCCATTTCTTCACTTGTGAATGTGTGACTGGTTGATTATGTTTTCGTAAGATGTGATACAGTTTGTAAGGACCAGCAAATGCTCCAGGCTGTCCAGGTTTGAAGTAAATATTGGTCAAGTAGTCTTTCCACGTCGACATGGTCACACCGAATGAAAACCACCTTCTCAACAGAACAGCTTTTATTTTATAACTCAACCAACATCACTTAACTAATATAGTAACTTAACTAACATGTATTTATAACTAACATGTATTTATAACTAACATGTATTTACAAATCAAGTATAGATACAATGGTATGAATCACTGGAGACCATTGGTCTTCAATGAACATTAACCAATGACTGAGTTCATCCAATGTAATAGCATCTACACCATATTTCTCACAACGTTGATTTGCATTATCTAACACTTTATCTAAATGAATATAATATTTAGCTTCATTCCAATATGTATAAACACATGCAGTATGACAAGTATGTTCTGAACACTCTTCAAGTTGGCAAGCAGGACAGACTAAATAAGCAAACTTTTTTACAGCGGATAACATTTCTTCACAATAAGCTTTTTGCACAATATATTGTCTCAGTGTCATGTCCGCCATTATGCAGTCTTGTGAGTCTTGAATCAATGCAGCACAAGTCTGTCAGGTTATGCTGCTCCGGCAATGCAAGTCTGTCAAGTTCAGCAAGTTTTTTTCCAGTTGCTGTTCACTTAACACACTTCTCCATGTTCACACGTCTGCACATCAAGTCTCACACAACAGTTCTAACAACTTTCCCATAATATTCTGACCAGGATATCCAGATGACACTTGTTTCACACCAGCTCCCCACCAATGATCATACGTTGCTTCAACTAAAGTTTTGTCTTTACATTCTTTCAACTTGTTGCGAAACAATACACACTGATTCCATTTGACTTGTAAAACATCTTGCATTTTACTTCTCTTTACTGTATGCCATAACGGACATGGCTTTATCCCTTTAGCAATACGTTTTGCTTCATATCCATTTCTGGATGACACAATGGCTGAAGCAATATCTTGACGGTGATGAAACACTGCTTCTCATATTGATACAAAGCTTCACTTGAGTTGAACACATGTCCATACTTTTCAAGTCGTGTTGGAAACATGTTTGAAAGAACGTCCTTATGACCGCTGAATAGCACAAGATTCTCCATGTTGACTTTGCTTCTTTATTCTGACATGTCGGTTTCTTCCTGTAATAAAATATATTTCAATATAGTTGCTGCCTCTTCTATCATGTTCCTTCTTTGCTTACGTTGAAACCACTCACATAAAACTAAATTTGCTAGTAAGAAAAACATTGTTATCAATTCACTATGTTGTTACAAAGATGATTAAAAGGTTTTTATAACTTACCTGATAAAGCTGCTCGGTTTCCTCTTCTTCTTTACAACAATCTCTCAAATGATCCACTACGGTGAAATATACTTCCACATCAGTACGAGCAGAATAAAGTGCAGAATCAAAGTCAAAGTCAGGATCTTCTTCTATTCCAATTTTATAACATTCTCCAAGAAATCTTGAATGCAGTTCAATCACATCAAGACTATGATGTACAACATCCCAAAAAGCATCCAAATGATAAAGTTGATAGTCTGGAGTGCCATAGCAAGCAAGTTTAGCAATCATCAAGTCAGTATAAGCATTTTTAAAACATGCATCCATCTTGATTCAGTGTGTCTTGTGAGCTTTTTACTTTGCTTCACTGACTTTAAGTACTCCACACTTGCCGCAGAAGTTGTTTGGTTCACACAACTTGCAATTATACTTGTGGCAGTGGCAATGATAATCCTCCACATATCCACAAGCACCACAATAGTCGCAGGTAAGTCCAAGTTGATTTTGCACATTCATGTTCTCCAACTGAACTTCAGCCAGCCTTTTCTTGGATAGCTTTGACACCTTCATCCGACCATCCTTTTGCAGCTTGATGATCGTTTTCTTGTCATGACATTCCTCACATGGTGATAGGGCTGAGTTGATGTTGTCCATCTCCTGAAGCAGTGTCTCCCATTCACCATCATTCATGTTGATGTGATGTGTGTATTCTTTCCCTTCAAACCGTGACGTGCGCACAAAACTCACATAGCGCATATCCAAGTATGAAATGACTTCAAGCCACTTCGTTTGCGTTAAGTATAGTTTGAAGCCAATGTCGCGTAAATTTTTCAAGCTCTGGCACACAATCTTCCACAAAGATGGTGAATAAGCACACCATCTCTCTCCACGTGTGATGCGTAGAAATGGCCCATATTCTCCATACTCCACAGTAATGGTTAAGTTTGCACTAATTTTAAAGCTGCTTGTCTTGTTCTCCATGGCTGCAACAATGTATTGATGATCCACTCCCCTCCAACTGTCTGCTGAGAAATGACTTCACTCTGCTGAGTTCACTCCCTTTTATACCCAACTATCTGCTGAGTCAAGCTTTTCAAACTTCTTGCAAACGTTTGAATTCACTTCAACTCGTCCATGGTTGAATCGAACAAGGTCTGATACATTATTTGGAACATCGTCATCATAATGTAGAATAATTCTAGTAGCTACAACTAACATGAGGTCAGTTGCCCAAATTGTATTCGCGTTGATAAATGCTAAATCAATGTTGTAAGTTGATAGTAAATGCAGTTCTTCACATTCATGTAGAAACGAGCGGATGAAACGATCTCTTGGAATGGTCTTTCCAACAGCTTCCCAATGCAGATGTAAATTCTTCACTTGCAGCATCCAATCCGATTCAAAAGCAGGAAGCTTTGAAAACACATAGTCAATATAGTTCACTTTGAAGACGTCATCCATAGTCATACATCTGTCAAGAAGTAATGCCGACATTGTGAAGTATTTTCTCGTCACTCTTCCTTTTATATAACTTTGATGGTATATGGTGTGTAACTTGTTCAAACTTATTCAATACTCATGCTTTTATGCTACTTCCATGTAATCAGAGAAATGACTCCACTCTGCTGAGTTCACTCCCTTTTATACCCAACTGGTTGCTGAGTCAAGCTTTTCAAACTTCTTGCAAACGTTTGAATTCACTTCAACTCGTCCATGGTTGAATCGAACAAGGTCTGATACATTCGTCGTCAATGGAACATCATCATCATAAAGTAAAATGATTCTTGCAGCTACAACTAACATGAGCTCCTCTGCCCAAATTGTATTCGCGTTGATAAATGCTGAATCAATGTCGTAAGTTGATATGATAAATGTTAAATCAATGTTATAAGTTGATAGTATATGTAGATCTTCACAGTCACGCAGAAACGAGTCGATGAAATCACTTGGAATAGTCTTTCCGACAGCTTCCCAATGCAGATGTAAATTCTTCACTTGCTGCATCCAATCCCATTCAAAAGTAGGAAGCTTTGAAAACACATAGTTAGTATAATTCACTTTGAAGACGTCGTCCATAGTCATACATCTGTCAAGAAGTAATGCTGACATTGTGAAGTCTTTTCTCGTCACACAATGTATTACTAGTTGACTAGTTGACATGTTTCACTCATGCTTTTATACTACTTCTAAGGTAACCAAGGTGTAACTTAGGCGTAACTAAGGTGTAACTAAGGTAACTAAGGCGTAACTAAGGTGTAACCACTGTAACCAAGGCGTAACTAAGGCTTAACTAAGGTAACTAAGGCGTAACCAAGGCGAAACCACGGTAACTAAATCGTAACTAAGGTGTAACTAAGGTAACTAAGGCGTAACTAAGGTGTAACCACTGTAACCAAGGCGTAACTAAGGTAACCAAGTTGTAACTAAGGCGTAACTAAGGTGTAACTAAGGTAACTAAGGCGTAACTAAGGTGTAACTAAGGCGTAACCAAGGCGTAACTAAGGTAACTAAGGCGTAACCAAGGTGCAACTAAGGTAACTAAGGCGTAACTAAGGTAACTAAGGCGTAACCAAGGTGTAACCAAGGTGTAACCACGGTAACTAAGGTGTAACTAAGGTAACCAAGGTGTAACTAAGGCGTAACTAAGGTGTAACTAAGGTAACTAAGGCGTAACTAAGGTGTAACCACTGTAACCAAGGCGTAACTAAGGTAACCAAGGTGTAACTAAGGCGTAACTAAGGTGTAACTAAGGTAACTAAGGCGTAACCAAGGTGTAACTAAGGTAACTAAGGCGTAACCAAGGCGTAACTAAGGTAACTAAGGCGTAACCAAGGTGTAACCACGGTAACTAAGGTGTAACTAAGGTAACCAAGGTGTAACTAAGGCGTAACTAAGGTGTAACTAAGGTAACTAAGGCGTAACTAAGGTGTAACCACTGTAACCAAGGCGTAACTAAGGTAACCAAGGTGTAACTAAGGTGTAACTAAGGTAACTAAGGCGTAACCAAGGTGTAACTAAGGTAACTAAGGCGTAACTAAGGTAACCAAGGTGTAACTAAGGCGTAACCAAGGTGTAACTAAGGTAACTAAGGCGTAACCAAGGTGTAACTAAGGTAACTAAGGCGTAACCAAGGCGTAACTAAGGTAACTAAGGCGTAACCAAGGTGTAACCACGGTAACTAAGGTGTAACTAAGGTAACCAAGGTGTAACTAAGGCGTAACTAAGGTGTAACTAAGGTAACTAAGGCGTAACTAAGGTAACTAAGGCGTAACCAAGGTGTAACCAAGGTGTAACCACGGTAACTAAGGTGTAACTAAGGTAACCAAGGTGTAACTAAGGTGTAACTAAGGCGTAACCAAGGTGTAACTAAGGTGTAACCACTGTAACCAAGGCGTACCTAAGGTAACCAAGGTGTAACTAAGGCGTAACTAAGGTGTAACTAAGGTAACTAAGGCGTAACTAAGGTGTAACCACTGTAACCAAGGCGTAACTAAGGTAACCAAGGTGTAACTAAGGCGTAACTAAGGTGTAACTAAGGTAACTAAGGCGTAACCAAGGTGTAACTAAGGTAACTAAGGCGTAACTAAGGCGTAACCAAGGTGTAACCAAGGTGTAACCAAGGTGTAACTAAGGTGTAACTAAGGTGTAACTAAGGTAACCAAGGTGTAACTAAGGCGTAACTAAGGTGTAACTAAGGTAACTAAGGCGTAACTAAGGTGTAACCACTGTAACCAAGGCGTAACTAAGGTAACCAAGGTGTAACTAAGGCGTAACTAAGGTGTAACTAAGGTAACTAAGGCGTAACCAAGGTGTAACTAAGGTAACTAAGGCTGGATGCCATCCCTTGATCTGATGTGATCCAATTGTAGTTCTACAACTTGTACAGTTGTCACTGGATGCCATCCCTTGATCTGATGTGATCCAATTGTAGTTCTACAACTTGTACTTCCTTGCTCCACTCACCGAAATGACTGTCACTGCTGTATGCTCATCCCTTATATACCCCTCTGATGGAACTGAAGCTGACTTGACAGAATGTTGCTCGCCTAGGGGGGGGGGGGGGGGGGTCGGTACATAGTATGTCCGGGGGGGGGGGGGGGTCGGTACATAGTATGTCCTGGGGGGGGGTCGGTACATAGTATGTCCGGGGGGGGGGGTCGGTACATAGTATGTCCTGGGGGGGGGTCGGTACATAGTATGTCCTGGGGGGGGGGGTCGGTACATAGTATGTCCTGGGGGGGGGGGTCGGTACATAGTATGTCCTGGGGGGGGGGTTGTCGACCTTTTTAGGGTCTGTTGCCATGGTTACACTGATTGACAGGTCGAGTTCTTTGGCTTCATGTTGATTGACTCGGCCAAACCACTTTCGCTCCAGACAGCATCATCTCAGTATGACGTCATGATGACGTCACAGATGGTCGCGCCTATCCTAACGCTTATCATGACTTCCGGTCCAGACATGATGACGTCACTTCCGGTCTAGACAGCACTTCCGGTCCAGACGCTATGACGTCATTTCCAGACAGTATGACGTCACAAAGTGCAGTAGAAGCCCCGTTTTCATACTACTACTGTTGATGTCAAACAACTGAAAGGCGAGTAATTATATTGCATATATAATCTCTCTTCGTTTGATTGCAATTAAATGGAATCACATGCGTATCAATAGAATCCTGTGGCATTTCCTACTCACGCTAGTCATGCTGGATTATTAATGGTAATTGCAATTATATTATATTGTATATATTATATTATATATTATATATATTATAGATGTTATTCACTGTGTTAACTATGTGCACTTGGATATATATATTATATGTATACAAAGGGTTAAGAGACTCATTCTGGCCCGGGACTCAATACGAACTGCACCAGATGCAGTTCGAAATGCGTGCATTCAATTCAGCCTGGCACCCAATCTGGCCCCCAACACCGGAAACTGCTTTAGATGGCATGGGTAAGTACTAATAAATATCTTTCATTTCCGTCAAAGAAATCCTTTAAAAACGGTGTCCAGTTGGTGCATAAGTTAGAAAAGATTAAATATTGTTAAGCTATTGTTAAACTTTAGTTCTCTTTTCAAAAGGGCAGTGACGATTATTCCCACTTGGCATTGAAAATGCCAAATGGGGATGGATTGCCTCGAATTCTTCACCTATTTTTTCCTCGTTTTTTTCTTCTTCCGCCGAATCGGTTTCCAGACATCTCCTCCAAGACCACTGAAGATAGACCAACCAAACTTGGCACATGTATGGCAGGTCATCTGAAGAGCCCCAAACCGGAAGTTGGCCTTTATCTCGAAAATCGTAAGAGATAGAGCAATTCTGACCTCATTTTCGACCTCCACCCCCCTATACGACGATACGTAAGGTATAACTTCCGTTGTCCTTGACCTCCAGGTCACTTTCGAGCCCCAAGCCGGAAGTTGTATTTATCTCGAAAGCGGTAAGAGATAGAGCAATCGGTTTCCAGACATCTCCTCCGAGACCGCTGAAGCTAGCCGAACCAAACTAGGCACATGTATGGAGGGTCATCTGAAGTGGTTCACCTGATAAAAATTTTTGACCGTGACCTTACCGGTATAGTTGGTAGTATTTAGGAAGTTGTTCTACATTCAGACATGTGAAAGTTGTTAACAAACAGCAATATAATCTACCTTCCGTTTTAAGCTATCATTCCAATTGGGGTCTAATTCGCTGTGCGAATTTCGGGCTAGTTTGTTTTGTGGTTATATGGACTTGCCTAACAGCAGTATTTTAAGGTAAATTTGCAGCTGTCTTTTTTGTGTTTAAATAACGGGGGGGGGGGGAGGGGGGTGGAGGTGTTAGAGTGGGGGTAGGGATGGGGATGGCGGGGGATGAGCGGATGATCAGATTAAAGTACTTTTAAGGTCAGGTCTTTTTAATTGACTCTTTAAGTAAGCCTATGGTCTACTTTGTTGCAGAGCTGTATTTTTCATACAGCCTCATGCAAGCCAATATCTAACATTTAATGTCCACTTCTTTTGTTTTCTCCGATGACTTATTTTGAAGAACGAGGCAGACAAAGTCGTACCTCTTTTGTGAGGCAGGGCATTCTCAAAAATAACGACCCGGTACACAGGTCATTCTTTTTGAGAATGTCCTGCAAGGTGTGACTTTGTTTTCATTGTTGTTTAAATTGATTCATTGAAAACAAAACACATAGTCATTGATGAAATGGAATTTAAATCGGAATCAAACATCAAGAATCTTCGCCTTGAAAAAAAAGATTTATTTAAACTTAAAAACATATATTCCTTAACAAATATTCTAATGCCTAAATACCTGACGAATTCTTTAGTTTTTACTGGAGTGGGGGGGGGGGGGCTGGTGAAAGAGATATATCGACACAGACGTTCGACAGCCGTCGTCATTTAGTCGCGACGAAAATGACAAAAAGCATATAATTTTCTACGTTAAATACTCGTCGACAGACGTTGTGACCTCAAAAAGACGTTTGATAGACGTCAGAATGATCACTTAATCGATTTATTTCTCTCGATTTCAAATCTCGAGCAAAACGCTGGAATTTCACGACGAGTTACATTAACTTAAACAGAAGAATGTAGAAGCTTTCAAATAAATTACCTCGTAGCTAATGTCGGAATTCATTTTCAAAAATTATGTCAAGTCCATCCGGTCTTAACATGCTTGTGGTATCGATAGGTCCGGCAGACTCGTTAACATTATATACTTGAATAAATCCATCAATGTCCAATCCATTGTCAAAAATCCCAGACGCCCTGTGCAATTCAGAAGGAGTCTGGGTAAAAAAAATCATTGTCTGAATCGTCCTCCATATTAATTTTGTCCCCCCAAAAAAGCTCGTGCTGACTCTTGCATTAACCAGGTTGTTATGAATGATCGTTCAGTTTTTTATACCTTGTCATGATTGCTGTTCTTTATTTGCCATCTTAATCGCAGAACAATAGGGGTTGACTGGCCGGGGGAGGCGGGGCCAATTCATCTGGCACATGGACATTAAGTATGTATATGAGAATGCCTGACTTCGAGGTATTCTCTATTTTCATGGCCCTGTCTATTCATACCGAGATGTGAGTAGATCGCCGATAGAGGTCATACTTTACCCTAAACAAACATGATTTACTAACGTAACTGAACAGATAAGGGTGGGTGCGGAGGGCAGTTCTTCCCTTATCCCTCCGTTTATTTTCAGATACAGAATTCAGACCAAATATCGTCTTCCAGGTAAGACTCATTTAATCCTAAAATTCTGTATCCGAAAATAAACATTTTCGGGATAAGAGAAGACCTGTGACTTTAACCAATCATGTTTGCTGTACTACAAATAAATCACAAACGTAAATCAACGACTTTATTATTCGAAGTAATAACCAGATTACAATTATCAAATTGACAATTAAGCCAAGTATCAAACATAATTCGATAATAACAAATAAATGTAAGATCATTCCCTAATAATCGACTGTAAAAAGAGAAAAAATTTATGACAAGTCAAACAACTTGCAATACTCCACCATATGAATACTTATGGACTTCACCCCCCCCCCCCCCCTCCTTTCTTACGGAATGTGCTCGCTTCTACGCAATACTGCGTTAACAAATTCACCATCTTGAGTAACAGGTCTCTTATAGAACCTAGTAAATGTTGACTCGCTACTCCACGTACCTTTTTTAAGAACTATATCTACTGGCATGTGTCTAGAAACTTTACTAGTACTTGCCGCTCTTGTACTATGAGCAGTATACTTCTGCACGCAAATTCCACATAAATGTAGTTCATTTCTAATCCATCTAGCAAGAGTTTCTTTTGAAATTTCCTTATAAGGCTTCTTGTACGACACAAAGAGCCTGCTACTAGTGTTTCTTAATTGTTTTGTTCTCCTTAAATACTGTCTTAAATAGTGATAAGCACACAACCTTTTATCGTCTTTAAACTTAAAAATTCTCACAGGTTCAGTGTGATACCCAGGTCTAGTTGTTTTCATAACATCTATTATTTTAAATTCATAAAAGTCATTAGTTTTACTCATATAACTCTGAGATTGTGGATAGTCTGGACTCTTTGACCAGTTACCAGTGCAATAAGCAAAGCTAGTTTGCACGATAGCTTCTTTAATGACAAGGACACAGCTGGTCCAATTTCTTTTAACTTATCTAAAACCTTGTCTGTATCCCAAATTTCCGAGTGCTTAGGCAATGATGGCCTTAAGTTAAAAACTCTTTTCATAAAACGAATTACTAACTTATGCTCACCTATTGGGCTATTATCGACTCTTAATATGGTACTTAGCGCCGACCTCGCAATGTTCAAAGACCTATAACCTAACTCTTCCTTGAACAACACATTTAAGAACTCGAGAACATCGTTTACAGTCGGTGACAGGGGATTAACATTCCATTCACTACAAAAGTCTTGATATTTTTGTAAGTAAGTCCCGTATTGCTTTTTGGTTGATGCTTTCCAACTAGCCTGGATAATCTGGCGTGTTTTTGTCGAAAGTTCTGGGTGTGTTGTGGCGAACCACTGATCTTGAAGACTAACATGTTGGCGCGGATGGGCTGCTCTTCGTCGCCGTCCTTGTTCTGTAGGATGAATGAAGACCGGGTAGTCTGACATCATTTGAAGTACTTTTGGAAACCAGAACTCACTTGGCTATTCGGGTACCGCCACACATTTTTCGCTTTCTACTTTTTTAAGGACCTTTGCTATCAGAGAAAAGTGAGGAAAGGCATATCCTTTAATCTGATTCCAGCTGAAACTCATTGCAATACATATTTTGGCTCCTAGATCTGGTTTCCAACTAGCATAATTTTCCAGTTGATTGTTCAGTCTAGAGGCAAATAAATCAAAGATTGTCGGACCTAGACGATCTTGAATTTTGGCAAAAATGTGTGGATTCAATCTCCACTCCATGTTGCTGTGAAACATTCTACTCAATTTATCTGCCTCCATATTCTGCTTCCCAGGTAAATGTGCTGCTATTAACCATATATTCCGGCTAATTGCCCATTCCCAGATGTCTCTTGTAATTTTGTAGCAATCTAATTTCCTTCCGCCTTGCTTTGATATGTATGTCACACATGTCGAATTATCAGACACCACTTTAATCAAGATATACCTTCTCCCATTACACAGACTTTTGAGAGAGAAAAACACTGCCAAAAGCTCTTTGACATTAATATGTAATTTGAGCTCTTGCTCTGTCCAGTGACCTCCAGTTTTTGTATTGTCTACCCAGCCACACCAACCAGTGTCTGATGCATCACAGTGAAGCACCAAATTTGGGGTTTTTGTTGCCACGCTTACATAAGATGACTCAAGGTTTTCCAACCACCATTTTAAATCTTGTTTTGCTTGGTCCGATAATTTCATTTTAGCCTCATAATTTCCCTTTGTCCTTTTAAGTGCTAGCATTTTTTCAATATCGATCCGTTTGTAATAAAGACGGCCATAAGAAACACCTGGGAATGATGCAACTAACTTTCCTACTACTTTTGCAACGCTTTGAATGGATACTTGCTCTTGAGACAGAATCTGTGAAATAACCTGTATAATATCTTTAACTTTCTCATCTGTTAGCTTTACCGTCATTTCTATTGTATTTAGAACAAAACAAAGGTACACTAACATTTGAGTAGGTATGAAAACGGATTTTTCAGGATGGATAATAAACCCTGCTTTTGTGCTAATAAGAGCAGTTTCAACTACATTCCGAAAACAACCTGCAAGTGTTTTTTCTATCAAAAAAGAGTCATCAATAAATGAAGTATTGAGGTATCCTCTCTTTCTCAGATTCCTAAACAACTTTTTTCATTATTTTTGTGAAAACCCTTGGTCCAGAACTCAACCCATTTGGCAAACAATTATATTCGTAGATATTTTCGATGCGGTTTATATATGCCGAGACAATAGTACGCGTTTTTGAAATCTATGCTTGCCATAAAAGCCCCAGGTGTCATCAGATCAATGGCAGTTTGAAGGCTTTGCATTGTGAAATGTTGATATTCAACATTTTCATTGAACTGCTTGAGATTTAAAATAACACGAACACCGGAATCCTTTTTCGGTCTCATGAAGATATTTGAGATGAATTCCCCAGGATCTGGTTTATTTGATACTGGTGAAATAATTTTTTGATCAAGCATTCTTGCTATTTCTTCCTCAATTTGAACTTGTTCCGTTACGGAAAATTTTATTTGTTTCGGAACATATGTCTGTTTAACTTCCTGAATCAAATGAAGTTTTAAGTCTTTTACTGTATCTATAACCGAAGGGTCTGTACTGAGGGTTTTCCAAAATTCTAAATGATTCTTAAGTCTGTCAGCTTTAAAAGAGGATGCCTCAACTCTGTAGCTTTTCAACATTACAGCAACGTTTTGTTCGATTTCGTACCTACTTTCAGGAATGTTCTGAGATTCGATACCCGGCTCTATTCCTGCCCTCTTCTTGTTTGTGTGAACGGTCTCGTCTGCCCTCTCGGCTGATAATGACCCCTTCTTTGGTATCTTGACCGGCTTAAAAAACCTCTACCTCGCGAAGGTCTGTAGTACCCGGTTCCTCTGTTATAATACGGTCGATAACCCGATCCACTGCTGTAATATTGGCCTTCATAGGGATATTGTTTGCCAATAACCTTCGTGTTTTTTGTACATTCTTCTGCGTCTTTGAGTGATTTCGAAATATCAGAACCAAAAAGAAATTTGTCATATGTTTTTTGCGATGCCAAAGCCATGTATTTGCTATTCAAATTTGGCTTAATGAGATGTCTTCTAATCATTGACAAATCATCCATGATCTTCCCATTTACTGTTATTGCATCACACAATGTGTAACAAATATCAGATTGGACATGCTTCGGAATCTCCTTATTCATTTTGATTTGTTCAAGCGCTTTGAAATTAGCTATAGCAGAAACACCCACATTGTGTTGGATCATTTTCAGAAAGTAATCTCTCCTTTTCACTGTTTTTTTAAGATTCTATTTACCTCAGGATTAACCAATTTCCCAGACAATAAATCTATATTCTGGAGCTCAAGATTTCTCAAGGTTTCTTTTATTTTAATGATATGCTCAGATTCGATCTCTTGGCCAAAACATTTTCGCGCAAATTTTGTATGCTTTTCTGAAAAAAGGCGGTCCTTTCTTTGTGGACATGTTTTCCCGAAAGAAAATTCTTCTGCGCTTAAATTATCTGAATTCATTTGTTCTTCTGTATCAGTGCTCAGTTCATGAACTTTTCTCTTTTTGCTTTTTGCCTTTACCAAATTTGAATTTTCATCAGCACTTTCATTGTCAAAAATGAAATCTGAGAAGTCATTTGGGTAACCGATATCAACACTTTCTGGCTCAGCATGTACTTGGTTCCCTGCGGATTGAGTTTCAATGAGATTGAACAATTCCACAATTTTTTCTTGTTGCATTTTTGCAATTTCCCTGAGCTCTTTAAGCTCATTTTCTCTTGTATTGGTTTTACTGGTTTTGCCTGTTGTTCGTTTGTCACTGCTTTTAGCAATACTTGGTTCTGAATTACTATGCTCCGTCATATTTTCTTTTGTCTGAGTTGTGACTTCAGTTCTTTTAGAAAAGTCACTTCTATCAAGTTTCGACTTTTTGGGAGACACACATGTGTCTCCAGCACTATTTCTTTAATGTGAGCTCGATCTGAAAAGACTATCTTTGTCTTTTTCTTCACTTGATTTTCCAGTACTTAGACTAGCTGACCTTCTTTTCTTTCGGTCTTTATCCCTTTGAGTTTTATCATACGCATTATCAAGCAAAGCTTGATAAAAAATCACTTTCTTTAGCCATATTGGAGCCAATACCAACTCCAGCCAATACCGTACGCGTATATGGTTAACTATTCGAGTGATAATCTGAGATTTACTATTTAAAACTCGAAAACAAACTTAAGCGTGGGCTAACCTTGCCCTAATCATAGTAAAATTGTCGATTTTATTTAAATATAAACTGTCTTTATATATACCTCACCAGGTGTAAGAAGTTCCAATTTTATTCACATTTGCTTTCTCGAAACACGTGTTGATGAAAATTAATAGCCATAACAAAGGCAATACTATTTTCCGTAAAACTCAAAAAATAACAACATGAAAGATAAATTAAAATAAAGATTACAACGAAAAACTTTTAAATTAATTCTTTCGTGACCTCTTGCCTCGTGGCAATCTTACCTCACAATGACCTCTATCGGCGATCTACTCACATCTCAGGTCTTCTCTTATCCCGAAAATGTTTATTTTCGGATACAGAATCATTTATTACATGCGCGTGTATAAATATTTTTTGCATTTTTTATTAATAATAATCACGCGGGGACCTTGGCCCAGCTGAGAAATTGTGCTAGATATATAAGTGAAATCCTGACATCCTCTTTGTTTTTTAAAGGTCTCCTCACAAAACACGGCCAGCCTGTTGTGACCGACCCGTGAAGAAACGAGGAGCAAAGCAAATTTTGAGTTTCAAGCCGTAGTCATCAGAGCCAATGATCTGCTTGAGGCTAACGCAGCCCCGGAGTCCTCCGAACGTCTATAGGAGCGGCTTCGCAAGTGCGAAATGCACAATGACATCGCTACTCTCGGGTAGTAGTTTTCTGCGCTGGGGGAACAGGCCCAACTCCCCCCCCCCCCGACCGAAATCCCCCCGGCCCTAACCCCCCGTCAAAATCCCCCCGACTAAGACCTCCCGGCGGCCTAAACCCCCGACCCAAAACCCCCCGGTTCTCAGGTCTATTTTATATTTTGTAATTGCGATACATCCACGTTGTTAATTACACTTCAAATGCATCCATTGATGATTCATTGTGATTCACTTGAATTGGTAATTTAGTGACCCAGATTGCTTTGAAAAATCATGCTACCATCATTGGGTTGGGTTGGGTCTAGACTCCTGCGCTGGCTATAGAATATCTTTTAAACTATTCATCTGATTTTTTTAATTTGGTATATGGTTAACTTGTTTGTCAATCTATAATTTATTACCACGGAGGACGTTGATCCAGCTGATAACAAATTTCGGTAAATAATTTTAAGTGAAATGATTTTAGAGATATTTTTGAACTATTAATTATATTTCCGTCAAATTCAGCATACATTTTACTTAGTTGTCAGTCGGAATTTTATTATCACAGAGGGAACTTGGCCCAGCTGACAATTTTATTCTATATTTTTGCGTCAGACTAACGAAATCGTGTTTACATAATGATTCACAGCTAACACAGCGCCAAGACATCGCGCGAGAGAGGTTACTTGAGAAGTTACAGCAAGGCGCTGACCGCTATGGTTTGGTGATGCCGTGCAATGTGCCGTATGATGGTGATTGCTTTTTCGCCGCAGTTGCGTATCACACGGGTCAAAGAAATATCAAGTATTTCCGTTCCGAGCTTGCTGCATACATACGGACGAATTACAGGTTTTTATGTATTAAAATATTTCAAAGTACTTATTAACAAACCCCTAACTCTTCTTTTTAAACAGCACGCTCTGTTGTTAGTGTTGCAATAATAATAATACTAATTAAAATTAGCTTTTCGTAGCCAAAACACGTATGTGCATGTTTTCAAATACAATCATCAAATATTCAGTATGAGATAACTTTTAATTGCATTTGTATTACATTTGCATTAACATTTCGTTTTGAAAATTATGAATTTAGAATCAAATAAATAAAAAATAAAGCAATGTAAAAAAACATTGAATTATCATAGCCTCTGGTTTAAAATATTACTTCTGTCATGTAACACTTAGAATTCATTTCATTTCCTTATTTCGGAACATTGAACTTCAACGATCCATTGTGAATGAAGATTTTCTGCGCAATATTTGTACCCAGTTCCGTGAAATATCTGATTAATCACTGGCTCATGCAGCTGCGTGCTTCATCGGCCAGAAGTTGTCCATATTAGTAAGCGGAGAGGGCGCACCGGTCTTGAGAAACTATTCTCCATTGCCATCGAAGAACCTCGAACATCAGAAAGAATCATCAATGGACACATTGTGAATCATCGTTTTGTTCCTTTGACAAAAGGTGCGCATTTTCCTCTTATTAAATGACAAGGAAAAGTGTCTGTTTATGGGTATATATATCAGTGCATTTCATTATTGTTAACAAATTATAATCTAAATGTTACTGTAATTGAATTTTGGAAGTTATTGGTATGTTTTTAATTGCTAAGCAAAAATTGTCTAGAAATGTATGGAATGCCGTTTTAACATTTAATGCTTATTTTTGATATCAAAATATATTTAGAGATATCAATAAATCAATGTAGATCATAAATCATTAATTTATATTTTGCTATCACTAATTGAATTTTAGATGGCAAAAATTTATTTTTGAGATCAAAAAATCACTTTTACAAACCTAAAAAATCTTAAGGGGGACACACATTCACATAAAATATAACGAATCGTCAATTAAATTTTGGAGATGAAAATTTGAATTATCGAGATCAATAATAACAACACAATTTTTGATCTCAAGAATTGTTTCTTTTTTGCACAGAAAAAAATAAAATAAAGATTCTGTATACAAGGACAGCCATTATTTATTTACAGATGCGTGTTTCTAAATTTTTTATTTAAAAAAAAATAAATTGATGTTTTGATATCAAGAATCAGTTTTTGAGATCAAAAAATCGTTTACAGATTTCAAAATACAAATTAAAAAAGTATCAGCCTGAAATAATGATATCTGAAATAAATTCCTGATATCAATATATAGAAAATCTGTTATTGAGCTCAAAATTGATATTTTGCTATCAAATATTCCATTTTTGCCATCAAGAATTGAATTTTTGATCTCAAAAAATCAATTTTAGATATCATTTAATCATTTTTGATATCAATAAATAATTCTTGATATCTCTAAATATTATTGATATCAAAAATTATTTTTTGAGATCAAGAATACATTTAGAGATGTCAAAAATACAATTACAGATAGCAAAAATTAATTCTTGATATCAAAATATGGAGTTTTTGAGATCAAAAATTAATTCTTGATATCAATAATTCCCTAATAAATGTGAAAACGGCATTCCTTAGAAATGACTACCTGTTGATATGTATGCAGTTAAACTCTATTTATTATTTAATGTGGCTGCGTAACATCCTGTCTGTTAAAACTGACACACGGATAAACGCGTATATTTTTTATTGTAGCACGCTCCGAGGCCTGTACTGTAGCAGTCTCACAGCACTCTCATTGAAATGCTGCAGCGATATTGCAAGGGCCGACCAGATGTGGTAGAGATGAAGCGGAGCAGACTGAACAGAGTATCAGCAGTGGAAGTATAACATCACCGCGTGAACAGACTGGCCGTGAAAACGAAACCTTTACCGCAAAATCAACTGGTCAGTTGTGGCAGAATTACCACATCAAATGAAGTACAAGGTTTTTTCAATTATGTTTTTATTTATTTATTATAAACTTTTTGAATTTATTTTACATCGTAAGCCTTACAAGATTTAAATTTGCTGATTTCAGTAAAGTTTTGTATAGTTCCATTTTCTAAATACTGAATTTTGTATAAAGGTACGTGTTATACACTTACCTTTATCCACAACAGCAGCGGGCTAGAGCAACGTGAACTGAAGAGCAACACAACAGCGCCACTTGACAAGTCTGAGTGTGACAAAGAACTATTATCGCCAAAACAAGCTATCGACAGGGCTGGGAACAAATCGCCATGTCAAGGATACGTATTTAGCACAATATATACCACACACTGTTGGAATCTTCTTGATATGTTAGTCTTAAGTTTGACAAAGTTCAGTTCAGTTGAGTACAATGCCATGTTCGTAATGATAAAATAATTATGTATACGTATATGTAAGTTTCTGAATAAAACAAAGGAATAACAATAAGTAAAAGCAGTGTATGCAGCCATTTTAACAATATTCAAAATAATTTGCAAGGTGATCGTCTGAGATATTCGTTAGATAGTTTTCTTAAATATTTGTTACAATGAAAAAAGCTTTTGTTCAAAACATGTGAACAGCGAGCATAATTGTATTGATTTTAGCACACAAGACAACTGCATCACAAGAACGTCATCATTTTCAAGCAAAACAACAGCGTCATGTGAACAGGTTGAGTGTGATATCGAACAGCCCACGCTTCCAAAACGACTCGGCAGCCATAGTGAATCGGTGTTGTGGAAGGAAGAGAACAACCATGACAGCGAACTATCGCCACCTCAAGGTCAAGGTAGATTGCGTGATGCATTTCGGTTATTATTTGGTATCTATTTATCTTTATTAACTTCGTTAGGTTTACCTTTCAAACAATAAATTTCAAGTAAATTAAATACAATGCTACACTATAATTCAATTGCTCAAATAATTCATGTGCACACTTTTTAAGGTTACGCGTCGAATATACAATTGGTATTGGAAAGGGAACTATGCCGGGGTGTTTTTAAATGTATATTCAAAAGCAGGGTTTAAAGGTTCAAATATATATATGTATGATGAAATAGTACTTAAATATCAAGTCAATCGATGTTTATAATTTGTAAGTAAGTATAATCCTTTATCAGGCGATGGAGAAGAAGGCAAATCCAGTTTAAACTTCGGAGGGGACCGAACGTTTTTGGGATCTGGGCATTGCTGTGGCTACCAATGAACATCCCGAGAATATGCCTGACACCGAGAAATACAACTATCTGACAAAACATTTCGTGTAAGTAAATCCTGTATTGTTACAGCCAATAATCGTATTCTTAACTCATTACATATTAAATGTAATGACCATATTTTTTATTAGTTGATTCATTAACAGAACTGTAATACAAGGTAGTCACGTGTTCGTTAAGTAATTAACAACTCCCGTATGTCCATGTTTTGAATATCATCTCCCAGTGATATGCTGACTCAAGAGATAAAGAAAAAGGGCGGAAAAACGAAGTGTTTACAGTTTCAATTATCATGACTTAAAGATTATCCGTGGTTAGTGTACTCGCCTCACCTTCAAGAAGGTCTCTGCAAGTAGCGTGTTTGCTTTTCGGTATCTAACAAAACGAAAGCATCTAGTCAGTTTGTGAAAACACCTTTCACTAATTTGAAACGAGCTCTTCGCGAAAGTGGTCACACTTCTAGCCTTGACAAAATGCAGTACCAGATTGAAGCAAAAACCGCAGCAGCCAACTCTGTGAAAACCTATGAAACTCCAAGAGCGCATTGACACAAGGTTCAATAAAGAAAGGACGCGAATCTCTGAAAAAAACAAGCACATCTTGGACCGCATTACCGAAACGATTATTTTGTGCGGTATGCTGGGACTGTCTTTGCGCGGTCATACAATGATCACTTCTGTATGGACAATGATGAGAACAAAGGGACGTTCCTGGTCATCTTACAACATGCAGCCAAATATGACAGTGTTCTAGGAGAGCATATCGAATTTGGTGCAAAGAACCAGAAATACACCTCGAAGACTACCCAGAATCAGTTGATATCAGTTATAGTTGAACATCTGCGGCGGGACCTATTAGCACCAATAAAGAAGGTGAAGATATTCGGCATCATAGCGGATGAGGTAACCGATCCTGTGGCCAATCAACAGGTGCTTTCCCTTTGCGTAAGACTTGTTGACGAAACCCTTCTATGCCGTTTATACGAGAGCATTTTCTTGACTTCACATGCATACAACGAGCAACCGGAAAGAGAATTGCATCAGCAGTTGAGGAAGTCTTCGCGCGAATATCTTGGACCCGTCTAACATCAGAGGTCGGGCATACGACGGTGCGGCAGTCATGTCAGAAAAACAGGAGGGTGCTTAAGCGCACATCAAGAAGGAGAATCCCTTAGCGCTCTACACACGTTGCAACTCACATGTGTTGAATTTGTCTATATCATCTTCATCTGTATTACTTCTTCCACCTCTCCCCAAAGCGCCAGCGATTCCTAGAAATAGTGATTGATACCTACGCCCCCGACAGCACGAAACGCATAAAATTGCACGGTTTATGCAAGACCCGGTGGATCGAGCGTTATACGTGTCTGGAAACACTGCGTGAAATGTACTAGTATGTAGTAACGTGCCTAGCCACCATGTATAACCAAGATGAGTATCCTGCTATGACGGCAGAAAACAACCAAGACTGGCTGTGGGATGGCGACTCTAAGACGCGCGCCTTGGGTTTGAAAACAGCGCTCTGCTCGTTTGGCACAATTGTTTCCTTGATCGTGCTTAAGAATGGCACGTATCAACTGCAAGTGCTGGCCCGGAATTTGCGAGTTCGGGACATTGATATATATTACGCATACACCAATATTGACTTTGTCGTCAAAGAGATACATGCGCGAAAACATTGACATGATGTGGAATGCATGGTTTGCAGAAGCGCACTGTCTAACGATGTTGGCGAGCACTCCGAGGCACTTCTTTTACAGTTTAAAACATTTATGTGTCATAAGAAAAGGTTGTTTTGCAATATAAACGTTGTATTTAACACAATAAAAGAGACTTTGTAGATAATTTATTGCATAACATATAATTTGTTCGATCATAGACTTTTAATTGACTGATAGACATGACGAGGTTATTTTGGAATAATTTTATGGGTTTTGTATGAAATACACGTTGATATATATATATATATATATATATATATATATATATATATATATATATATATATATATATATATATATATATATATATATATATATATATATATATCAACGTATATATATCAACGTATATATATATGACAAAAATAGATAAAAAATTGTTTTCAGTGAATACTACAGGATCACTCAGTACAAGCTCAGTACCCAGTTAAGTGATAGGTTCTCTGCTGATGGTCGATCGATGAAGCCTATAATTTCACTTATCCAAGCGATTGTGCTGAAGCTGGACGAGACACAGATCGGGCAGCTGTGTAATGATCTGCTTTTCTGGGAAAAAGACTTACCACAGTCCTCTAGCCTTTCAGTGAGTAAAGTATTTTAAGTTATGACAATGATGTTTTATAATAACTAACAAAGAAAGATCGTTTAATTCCTTTTAATATACCTTGGGTCCTTGTAAAGATAATTATCTATGCAGCAGTTACTTTACACATCCTACAAAGATTTAAATGCGATTATGCTTGTCATGAATTAAACATTTCTATTAATGCAAAAATCGGTGTTTGTTGTTTGATGGGCGGAGCTAAAAACCTGGTGTAGATTTTGGAGAGATTGAATGATGAAACCGGAAAACCTGATTGGTTGTTTGAGAAGCTGTGATAGGGACTTTTTTCTCCAATCTTCGCCAACTCCGAACCACAGACTGCACCTCTCCAATAGGAAGCTGTGAGGCTGAAAGGTCGTTTTCAACACTACGAAGAATCAAAACATACCTCAGATCCACCATGGGCGAGGACAGGTTAACAGTCCTTACAATGATGTCAGTCCACCGGGCAGCAGCCAGTAAATTGGATGTTGCATCGATCGTTAAAGATTTCACCTAGAGAAATCCCAGAAAAATGTTCTGTCAGTCGATTTTATTCCATTAACAGGAAATCTTTTGTGTTTCTCGTTTCTGAAGGCTTTGTCGATCTCAGGCAAATCAGGAGTAGGCTAACAGCCATGCATAGACTCGGTGAAAACATAACTTCATTGGTTGCCTCAGTGCAAGTCATGTTAGTGCGGTTCCCCTTTCCCATCTGTTCCGTCCTTCCGTACTTAATGAGATAAGTTATTTTTATGTGTTAAATATCTGGATCGAAAGGGTTGTGGTGTAAAGATATACTTTGCATTTACATAGGTGAACGCATTTACATAGGCAAAGTTTAGGTTGAATAAGGCATGTAAAAGTTACTATTTAAGATTTTTTACAAAATGTAATAGTTGTAAATTATGCAACAAGTATAACCTACTAAGTGGTAATGTTGATCTCAGAGATGTCGCTGTTTTATTGTAATAGTCATGTATCATTTGCATGTTGCCGTCGAGTCTTAGGTAAACTTTGTAATAGTACAAAAAGTGATATGTTTGAATGTTTGTGTATCAATTCTCTTTCCGAACTGTTATGTATATGACGGTGACTATGTAATTTAAAATGTGATTTTATGAGGATATAACAGACTGATATATATGTATATATGATTTGCATTTTTGTCATAGCAATGAATTGTAGTGCAATGTATCCTCACTTTGAATCCACATAGCAAGAACAACTTTGTCGTAGTATTTGTAGCTATGTAAATAGCTATGTATTAGTAAGAAATTAGCATAAATCGTGTAATGTTAGCCTCTGTGAACGGTTTCTTTTCGAAAATTACTTTGTGATAAATTGAACAAGAACTCAATAACTACAAGCTAAAGTTATGGTGAAATATAAATTTTTGTGATAATAATGTTCCTTATTCTTTAACAAATAGTGAATAGTTTCACTTATTATTATGTCAGGAAGACGCTGGACAGATTTAGATTTGTTTTCTACTGTGTTAAGTTGCATAATATATGCAAAATCCTTGAGGTTTTATATTGTACAGGGTATTAATGGATTAACAACATTCCATTGATGATCAAATGTTCTTTTATTTTGATATAAAAATTCCTTCCGAATAGTTCAAAATATAGCTGAAAATGCGTATTTAGGGTTCCTACTTTTCAAAATTTCCCCGGGAGCATGCCCCTGGAACCCCCTAGCCTGCCCCTTCATTTGATCGGACCCCCCCCAAAAAAAAAAAAACAACAAAAATCCTGGATCCGCCCCTGGTCATTCAAGTTCAAGTTTAGGCATGTGAGGTATGGCATGGAAGGGGCAGATGTGAGTTGAATGCAGAAGACAACAAATTCATATTTTTGCAATGGTTTTATTTCTCTATACCATAATACATAAACATTTATCCATTAATGCAGCACACAGTTTAGATAAACAACAATCTGTCGGAGGTATGTATGCCATTTATCAGATTATAAAACAGAAAATAACGACCACTTGACTTTAATGATTAAAACCATGAGGGGCATTCAAAATAACCAGGGCAACGTAGTTGCCAATAATTTCTCAGCATTAACAATGCTTACCTAATTAATTATGCAAGTTACATACAGCAGTTACACGCGGATGCAGAAACTAACATATTCCAACCGATAAAATAAATTTCAGACCAGGTTATTTGATCGAATGAGTGAAATGATATGTTTACGAGTGCTGTGCATCGCGCCAGTAACCATTGCACCTCAAAGCTTACCACACCACACCAGAAGCTTCCAGGTGAGCAAATTGTATTGTAATAAGTGAAATGAAATGCCCATGTAGTAGACTCTTGATACCTAAAAGCATACGAGCTGTTACGGCACGCCAGAGGCTTTGAGAATGAGTGGGTGAATCAAACCAACGGCCTGCCATTATCTGTCTGGTTTTAACCCACTATATAACTTTTACATCAGTTGCTTTAACTCAGCTTTTGAATTTCTTTGGCCAATATAGCCACTTTACACAATATTCTTTATTTTTTCACCGCCCCCTTTCTTTAAGCACTTTTTCAATCTTAAACAGTCCACTTTCTGCAGCTCTGCTTGGTAGAAACTGCCTGTTATAGGATCATCATTATAGTCTTTGAATCTATGAATAGGCACTTGCCCTCTTTGAATCGTTGAGCTACAGTGAAGACCTCCCCTGTCCATCGTTGATCGTATTCACGTGTAAATTTATTCCTCGAGTGTGTGATTAAAACTTTATCCCCTTTCTTAAATCTATATCTTGGCTGTTTTGCAGCATATCGTGGCTTTTTGCTAAAGTATGTGGCTAGGCAAACTTCTACGTTGCCGAGTGTGACGTCATTTGGAGCCATGCCTATTGTCCCATGTATTTTTTATTGTATCCATCGGCAAAACTCTGGAGCTGGTCGATATACTAGAAGGCATTTTTATATGTAAAATGCCTATATATTTCGACGTTTTAGTTTTAATCCCTCTTTCGCGGATTGCAGCCTTGTTTTCATTTTGTGTGAATACCTGTTTAATGTCTCTGCATTGCATAACAGATTTTACGGTCCGAAATCCCCGACCCTTGTCACTGCATATTCTATTTGGTGTTCTTCCTTCATTAAAGATATCTTTGAATGCTTTGGCCACAGACACACCTGTTTTATCCTTCGATGGACGTAGCCATAAATATTTGGAGAATGTAGCTACCGCGACGAGTATATATTTAAACACACTGTTGTCTTCGGAAAATTTCATATCCATAAGAAAAGCTGACCACTGGTCATCTATCCCAGTCACCACAATAGGAGTTCGTTTAAAATGAAGTCTATCCGCAAGGGTTCTTGCGGTTGTAACCATTTCCTAATTTTGTGTTGCCTGAGGTTGAATTTGCCATCTTTTTCACAAATTGATAGTTTTTCGGTTCCGAAAAGCTAGCTGGTTTTGATTTATCAAAGTATATATCTTTGAGGTACTCTTCCCACGGTGTCATTGCTTTGAATGAAAACTGTCACATATGTTGTGCACCTGTATATTATCTTGACTTGTAATGGAATTTGTATCACTGGAATCGTCATCTTCAAATTAGTCTTCCAGTCGGCTTCAAAATTGGCGCAGAGCCAGCTTTATGGCCTGTTTGTCGTTGTATCCTTTCTTTACGATATCTTCAATGGTGGTTAAAATTTGATTGTGAATTAATCCGTTGAGTAGCTGAATTCAATGACCCAGAAAGTTCCATATCTCCGTAAAAATGTTATCATGTCAGAGTTTCGCATTTTAATTCCTGCTTCCCTGCGGCTTCTTCTTTCATACTCTTACCGATGTATTTTTCTTGCGGAATTCTTCCTCTCTTTTCTCTCTTACAGAGAACATTAATTCTTTGAAGACGGGCCACTCACTATCTGATGTAAATTCTGTGTTTGTGTCTGCCACTGGCAAGTCGTACATTTTGGCTTTCTTTGTGAGACTGTTTCTGGACACCAGTTTTTATATGCCGTTGTAAGTGGTGTATATTTTCAAACATTATTCCACACTCGTCACTCGATATCATATCAGCTATGTTTTCGTCGCCTTTTATAGCTTTTGAGTCACCGTCTTCTTCCACCTCACCAAGTACATTGGTTTTAAATCGTTGTGATTCTGGTGTATTATGTTTGGCATCAATTAAAAGATATCCATGAGGTCTGGAAGATAGCTTTATGATACACTTGTAAAAACTCTTCAAAGCGGCCAGAAAGGTACCTAGTGTCCTAATCTGATCTTGACTCATAAGCGACTTGAAATGATCATATGTTGAGTATTTCTACGTTGTGTGGTTGAATTCAGGCCTTGGTTTGAATCTGTCTTGCTGTAGAACACTCGTAATCAAATAGCTCCTTCCTGACCTTGTCGGTGCTGCACACGTTATAGTACAGGGGTGCTGGAAGATATGGCTAAGTGATTGCAGTAAATTCATACTAAGCAGTGCTGGTGGTGGTGATGGTGGTGGTGACGATGGTGGTGGAGGTGGTGGTGTTGGCTCACGTGACAGAGTTTCCCTCTTGTTTATTTTTTCTGAATGCTTGGATTTCAAGTGTCTTAGCATTGCATCTTTTCTGGAAAAACTCTGACTGCATTCTTGCCACGCAGACATGTTACGGTTCAGGATCAAATGTTAAAATAAACAGGTGTCGGTGTATTGCTTTCTTATAAACATCTGTTTGTGGCCACGTGACCTAATACGGAAGTTTATTTTTGCTTCTTGTTGATCTTCTGATAGTCGACTTGTTTGCTTCTTTGATATTTCGTTTGACATCAGCTTCAGCCTGTTCTGCCTGAGCCTGTGTCGGTGATTGCTCTCGTGTATAAGACATGTTTACTCGGCAGCATCTAAGCCTATAATAAACTAAATTGCAGAGCGCTCTCCTTATATACTGCTTGGCGGGAAATTACCAAAATCTATTTTAACAAAAAAGTTTCAACAACCAGACGGCTACATTTTCAGCCATACGCACACTTCACGAATGAACTACAGTGATACAGTTCTACATTTTGTCATCATTATACCGTGCTGCACTGCTGCATTAATACTAAACTCCGAAGCTCCTGTGGCGGGTTCTATATTGGAATGATATCTATCCCCATGGCGTCCCAAGTTAAAAGGCGTGCTTGTTTTCTTGTTACAAATAGTGCAGTGATACCTGTCTTTAGTTCAGCGTCCAAGTGATACCGACTTTATAAATATTCTCTATTTATACTAATATCCAAATGGCACCGCAGCGTAGTCATCTGTAATCACTCGCTTATCGAATGCTAGCTTGTAATCTTTCTTCTCATTGTTAATCATCAGCAAAGTGTCTTTCTTTTCTCTTTTGATTACTATATTTTTCGTAACGATAACGTTTTAGGGATGATCTATGATCTGCGTGACTGCACCAAAATCTATTTTTAGACCAGTCTTGTAGCTGAATGCTTGTCATTGAAAAGCAGGAATATTTAGAAAGGGAAGGTTTTACATACCGTTGTATTTAGGAATGTGACTGGAAGAAGCAAGTAGAAGAAGACAACAATATTAACAATATTATCAGTAGAAGAAGACAACAATATTATCAGCTATTTAGATAATGTCACTCTACTGAACCCAAAAGTTCATCCATTGTCTTCCCGTTCACTTGGTTTATATATTTCTAGCGAAATGTGTCGGACACCCGTGCCAGAAGTCCCCGTGGAACTCTAAGACGACTTTTTCATAACCCTCCCTGTAATAACCATCCAGTTTATATTTCCCTACTTTAACCTATCCTCCATTATAAGCATGTTGTATCTGATGATTCTCAGTGTACCCTATGTATTTTAGCCATTGCATCGCTGTGACTGATTGCTTAGCTTCTGGATAGTATCTTTGAGCAGGTATCAGAACAATAGTGTCTTCTTACAGGAAGTTCTTTCTTAAAATCTTCATACGGGCAGCGGCAATGGTAAAACAGTTATCAAATGGATCAACACCGTGTGTCATTTCCATGAACAACTCAACTCAACTGGAGACCTGCGCGCCTTAATATATCCACATCTGATCTGCCATACTTTACGAGTTCATTCTGCAGTCCAAACATCTTGGGTAGGTTTTTCAATGCGAGAGAGAGAGAGAGAGAGAGAGAGAGAGAGAGAGAGAGAGAGAGAGAGAGAGAGAGAGAGAGAGAGAGATGCAGATCCAGGCTTCACATTTGAACGCTCAGAAAATATATGATGGGTTGGGAATTAGAACAGTTAAAACTGAAGATACCCGATATTCAAAAATTAGAAAGATGGGCACTGTGAAGCCTTGTCAAAGTAATATGGTCATCGGTGAAATGTTCATCAAACTTCAGGCAAGTCTTCGTTTAATCTTCCATTTCACCTCAAACCATATCACGTGACACATTGATTCCCAGTAAGACTTGAAAGCCTGAAGGTATTAGGCTTATAAGTTACGAAAACACTCACAACAATTGTTAGATAATTATTTATGCATTGGCCATAAGCGTACGATTCACTTGCGTTTTGCAAATTACTGTTTCGTCAATGTTTGCAATAATTCCTCACCAAACGCGAGGCAGCTGTCTCTTATAGAATTTCATAAATTCATTCTCACTGGACCAGCCTGCACTATTCAATATAGTGGCTATCGGCACACCCTCCCTTTTCCAGAACTTCAGGCGTGGATGCACTTCTAGTAGAATGCGCCTTAACTATTGTAGGGTCGACACCAGCACCAGAAAGAACATTCTTTATCCAACGACCAATAGTGTCTGTTGATACGGCATGATATGGCTTGACGCTACTAAGCAGTAATTGATCTGTAGAGCCTCGAATATCCGCAGTGAATTCACAAAATGGTTAATATTTCTAACAACACACAGTACAGGTTGATCTGTAAAGATGTGAAACGCGACAGGTGACTAATGTTTTAACATGCAAGCAAAGTAAAATATACAGTGATTACTCGAAATTGTGGAGGTTGATAATGATAGTGCTTTTAATCCTTGTAATCTCTGAGCAGAACATAATGGTAATAACATTGATAGCTTCGAATTTAACGCGTACAAAGATAAAGAACTCATCGGTAATTTCACTAAATAGGCTAACACCTTATGTACATCCCAGGTTACTGTATATCTAGACATAGAACGGTGTGTGTTAAACACCTCCTCCACGAAACGTTTAGTTAATACATGCGTACTAAATGTACAATGATAGCAATCCATAAATGATACGAAATTGTTTAGAGCTGATTTAGCCGTATTTAAAGAACTATACCCACATCCATTGTCATACAGCTGATAAAATATATAAGCCATGTTTAACCGATACACTGTCTGGATCAAGGTTTGTTTCTCACTGTATTAATTCCATTTGGCGAGATAGCTGGCGTACTGTTTTCACTGCTAGTACGCAGGGCATTTGAAATTATATCTTGGGCTTGAGATGCGAGTCCCGTGGGTGATTGCACATGCCGGATACCAGCATAACAGTCAGTTGCAGTTTGTTTTTCAGAGGATGGTTTTTGCCGAAGCTGCTGGAAGACGAAGCTGTGGTTTGTTCTTCAATATAGGAATAACAAATGGTTCCACAATGCATAAATTGACTGCCATTGGCCAAACGATTAGGTTTTCTACGCAGGTAATATAATTATAATATATAATTATAATATATAATTAATTGCGTATTGTGCAATTTCTTGGAGTACTTTTGCAAAACACTGAATGGCGGAAAAGCGTAAATTTCATAAATACTCCAATTCTGCATAAAAAAAACTATCAACAAATTTAAAATCTGGATCAGGTTTGTAGCTGGCAAAGGTTTGTAATTGTAGATTGATACGTAAGGCAACAAGATCAATTGTTGGCGTATATTGAAAATGATCAGTGACACACTTGTAAAGTAAAGGATCGAATTGATATTCCATTTCTTCTTCAAATGAGCGACTCGCATGATCAGCTTCAGTGTTCCGTGCGCCAGCAATGTGAGTGGAACTCAAATGTATATTGCGCAACAACGCCCAGTTCCGTATTTCTAACGCCACTGCATTGCATGAAAGGAAATGTGACCCCCTTGCTCCCGTATATACGAAACGCCAGTTGTGTTGTCAAGCATGAGCAAGATGTAGGTGTTTATTTCATGTTTAGCAAGCGTGACAAGAGTGAAATATGCAGCCTTTAGTTCAAGGAAATTTATGTGCTGCTGTTTTTCATCAGCATTCCAGAGTCCGGAATAGGTTATGTTTGTTTTTTCACATCAGACGCCCCAACCTTTTGAACTGGCGTCACTTTTAAGCGTGAGTGGGCGCGATATTTCAGTGTGATATACTGCATTTGTCACATTTTCGAATCACCAGTTAATGTCACTTTTAGCTTTTTCTGTCAACACTATTTTCCCATCAAACTTCCAGTTGCAATTTTCAAAGCTGCAATTTTTTCATTTTCTAAGTGCCTGGTGTTTTAATTGGCCGTAGCGCACGCCAGGAACACTAGAAATAAACAGACCAAGTAGATGGCGAACCTGGCGTATTGATGGGCGCGCTATTGCTAAGATGTATTGACAGGCATCTTGCACCTTTTTGGCTTTCACACGAGTCAGTTTAACATGAGAACGGAATTTAACAAGAAACCCAAGAAAATTATTTACTGCGACGTCATCAAAACGGACTTTTCTGGATGCACAATGAATACTAGTGTTTTAAAAAGGCGTGCAGTAGCTATTACATTAAGTTTGCACGCCGCTTGCTATTGGACACGAATAATAGGCATCTTTGATGTCTACCGAAGCCATGAAGCAATTTTTGCGTATCATTTGTACTGCAGAATGAAGAGTGTCCATTTTGAAATGGTGATAAACGACCGATTTATTTAGTGCAGACAAATCTAAAATGATTCTGGTCGTGTTGTCTGGTTTTGGTCTTAGAAAAATGCGAGATATGAAAGCGCCCTTTTCCCGTTTACAGGGAACAATAATTCCCTTATATTATTTTGGATTTAAATATCTATTGCGCTTAATTCCCTAGGCGAAAACGGAATTTCGTTGGGGATTCTGGTTTGAGAAGGTAGTTGTATAAATTGAATCTGATAAACCTGTACATTATCTAGTATTTCAGAATCAGCTGTTAATTTGACCCAGTTTGTATATAATTTGCTTATTCGGCCAGCGCGAAATATTTCACAATCGAGCATTGCTTTATTGCATCTAGCTGAAATAAATGCATTAAAATCTGACACAGCGAGCGGATTAAAAGTGCATACTTGCTCTACTTTTTGTGATACCTGTTCTGTTGTGGCATTCCTTGTCTGGATCTTTTTCCCTTCCATCACTGATTGCAACGCACGGGGCTGCTCCAGTTTTTTTTGACGTTGTCCATTGTAGTTTGATGCAGATTGTGCGTAGGTGGGAGCTGCTTCCTTTAATTATTTGATGGTTTTAGAATGATCATCTCCAAGGTTGATCCGTAATAGGGATTTCCTTGCTTGTAAGCTCCTTTTGGAGAGGTCTGGGTAGAGCCGGCGAAAACAATTTCCGGCGTAGCAGCGAAATGTCATACCTGGCGTGCCCCAAGAGGGCAATGCCATCTGAAGCCCTGCGGAGAAATTTGTTCTTTTCCGCGCAATTACTTTTCACAAAGGCATCCGCCATTTCAAGAAATGCAATGCCCGCTATGGTTACTGCTCTCTGATTATTTTGCATGCGGAAATCACGCTTGCGCTGAAACTTATGCGGTAAAACACTTGCAGTAAAACATTGTTTGTTGACAGCGGGAACAACCATTTTCTTACAATTTTCCGGCCTCTTGAATTGCTCTTGTTTTGCCTTGATCATATCGAAAGGCAACGGATCTGAAAATCGCCTGTCAGCAATGTCGGCGAGCTCCTGTCGAACGGCCGGCGCCGTAGTATCGCCATCCATTTCCTGTTGTATGGCGCGTAGAATATCTGATTCACCAGTTTTCTCCGTTTGGGAGTCATTGTTGTCACTGACATTGACGAGCATTGCAGCATCGGCTTCGTGATCAGGGTCAGGATCTATCCCTAAAAGTATATCCTCGGCATCATCGCACCGATTGTCTCTTAGGAGGTGGCTCCCAAGAACTGTCCATTCGCTCGTTAATTTTTTGTAGGGCAGAACCCATGCGCTGCATTGTTTCAGTCATTGTTTTCAGACTTAATGCCACGTTAGCTTCTGGAGTAGCAGAACTATCTCCCAGTAATTTATCTTCATCGAAAGGATGATCTCCCAACTTATCCATACCACAGAAGAACACTGTAGTTTGTAGAATGCAAAGAAAATGCAGAACACAATTAAATATGCAGAACACGATTAAAGATGCAGAACACACTACAAAAGGTATGTTAGTATTTTGACAAGCAAAACGCCCGGAGCGAGGCACTGAAGTAGTAGAAGGATTACCATCAAATGAATCTCTCTCTCTCTCTCTCACTGGGAATCAACTTGTCGCATGGTATAGTTTGAGGTGAAATGACTTCATTTGGTCCACATTTACTGCACTCACTTACTGGTGCTAAATCTGTTTTCATACAAGTACTGTACACTTCATGCATAACGCAAGTTTGGAATGTGTTGCGATTTGTTACAAATGACACATTTTTCTGTCCGTATATCTTCCCTGTACCCTTGTTCGCATTGCACGATCGTGTCTTGTGTCAACTCAAAATCATAAAAAGTTATACGTCTTCTCGCAGTCGTCATCATCTCTCATTTTACACAAAAGCCACCCTCTCTCCCCGAATCCCCCTTCCAAATTATAACGGTTTCGAAAGTATTCAACTTAGCCTCCTTTGTTAATGTAAACCCTCAACTACCTCAATCATTCCGCTTGACAGAACAACAATAGTTTCGAAAATATAAATAGATTTCGAAAAAACATGTCACAAAAAACAACACTAGACTACACTGGTATATGCATGTAGCTGTTATTGCGTGTAAGTAAATGGCTGCCACATGATATACTGACCTTCCTTTCAATAGAATATCTTTAACTTTTCTCGTGGACCATTCAATAAAATTCGTTCGCCCAAAGTTTGTTTGCCCAGCAACATGAAACAACGTTTTAAGGGCTTCAAATGGAAGAAGCTTTTGCATCACTCAGTTATATAGATTCGAGAGAACGGTAGACCTCAGGAAAGTCATCTAGACATCGCCTCCTAGAAGTGATAATCATCACGTGCTATGGTCACCCCCACCGTCCAAGTACCTCATCCTTGCGTCATCTCGTAACGTGAGCTGTGTCAGAAGTCAGTTTCTGGAATACTTTTCAAAGCCGGACAGAAAAACTATGCGCTCCTAACAGTCTCATATTTCCCACTTGCAAAACTTCGTTTGCAATTGGGTATAAATGTGTAGTTTTTCTGGACGTTTCTTCCCTTTTTCTTCCCTTTTTCTTCACTTTGAGTCAGCGGACGTAATTTTGTGTTAGGTACAATTACAGACAATCATCGTTGAATCAAAGTGAGGATAAAATATTTTTTCAAAACGCTTATAGATCACGAAAAGTGTCCATAAAAAGTGCTCAAAACCCAGTTTGTATTATAAAACGAACTCAGTATAGGGTAACCCTCCATCCTGAATCTTGACTTGAAGGTCAAGGTCAAAGGTCAGGTGACCTCTTGTGCCGTTAACGACAGGAAGAGTTATCTCGAAAACGGTTAGAAATTTTGAGCACATTTTCGACCCTATGGGCCTAAACAACGTTACGTATGAGGTGACCTTGATCTTCTGAGTCACGGTCAAGGTTTAAAACCGGAATCTGACTACTATATCGCAAATGGTTAGAGATAGAGCGGTTTTATGTTCATTTTAACCACTTCGGTCAAAACAACGACAAGGAGTTGGTACTGCGTGACTTTGCGCTTCTTGGTCATAATTTGATAAAATAAATTCTTTAGTGGTTTCTGAAAGGGGGACATTCCGCTATCTAGCAGAATTCTGTCTAGTTTACAACCTCTTTTTGACCTGTTTTCGAAGAGAATTGTAGTTATGTTCGTCATTTAATGTAAGGACATTATAGATAACTGTAATATGGGTGATCATAGACCACCAAATAACAAATGAAAATAGACCACGAAATCACAGATGATAATAGACCACGAAATCAAGATGATCATAGACAGTAAAAACATAGAAGAACAAAGACTGTGAAATCATAGATGATCATAGGCCACGAAATCACAGATGATTACAGACCGCAAAATCACATATGATTATACACCACGAAATCACAGATGGTCATAGACCACGAAAACACAGATGATCATAGATCACGAAATCACAGACGATCATAGACACGAAATTATAGATGACCATAGACCACGAAATCATAGATGATCATAGACCCTACCAAAATCTAGTATGTCTAAAACATACTGCAAAAGCAGTAAGTTTATATAAAAAACATATGCTCGCAGTCTTTTGCAGTAGCACTGCAAGTATCACATTGGTATACCGAAATCGGATCGATTTGGAACCATACTCCACAGGATTGACAGTATTAAATCGGCATACCGGTATACTGGATAGGACCGATACAGATAGCAACTGCAAAATACAGGTACCAGTAACAATGAGTGATGTACTGAAACTAATTTACATCTCGAGAAGATGTTTTTTTGCAATCAAAAAGTATTATTCTAAGGCACTATTTCAAGAGAATTCGTAATATGCTATTTTAACTTCGCAAGAGCTTTGAATTCGCTTATCTCCACTTTCAGATGGTTCCCTTCCGTTTTAACCTTTCACGCAGAATAAAAACAAACTTTTTTGCAGCAGTAGAATTAGCCTACCCCGCCATCCATCCATCGTCCAATCACAATGAGGGAATCCTCAGGTATTGCGTCATGATTGGCAAAGGGCATTACCTTTAAGCGTGCGTTTGTAAAAACACGCCATTCTATGTGCTTCACGAATTTTTAGCTCGGGAACTAGTGGAAAGTTGTGAATTTGCTTTTTATTTAGCTTATTTAACTAATAAAGGTCTACTTTATCATTGTCTGGAAGTTGGGTGAATTTGTTTCGAGTAAAAACAAAATCCAGCACTTGTAACTTTGGTCTGGCAGAAATTGAGTTTCGAGACGTTTTTCTAGCTTGTGGGACCCTTGGAACCACAATCCCGTTATGGGCCTTGAAACGGACATAGTTCATCATGGACCCCTTTTTGGGTCCCTAGAAACGGTCCCCCATGCCCATAGGGTACCGTGATCCCCTACATAGTCCCATGCTGGTTACGACCGGCGGACTTGTGGGAACTCCGTCCCGTGTCAATCATAGGTTCATGTACCCATGGGACTCATGGGAGAATGAGTCTATTGGACCTGGGTCCATTGGGCCTATATGGGAGCAAAGGAATATGGGACCTATGGGAACATGGTCCCATATGGGAACATGTTCTAAAAATGGAGTTTTTCGCCCAAGATCGTCTTAATGGTTAACGTCTTGAGCATTTTATATGATTTAATCAATTTAAGTCACTGCATATTAGGTGATGGGATAGCTTGAGCGTTTTAATTATCTGTTTCTTTGTGTTTACGGTCGCAGTTTCTTATGGACTCTTCTTTCTGCTTGTTTTTCAGACATGACAGAGACCACCCTGCGGTCAAATCCAAAGGAGTTGCCGTGTTCGCACCACACACCTCCCTCAATCCACAGTCAGCGTGCGATCGCTGCAATTTACAGGAACAGGGCCAAGAACGACCGTAGCAGGAAAAGACGCAGAGCTCCCACCCTCTTCATTGCACCGGATTACAGCTCTAGCACAATGGAAAAGGCCAGTTCAGTCATTTCGCATCAAGTGTCAGCTGCCACCCGTCTGGACACCGGGGCGGCATCAGATACAGCGGGCACGAAACGCAAGCGCAAGAAGCCAAAGCCGTCCAAATCCTTTTCAGAGACAGTGGCGGAATTGCATATAATAGAAGGCGACGAGCGCACGGCCTTACGTAAGGCCTGGTCCGGATTCTGAGAAGGAAGGGTCAGGATATATAGAAAAACTATTGCCCCGCGGAAGATCAAGTGACATTCGGCCTCGGGATCCGCTTTTACATCTACCCCTAGTCAACTGGGCTCACCAGCGTCGGAGGAACTGTTTCCCCTTTTGGGTCGGTCCATTGCCCCCCCCCCCCCCACCACAAGTAACTCAGTGAATTAATTAGAGATACTGGCTTTACAGACACAACTTTAACGCCAGATCCAGGACTTGCAAACCTCAGTTAAAGAGTAAGAGGCAAATTTGGCTCCCAACAGAAGGCCTACTCCGTCGGCCACAGCTTCTCGCCCCTCCCCCAGAATCACTTCCCCAGCGTCCCAGCGTCCACTTCCCGTGACCACCGCGTTGGGTCATTTTCTGGACCGTGAAATGGAGGTCCCAAGTGAAATGAATTCGTCGGGCATTCCACCGCCGGGTCAGGTGTCTAATTTAGTAGGAGAGGAAGACGACGACCTCCTACAAGCACACACCTCCCCCTAGCATCTATCCCATCTAACAAGGAGCGGGAGATTTACACGCCATCGGGGGAGTTACTCACCCAACAACACGTCAACGCACCACAACAGGCGGAGGAAGAGTCTGAGGAGGAAGAAGCCGAAGAAGAGTATTGTATTGTATTGTTCTTTAGATCCCTTTCAACTGCTATGGTCATATCGGGATCCCCCTGCCACATTATAATGAAATGGGGCATTCCAGCCCTCCTTCTAACCCTTACATGTGGAGTGCCTCACAGGGTAGCAAGGAGGAATCCCAATTTTAAAGTCTTAGGTATGACCCGACCGGGGTTTGAACCCACGATCTTCCAGTCTCGAGGCGGACACTCTGCCCAACGCCTATGGCACGATCCAGCAGCAGCAGGCCGTCATCCAATCAGGACCCCTTCTCCTCCTGACCTATCATCACCCGGGGCAGAGGGAACTCTCTCCGTGACGTCATCATCCATAGCACCGGAAGACGTCCCGTTTCGAGATGCCATACAGGAGATAACCCGCCTCGCCAACGTTACCTGTGGCACCCCCCATTCGGATGACATCCCAGACGTCGCTGCCCCATCACGATTCGTTGATCGCCCTAACCACAAGTGAGGGCAACTGTACGGGCAAATGAGTTCAAGAAGATGGATCGTACGCTATCACGGTTCCATGCCTCGAAGCACTGTGCCGTACGCCCAGGCCCCCACCGCACCTCTGACGACCAGATCACGATGGAGGCACTGGAACAGCCCATTAAAAGAACAGTGTGGATGCCATCGGTGCGCGCGGATTCAGACATCCCGTTAGTTGAAAAGCACGCCAAGAACATTGAGTCGTCTGCCCGTCAAATATTAAGTATTATATCCTTTCAAGACCATACTCTGAAAGCAAGGTGGGAGGGCCTACGACTCAGGCATTCCAAAGGTAGTGATTCGTGTCCACAAAACCTTTGGAATGCCTGTCTCGTGCCACCCTGATGTCGTTAAAATCTCAACCTTCCTGATGACGTCCATGGTGTTCTTAAGACGGGACGCCTTTCTCCAGCACTGCTGGTCAAGCGTCAAGGGACTTCGTGACTTACGGCACACCCCTAAATCGGGTGAAAAGGAACTGCCCCCCCCCCCCCAGCACAGGCGGAGCGAGTGAACTAGGGTAATTATCGCAGGACTATGCACTAATGTCAAGGATGCCCCATGCTTCCTTATGCCAGCCAACAAAGCGCAAGAAGCAACGTCACACCTCTAGGGAACACTCTCGCCTCAGTCCCCAGGTGCAGTCCCCACCACCCGAGAGGTCCAAGCAGACAGGAGACAGCATGTCAGAGGAACAACACACGCAGCAGCACAGGTAGCAGCCAACCAAAGTACCGCACATAGACGAGGGACTCGTCTCTTGGCAGTACTTTTTCTGGTTAAACGATCTAAAAGATCTACTGTCCTGCAACGCATTCTTGTCCGTAGGCGGAAGGCTAGACAACTTTCTGGCAAGCTTGGGAAAAATTAGGGGCCTCCAGGAGAGTAGTCCGTTGGCTCAGGAATGGCTACCCATTTCCCGTCAAAAAGGGCCCAAGCGGACTCAAACCAACTATTCCCTTAACGACCCAAGCCCCAGGCAACCAAGCAGGGATCAGAAAAAGACTTAGCCGTGAGGAAAATGCTAAATGATCTGCAGACAAAACAGGCTATAGAGGAAATGCCAGAAAACCAAGCAGATTTCTTCAGCAGGGTCTTTCTGGTACCGATAAAATCAGGGGAATGGAGACTGGTGATGGATCTATCGTCCCTCAACCAGTTTCTATAAATAACCTCTTTCCACATGGATACGGCTGAGGTTATAAAAGCCGCTCTGGAAGTAGGAATGTGGGACACATCGATAGATCTGTCCGATGCCAATCTACATGTTCCCCTACACCATTCGGCCAGGAAGTTCCCATGTTTCCAAATTAAACTAAAGCATTTTTGGTTTCTGGCACTCCCTTTCGGTCTTTCATCAGCCCCATACGTGTTTTCAAAGATCATGCGGGTCCTGAAGGCATGGGCACGTCTAGAAGGAATCCTAGTGTTCCAATACTTAGACGATTGGTTCAAAAGGGTGATACAGGTAGGTCTTGTGGTAAACCTGACCAAATCAGAAGTGATCCCAGAACAAGACATCATTTTCTTGGTCGAACGATGGGACTTGTCAAGAGCCCGAGCATTCCCCACGGCAGACAGGCAGCAGAAAATTTCTGCCGTCCGAAAGGTAAGGGCACAAGCCATGGAATCATTGCTAGGTCTGTTAGTAGCAACCGAGAAAACGGTCCCGTTGAGTCGCCTACATTACCGACAGTTTCAAGCATTGGTAAGACGGGCCCTAATGAAGGGACGGTCTCCCAAAGCTACAATGACAGTGTCCCAGTCAGCTCTCTCCCTTCTCCAATGGTGGTACAATAGGAAAACCATGAACGGAGGGGTCCTCTTTCATATCCACTGGCTAGAACTTCGAGTGGTATGGATAGCCCTAAACAATTTATCAGACAAACTCGCGGACAAGAGTGTCAGAGTTCTTCTGAACGACAACTCTACAGCAGTGGTGTATCTAAACAGGCAAGGTGGAACCAAGTCCACTCAATTATCGACCCTGACATTTCAAATCCTGCTTCTAGCACGGGAACACAAGATCTGAATCGTAGCTCGTCACTTCTCAGGAACTTACCGTGCGGGACGATTTAGCGTCCACGACAGGTCAGAACGGTGCCTGGTCCAGTCATCCTTCCAATGGGTGACACGACAATCCCTATGGGTGCTCCCAACGTTAGATCTATTTGCCAACGCACTAACAACACAACTATCCAGGTTTATATCCCCATGCCCGGATCAGACAGCCTGGTTAGTAGATGCATTAAAGTGCCCATGGCCTCTGCCTTTTCTCCCCAGGCAATCCTATTCCACGTTTTGCAGAGAATACTCGAACTGAGACCCCCATTTCTGTTAGGCCCCGAGGTTCGCTCTAGTCCTCCATTGCAAGTTGATCAAATCCATTCCAATACCTTGCCACAGAGAACTGTTATCTCAGCCCATTGGCACCACTTCCACCCATCCCCACAGTTACTGAATCTACACGTGTGGTGCCTAACCAGTCATTCATAGAGAAAAAAGGGTTTTTAAAGCACGTGGTGGAAAAGATGTTAAACAGCCATAAACAGTCCACAGCCAAAGTTTATGGGTCGCGGTGGAACAAGACTGCCTCTTAGTGCGCCACCTGTAAGCTAGACCCCTTTCGAGCGTCACCCGCAGTGGTCGCAGATTTTCTGGACAATCTTTTCACGGAAGGTCAATTGAAAGTATGATCCATAGAGGGTTACCGAGCCGCCATTGGTTCTAGGCTGAAAGCATCTAGTGGCTATGACCCAGGTGAGGATAAGGCCTTGTCACAATTAATTAGACACTTCAGGGTAAATTCCCCTCCCCAGTAGGATCTGACACTAGTGCCACGTTATTTACATTATCCAGAGATTTTCGCCGAAGAAAATATTTCAGAGAAAGTTTTCCTCACCCCGAGAGCTGGCTTTATGGGTAAGACACATGTTATATCCCAAGGTCGGGGCACCTTCGACCATATTGCGCTCCCAGTCCTTAAAGGGGAACAAGTAACCGAAGACCGAGTTTCCTTGTGCCCGATCGATTTCAGGGACATATTGCTCAGAAAGTAAAAAAGCTCTCATTCGCATTCTCCACTTTTAGCCTACTCTCTCACCCATCCATTACTCAACTAGCCTAGGTGTGTTATTCAACCACCGGGTGGGGCTTAAAGGAAATGCTTTTTGTCATCTTGCAATCATGACGAAATACCAGAGGATTCCCTCATATGGATGGCTGGCGGGGTAGGCTAGTTCTACTGCTCCAAAAAGGTTTGTTTTTATTCTGCGTAAAAGGTTAAAACCGGAAGGGAATCCATCGGAAAGTGGAGAACTCGAATTGCGCTTTTACTCGTAAAAGCACGTTTTACGAAATAAAACGTTAGTATTATTCATTTGCAACTAGCATCTTAAATTTCTCGAATTTAAATGGATATGTAACCATAAAAGTCTAATATCCGGTTTATTATAGTTCCGTTTTGTTTCCTTCTAAACATACATCCATCTTGGCCAACTGAACAAAATTCAAGTTTTCAACACTTTGACCCCCTACCCACAGGCCCGGCCCACATCCCTTACTTAATTCTACTTGATTGTTAAACACGCATGGAATATCAAAATTTAGTAGTAATACCTTAACATCTACGTCCTATAGCGAAGAAAGCAAAGAATACACAGCTTAAGTGACTCACAGATTGTATTTTGAATTATTGCTGAATATTTTTTAAGTTGGTTGACACCTTTTCTGTGTCCACGTATCCATATCTTCCAGTAACTAGATTGGTTGTATTGTATGTTTGCTTGTGTTTCAGCTTCTTGGAACTAAACATTTCTAGAGTGCGTTTCTATAAGTCGAAACAACGCCTACCTGTCGATCCATACCCGAACACTCGCGTAACGTCTAAAATACATCTATACTAGATCGGCAATATCGGCAACTTCGTCGGCCGATGTATCGGTTGCACATAGGATTAACTATGGCCCGACGCATAATAGATATAGCGGCTTCGTCGGAAATATCCCTACAAATTCTTCGACGTCGGATACCAACCGTCGGCTATACGTCGGTTATATGTTTATATTCCGATGCATTTCCGACGAACTTCCGATGATTTTTATACGTAAAAAAATTGTTTCTAACCTTAACTGACCCATTTAACCTTTACCAACCATTCATAATTCACATATTCATACATACACCATAGCATATCAATATACAACATAGCATATCTATATATCGCAACTGAACACTTGTACTTACTCGGGTTTGAACCGGGGACCTCTTGCATCCTAGGCGCGGAACATACCTCTACTCCACGGCGGCTGGGGCTAGTTTATCGAGGCAAATGATAATTTTCAAGTATATTTATAATGCTCCCCTATTGATTCTTCATAACGTCCCCTACAAAACGTCAATCGATAAATTTCCGACGCCGAATAAGCATGGGAAAATATGCGTTTTATAGACGTATAAAAAATACGTATAATATACGATTGCAATATCGGCATCTTTTTTCCGATGTATTTCCGACGTCGTTTATACATAGGAAAATATGCGTTTTATAGACGTTTAAAAAAATACGTATAATACGCGTTGGCAATATCGGCATCTTTTTTCCGACGCTGTGGAATATGTGGAGCACTCGTACACAACGCAATATATATATATATATATATATATATATATATATATATATATATATATATATATATATATATATATATAGTTTTCATTTCAAGTTATGCGTAAAATACACAAATTTAGAGATCCATTGGAAATCGGTATATTTCCGACGTTTCACCGACAAATATAACTATATGTATAATATGCGTATATTTTTATGCGCATATTACATGCTTGTAATATCTCAAATAAAAAAATTAGTTTTCGTCGGAATTCGGTATATTTCCGACGTATAGCCGATGCAGTGATATGTTTGTATATTATACGATTATTGTAATCCGTCGGTTATACATCAGTAATATCTTTTTCAAAAACAATAAAGTTTTGTTCCGTCGGAAGTACGTCTATGTCAGACGTTGGGCCAACATATACAAATATATGTATAATGTACGTATAACTAAATACATCGAATATACGTATGCAATATCCGTTTCATTTTTTTTTTACCATTGGTCGGAAGTTAATCTATTTCCAACGTATAACCAATGCATAAAAATATATGTATAATATATGCATTGAGAAATACGTGTAATATATGAATATAATATTTTTAGCAAAAAAAAATTCCCAATTGGTCGGAAGTTCGTCGGAAAAAGATGTCGGCCCGATGAATATTTGCCAACATCTATTAAACTGAGGAAAATAATCATCGGGCCAACGTCGGTAACCGATGAACTTCCGACGAATGAGAAAAAAATGGAAATTCGACTATTGCCAACCTATAACCGATGCATTACCGAGGCATCGAAGCCGATGCCGACGTTTTCCGACCTGGTTTATACCGTTCCGACGTCGGCCCGACGTTACGCGAGTGTTCGGGTAATTTTATATACGACTGCTCTACCTAGACAACAGTAGCAGATCCAAGCGGGTCCGACGAGCAACCCCTTTACCCCTAATAGTGTCTTGGAAACCCCCTCTTTTTGTGAGGAAAGCAGTGCTATGGCAAGTGTAGCGTAATGCTGAAAGCATGTGTCTTTCTGCCCAGCTTTTGAAGGACAGAGGGGGTAGGTGGTATTTAGGATTTAATCAACTGCCGACGGCATATGCTTCTGATCTGCTTTACTTTACTCGACTTTTGTTTAATGAAAAATAAATGATTTCATTATGAAATAGACCAAATTAGTTTCAATATTGAAAAAAATATTACAAAAAAAAAAAGAGATTTGATTAAACTTTCGTTTTAAGTTAAGTCATATCTGTAGAAAATATACACTTAAAGATTTTTTAAAGAAATGCAACAGTCATTTTCGAATATTTTTAGACATTCTTTACTGCAATGTATATACTCGAAGTGTTATCAGTATTGTCATCAGTATAGTTGTTGTTCCAATCAGTGCGACGTGATCGCAGCAAAACACCCCAAGAGAGGAACAAAGAAAAATGGTGAAGTCAAAGATGAGAAGATCAGTGTGTGAAGCCATAGCATCAGCGTCCTGGACTGACCATCGTGCCCTCTTTAAGGACGCTCTTTCGCCTCAGACGCATCTGCACATGGGAAAGGCTAAATCGACTCATTGCGTCGATGCAAAGATGAGTGCAAGATGAGATTACACTAGATGCTGACTCAGTAAGTGCAGAATTTGTGTGGTGAAAAACTTGAACTTGTGAAATGAGTTGACTTTTTCAGATATTTGAGCATTGCACGTGTTATGAAACCTTTTGATTTTGAAATATCTTTTTCGAGCGATATTTTTCAAAAATTTGACATTTTAGCATTTTACTGTTGCATTTTTACTGTCTCACCTCTACAATTAGCGTTGAGAAACAACCTTTTGATGAATCTGGCAAACGCATTTTTATTACCCTTTTTCATGAGCTGATTTCATATTTGGAGTCACATGTGGAGTCACATAGTCCCACAGTGCAAGGGGCCGCCGAAAAGATTCGAATGTTTACTTAGACACACCATGTCAAATGCGGTGTTTCGTAGACTTTTAATAGAGTTGGCATCCCGACACTACATTCAACATAGGCCTCCGCGGAATATTCTCAAACGGTCTAGTTTACACTTGGGACGTAGTCCCCAGGAATAATTGCAGTACCAGCCAGTGCAAAAAATTCTCTTCCCCCTCCCCTTTTTTAGCCAAGCTTACGTTACACGTAAGCTGGGGTATTCCTATCGGTTTGCGGGCGGTGTCCGTTAGTTAGTTAGTTAGTTAGTTAGTTAGTTGTTTATTTAGTAAACTTTGGTTCAAAATGCATCTCCTCCTACAATTTTGATCCGATGTCATTTATTTTTAGTGTGAGGCATCCCTAAGGGGTCGTGCATACGGCTTGTGCTTTTTTAGTCGATCGGGCAATTTTTGTATTTTTGGGGAATTTTTTAAGCAAAAATTTAGAAAATAATTCAAAATGCATCTACTCCTACAATTTTGATTCGATGTCATTTATTTTTGGTGTGAGGCATTCCTAAGGAGTCGTACATACGGCTTGTGCTTTTCTAGTCGATCGGATGATTTTTGAATTTTTGGGGAATTTTTAAAGAAAAAATTTTAAAATGTGTCTCCTCCTACATTTTTGACCGGATGTGATTTATTTTTGGTATGAGGCACCCCTAAAGGGTCGTGCATACGGCGTGTGCTTTTCTAGTCGATCGGGTGATTTTTGAATTTTTGGGGAATTTTTGAAGAAAAAAAAATTTAAAATGTATCTCGTCCTACATTTTTGATCCGAAACCTCTCAAAGATCCGATGACCCTAAAAGGTCGTGCATACGGCTTGTGCTTTTTAGTCGATCGGACAATTTTTGTTTTTTTAGGGAGCTTTTGAAGAAAAAAACTTCAAAATGCATTTTCCCCTACAGTTTTGATCTTTCTCTCTCTCTCTTTTTTTTTTTTTTTTTTTTTTTTTTTTGGTTTGAGGCATCCCTAAGGGGTTGAGCATACGGCTTGCGCTTTTTAGTCGATCCGATAATTTCTGTATTTTTAGGAATTTTTGAAGAAAAACTTCAAATGCATTCTTCAAATCCTACAGTTTTATTCCGATTTCATTTATTTTTTGGTATGAGGCATCCTTAGGTGGGTCGGGCATACGGCTTGTGCTATTTGACTCGACTTGGGAATTCTTGATTTCGATAGGGAATTTTTGATGAAAATACCTCAAAATGCATCTTCTCCTGCAGTTTTGATCAGACATCATTTATTTTGGGGTTGAGGCATGCTTAGGGTGTCGTGAATACGGCCTGTGCTTTTCGAGTCGATCAGAATTTTTGGTGAATTTTTGAATTAAAAAACTTCAAAATGCATTTCCTCCTACTGTTTTTATCAGATTTCATTTATTTTTTATACAAGCCGACTTTAGGGGGTCATGCATACGGCTTGTGCTTTTTGAGTGAATTGGAAAACTTTTGAATTTTTTTCGGAATTTAAAAAAAAAATAAATGAATCTTCTCCTGCAGCGCATAAACGCACGTTAAATGAACTTGCGCAGTAGTCAGATTTAACAACCGCACATCGACGCAAGTTAAATAAACATTCGCATTGGTCCGAAATGTGAACCATAGACGGAAGATAAACATGCAAACTGGTCCAAAATAAGCACCGCGCATCAACGCAAGTTAAAGAAACATGCGCAATGGTCCGAAAAAAGAACTACGCGTCGGCGCAAATTGAATAGACATGCGCAGTGGTCCGAAATGCGGATCGAGCATCAACGCAACCTAAAGAAACATGCGCACTGGTCCGAAATGCGAACCGCGCATCAACGCAAGTTAAATAAATATACACACTGGTCCGAAAAAAAGAACCGCGCATCAGCGCAACCCAAAGAAACATGCGCACTGGTCTGAAATGAGAACCACGCATCAACGCAAGTTAAATAAACATGGGCAGTGGTCGGAAATGCGAACCGCGCATCGACGGATGTAAAATAAACATGCGATCCGGTCCAAAATAAGCACCGCACATCAACGCAAGTTAAACAAACATGCGCACTTGTCCGAAAAAAGAACCACACATTGGCGAAAGTTGAATAGACATGCGCAGTGGTCTGAAATGAGAACCTCGCATCAACGCAAGTTAAATAAACATTCGCAGTGGTCCGAAGAAAGAACCACGAATCGACGCAAGTTGAATAGACATAAGAGTCGGGCATCGACGGGACTGAAATAAACATGCGTTTTGGTCCGAAATGCAATTCGCGTGTCAACGCAAGTTAAGTGAACCTACGCACTGGTCCGAAATGCGAACCTCGCATGAACGCAACCTAAAGAAACAGGTACACTGGTCCGAATTCCGAACCGCTCCTCAGCGCAAGTTAAATACACATTTGCACTGATCTAAAATAAGTACCGAGCACCAACACAAGTTAAATAAATATGCGTACTGGTCCAAAATGCGAACCACGCATCAACACAAGTTAAATAAACGTGCGCACTGGTGGAAAATGCGAAACGTTCATTAACGCAAGCTAAATAAACAAACACACTGGTCAGAAATGGGAACCGAGCATTAACGCAAGTTAAATAAACATGCGCACTGGTTAGAAATGCGAAACGAACTGCGCATTAACGCAAGTCAAACTAGAAGCTCATTCCGCTAGCGAAATGTTAAACACTTGATAAAAATTAAAACGCAAAAATACTTCCTTCAATGGGTTATTTCTTGAATAATATATTGCAAACAACACAGCTTGAATACGTCTTATAAGCCGAGCAGTGTTTGGTTGTTGTTGACTTAAAGTTTCATTGACTGATCACGGATACGCCTTGTTATCTATTTTCGCAGCGAGAGCTCGCACAAAGCTCACTGACCAAATGTGTATTCTGTGCTGTCGTTAAATGCTACGCATTTACTTGCAAAAAATACACTCTTTTCACATGGCGTTTTAACAAAGAAAACGCAATCAAAGGCGAAAAAAAAATGACATGCACATGTTCAGATCAAGCTCTTCATAAGTCCCAAGTTTCATGGTCCTAGGGCCCATAGTGTCAGAGGAGAAGAAGAAACAAAAAATCTGAAAAAGTGTCAAGAAGAAAAAAAAGGACGAATTTTGCTCGCACAAATTCATATAACTCTTGCAAGCCAAAGGCTTGTCAAGTGTTAATAACGTGCGCACTATTCAAAATAAGAACTGCGTATCAACGCAACTTAAATAAACATGCGCACTGGTCCAGAATAAGAACCGCGCATCAACTCAAATTAAAGAAATATGCGCATTGGCCTGAAATAAGAACCGCACATCGATACACGTTAAATAAACATGCGCAGTGGTTCGAAATGCGAAACACGCGCCAACGGAACTTAAATAAATATTTGCACTGGTCCAAAATAAGCACCGCGCATCAACGCAAGTTAAATAAACATGCGCACTGGTCCGAAATTCGAACTGCTCATCAACGCAAGTTGAATAAACATGCGCACTGGTCCAAAATGCAAACCGCGCACCAACGCAAGTTAGATTAACATATGCACACGTCCAAAATAAGCACCGTGCATCAACGCAAGATAGATAAACATGCAAACTCTTCCGAAATGCGAACCGCGCATCAAGGCAACCTAAGGAAACTTGTACACTTGTCCAAAATAAGTACCGCTCATCAACGCAAGTGAAATAAACATGCGCACTGATCCGAAATAAGAACCGCACATCAACACAAGTAAATAAACATGCGCATTGATCCGAAAGAAGAACCGCACATCAACACAAGGTAAATAAACATGCGCACTGATCCGAAATAAGAACCGCACATCAACACAAGGTAAAAAAATATGGGCGCTGGTCCGAAATGCCAACCGCACATCAACGCAAGTTAAATAAACATGTGCACTGGTCCAAAATAAGCACCGCGCATCAACGCAAGTTAAATAAACATGCGCACGGGTCCGAAATTCGAACCGCGCATCAACGCCACTTAAATAAACGTGTGGAGTGGTTCGAAATGTGAACCACGCTCCAACGCAAGTTAAATAAACATTTGTACTGGTCCAGAATAAGCACCACGCATCAATGCAAGTTAAATAAACATGCGCACTGGTCCGATATTCGAACCGCGCGTCAACGCTAGTTAAATAAACATGCGCACCGTGCAAGTTAGATAAACATGGAAACTCTTCCGAAATGCGAACCGCGTATCAAGACAACCTAAGGAAACTTGTGCACTTGTCCAAAATAAGTACCGCTCATCAACGAAAGTAAAATAAACATGCGCATTGGTCTGGAATAAGAACCGCGCATTAATCTTTATTAAGTTAAATGAACATGTGCACGGTTCCAAAATGAGAGCCGCGCATCAACGCAAATTAAATAAACATGCGTACTTGTCTGAATAAGAACCGCGCATCGAGGCAAGTTACATAAATATGCGCACTGGTCCGTAATGCGAGCGTTGTTTGAAGGTATCTATGGCAGACTATCCAGTCTACCAGAGATACAAAAATTCTGTTCCCCATTTTTCACGTAAAGAAATCTTTGTATGCATTTATCGGTCTATGTTCTGGTCCGGTGCTAAATTAATTATTGAGCTAGCTCTTTGCCGTCTCATCTTTTGAAGCCCGATATTTCAGGGAAATTCCTTCTCTCATGCACGCTGGAATGGGTCTTATTGCTTTTCGTAAGCTGGGACTTTGTCCTTGGACAAACTTGTCCTTCGTGTTTTGTTTTCCTCGTCACCAGCAGGTTTAGACGGATCCCCTTAGAAGTGGCCATCGATAGATATTTGAAACTTGTCACACACAGTGGTCTAAGATATCCACGCGAAAAATCGATGATCCAATGACGTCATCATCACCATCTTATGGCGTCAAGAAATTTTTGTAACGTGAATATGTGAATGATCATGTACCAGCGAATCGTAGATATTGTCGCTACTGCTTGGAACAAAATATGCGTTATGAGACTATTTGTTTGCGAGGAACATCCCAGAAACCTAATCTTTCACCGATGATGTGACAATTTAGTGACCAAAGAAGGCTTTGAAGAAAAGTTAACTTTAGAGCCAAACTATACATTTAAAATTTACTGCATGTCTGTTTGTTTTCTTGATCAAAATACGGTGAAATAAATCCCACATAGCACCGTCTGACGCCAATACAGACGTACAGCGAGTGAAATATAGAAAATGCTGCATTGTTTAAACAAAAGAAAAGGTGCTAGACACCGGCTGTATGTTCGATATTTTCTTGCATGAGGCTGTATGAAAAATACAGCGCTGGAACAAAGTAGAACATAGGCTTACTTAAAGAGCCATTACAAAGGCCTGACCTTAAAAGTACTTTAATCGCCCACAATCTGCCCATCCGCTCATCCCCCACCATCACCACCCCTACCGCCAGCCTAACACTCCCACCACACCCCCGTTAGTAACCAAACAAGACAGCTGCAAATTCACTAAAAATACACATGCAAAATTATCTGCGTTACTTTTTTTCTTGTAAAAGTTTAGTTTCCGGAAAGCCCTAAATAATGCCTTAAATATTCAAAACCAATTTTTTATAGAACTCTTATGGCCATAAAATAATGTTTCTTTGACGTGAATGAAAGATATTTATTAGCACTCACCTATGCCAGCTAAAGCGGTTTCCGGCTGTTCACTCTGAAGCGAATCCAATCCAAGTATGTCTTAAATCCCGATGATGTATTTTGCCGCGTATTTTTCGGTATTCGATTTTTAAAGGCTTCTTCCTGTTTACTTTACGTAATAATGCTTTATCTTTTATTCTGCAGTGGGACACCGCTACTGTCGGATTCCAATTTAGATGGATCAAATAATGTTTGAGTTGGTATAAGTAACAAATCCTCGTCTAAAATTGCACAATTAAAATGCTGAAATGCGCTTCCATATCCCCTTTTTAACTTATTATTGAACATAGGTTTAAATTCAAAATCCGACTTCACCAGAGTGAATGAGATTTTTTCAAAACACGTGAGGCAATAATTTAGATAATGCAGACAATGCGTGAAAACCGCTCCCCGCCCCCTTCTTTCATCCTGCCTAACTTTCTTTAAAAGTGTCAAACAGGGTCGATCTCGAAAACAAAAGAGACAATGCAGCAAGTTAATTACTCTACTGTATGAAATATGCTATACCCTCGTGCTTCGCACTCGGGCACAGCATATTCCACACAGTACTCGTGACCATTCAATAACCAAGACGTGCTAGTTTCTTCTAACACGCCCCAGCCAACTGGCACATGACACCACAAAGTGCCAGAATAGCCTAAGTAAAAAAGAGCACGTCTATACTGGCTTCAGTATTCTGCTTAGCTTGTACTCCTTTGACATCATACTACAGTGCTTAATACTGTATTTTTACATGGTGTGCAGCAATGTGAGCTTTGTCGACCTCCTGTCCGTTCTCCTCTCCGCTAGTAGGAACTTAAATTTAAAACTTAAATTAACACGCAACTATCGAACGTGACTCGCTATAGAATAACGGGAGATGCAGTGCACAGCTAACTGATCATTGCAGTGATAGCTTTCAGATCCTTCACACGCAAAAATAGAACTAGAACCTGATTTCGCTAGCGAAATGTTAAACACTTGAAAAAATTAAAACGCAAAAAATACTTCCTTCAGTGGGTTATTTCTTGAATAATATATTGCAAACAACACAGCTTGAATACGTATTATAAACCGAATAGTGTTTGTTTTTTGTTTTTTTGTTTTTTTTGTTTGTTTTTTTTTTTTGTTGATTTAAGGTTTTATTGACTGGTCAGGCATACGCCGTGTTATATATTTTCGCAGTGAGAGCTCGCACAAAGCTAAACAGATGTGTCCCAAGTTTCGTGGCCCTAGAGCCCGTAGTGTCAGCTGAGTAGATGACACAAAAAAATCCGTTCACTGTCAAGAAAAAAGGCTTGTCAAGTGTTAAATGGCCATATTTTGAGCTTGTTGAGCGGTGTGCTCGACAGTGAAAACTTAGGTGTTTTCATAGTGAATGAAAGACTTAATTGTCTTATATTCTAAGCTCTAACACTTAAGTGTGTTTTAGGCTATTATGCAGACAAGTTTAATGGTTTCAGTTCTAATACGACTTAATTGTTGTAACATCAGAAAATGCTTGGAATATTAAAACACAGTAAATGAAACGAGCAAAAAAAAAAAAAACGTGGGTGTTCTGTTATGAGACTTAAATGTCTTTCTAAACAATTAACCAAACACTTCATTAATTGTGTTTGATGCTATACTTGATTGTCTAAAAACCCACACGTGTGTTGTCTGCTATAATAAGACTTAATTGTCTTATAATAGTAGTATGAAAAGGTTGGTTCCAGCTCACTTTATGACGTCATCATGTCTGGAAGTGACGTCATCATGTCTGGAAGTGACGTCATCATGTCTGGACCGGAAGTGTTGTCTGGAGCGGAAGTGTTGTCTGGAGCGGAAGTGACGTCATGATAAGCGTTAGGATAGGCGCGGCCATCCATGACGTCATAATGAGGTCATAATGAGGTCATAATGAGGTCATACTGTCTGGAAGTGCCGTCATACTGTCTGGACCGGAAGTGACGTCATAGGCGTAACCATGGTGATAATGACATCATCAGTCACGTGACCAATGAAAAGCCAATGAAATCAATGAAGACAATGAAGCCCCGCCCACTTTCTGTCTATCATACTGTCTGGACCGGAAGTGACGTCATAGGCGTGGTCATGGTAACGAATTGAAACTTTGTAAACAAAAGTGAACTTTGTAAACAGACTGTGTAAACAAACTGTGTAAACAAACTTTGTAAACCAACTTTATAAACAAAATTTGTAAACAAACTTTGTAAACAAACTTTGTAAACAAAATTTGTAAACAAACTTAGGTTATTTACATAATTGAAACTCATTGAAACTTTGTAGACAAACTTTGTAAACAAACTTTGTAAACAAACTTTGTAGACAAACTTTGTAAACAAACTTTGTAAACAAACTTTGTAAACAAAATTTGTAAACAAACTTTGGTTATTTACATAATTGAAACTCATTGAAACTTTGAAAACAAACTTTGTAAACAAACTTTGTAAACACAATTTGTAAACAAACTTTGTAAACAAACTTTGTAAACAAAATTTGTAAACAAAATTTGTAACAAACTTTGGTTATTTGCATAATTAAAACTCATTAAAACTTTGTAAACAAACTTTGTAAACAAACTTTGTAAACACAATTTGTAAACAAACTTTATAAACAAAATTTGTAAACAAAATTTGTAAACAAACTTTGGTTATTTGCATAATTGAAACTCATTGAAACTTTGTAAACAAACTTAGTAAACAAACTTTTTTCCCCCACACTCTCTCCACACACACCACGACTGAGCATTTCATAAGCCACATAGGTATTTCAACCTTCTGATGGCAACTTTTTCCCCCACACTCTCTCTCCACACACACACACACACACACCACGACTGAGCGTTTCATTTCATAAGTCACATAGGTATTTGAACCTTCTAATGGTAACTTTTTCCCTCCACACTCTCATGCATACATACCAACACCATGATAAAATGTTTTGCTTATGTTGCTCTTTATACTCCATTATTTGTTTGTTTTTTTTTGTTTGAAATGCAGTGTTTACTTAGAGAAAAAATGGCGTCCTACAATCTGCAATCATCAGCAGCAGCATTTCGTCATCAGTGTAATCAGACTGCGTCATCTATAGCCAGCGTAATCAGACTGCGTAATCAGACTTCGTCATAAACAACGTAGACAGCGGTGTCTGACTTTATTGTTTTTCTGAGGCAGCAGTGTCTAGCTGCTTGGAGTTGCAGTGTCACCCTAAGTGTTATACTTAACCGATTTGTCTGAAAATTTTACTGTTTGATTCAGTTTTATATCTAGTTTTCACATAGTCATGGACTGGTTGCGTATCTGGTTGTATGTATCATGAATTCACCTTAAAATGATAAGTTAAAAGTGGAATAACTTTTGTTATGATTGACGGATTTGCATGAAACTTTCACTGTTTGATTCAGTTTTATATCTAGTTTTAACATTAAGTGGTTATAGGCTATTTGTGCAGTTGGCTGTGTGCATATTTACCACAATTTTTAATTTTGTAAAAAGTGGGATAACTTCCGCTATAGTTGACGGATTTGCATGAAAATTTCACCGTTGGATTCAGTTTGATGTCTTAGTCTACAGTAGTTTGTGCATAGGTGGGTTGTTGGAATGGCGCGCGCCCACCATTCAAACATGTGTTTGAATAAGTTTTACGTCAAACTATTATTCAACAAGTTGTTTAGCAACTGTACAACAATTGTTCAACATGTTCAACATGTTGTTGAACATGTTGAACATATTGTTGAACATGTTCAACATGTTCAACAACATGTTAAACATGTTCAACATGTTCAACATGTTCAACATGTTGAACATGTTCAATATGTTCAACATGTTAAACAAGTTGAACATGTTCAACATGTTCAACATGTTGAACATGTTCAACTTGTTTAACATGTTGTTGAACATGTTGAACATGTTCAACTTGTTCAACAACATGCTGTTTAACAAGTTGTTCAACAAGTTGTAGTTCAAGCAAAGAAAAAACGAGACATATGTTGAATAGGTTTATTAATACATTTAAATACACTTAAATACACTTAAATACATACAGCTTAAATCTATAACAATATTATAGCATTTATTGATTTACAAAGTCTTTATTATAATGTTTAGTCAAATAAGTCTATTTTTCTTCATCTGCTTCACTCTGTTCACTGGCATCCATATCACTTTCTTCGTCACTGCTTTCATCTTCCTCCTCCTCATCTAGAAGCTCTTCAAAGAATGCATCGTTTCTTCTTATAGCCGCCTTTAGTGCCTTTGAATACTCGTAATGTTTTTCATCAACAAAGTAATTGAAGTCTTCTAAAATGGTTTCATAATGTTCGTTTTGTTGTAGACGTTGGGCATATTTGAATAGTCTCATAAACAGTTGTTTAAGTCGACGCTTATAAATGGGTCGAAAGTCATCACTTGCTATTTCACGCGCATCTTCAAGCCCTTGTTCTTCATATTCTGAAACCTTTTCTTGAAATTTCTTATCATATTCATCGTAGACTTCTTGAACCATATCACACCAAACAGAGTCTGTTTCTGACTCACTTTCAGAGTCTGTTTCTGACTCACTTTCAGAGCTGCCGTCATCATCACCCTCAACACAATGTTCCATATGTTTGAACAAAGCTTCTTGACTGTTGTATAATGCACCACATTCTGTACAAGCATGTGCATTCTTTTCAGTCATGTTGACGCTTTGACTTTCCATAGAAGACTCATCTAAAGTTTCAGTGATAGGTGGTTTTACAGGGTTTTCCACATCTATCTCCAATTCTTCTTCTTCTGAAGTGTGAGCATTCTTTAAGTGCCTTTTAAGACTTTGTGGCCAATTGTAAGATTTCAAACAAATGTTGCATTTATACATCCTTTCGGTTCAACATGCACTTTTCAAATGATGAAAAAACCTTTAAACGTAGCCTTATATACAACTTATTGAACAACATGTTGAACATGTTCAACATGTTGTTGAACATGTTGTTGAACATGTTGTTGAACATGTTGTTGAACATGCTGTCTATGCCTAGGGGAGTTTAACGTCATGACGTCATAATGACGTCATTGGAACAGGCGCATGCTTTATCAAAAACTGACTCAGCAGAATTTATTGCTGTTTGATATGGATGAAATGCATGTCTCACTCTTCCTTTTATGCTACTTAGGTGTAATCAAAATATGGTGTGTAACTCGTTAAAATCAGCAATTTTTACAAGTTTGGCATTTTTGACGAGTTACACACCATATTTTGATTACATCTAAGTAGCATAAAAGGAAGAGTGAGACATGCATTTCATCCATATCAAACAGCAATAAATTCTGCTGAGTCAGTTTTTGATAAAGCATGCGCCTGTTCCAATGACGTCATTATGACGTCATGACGTTAAACTCCCCTAGGCATAGACAGCATGTTCAACAACATGTTCAACAACATGTTCAACAACATGTTCAACAACATGTTGAACATGTTCAACATGTTGTTCAATAAGTTGTATATAAGGCTACGTTTAAAGGCTTTTTCATCATTTGAAAAGTGCATGTTGAACCGAAAGGATGTATAAATGCAACATTTGTTTGAAATCTTACAATTGGCCACAAAGTCTTAAAAGGCACTTAAAGAATGCTCACACTTCAGAAGAAGAAGAATTGGAGATAGATGTGGAAAACCCTGTAAAACCACCTATCACTGAAACTTTAGATGAGTCTTCTATGGAAAGTCAAAGCGTCAACATGACTGAAAAGAATGCACATGCTTGTACAGAATGTGGTGCATTATACAACAGTCAAGAAGCTTTGTTCAAACATATGGAACATTGTGTTGAGGGTGATGATGACGGCAGCTCTGAAAGTGAGTCAGAAACAGACTCTGAAAGTGAGTCAGAAACAGACTCTGTTTGGTGTGATATGGTTCAAGAAGTCTACGATGAATATGATAAGAAATTTCAAGAAAAGGTTTCAGAATATGAAGAACAAGGGCTTGAAGATGCGCGTGAAATAGCAAGTGATGACTTTCGACCCATTTATAAGCGTCGACTTAAACAACTGTTTATGAGACTATTCAAATATGCCCAACGTCTACAACAAAACGAACATTATGAAACCATTTTAGAAGACTTCAATTACTTTGTTGATGAAAAACATTACGAGTATTCAAAGGCACTAAAGGCGGCTATAAGAAGAAACGATGCATTCTTTGAAGAGCTTCTAGATGAGGAGGAGGAAGATGAAAGCAGTGACGAAGAAAGTGATATGGATGCCAGTGAACAGAGTGAAGCAGATGAAGAAAAATAGACTTATTTGACTAAACATTATAATAAAGACTTTGTAAATCAATAAATGCTATAATATTGTTATAGATTTAAGCTGTATGTATTTAAGTGTATTTAAGTGTATTTAAATGTATTAATAAACCTATTCAACATATGTCTCGTTTTTTCTTTGCTTGAACTACAACTTGTTGAACAACTTGTTAAACAGCATGTTGTTGAACAAGTTGAACATGTTCAACATGTTCAACAACATGTTAAACAAGTTGAACATGTTCAACATGTTGAACATGTTGAACATGTTCAACTTGTTGAACATGTTGAACATATTGAACATGTTCAACATGTTGAACATGTTGAACATGTTTAACATGTTGTTGAACATGTTGAACATGTTCAACAATATGTTCAACATGTTCAACAACATGTTGAACATGTTGAACAATTGTTGTACAGTTGCTAAACAACTTGTTGAATAATAGTTTGACGTAAAACTTATTCAAACACATGTTTGAATGGTGGGCGCGCGCCATTCCAACAACCCACCTATGCACAAACTACTGTAGACTAAGACATCAAACTGAATCCAACGGTGAAATTTTCATGCAAATCCGTCAACTATAGCGGAAGTTATCCCACTTTTTACAAAATTAAAAATTGTGGTAAATATGCACACAGCCAACTGCACAAATAGCCTATAACCACTTAATGTTAAAACTAGATATAAAACTGAATCAAACAGTGAAAGTTTCATGCAAATCCGTCAATCATAACAAAAGTTATTCCACTTTTAACTTATCATTTTAAGGTGAATTCATGATACATACAACCAGATACGCAACCAGTCTATGACTATGTGAAAACTAGATATAAAACTGAATCAAACAGTGAAATTTTCAGACAAATCGGTTAAGTATAACACTTAGGGTGACACTGCAACTCCAAGCAGCTAGACACTGCTGCCTCAGAAAAACAATAAAGTCAGACACCGCTGTCTACGTTGTTTATGACGAAGTCTGATTACGCAGTCTGATTACGCTGGCTATAGATGACGCAGTCTGATTACACTGATGACGAAATGCTGCTGATGATGATTGCAGATTGTAGGACGCCATTTTTTCTCTAAGTAAACACTGCATTTCAAACAAAAAAAAAACAAACAAATAATGGAGTATAAAGAGCAACATAAGCAAAACATTTTATCATGGTGTTGGTATGTATGCATGAGAGTGTGGAGGGAAAAAGTTACCATTAGAAGGTTCAAATACCTATGTGACTTATGAAATGAAACGCTCAGTCGTGGTGTGTGTGTGTGTGTGTGTGGAGAGAGAGTGTGGGGGAAAAAGTTGCCATCAGAAGGTTGAAATACCTATGTGGCTTATGAAATGCTCAGTCGTGGTGTGTGTGGAGAGAGTGTGGGGGAAAAAAGTTTGTTTACTAAGTTTGTTTACAAAGTTTCAATGAGTTTCAATTATGCAAATAACCAAAGTTTGTTTACAAATTTTGTTTACAAATTTTGTTTATAAAGTTTGTTTACAAATTGTGTTTACAAAGTTTGTTTACAAAGTTTGTTTACAAAGTTTTAATGAGTTTTAATTATGCAAATAACCAAAGTTTGTTACAAATTTTGTTTACAAATTTTGTTTACAAAGTTTGTTTACAAAGTTTGTTTACAAATTGTGTTTACAAAGTTTGTTTACAAAGTTTGTTTTCAAAGTTTCAATGAGTTTCAATTATGTAAATAACCAAAGTTTGTTTACAAATTTTGTTTACAAAGTTTGTTTACAAAGTTTGTTTACAAAGTTTGTCTACAAAGTTTGTTTACAAAGTTTGTTTACAAAGTTTGTCTACAAAGTTTCAATGAGTTTCAATTATGTAAATAACCTAAGTTTGTTTACAAATTTTGTTTACAAAGTTTGTTTACAAAGTTTGTTTGCAAAGTTTGTTTACAAATTTTGTTTATAAAGTTGGTTTACAAAGTTTGTTTACACAGTTTGTTTACACAGTCTGTTTACAAAGTTCACTTTTGTTTACAAAGTTTCAATTCGTTACCATGACCACGCCTATGACGTCACTTCCGGTCCAGACAGTATGATAGACAGAAAGTGGGCGGGGCTTCATTGTCTTCATTGATTTCATTGGCTTTTCATTGGTCACGTGACTGATGATGTCATTATCACCATGGTTACGCCTATGACGTCACTTCCGGTCCAGACAGTATGACGGCACTTCCAGACAGTATGACCTCATTATGACCTCATTATGACCTCATTATGACGTCATGGATGGCCGCGCCTATCCTAACGCTTATCATGACGTCACTTCCGCTCCAGACAACACTTCCGCTCCAGACAACACTTCCGGTCCAGACATGATGACGTCACTTCCAGACATGATGACGTCACTTCCAGACATGATGACGTCATAAAGTGAGCTGGAACCAACCTTTTCATACTACTTATAATAAGACTTAACTGTCTTATTTAATTACTTAGCACATATTAATTATGTTTACAATTGGACTAAAATAACACATTTTCTATTAAAGTCAAAGCTAGAGTGTTAAATTGATGCTGGCAGCGCGCAATTCTGAAAAAAAAATCTAAAAAAATCTTGATCTTGATTTTTGTGCTGCGACTGTACAACGCTCAAGAACAGTTGATTTTGCTCACACGGTAAGTTTCGTAGTCATGTTTACACGCATTCCTGACCAAAGCTAGGCAATATCAATTTATCATTGACCAGCTGAAACAGTGTAAACATGCAGCACCACAACATGTGTGTGCAGAGCCACTCTGCTTGTGCGATATGTTTCGTGTCTGGGGTCAAAGGTGTCCACCACATGCATACACTGCCTTTTCCAGGCGCACATTGCAAACATTCTTTTACTGACGCGCATCTCTCATTTCATAGCGTCTCAAAAAAAAAAAAAAAACAACAAAAAGCAAAAAAAAAAAAAAAAAAAAAACACTATCACATCACCATGGCGGATGATTTGTTTGTTTGGTGTTTAACGTCCCGTTCACCAACTAGGATGGGTATATTAGGATGCACTTGCTAAAGAAACAAGTGGGAAAAAGAAGGAAGAATGAAGAAATAGTAAAAGAAAAGTTAGAAAGAAAGAAATTCCCGCCTCTTATGCCATGCACGGAACAGAACGTAGTGGATGTATTCTTAAGATTCCCCCACCCCAGAGGGGTGACCATGGTTGATGTAAATGCTACTTTTACATTCTGCATTGGATTGCAATAGAATTTTGTGGAAATATGGTCGACTGGAGGGGAGGGAGAGAAGGGCTGCTATGTAATTTAGGTAATTCACCATTACCTCATTCTACTAATTTTATCAAATTTACTTGAAATTTGCAGGAGGATAATCAAGGTTAGGCCACTTTGAGCAAGTTTTCATGCTGTAACGAACACAAGTGTCTTTTATACCATCCCGTGAAACAAATTTGGTTGAAATAACGTTTTAAGAACGTTTTTTCCCGAACCTTTTGAAGTTGCAAAAAACGTTTTCTAAAGGTTGTCTATGAAATGCCGAAAAATGTTTTTTTTTCGCAACGTTCTACACTATTAAAAATTGATAAAATAACGGTCTTATACAAAATGACATTCTTAAAAATTGATATAATAACGTTCTTATACAAAACGTTTGTTTTTGGTTTGTTTTTGGTTCTTTGAAAATCAAGTTCAATAATGTTTTAATACCATTTTTTATAAAACAAAAAACAAAAAACGTTTTAAAACCGTTTTTAGAACGTTTCATACACAACCATCAGACAACCTTTTATCGTGAAACGTGCGTAAAACAAATTATCTAAAAAAAATCCTTCAACATTCTTCAAAATAGTATTCACTCTGGGAGGCTGCATCTTGCTCCATCATCACATCATATTTCATTTTTAAGAACTACCATTAATTTTTTTGCAATTAACATTTCACGAAACATTCATACCTGGCTCGGTTTGAACCGGGAACCTCTGGCATCCAAAGCGACGAACTTACCTCTACGTCACGGCGCATCCATTGAAATGTGTGTCTAAGACAATTCCCCTGAACCAACTCCCACCACCCCTACGGAAATTCCCCCCAAGGTCTACCTCCTCCCTTTTTATGGGCTTTTTTATCTGCACACTTAATGCTTAGTTATAGCTTACAGTGATTAGTTAAATATATGTGAACTGATTTTGACGTTTTGCATCTAAAATGTAATTCTTGTTATTGTGAATATATTATTTATATCTAAAATTACTTTACAAAGTATTAAAATGCCTATAACATTTCCTTGACGCTCCAATAAATGACATTCTTAAAAACTGATATTTGTTTTTGGTTTGTTTTTGGTTCTTTAAAAATCAAGTTCAATAATGTTCTAATACCATACGTGTGTTTTTGGTTTTTTTTTTCTTTGGTTTTTTTTTTTTTTTGGTTTGTTTTTGGTTCTTTAAAAATCAATTTCAATAATGTTCTAATACCATGCGTTTGTTTTAGGTTTTGAAAAAACGTTTTTATTTGGTTGGTAAATGTAACGTTTTTACAACCAAATTAGGTTTGATTTTGGTTTGTAAAATAACGTTTTCATTTGGTTGCTGAATATAACGTTTTTACAACCAAAGTGGTTAGAAAAACGTTATAACCTTTTCACAACCAAACAAAAACGTTCTTATGTTTAGCGGGATACTGAAGTTTCTTGGACGCGCGATTTTAGGTTACATTTTAGTGTTCCCAACTTATGCGGAACTAGAAGCTCACTTCGCTAGCGAAATGTTAAACACTTGACAAAAATTAAAACGCAAAAAATACTTCCTTCAATGGGTTATTTCTTGAATAATATATTGCAAACAACACAGCTTGAATACGTCTTATAAGCCGAGTAGTGTTTGGTTTCTGCTGACTTAAGGTTTTATTGACTGATCTAGATATACGCCGTGTTATCTATTTAGGCATGAGAGCTCGCACAAAGCTCACTGAGCAACTGTGTGTGATGTGGGTTAAATGCTACGCATTTACTTGCAAAAATACACTCTTTTCACGTGGCGTTTTAACAAAGAAAACGAAATCAAAGACGAAAATAAAAAGTGACATGCACATGTTGAGATCAAGCTCTTCATAAGTCCCAAGTTTCATGGTCGTAGAGCCCATAGTGTCAGAGAAGAAGACACAAAAAATCGGAAAAAGTGTCAAGAAGAAAAAAAAGACGAATTTTGCTCGCACAAATTCATATAACCCTTACAAGCCAAAGGCTTGTCAAGTGTTAAATTAATAACGAAATGTTCTTTTGGCCCGAGTCTACAATCCACATGTGACCGCGGATTAAAAGCCATGGTTTTTCATGCTTAGCCTCACTTGTTTGCCAGTTCACGTTAGTAGCAAGTGCCATGCTGCTTTGAGGATCATGGGCGAGCGATAGTTGGTAAATGTATTGATCTTGTACTTTTCATGTACTGCGTACATGCGGACTTAATGTTATTTTCATGATGTGTCAGACTACCTTTTGCTCCGAGTCAGGGCTGTTGTCGGTTAGAGACCTCAGTACCACCTGGTGGCACTGGGCCGAGAGGTGGTACTGGGACTTAATAGTTGTAACATCCCTTCCTTCCCCTCCCTCCCTTCCTCCCTCCCTCACCCGCCACTCAGCAATTTAAGTGTGTTGACTGGAAGTGTGCTATTTATTTTCTCTTTTGATTATGCGCGGGCGGCATGAATGCGCATGTGAAACCGCAAATTCAATAACTTTCCCCACATTCTCTGATTTCTGAGGCTGTTGTCAGCCAAAAGCCCCAGTACCACCTGATGGCACTGCGGCCAGAGGTGACACTTGGACTCAGAGGTGGTAATAAGGCTCCACGCTATTTTAAATGAAAAAACTCGTTCTTTAATCAGCATTTCACACAAACTTACAATCAATCAAGAAGAATAAGTCAGAACTGTTGTGACTGAAGTAGCAGAGCGTCAATTGGATTTCTAACTAGAATCATGGGGATAGGAAAGAGGATAGAACAGGAGCAAACAAGAAGGGTTTGTTGCATGAAAACGCAACTTTCTGTTACAAGCATGGCAGAAACAGAAGGATCAGTATACAAGGTCATCAATTGTTTGCTAGCAACCCCCATTGAGACAAGTGCGAGGAGCAGGAGACATGCATTGAAAGTGAGCATCTCTCTCATACGGAGTAGAAGGCGATAGAGACAAACTGTATGAAGAACCAGATAAGCACATAGCTGCGCGTAGAACGCAAAAATCCAGAAGGCTCTTCTGAATCTAAGGATATGCCTCTGACAGAATCTTCGCCGGCTCTAGCATCAGAGGAAACTCAGCTGAGCCCCGACTAGGCAAGAAAGCTAAGATGTAGGGGTACTGCTCCTAAGGGTTTATCCGGCTCCCAGCGATCGCCTAAAAAGGACAACAGTATTGCAGGGATCCAGCGGCGGCACGCAAACGTCCAATCCGCACCCCATCTCTCCCCTAACCCTACCGTCTCAGAATATCTCTCTGCAGAGACGACGCGTATTTTGCCGGAGGATATACCGTTCAGAGATGTAATTAAGAAATAACACGACTGGAAGGGGTAGGAGCGTACAGCCCCTACTCAAACAAAGAAGAGCCTCCCGTTTAGCTGAACTGTCTAAGTGAAGAGTCAGAGCAGGCGTCATTTCTGACCCTGACCACTAGTGCAGGAGTTGCCAATGCGATGGCTCCCAGGCAGACAGAATTCCAGCAAATGGACTGGGATGAGAAAAAGATCATGGAGCGACTCCATCCATCCAAACAATGGGAATTATATCTGCAACGTATAGACCTGCGGGCAAAGGAACAGTGTAGATGCCCAGAGTGAAACCAGAATTGGATATCCCCCTTGTGGAAAAAACCCCTAAAACCTAGCTGGTTCTCGATCAAAGGAGATAGGAAGTTAAGACATTCCAGACATTGAGTCAACCAAATCTGTTCCTTATTCAAGACGTAAGAGAATGTCATCCTGGAAAACAGATCTTTATGCCACGACTGATGTCTCGCCTAGACGCCCCTGTTAGAGAACCACTTCCTCTAGTGGTCGCGTCAAGAAGCAGCACAAAGGGGAAAAGTCTGCACCTCAATCACGCCACCACTTCCATTCAGCCAAGAGACAGAGGCGACAGGAGGACAGTGCCACCGGCCACCATGCCTCACAGTAATACAGGTAGCAACGAACTACGGCACAGCATGTAGATGAAGGAGTCATCTCCAGGAGGTGTTTACTGCAGGATATGAGGGAGCTACTGAACTGTAAAGACTCTTGGCCCGCAGGAGGAAGGCTGTGCTATTTCTGCAAAGTCTGGGTAGAAATGGAGGCATCGTGTCGAGTATTCAACTGGCTCTAAACAAAAGTTTCTAAACAAAAGGGCTAGACAGGAAATGCCAAACTCCGAACAATGCCTTTTCAGGCTGATATTCCTGGTTTCCAAGAGAATTGGGGACTGCAGATTAGTCAGAGACTTGTCAGAATGAACCAGTTTAGGTTGAATCATAATATGAGATGGACACTGTCCAAGTGATCAAGAAAATGATACAGAAGGGTAGTTAAGGGACGTCAATAGATTTATCAGATGCGTATCTCGACATCCCAAATAAATCGAAAAAAAAACAAAGATACATGTGCTTTTAAATAAGGGAGAAAAGGCCCCTGTTTCCGGTACTTCCATTCGGGGCCTACCCACAGCAGCCCTGCACATATTCTCAAAGGGGTTGAAATCATGAGCCAGATTCCAGGGTATGCACGTATTTCTGGACGACAGGCTCCTAACCCACAGCAAGGAGGCCCAAGCCAGACTCCAAACGCTTTTTTAGGAGTAAAAGCATAGTTCGAGTTCTCCACCTTTAGACCTTCGGTTACCCGCCCTTATCTATCCTCACTTCAAACTCGCTTGGATGGAGGAAGGGCACTGAGGTAAAAATGGAATTGGGTAATTTGTTGTAACTCAGTCTTAAGCACTCGAGTGTTTCCTTTTTTGCCCAATAAGGCAATTTTTGGCAATGTTTATTCACATTGTATGCCTACGTGTGTAGAAAGGTTTGATTCACAATTTATGCGTCAATTACCGCAGGTGGAAAACGCTAACTACGCTTTTACTCGTTACAAAAGCGTTTTACGAAATAAAAAGATAATTTCGTCAGTATTATAACGGTTTATTCTTACTGAAAATACGTAATCTAAAGTTTAAAAATAATCAGGTCCACAGTACCCCCACCGGGTCCTCAGTGCCACCAGCATGTCCTCAGTAGCACCGCTTTACTTTTTTTCGGAAAGTGAGCATTGATTTTTGGTTTTGAACGTTTCTTTCAGCTTAAAACAACCTAATCCAGCATTTTGAAGCAAAAAAATTGGGTCCTCAGTACTACCACTTAACTTTTATAGGAAAATGAGCATTGATTTTTAGTTTTGAACTTTTCTTTCAGCTTAATACAACGTAATCTAGCATTTTGAAGCAAAAAAGTTTGGGTCTTCAGCACCACCACCGAGTCTTCAGCACCACCACTTTCAATTTCGAAGAACTGAGAGGTCCAAACGTGGTTCCTGACCCTTGAACCAATGTGTCCTAATTTATTGTCAATATTTGAGTGGGTTTTTAAAGAATTAAAGATAAAGCCAAGAATGGAAAACATTTTCAAATTTTGTCCAGTGCCACCACTTACTCTGTTGGCCAGTGCCATGACACGAAAGTGATTTTGAGGTCTTTAATCAACGTGTCCTGACTTATTCTTCTTGATTGATTGTAAGTTTGGGTGAAATGCTGATTAAAGAACGAGTTATTTGAATTTAAAATAGCGTGGAGCCCCAGTACCACCTCTGAGCCCCCGTGCCACCACTTGCTCTGTTGGCCAGTGCCATGGCACGAAATTGATTTGGAGGTTTTTAATCGACGTGTCCTGACTTCTTCTTTCTGAGTGATTGTAAGTTTGTGTGAAATGCTGATTAAGGAACGAGTTATTTGAATTTAAAATAGCGCGGAGCCCCAGTACCACCTCTGAGCCCCAGTGCCAAATCTGGCCCCAGTGCCATGCATTGGTACTGGGGCTTTTGGCTGACAACAGCCTCTCCTGTTTGTTCCCGAGTTCTTAAGCTTTGAATAAAATATCTTCACGATCAAGTGCCTTTTTCTTAGCCGCCACACATGCAGATGGCCTGCAACTGACGTTACGTTTTAAGACAGGTCCTAAGCCTACAGAAAAGTGCTTTGCAGCAGTAGTATCAAAATTTCCTAAGGGATGGGGGGGGGAGGCAGTTTCGTACCAATTGGTTACCATGGTTGGCCTTGACTTTTTAAAACAACCCGTACACGAGCGCTTATTTGAAACAATACCTCCTTTTTAACTGAACATGGAGTGAAATTCCGAAATTACTCTCTTTTTGTAGGAAACGAGGAGTAATAATGAAAAATATTCCCCTTTGCAACACAAATGGCACTCCGCGTGGACCGCATCTGGCCTCAAAATTAACTCCCTTTCTCCGCGCTTTTATGGACACGCATGGTAACACATAAGATACCAAGTGCCAACCGGTTAAAATTTACACATGACCGGACAGAAGTGAAAAGCGGTGACGTGTAAAAGTGCTCACTACAATGCTTTGCTGTGCGCCTTCGCTGTGAAATTTGACACGTCTGCCGATACAGTCATTACATATGGTAACAAAATAACACCTTTGAAATAATTGAAAATGGTTTGTTTAGGCAAATCTTTCTTAAAAGGAAATAATCATTGCTTTTTTACTATTTTCTATATAATACCCAGAAAGTTGTAAGTAATTAGGTAAATGTCTTACTGGGCACAGAGAGACCACGCCGAGCGCGGTATCTTCGTTCGCCAAGGCTGGCCAAGGCAAAGCCAAGGATGAGAGGAAGGTAAACCTTACAGTTGTGTTCTTCGGGGAGACTGTGACGTGTCCGAAAAAATCATCTCTCTGTAAGTAACGTGAGACCAAAAAAAAAAATGGCACTGTGCCGTTTTGATACTTGAAGAAGGAGAATTGACTTTGAAAAGTGTAAACAAAACAAGTATAGCAGGATCCCCCTTGGGTCATAACCTGTCAAGGCCTTAAGATTAGAACCAACATCCGATCGGTGATCATTGATCGAACCCATCTTAAAGTGTTCAGTCGTAAAGAGATAATCTAAAAAGTATGAAACTACACCTGGTGTGGCTTGGGGAGGATCGTTGTTTAGGTGAAACCCCACGTACCCACCTCTTAGACAGTGCGTTAGATTGGTTTGGGCTATTCACGCTAATGGCACTAAAGGCTGCCTTTAGTTCCAACCAGTTTATGAGGTGTTTTTTTTCATTTGACCTGATCAAGAGCCTTGCCACAGCTTGCCTTGAAAATGAATCCACAACCCGACAGAGACAAGTCCATTTGTATCTCCAGCTCTGAAAAGAGAACCCTTCGCAGATGGTCCTTGATTCCCACGACCAAGCCACAGCCTCCTTTGGTACAGTCATCGCGGCTTTTGGATGGCTCCCACGACGCAGAGTGCCCCTGATATCCCGTGGAACTGCCTGTATTGCATCTTGCCAAGGGGCAGTTTTTTCACAGTCGCCACTAAACGACTGAAATGAGATTCAATCTTGGCTAGACTCATCTATGCTCCTATCTCGATGGCTTACATAGCTACTCGAATCCTTTTCCGGCGTTCAGGGGCTAGGTAAGCTCGATCTAGGCTTAAGTCTCATTTTTCTCCCAAAACAGTATTATTTGCTCGTACATGGTAAGATTTAGCAAGTGACCTACCTTCCATGCTTGATTGATAAAGATCTATGCCTATTAACTTAAAGGCTATTGCAATAATCCAGATTAGATACACACAAGAGCATGTACAACCGTTTTGTTGCTTCATGAGTAAGAAACTATCGAATTTTCTTTATCCAGTCCAGATAATAAATATACGATTTCCTCGGCTGCTGATCATGTTTTTTTCTATTGACAAGTGATGACCAGAACTATTCCAATATGAAATGCATGGATACTGTTACCCAACTATTTACTAAGATCCGAGACGAATTCCGCTTATTACTTCAAACCGAAACGTTTTGCCTCCATTGATCTTTAATCTATTATTCAGCATCCATTTCGATATTTCGCATATCCCAGTTTCAAGCTCCTTTTTAGCTATGAATTGCTTTTCTTTGATCTAAAGATTGAAATTTTTGGACACTTGTGTGTCATCTACATACAAATGGAACAGTGGAGATAGCAACCTAATGAGCATGGCAAGTGGCTTCGTATAGTCTCTGTATAATCGAGGACCAAGCCATGAACCTTGTGGTACAACCTTGGTTTAACCTTCTTCTTTTGAGCATTGACCTTTAATGTACGCCTTTACTGTACGTCCGGTCTAGGTATGAGTAGAACCAGGATAACACAGTATGGGACGCTTTCATGGTTTGATTGAGACGCTTTAATAATATCGCGTGGTTCACGGTGTCAAATGCACGTCGAGAAGGAAAAAACTGATTTTGCTGCCCAGTAGCGTAATTTACACTTGGAGGCCTAAAGTCGCTCTCCTGAAATCTTAAAAATATAGATCCATAATAGAATTTTGCTAAAAGCGTGATTTCACGATTCGAAATGCTTGAAAACTTCAAAATAGACTTTGCTCGAATTGCTTGAAAACTTGAAAACAGACTTTCCATTCGCCACAGAATTAGTAACATCTCCCCTCCATCTCCACAGAATGCTATAGCGATGCAATACTAAATGAATGAAAACAGTGTGCTTAGACCTCTTTAAACATATTCGACTTTAGCTAAAGAAATCCTGGACAAAGACCATAGGTCCATGACTGATAGGTTCAAGCCAACAAAGTTTAGCTCCAATTACATTAATTCTAATTATCATATGTAAAAGTACATGTCGACTGTGTTGCATAAAACGGTACGAAGTTAGTGTTCTTAAGCATTGTTCGATCAGTTTGCAAGCTACAAATGATTTGTGTTGACGGAAATGACAATAAATGACAGTTATAAAAAGCAAAACTTGACTACGTCTCGAGGAGTACGTCTATCCCCCGTGGGGGATATGGTTTGTGTAAGGCTGTTGCGTGTTGACTACGAAAAATTTAAAAGTGGAAGGATAGGTAGACGTAGTGTCTAACATTTAGACGAATCAATCCATTAACCAGCAGGCGCCTGAGACTGTCGTAGGTACGCTAAGCACAGCGCCGATTGTGAAAATTCGCCATTTTGTCAAGTCCCATCCAGAAAATTCTTGGTTACTGCACTGCAGAAGGGCCCAGAGAAGATGTGTACAAAATCTGAAACGAATCCATGTACTAATGTGGCCTGTAGACGCGTGAGACTGTCTTATATACGCTAAGTCCCGTGCCAATTTTCAAATGTCCGCCATTTTGTCAATTTTTTGCCCAATCCGGAAAGTTCTTGGTTATTGCACTGCAGAAGGGTCCGGAGAAGCCGTGAGACTGTCGTATATACGCTAAGTCCAGTGCCGATTTTCAAAAGTCCGCCATTTTGTCAATTTTTGTCCGATCCGGAAAATTCTTAACCACTGCACTGCGAAAGGGTCCAGAGAAGCCGTGTAGAAAATTTGAAACGAATCCATGTATTAATGTGGCCTGTAGGCGCGTGAGACTGAAGCGTGACAGAAGGACAGGCAGACGGGCGGACAGACGTTTCACGGGGGATAATTAACAGGAATATGACGATTAAATGATGAATAGATTTCAAATTCTACACAGAGAAATTAGGGAATTTTCAAAGTTATTTGGATTAGTGGCTTGTGTACTGAATGGCATATATTCTCCATTATTCATCACAATCCAGGAGAGGGATTACGACTGTGCAAAATTTGAAACGAATCCATATACTAATGTGGCCTGTAGGCGCGTGAGACTGCCGTATATACGCTAAGTCCAATGCCGATTTTCAAATGTCCGCCATTTTGTCAATTTTTGCCTGATCCAAAAAAATCTTGGTCACTGCACTGCGGAAGGGTCCAGAGAAGCCGTGTAGAAAATTTGAAACGAATCCATGTATTAATGTGGCCTGTAGGCGCGTGAGACTGAAGCGTGACAGAAGGACAGGCAGACGGGCGGACAGACGTTTCACGGGGGATAATTAACAGGAATATGACGATTAAATGATGAATAGATTTCAAATTCTACACAGAGAAATTAGGGAATTTTCAAAGTTATTTGGATTAGTGGCTTGTGTACTGAATGGCATATATTCTCCATTATTCATCACAATCCAGGAGAGGGATTACGACTGTGTATATTATATCTGTTGTTGACAGTATCTGATACTAAGGAGAAATTGCCACATCGAATGTTTATTTACATTATTTCACTCGCGTTTAGTTTGTTGTAAGAATATTATTAACTTTGATGTCTCTGAGATTTTTACCTTAAAAATAATCCCAAATAAATAGAATGGCAATTAAATGAGTAAGAAAGTAAGAAACCACCAAATCATTCACAAACTTGCGTTGACAATAATTATGTGCTAGAGAATGCCCAAAATAGGCTGAAAAACATGGACGAAAACCGCAGTTAAAGCATGAACTAAAACACCACCAAAAGCGAACCTTTTGTAGCAGAAGGAGAACATACCCAATGCCATGAAGTGTCGATATATTACATCACAAACAACAACTCAGCAAGGGACAAACAAAAGTCTGAGGGAATCAAGGGCATCTGCGTTGGAAACCATCAGGATAAATAAAATCCATTGGAGAAAGCAGCATGAACAGTAACGCATGAAGACGGGTCTTGCATCCTCCATACATTTCACCCGAACCATTTAAACAAGTTGCCCCCTTTTCTGCGTACCATTTCATTTTTATTATTAATAATATTCTTCTTGACATTATAAACTTCAACTGATAAAATCACATTAAATAATTTCAATTATGATATAAAATTAAAGGAAGACCACAATTTTACACAAGAAATCGCTAAGGGTGGACAGGGAATTAGGCAGACGACAAGCTAAATCACGTAACATAATAGTTTCACAATTTTCGTAGCAGCATCTGGAATATTGCTATTACATGGCGTCATTTCTGTTGCGCCTTCTCTTTTTATAGCATACAGTGGTAAACTTTAACATAAGTGTGCTACTTGAAGCTTATTATGATGGACTTAAGGTCACATCTGTACGCTCAATCCTTCCAGTGATTCCAGCAAATTGTAAGAGACATCGTAACTTTATGCTCGTCAGAGACTCAAACATTCAGAGCAAAATTCTAATTCAACATGCCGCAGAAACTTATTCACTTTGCTCAAATAGTGTTTTTGTTGACCTTGAGATAACAAATAATATCATATATGTAACATACTTATTATCCTCTCCGAAACAGCTAAAAACAGGGCAAAGAAATTGATGAATGTTTCGTGCTTGAAAAGCTGTTGACTTATAGCGTCAAGTCCGACAGCATGAATAAATAGGTAAAGCTAAACATCTGAAAATAGTTGTTGGAACGACACCATTTTATTCATTCATAATGAAATATATTTTCACCAGAAACACGCCATATTTATATTGTCTATCTCTGAACGATATAAATGCGTCATTGTAAATCATTGCGCGCAATTACCCTGTGATCAGACAGAAATGTTATGTATAATGTCCCAACTCATTGTACGAATCCCATTCACTAGTAAACGGCACCAAAAATAATTTTTACTCGATGCAGTGTAATATCGCCGTAACATTGCTTCTCTGTTGCAGATTACCTACCGTCACTGGTAAGAGCGGCAGTGGATTCTATAGCTCGGTCCAGCTGTATTTTGAACTCTTCCCTTGTCATCGCACACATGTTATATGCACGTGATACTTTGTGTACTCTAAGAAAGACATCTTTTAATACAGTAGAAAAGATTTCAGACAACTGTTGAAGTGAACAAAGAGTCAAAATGCAAATTTGAATGTTCTGTCCTGTGACAAAAACACTAATAAAACACCCAAAACGTTTAAATGATAAGCTGATACTGCCCTATTGGGAGGGCACAGGCAGATCACGTACTGGACTTGGTACAATGACGTAGAACACTATGTAAATCTAAACATTTAAATAGTTTTCAAATAGATTAAATGGCACTTGTAATTATATTTTATGGATTTTCATTATCTACTATTGGTTTAAACTGTAATATTTAACTGTGCGTACTTAATTGACAACATATTAAATCTTTGTCTAATGAAATTATAAAACTCATATTCCATATTGAGCTGACTCCTCAAGTACTTTTTGGCTGCTTCTGATAAAGGTTCCTTCAATATGTTCATTGTCTTATTTTTCTGATACTTTAATCCTTTCCCTGAAACAGCACATTAAGTTAAAGAGACATTGAAGTACGAGAAATCTGCACAATTGGAGTATTTTTTATGTTTTTGCAAATAATCGATACTTAGAATGTTTCTGATTGGCATTAATGTATGTCACTCTGCAATACCATGAAGTCTTAGAAAAGACATAAATCTCAATAGATCATCGATAAATTGTACACACAAGTCTATTTTATCTCAGGAGTGGAATCCAACACCAACTGCTAAATTTTAGCTAAAAGGTACAGCTCCCACTGTTCCAATGATATAAGGTTTGCATATTTAAGGTTTTTGTAAAAACATTATCTTTATGAAATCGCGGAATGAAGATGTGAGTTTCAAAACTTTCTGCGATAATCTTGCAGATGTTAACCAATGTAGTATCTATGCCCAAAAATGCGGTTAGCTTAATCTGGGCTATAGTTACCTAGCTTTATATAAAGACTGTGTATTCCTTCGAAGAACTGTGGCAAAATGATTTCCAATGTTCGGTGAAAAGTTGATAAATCCTCTAGGAAACCTACAACTGCATAATACTTCTCCACGTGATGCATAGCCTTCTGTATCCCCGCTCTCGACGGTCTCCTGTGACAAATGCAAACAAACGCGTGTTTATGTAAGTGTAGCGTTTTTTGTATCCATAAATACCTGGCGAGTGGATTGCAGTTTCGAAAAGCAGAGACACGACCGTGTATGTACTGTGTAAATACAAAATGTGGCTTCAGACTGGGATGGAGGAGCAGTCTTCAATGTGTATTATCTACAGTAGCAATAATTTAAAGCTTATTTCCTTGTTTGTTTATTCATTACAAATGCTGCTCAGTTGCTTGCTGTGCTTAATATCATGCAAGATCAAGCAAGATCTCTATCATAACCTCAACATGCAACAATCTTGTGAGGTTTTACACTGCTGTAACAAATTAAACCTGATTAAAAATCGAAACAAATATATAATAACACTTATCAGCTGCATGCGTAGTAAAGAACAGAGAATATCATCATGTCAAAATGGATACAACTTTAACTGCACACAAAAAGTGCGCACATAAAATAGGGTATTTGAATTTCAAGAAGGATGGGGGTTTATGTTAAAGAACATATGTTAGTGTTTTGATTTCGGCAATCGCGGCTGTAGCAACATCTTACTGTTACTATGTTGTCATACTTGCATATATCTGCTTGCCCACAGAAAAATGGTATAATTTTCCAATAGAGTGACGAATATGGCGATGTACATGTTGGCAGATTTTCTTTTATGCACTGATCTAAAGTCTGTAAACAAATTAGAATTAGGCGAACGCATTTATTCATCTTTGCGACGCAGCAAGTATGTTCACAATAGCAACAGAGAAAAACTCATTGTTTATGAAAGACTCTTCAAAAACTCTTTACAGCGAGGACGAGAATGTGCAATGTTTACCCTGATAATATTTTATGTAATTTATCATCATTTATTATACCTTTGTACCCTTTCACATGCAATGACCTGAAATGTATGACCAAATGTTATTTATGGTTAGCATTAGATTTTATGTGATTTAGGCAAAATTGTTGTACCAATTAAATATACCGTCATTTGTCAAGAATGATCATTTCCAATCTTGTATATCGTAAACTAACATCCAGAAATGTCACTAAGCTACATTTTTAAACACATGTATGTATAATAACAGAACTGTAGGGTAGCAAGATATAATGTGCCTGGAATAAGTTTATTTTAACTAAATTAAGCAAGTAGATAATACCAATGCACAGCCGTTTGATCTGAAAGAGTTTATCCAAATTGTATGGTGTCTTTTGTTTTACCTTATTTTTTATGTCGTAATAGACATGTCTGTTGTTTTTTCTCTTTGGTGACCAGTGAAAGTAAAACTGAGAAGCCAGTCGTTGTATGGGATCTCGCACCAGGTTAATGAAAACCGGTGATGAAGAGTTAAACCTAAAAGATAAGTAGTACTTATTAATGTACTTTTCGCTGGTGTCGGCATAAAGACATCAGTTATTTGATACAAACTTCATTGAACAACCCAAGACTTATATCTAGATATTCGTTAAAGATTGATAAGTTTGCAAGACAGAAAATGACATCCACTTCGAGGTTCTGTACAGTACAATATTACTCTGGAACATTTCAAGTAAGTTATGAAAACTACACATCCATTCGCAGGTGATCTGTGTACTGCCAACGCTAATAAAGGATATTTCGTTAAAAAGTCCAAATTTCAACCATAGTATATTTAGCCATTTAGCCATAGTCACACCTTTCAAATTGTACAAAATGGATGTGACGGTCGAATGCAACTGGCTTCCCAAGACTGTCAATCATTCGCACAAATTCAGCCTGTGTCACATCAAATTATATAAACTATATATATATACATATATATATTTTAATTATTGTCTCATGTAATACTGCATTTTATTTTTTTCCAAACCATTATGATTTCCGCCAAATTAGGCGAAAACAACCCGGCTAATGCGTCCCGGCTAAAGCACCCCAGCTGGAGCGCTAAATAGGCTAAAGCGTCTACGGCTAATGCGTCCCTGTTTTTCTTTCTTTCTTTCTTTCTTAACACAATAAAATTACATTGATAATGTATATACTGTACGAACATTGCAATATATTTGGATAATGAATTGTTAACATGCCATACATTAATATGAATAAGTTTTACCCAAATTTTCAGAAAGTGGGAACTATTATTCCCACTCTAAAGTATGACAAATACTAAGTAAAACTTAAACGTAAAGGAAAATTTCCAGTAGGACCAACAACTCCCATTTCGAAAGTAGTTTTCTTTACACAGTTCGTACAGTGACACTTAATAACGTATGTGACAGTATGACGGCTTATGGCATGGTCCAATATTTGTGGAGATATCTGCATGTTCAACTTTCACATAAATATCTTGACTAAAGGATATTTACAAATTTCTTGATGTTAAACAAAATAAGACAGCGAGTTGTCACTTCCTTGGGTTCTAATTGAATTAACACAACTAAAGCAATAAAAACAATTTCTTATCAAAGGTTAATTTCTCACTATTTTACATGGTTTTCTGGTTAATTTGACTTGTTCTGTATAAAGAGATAAGCTGCAGGATTTCCATGATCTTTCAGGTGTAAAACAAAAACAAGCACTTTTTTCTAAAATACAGTTACATTAGTACTATTTGCATTTGGGATGGTATATTTCCTGCACAATGACAGACGGTATGGTTTCACAGAAATAAAAACGAATATGTTTGAGTTCTACCGATCCATTCTACCGAGAAAAATCCATCCAGTTGGAAAGAAGTAGAAGACTAGTATCCTTCCTAGTCTAAAATAAATTAAAATTTCATGTCTTTAAATTGATGTGTTTTTTCTCAGAATGGAATTTTTCACAGTATTATGCTAATTGTTGCAACAATACAGGCGATATGTCCTACCTGTTTTCTTGAATCAATTCGCGTGTCTACGAAATTACGGCTATGTACAAATCTATAATGAAGCTTAAAAGATAACATTTTTATCAGTGTAACCATTGTTCGAGAACCACACTTAGGAACGCGATTGTAGATGAGCAATGGCCGATGACGTAGCTCAGTGACGTTCATCTGTGAGGACGGTTTCGTGTGATTTCTTACAACAGCACCTGAAACATACATTTCTAGAAAAATTATAACACAGTATTTTTAGTTTATAATGTGGTCATTTATGATATTTACAAAGCCTTCTCAGTAATGATATTTCCAAAATTTATTACAACTACAACTTTATTTTTACTACTACTGCTGGAACTACTACTACTGCTGTACTTCTACTACTACTACCACTACTTCTGCTTCTCCTACTAATACTAATACCGATAATGATAAACAATAATAGAAAATAATAACAAAAATAGTAACAGGAATGATAATAAAACACCACTACTACAACTACCACTACTACTACTACTAAAAATAATAATAATAATAATATCAATAATTATAATGATAACCATTGTAATCATTATTATTATTGATATTATTGTTAACATTATAATTGTTATTAGTGTTCTCTTTGTCAGGGAATCAGATCAAGAAAGATCCAGCTCAAAACTGAGGGTTTCTTTCTACTTCCCATACTTGATATTGTCTAATGCAGCACTAGTATTAATTTAGGCTTTGCTTTAGTGTTTGAATGCTGATAATTTAGTTTGTTAATCCTAAGATGCAGATACCTTTCCAACAGCTCACAATTTTAAACACTTCGTCAAATATATTTGTATTTTCCTTACAAAGTAATTTAAGGAAATGCTGGCATTTACATAAACGTATAAACACTAGGTAGTAAGATATATTTTCACCATCAGTATTAAATCTGCATGGTCAACTTCTATTGATCAGTCAATTGAAAATTAATGCGCATACTTACTTGAGGAATGTGGCATAAGTATTTGCTCTACGGAATTAAAGGTTATATTTGCCAATTTCAGAAATACTCCACATGTTATCACAAAGATCAAAGTGATTTTCAACGCAGATTTGCATGGTGTTGCATTTGTTATTGAAATAAGTATCTTATCTTTATCCATTTTAATGACAGAACATAAAGCATGAAGTTATTAAGCAGAAAATGTCATCAGCACCGATATAAACTGTTATCTTTGGGACATATGTAACCATGCCCGCCTCGTCATGTTATGCACTCGTACTATCCCATATTACACAAAATTATTCACTTAATATTGCAGAACCTTTTGGCTCGCATTTGACATTTGATAACATTTTTCAAGAGCTTAATTTAGTTTGTCGGAATATTTCATGTACAATACAGTAAGAGTGAGGAACTCAAAGCATAGCGAAAATGCAGTGGGCAAACTAGAGTGGTGCGGTGGAATTGACTATGTTAACCGAAAAACAACTTCGATTGATAAAATGACATTCAATAATTGAATAAATAACATAAAAGCAAATCAGTTGTTGCATTTGTAAATCAAAGCTCCTTTCTGATTTGCCGAGAGGTGTTTAACAAATCTGACTGTGAAACGGTTAACAAAACTAACTGTTACATGCTCTAGCGTTCCGTATTTTTTATCTCAAATCGCGCCAAAAGTGACGTGTTGGGTCAAAAAAAAATTTGGAGATACACTCATCAACATTCTTTTTATCTTAAAAACATGTGGTTTCGTTCAACAAGCACGCAGCATTGATTACAATGCATGAACGGCACAGATAATAATTTCCAGCGGCCTACCATAACTTCGAAAGCCAAAGGTACAGTGTACATCGCATCAACGAAGTACTGAATGATTGACAACATGACACAAATTAATTTAAGCTCCTGTGGCTATAACAAATGCAACAAAACAATTATAATATAGTTAGGAGGATGTCATGCAGTTTTTTCTAACGCTCGTGTAACATTCTAAGCCTCTAGGGTGAGCAAAAGCGAATGTCGCCCTCCTAACTATATCACAATTATGTATTGTTCTTTATTAAAAATGTAAGCCAATGCATCAAGAATCATTGATTTAAATGTCTCTGAATAAAAAAAACCGTGAGTTTTGTAGAACAACATTGAGCATATAAACTGATCATGCTGGTACGTGTAATGTTACATGCGGGCAGCAATTGTTTCAGCGTTATGGCCACACATTTATAGTTTGTACAACGAATGATGGCCAAATACTCATTTGACATAAGCATTGTGCAAGTAGTGACAAGATTGATGTAATGTGTGGAGTTCTACGATTGCCCGTATCAGGGGAGATCATCCAGCTGTGTGTTTGTGTCGGATTTCGAAAAGAATGGAAGGCATATCAACGAAGTCGTTGTCCTTCATCAAGAGCCCGAAATCAATAAAAAGTACATTATAAACAAACATGGCGGCGACGTTCGCAATACCGTTGAAACCCACGTTTTTAATTTAAAAATCATTGTTCATGGACAATTCAAAGCATAAAATCTTACCTCAGTACTTGGTGATAAAACCCTTTGCTGTTACAATTTTCAACATTCGCCTCGGCAAAGAGTTGTAGAAACTTTTAGTAAGCAATAATGGGATTCCTTGCCATACATCGCGAACTTCAGCTTCCAGGTCTTCTACATTTTTATGAGGTTCAATCGCTTACTTAACCTATTTTTTTACATATAACCAACAGTTTTCAATAATATTAGCATCAGGAGATTAAGCAGGCCAAAGAATGCCGGGTATAGCACTTTCGTGTTTATAATTTTGAACTGATCTTGCGTGATGAACTGGTGCGTTGTCGTCCTGAAAAATAAAGTTATTTTCTGGGAAATGCCGAGCAATGACAGGCAAAAGGTTATTGTCAATAATTTTTATATATTTTTTCTGCATTTATGTTTCCATTAACAACGGCAACAGTACCGACACCGTGCCAAATCATGGTACTCATCCTTGGCTTGAAGCCTTCGCACAAACAGGACGGCATCAATTCTTCACCAGGCTTTCTCCATACATAAACTAATAACTACTTTACATTCATCAGAGAATATCACTTTTCTCCATTGTCCGTGGACTGTCCAATATTGCTTTCCCCTGGCCCAGGATAAACGTTTTTTCTATTCAAGTCTGTAATTCGAATGTTCTTCGTAACAACTCTTCTGTGATACTTATTTTTGTGTAAATATCTCTGAATTGTTCGTGTAGATAAACGACGGTGAATATTTTGGTTGAATTCACTGGCAATTTCTCCAACTGGTAGCGATCTATTTGTTTTCACCAGCCTTAATAATTTTCGTTCACCTCTGATATCAAGTTTTTTCTTCCTTCCAGTTCTTTTCTTATTTCTGTATTTCCTCTTCGTTTAAAACTTTTTAACACTGCATACACTGAGCACCTATTTAATTTTAAATCTTTAGCAATTTTTGAGCACTTTTCGCCGTCGAAATATTCCTTAATGATTACGATGCATTCAAAATTACGTTATAATCCATATATCGTCACAGTAACCATCTGGGTTTCATCATGTTCGAATGCAAACCATCTATCGTCCATAACAATATATAGGTGCGTTATGGACGCCGTGTTTGTTTATAATAATATGGCACAGCGCTCTACATCAGCGCCATGGTCTGTAGCTGATATATCACAAACACATGACCTTAAATAAGCAAATAACCCGGGAAACCCAACTTTAACGCTGTCGAATACTTTCCTATACTTTGGCACCGCCTGGTGTCACTTGGCAACTTTAGATACGGAAAACAAAAAGGGTTGAGTCACAAAGCCTTCGTCATAGACACGCTGTTTTATATCAGGGTTGGTATGAATTAAATTGACTGATTTAAATCAACATTAAAACTCAGCAGATTATTTTTAACACTTTTATTTATATAGTCAAGATTCAAAAACAAAACAAAACAACAAACAAATTTTTTTCAACCATCCAATCCAAAATATCATTTTATTTGAATATGCGATGCACAATACCAGTCCACTGACCAATGCACACTCAGCAGAAATCCTTAAGCAAACATAGTTCTGCCCTTTCAGCTCACAAATAAAGCACTGTTTCTTTAACTTCCTGTCATATATTTTATCTTCACATTTTTATAGCTCTTAAATCATCAAACTCGGTTAAAATAAAAAAAATTATAATTGTTGTTTTTAATAATAATAATAATAATAATAATAATAATAATAACAATAATAATAATAATAATGGAGGTGCTTCTTAGTAATATTAATTTCTTAAATCGATACGATTGCTAGTTTTTGATTAAATATACATATATTGAACAAAACATCATAATTATTAGGCTTTGTACAAAGATCACTTTTGCTACTTATATCGCAATTGAACCTGGCGATACAAACAAATAGTTTTAGCATTATATTACATAACATGAGATCTTGAGGCCTAGTTACATTCATCCTGTCTTCATCCCTATTACCTATTGAAAATAGATATTAAAGTGTTCATAAAAGGACGATTTATTTCTCAGAAACGAATGTAATATATGTAGGCATAACCTTGACAACTCAAGCGTGACACTGCAAGAAAACTGGTAATAAGTATATTGTTGGATTATGTGTCAAGGGTCATGGCAAAGAAACTCAGTATGTAAGCAGCCCCGCTGGAAGCCTGCTGTCCAGCGTGGATTAACAAGCTTACAAGACAGCCACATGCTGTTGATGGTAGAACTATCATTGCACTGCTGCAGCTCTTTCAGCCGAGTGAATGCGTCTTATATTGAGGTTTCAATGGTTGAATTCCGGTGTCCGCTTTTTCAGTTTAAATGCAATTTAAAGGATGTCCAAAAAGGCGCTTACAGTATATATCTGCCAATTTTATCTCCATCTCATGCAAGCTAGAAAGACAAACTGGAGTGGTGCCAGAAAGGAATCAGACGGAAAGATATCGTACGAATTAAATCATATACGGGGATTGAAATTCGGAAGTGTAAATCACAGCTTGGGAATTGCCACGCAACATGTGGTGTATTGTTTACGCTTTTGCACATTTGTTTAATACTTTTATCCATTGCTCCCAGCTATGTGCTGACTAATTGTCTTTATATCATGTTTGTGTTCTCCAACTGAAGATACGCTATTAAACCCCATCCCTTTTTGTCTTTAGTTAAAGGGATGGATGAAAGACTCAGGGAGCGCGAAATTTGTGATCTGACCCACTACCGTCGCTTACCTTAGTGTTGGAACGAACGTCAATGCCTCGCTTACTACCCTCGACCTGGATTCGAACTTTGGGACCCCGCTTTGTTTTACTTCACTGCATATGCTAAAATTCAGTGTCTCCATTACCAAATAGAAACTGGAGCTTATCATTCTGGCAGAAGTTCATGTTCGCTTATTGTGATACACTGATAACCATTGAAAACATACTGCATGAAGCATTGTATCAACGTGAGATAGAATACTTCTCTCTTTCTATCTACGTCATCAATGTTTCTGTATACGTTTTGTTCGCTATTCGTGTCAAGAGTTTGGGCGAAGATAAAACATTGCATTATATCAGGATAAAACTAAAAGTATCACTGGAGTCTGGAAAACCAATACTTTGATACTTTGATTTCCTATCAGAAAAATAACAAGAAATTGTTAATCATAAGTGATCAACTAATGAACGGGATGTTTTCGTGTGATGATGTACATCATCCTGTAATCATTCTGTAGTATTTATCCAGGCATATTAAATATTAGCGATATTACACTACTAGGTTCCAAGTGGAAAATTATGTCAGTGATTGAAGAATACAGTTCGCAAAAACAGAGAGATAGTCATTAGTTAATAATTATGAAACATACCAATAAATTATAACATGAGCGAAAAGGGTAGGTAGCATTGCTTCTGAGTATAAGTTAATATTCGCTGATGAAATACAAAATAATGTAACCGAATATTTTTTATCTTCAGCTCTAGCATGTGCCTTCCAGCCAAAAAGTCTTGACAAACCCTTTTCCCTGAAATGCATACAAAATGATAAAATGCAAAACATCCAAACATCCTGTGATTTATTTATAATAGCAATTCAAACTGGTAAAAACTTGGTTAAGTAATAATAAATATTGAACGCTTGATGTTTGTTTAATAAATTTTATCCCTTCAAATGGCATTTGTCAAAGAGGCAAGAGTTTGTTTTGACCTTGACACTTATCTCTCCTCTACAAGACATCACGTATCCTCCGACCTTATTTAAAGCTGCGTGTGCCTGCTCACTTAAGTGAATCTTCATTGCTGAAAAATATCCAATCAATTTAAATATGATTATCGCTAAAAAAATAAATGCTGAAAATATTTATCCGAATCGAGCATGAATCTTAGGTGTAAGTAAACATATTGCACTGATTACAACTTTGCTGAAATGGAATCAATTTATTTTAAAAAACCTACACAAAATTAATCAGTACCGATCTGCATACCTTTGATAAAGGTAAAATAAAGCAGATGAATATGTTTTTATTTTCATCTTGGGCTAAAGCTTAGGAGATAATAATAAATAATAATAAATTAATGACGAAATATCTGTTTGTTTGTTATTCATGCTAAAATTAATCTCTTTTGTTACTTTTCAGCATTTAAAATAAATACATCTGCGGAATTATAAAATTTTTAAAATACTAAGCTAAAATGTAAATTGAGCAGAAATAAATTGCCATACATTTCCCTGAAATATCTTAATTTTTTGCGTATGTATAAAAACAATGTGGTTTTAATTTAATCATAATTTTCTGTGCCTTACTGTCACCTAGCAGCATATCTCAGTTTGAACCTAGTTCTATGTTACAAATTAATGTAAGATTTTGATTTCACTATTTTATGTACGAAAATAAAAATATCTGACTGTGCTTCATTTTAATGTGGGTACCTCATTATTTGCCTTATACAATCTCATCAAACTGTGATGTAATAATTACCGTCAGATAATTTGTTTATGCAACTGTTTGATATGAAAGCTTTATCAATAATTTTTCGGTGAATTTGACAAACTAAACAATCAAATGTTCTGTTAGTTGCATGGCAAATATATGCGAGTGCTTAAATGGCCGGGATAATAGGGAGGTGAGTACTGGTCAGCTTTGAGTGCCTTACTTGCTTACTTGACTATATTTGAGTAGTCTTTTTTATTTAGCTATCATGTCCAGTTTTCCTGGTTTCTGCTCACATTTCTGGTACAATTCTTTTTCTCAGGCTTACAATACTGCTACTTTTCTAGGACTCACTTTCGTACTCATGGTACTGTTGTAGTATCCACGCAAATACCCCCGATACTGTTCTTTGACTTACACTGACACTACTTGCGCTGTTCTAGTACCTACTCACTCTCACATTCTTAGTACTATTCAAGTATTCACTCTCTCACTCCGGGTACTGTCCTAGTATTCACACTCACTTTCCTGGTACTGTTCCAGTACTCATGATTACCCTCATGGTACTATTCTATAACTTACGTTTTGAGTTTGATTCCATCCTGGATGCAGTATTTACAGTATCGCCAAATAAGCAATATCGAGGCATTGTCAGACCAACTACACCTAAAATTTAAGTTAAAGATGTTATGTTCTGCACCATTTTAAAAGCACATTTACATTACAGTCATACATTCTATGTGATTTGAAAGATGGTTGGTTGTATAACAATTAAGAGTTATCTCAAATAATATATTCTTTTTCTATCAGAACGTATCTTGAGCTATACCTGCTGCACAAGGCCCAGTGTGTATACCAATACGTATCTGTAACCCACTATCTTCTCGGTGGCGAATCTTAAAGGACGAGACAGCTTGAAGTAACGCCAGAGCCATGTTGGCTATTTCTGCGGCATGCCTATCGCCATTTCTAACAGGGATGCCACTCACACACATGTAAGCATCTCCAATGGTTTCAACCTACGGTCAAGTTTTGTGTCAAATATATAACATAGCTTGAAAAATATCCCTTACTCAAATAATCTTGAATGAGTTTCAACAAGACAATTTAAATTTTTACGATGATTTATACTTATTAAGAAAATAAATACAATGCCTTAAACATGCTTTAGGTTGTTAGGTTAAAATATCTAACCTTTAGGTTGTTAGGTTAAAATATCTAACCTTATAAACATCGTATAAAGCGATTACATCATCAAAGCATGTGTACAGGTCGTTTAACAAATCGACGACCTGCATGGGAGTGCTGACAGAAGCGAGGGACGTAAATCCAACAATATCTGAGAAATAAACGGTGGCGACCTCGAAGAGCTCAGGCGGTACACTGCTGCCACACTTCAGCCTCTCAGCTACAACTCTATGTACACACAATAAAGCTTTCTACCATAACCCAACAATGTTCTCAACTTTCGTAAATAATTATCGTCAATACCATTTTTATGGAATGGGTAGGGGTGTTGTAAAGAAAACAAACATGTTTCGTTCTTTACAACACTAATGTTTTGAAAAAATGGCATTGTCATACATTTGGTTCCCTCAACATATAAATATCATATAATGATACGAATGTATAGCTTTATTATTGTTATACTTAAGGCAAAATATAATAAAACAGGCATCTACATCTAATGTAACACACTTTTACTAAAATTTAATTTTAAAAAGTAATAATCGCTCAAATATTTAGCAGTTTTAGCAAGGGGCACATTGTGACGTAAGTATTACTGAGATAAACGGCATTACTTGGGCATCATCCTGTACAGAAGCTGGTCCGTCTTCTTCTTCTCAGTGAACAGATCTTCTGTGCGCTTCGCAACAATATCTTCTAAATTATTCGCATATTTTTCTAACTTTTGAACCATCACGTCCAATATATTGACTTTTCTAAATAGAATGTCGATATCAAACACATTCGATTAATTATATTCTAAAATTTCTAATTATTTTTAAAAATCTTTTTCAGTTAAACTGTTTGAGCATACCTGTAGGATGATATTGGTACGACTAATTATCATCGAACCCATATATCACTGGATTCAACATAGTTCTAAAACACTGATAATATTTCCGGAAAGCTGTAATACTTGGACACTGCACTTAAAGATTATTATTTTCCCTCAACAGTCTATGCTCTGGCACATAACAAATATTTTTTCAAAAAAAGACACTTTCTCTTGCATTAATAATAAAGTTGTCGAATGCGAATCAATGAAAACATACCGCCCTTTGTTGAGTTTCATAATGAATCTTTTAACATGACTAAAGGTAGGTCTTTGAGATGGCACTTCCCGCCAACAATTTTGCATGATTTCAATCATTCCATGTTCTGTATCCGCAGGTATTTGTCCATAGACCGGTCTGAATGGCTTTTTATTTTGCTGTTCAACTCTTTTCACAATTTCTGAATGGAAATCAAAACTTTCTGATTTGTACGTCAGTAAAAGGCTAAATTGCAAATTCTTTTGCATTAGACGTAATCACATGTAAATGGAAATTCTATTAAATATGTTTTTATGTATATGCTTATTATTGCCTACCTTCAGCGGATAAGTCAAAAGTAAAATAAGGTTGTGCTCTGAATAAAATTTCCTGCATTATGATAGCGAAACTGTAAATATCACCCATTTGGCTTCCACGTGAGGGTCTTTCCTTCATTCGCAACAATTCGGGTGCGCACCAGAGTAAATCTTAAAAAACAACAAAGCACCATATATCTAGTGTTTTGGTTCATAGCGTGCTTTAACAAAGGTAAGAAAATGATCTGATTATAACTCATTTGTACTGCATGTCATAAATATTCGACACAAAGCAGAAAAGGTGTGCAATACGCTATAACGCCACTTTAATATAAATGTAGATGCTTCAAATGATACAACGGGAACTGCACCGTTGTATTGTTTATGGGCATCATCAGAAGATGGGTGACGTAACCATTGCAGCCCTGCGTTGGCCACTTTGAGCAACCATCGACTGTCAATCAAGCAGCAAGAACTTTTAAGATGTCCATGGGAATATACCACGCTATCATGAATGTACTTCATTCCCTGCAGAATGCGACAAAATCGAAGTCAGTTCTTTTTAAATCTTGCATTTATATTAAGTTACAAATTAGAATACATTTGAACAATATTAGTTGAGCATTCAGCAGTATAAGGCTTATATTTATTAGATTTTAGAGGCGAAAGCACATGAGCATTTTTACACTTTTGAAAAATTAACTATTAAAAATTATCCATAGAAATTATTTAAGTTCAGTTGTTGAGTGATTTTTCATGTAATCAATTTCGTTAAAATTACACAGTAGTGTAGAAAAAAAACAAAATCTATTTACGTTCGCCAGATCCGATATGAACGAGTTCTTAAAAGCTTTATCTAATCTAATTTCTTCATCTTCAAGAACATCCTAAGTAAAAAGAAGCATGCCAATTCTTTGTTTGTCATTTACACCAGTATCGTCGTAATCTCGAGTGTAATTTCTTTTCAGTTTCAATCGTTGACAAGGAATATATTTCTGTGCTTTGATAAAAGTGAGGGTTTTTAATGTACATAAGGGAAAAAACTGAGGTGCTACTGCTTGAATAATGCATAAGTATATCGTTCTTCTGAAGTCCTACATGCACCACAAAGTAATGGCAAATATATGACTTACCTGTAAACTACCCCTGGTACAGTAAGGCGATAATATGTAGATAAAAGATTGCTGGATGCAAGCCCCAACAAAATTATTCACATTCTCGTGATTTAGGTCTTTAATCTTGAAAATAAATACAATAGTTAGAGTTCAATTTTTCTAATATGAGCCTGCTTATAAAAAGAAGTCTGAACAAGAAAAAGGATCTTTTCATAAGCAAAGGTGATATCTGAAGAAAGTGTAATCATAAGCACTGTTGAAAATAGGTGTTAAATTTACCTGCTTTAGTTCAATCAGCTTTCGCTTAGTGATGGTGAAATCGCTTGGCTTTGGCACTGTTTTGATTGCAACTGTTGCGCCTTTGTACATGGCCAGTGACGTGAATATCTGGTTTCGTATTTGAGATAACTTACTTGCTCTTGATCCTGAAGATGTGGAATATCTGCTTCTACGTATCTGAAGAAAAGAAGACGTAAATACAAACAGAAAACGAGCTCTTTAATCTAGCTGTGAAATGATAGATTTACCTGAAGCTATCACAGATAATTGTTGTTAGTTTACGGACGCGCAATATGCTGCAATATGCTGCTGTGTAACACTAATGACCAGTTATAAAGTCACTACTTATCCAATTTGTTTTACATTACAACTGCATCGTAAATGGCATCCACTATTGCTCATTTCATGAGTAAAACAAGTAGAAACAATTCAAGTAACGGTTTTTCATTCATTCAGGCAGGCCAATAAAAGTCTTGTCCTGTCCTTTTTAGCTGAATTATGGGCACACCTTTCTACATATCTGTCCGTAAAACTGTGAATCTATTGAAGGATAAGTGGGGAACAACGTCGTGAATGAATATTTTTATGCATGGAATAGCCATTAAAGCTAATATGATGACAGTTTACGATGTGTTTGTTTACTAGGAGTTATAGGAACAACTTGCAAACAGCCTAAATAGCAGAAAATATGGTTAAACAGAGAAACTAGAGCGAAATACTTCTAATGCTTCTATAGGTGGTCTAAATAAGACAGACTATGTGTGAATAATAAAAAAAGAGAGAAATAGTTGCAATGTTGACATGCTTCAATTATAAACTATGTTTTGGCATTTCGGTATATTCGCTGCAGAGGAGGACGATAAGTTGCAAGCACTCTTTGTTTTTTTTATAATAACAAATTTACCGTACTTCCAGATTTATGGATTTGATTAAAGTCAATGTCATTGATATTCACTTTCCATAGCATTTGGTGTAATTCCTCTTCGTATCTTCTTTTTCTGAGAAAAACGTATGTAATCAATGTAAGTTAAAATGACATTAGCAGATCCGTCGGGTGTGACCAATGCAAGGGAATTAACACATAAATTTTAAGCCAAATATATATGCTTATATTTTTACCATCACAGATTCCAGCTGCTCGGAGTGGGGAAGTACTGCACTATTTTAATCATTTATTTAAAACCTTTGAGCTATGTACTTCATTTTTGTTACATATATTGGGACTGCAATACTTTATAACTGCGGTAAGCGTTACTGATATCACAATAAAACAAAGATTTTACCTAATATATTGCAAAGTTCCATAAGCAATCAGAGTTAAAACAAAGAGGCTCGTGAACGTGCCGGTGAGAATGATATTCCGAGCTAAAACATGGCATATTAATAATTGCAGAATTTGACATTTCTCTCTGTACAGTACAACAAAACAGTACATGCAATATGTTTCACAAGCATCTCTCCTTTAGCAAAACACATATATAGCACATTATATAACTTTACTGTTCCATTTTTGAATGTACGAAACAGGAAGAACTATAAGAACTTAGCTTTACACAGCAGTGAATGTTGATATTTTTTGTCCTACAACTTAAGGTTGTTCAGCTTGAACCCTGACAAACTACGTACAGGATGAGGTGTCCTCTTCACACAGCTCTTTGTAAAAACCACAAACCGGCATGTCTGGTGGATGCAAGCCATTAGCTGTTCCCCAGTAAAGTGACTGTCCGCCAATGATGTTTACACGCTTTTATGAAATAGAGTGTACAAATACTCGATGTATTTATGACTTAAAATGACGAAAATGCTAAATACGATGTGCAAACCAATAAATGCGTGAAAACGAAAATAAATAGCTTTATAACTTTAAATAATAGCGAGAACCTATTTCTCAACGGTGAAATATTAAGCACTTGGCCAAAAATAATATATAATAATTTAAAATCATTTTCTCACTTGGAGTATAATTTTAAATACCTTTCAGTTTGGTATGTTTTTCCTTTACAGACAAGCCAATACCTCTTAGGTTCCCGAAATCTTTCTAAGAAGCTTTTTTACCAGTTCGAAACCTTTCTAGAAAGAAACCGTCTTGTTACTTGCTCTATGAAACGGTATCCCTCCCAATTGCTCCTACTCCGGATCATCACCAAGAATTTTGCGTAAAAGCAGCTCTCAATATATATAAACATTCAGCGTTTTTAAAATGATAAAGTAAGATTTTGCATCCATGCGTAGTTCTAAAACTAATACAAGCATGTCACTATGCTCAGTGTATTAATCGTTTGCAAATAAAGCACACATCACTTATATAATGCGCAGTGTGACTGTTGGTACATGCGATGTGCTTTTGCAAATGTTGTTACACCTCTTACGCGGTGTTTTGGTGATAAAAAAATCACTGTTTTTTGCATCGTGTTTTGATCACAAAAATTAAACAAAGGAGGAAAAGACCGAGGTACACAGCAGAACAAATATTGCGCATTTACAAAAATTTGGTGGTTCTAGGACCAGTATGGCTAGAGAAGTGGTAAAGACAAAATGACAAGTGATACGTCCATGATACGTATTTGGTATTCGTAAAATATATTGGAAGCAAACTATATATATATATATTTATATATATATATATATATATATATATATATATATATATATATATATATATATATATAGAGAGAGAGAGAGAGAGAGAGAGAGAGAGAGACAGAGAGAGAGAGAGAGAGAGAGAAGAGAGAAAGAGAGAGAGAGAGAGAGAGAGAGAGAGAGAGAGATCTGAAACCAGTCATAGGGAGACCATGCCTTATATATAGGACTTAGGGAGACCATTTGTATATTTTTACCTTTGAGTTTAGAATGACAAAAATTACAAAAAAATGTTCCTATACGTTTTAGATAATGTGTGTGATTTTTTCTTCTTGCTATATTAAGTAGCAAAAAATAAACAAAAAAGTTGGTCTACGGATTGTTTTCTATATTTTCCATGGCATTTAAGGCGACCTGGCTAAAACCACGGAATTTCCCGGGTCTCCGTTAGTGTGTGGTTTAATGCTCTGTATATTTGGTCTCCTAAAGTAGCATATTTTGCCACTAGTCGGGTGTTTTTAAATATATTATTTTAAACCTATGATTATTATTATTATTTGTTATGTATATGCATTGTTTAGAAGTTATACGCATATACGTCAGCCTTGAGAGATGACACTTTTCACATATTACCAATGACTGGGTCATTTGGTTCTACTTTGCATGCAAATATGTGAAAGATGCTTCATGTTTATAGGTTAAAATATTGTTGCGTGACATTTAAACTCAGCATTACTTTGGAAAGCAAAGAATTGAAGTATTAATTAATGATAAACAAAATGTCTCTTCAAGTTGTATGTATGGTCGCCTTAAGTCGGTTTATACACCTAGAAATATACAACCAGCAATAAGGAGACCATATATTTTTCATGAATATGTCCAAGATTTTTATATTATTAAGACAAAATAGTGCTAAATGTTATTTAACCCCTTAAAAATTACTTTGGTATGCAAAAAAAAATGATGAATACAAAACAAAATGCCCTTTGAAGTGTTTTGTATAAGTGTGAAGCATAGTCCCATCAAGTCGGTTTACACACTATATATATATATATATATATATATATATATATATATATATATATATATATATATATATATATATATATATATATATATATATATATATATATATATATATATATATATATATATATATATATATATATATATAAAGTAGGGATGCGTTTATTGCGTCATAATGTTTATTACGTCATAATGCATCTTGCTCTAAAGTGTTCGTTTCTTTGAAAAAATGCCTGTTTACAGTGCTAAATTATCCTTTTCTTCAATTTCGTGCTAAACTATGTGTAAGCATGTTGAACATTTTAGGAAAAAATACTGGTTACTATAATATTTTTAAATACATAACATATGGCGGATTTTAAATATAAATGGCGGTTTTCTCTGGTCTCCTTTAAGCTGATTTTCCGGCACTGGTATTTATACAACGTATAAAGTTTAATATCAAATTGAAATCTTGTTATCAAGTGTCAAACAACAAATTTAATTTTAACCAAAGTATGTTATAATAGCTATGCATAAAATCATTCGTTTTTTGTTTGCTGTGTAGGCTCGTAACGTTTAAACAAGCTAAGAATTAAGGAGACCTACTTTTGGTCTCCCTAAATTTTTGGTCTCCCTAATACTGGTTTTTCAGCAAAAATGGTCCCCTTATTGCTGGAGGTACATTATATATATCGGTGAATCGGTGTGCAAACCGCAATAGGTCGGCAAAATGCGAAAAGTCATCATAGTGGCAATAAGTCTACAACAGTTAAGCTCGAAAAATTCTTTACATATTTTTTGATGCAAATTAAAAATTTTGCTGTGGTTTTTTTCAATTTCAGTATTATTATTATTAATATACATTCAGTTCATTTGTTCAGTTTACTTTTGTTGCGATTTATGTCATACAGTATTAAAATACCTGATGATGGCTGCTTGAATAAAAATATATAACAGTTTCAAATTTCTATAAAAAATGGGTAAAACCTATGACAGTAAAATTATTCAAGTCAAGGATTATAATAGTGATAAGATATACTTGTAAAAATTTATTAAATTTGATTTGTACTTCATTTTAACATTAATGTCTAATTTTATTTTATGCGAAATAATGGGTCGACTTGCTGCACAGCATTGTAAAAACTGCAATATGTCACCAAAATGTTGCCATATTGATGCATGCATGAACATAACTATTTAACTATATATATATATATATATAACTATATAACTATAGTTAGATAGTTATGTTAGCAGTTATCAAAACAAACAGGTCGACAAAACATAAAAACAGCCATCAGAATGGCAATAAGTCTATAATTTGTGAAGTTTAATAATTCATTATATATTTAACATAAATTTAGCTATGCATCTTTTCTTCCTGTATGATAATAACTTAAAAATTTTCTTAACAAGTCACATTTCTTTATTTGCCATTCTACAATTTTCTCTTTCAATATTTTCAGTTTGATTATTGCTGTTGTTTCTGTTGTTCACTTTTAATTATTGCTAGTTTTGCTTTGTTGTCTGACCTTGCATGATTAGTGTTTAGTAAAAAATTGCAATAAGGCGTACACAAATGAAATCATGTTCTTAAAATATTTAATAACTTCAATAACTATCTACTTTTTAAACATATTAATAACTTAAAAAGAATAATAACATCTTTTCTTTGCTGGCGAGGACACAAATATTCACTCCTTTAATCAATTAATTTATATTTTGATAATCACATTGTAAAGCGTGCTATTGCTACCTTGTGTTTGGGGTTACTGGTTATAATATTGGCCACTGGAGTCATTTTGTCTTGGCCTGGAGCATACTGTAACATAACGTACGGCGTTATGCGATCTGCGTCTGCGTCCATCACAACGTCACCAGTAACACCTGCAGTCACAGATAGATCTGTTGTTCACATACAGCCCTGTTTTGCGTACACAACTCTATTATTCACATAAAACTTTATTGGCAATTGGGTGTCAGGCCTGTGAATGAAACGCGCAGTTTTGAGTTGACTGGGCTTCACACATTGTTCACACAGAACCATTGTTATTCATACAGAACGCTATTGTACACACAGATTATTATACTCCTAAACAAAGCTAATGCTCATATATAACTCTACTGTTCATACATAACTCTACTGTTCGTACAAAACCCTATTATTCATGTTTAGCTATATTGTACCAACTTTATTGCTTACGGCGCACATCAAGATTCTTTTTGAATATCTTCAGCTATTGTCACATTTTATTGCATGTAAACAATCTGTTTATTTTAACTTAAAGCAATGTGCTCATAAGTAAATTCTTCTTTTTTGGCCGAACACCATGTTTAAAGACCAAATCGCAATGTTTCGTTTCGACCATACTAAAAATGTCTGTGCAGCACAATTTTCAGTTACTTTCAATAAATCTTTATAAACTAACAACGGTTTATATGTGCCTGCTAATCAAGCAAGGCGGTACTGTAGTGCAGAATTATGTGGGTATAGCTTATGTTAAAGTTGTGTTAGTTATTTTTGTTTGAATATTTTGCACACTTGGCCTGTCAATGATTTTTCTACTGGAAATTGTTTGGACCCAATGGGGTTACTTAATTTTTATATTTGTGATCTAAGCCACCCGACAGAGAGATCAAAAAAGATTATTTTGTACCTCTGCTTACTTAGGTCTGAGAGATACCTGTAAAAGAATGATTCCTAGCCTTCTGGAAGATGCGGCGCCCTGACCTTGGATCTTCGTGATCAGCCAGTAGCTCAGATATATAAGTAAGCCAACTATAAGCTATGTCGTACAGCGTCAGGAGTTTTCCAGTTCTGCGATGCAAATGTTGATAAATTAACAAAAAAAGATTATTATTTCGGAGTCAATGCAACAATAATAATAATCTGTTTATAAATATTGTGCAACTTTATTCGTGACAGTTGGCATTAGGTGTTGTGGTAACAACATGCAAATGCATTTCAAATATTTTGATAAACAAATACTTCATGTAAAGAGTAAACATATTAATAAACAAGTCAGATGACATATGCTTAGCACTGAATTATTCTAATAGTTTTTTATTTGTTTACTACTGCTAGTTATAAACTACAATACAGACCTAGGTAATATGCTTAGATCCCATACAATTGTGCGCAAGAGTGTGAATTAGGGACTAAACATTTGCTTTCAGGTTTCAGGTTTGCTTCATTTAATAATATAATACGTGGTGATATGTTATAAGTTACTAATATGCTTATGCAAATACCTTACCTTGGAGGATTTACACCAGTCAGGTTCCAGTTAAAGGGTGGAAGGGTATTCTTGTGTAACAATTCATCTTGAAGCAGCCTATCTTTTGAAGAATAAAAATCTGGAGTAGTTACCTGCAAAGTTACGGTACATCTGGTGTTGTGCTCTATTTGCAACCAAATTTTGCAATCACTTCTGTGTTTTTTGTTCTGTCACATATATCTGGATCCGCACTAAAATTGCCCCTACGTATAATTTAGTAGTGTCACTAGAAGTATTCAGATTGCATTTGGCAGGTGGTGTTATTTTTTCTAGCAATGCTTATGAATACGGACCCAGACTCCTACCATTTTCATGTATCTGAAGTAAGACTGGCGTCGCGCGATGGTAGCAGGGTCATCTGTTCCGTATTTCCAGAGTCTCTTCAAAATGCTATGCTCTGTGATAGACAGGACTGGTGTTATGTAAACGTAATCGGGTGATATCAATCCCTGTCTGTCAAACTCCTCAAAGATACGCATAAGATTTGTTGGATACACACAGAGCACAATCACTGCGGAAGGGAAAAAAGACATTAGACAGTTATATCAGGTGACACCTCTGGTGCAGCTACTTAGATGCTTAAAAGTCACAAGCAATCAAATAATGCATTAAAGTGGCCTACGTGGACAGAGAAGCAGGCACCTGCATGAGATATTTATGTAAGGACCCAATAGAATGAGTTGATGTAAGTAGAATGAGAACTTTTTCTCAACTGTGTAATCATTTCTTTTCTTTACACTTTGTATTATTTTTGCGGTTTATACAATCCATTGCCTGACGCGGAACAGCTTTTGTGTGGGTCACTTATCAATATTAGTTTCTAATGTTTCTTGGGTTAACTGTGCTCTTGAAAAGGGCAATGACATCACACAGACCAAAGCGTTAGACATCATATAGACGAAACCTCATTAAAGCAAAGCAGTTTGGTTCAAAGACATCTGTCAACTAAAACTAACTCAAAAGTTCAAAAGAATGTGGAATGTCATGTCTATTTCATAGAATACTTGCACTTTGCACTTTAAGAGGGGATTGGTTTTCTACCCTCTGCAAGCAAAAATGGGTCAGAGCATAGAAATCTCAGTTTGTGTGTTGTGTTGATAACATGGTATCACACTAATTGCAGAAACCCAAATCAAGCTAAACTTTCACATTTATATAGAGAATCGCTTTGAGTTAAAAGAGCAAACTCGTGATACGGATGGATTCCGGATCCCGAATTAATTTCACAAGGAACTGGGAATTTGGGTGTTGTGCTCAATTTGTAATGCAAGGCATCCGTGCTTTGCACATTCAATTAACCATCGCCTCTCCACAACGCACCGAAAGACGTCGCGTATGGAACGATCACGCAACGTGTAAGCGAACGAAAGGCAATCTGTACGTGGATTACTGCTGTTACGTTTGTATATCGTGTACAATTGGAGCAAAACAAGATGTTGCACTCTAAACGTACTCTACTTGCAATGTTCAAATTAATACTGTACTTTTGTCTCAGATTTATTATCGTTTACCCAGTACACAATGCTCTATTCTAAACACCAATATAAATCTTAAAAAAAACAACGTGGTGGAAACTCATTTTCCTTAGGACTATTTCATGAAAAACAAGTTCTGATTATTTTATCGTAAATATCATGCGGTGTTGCATTTCTAGTTACTTGCTCCTGTTGCTTGTTCAAAAGGCATGAGATCTACTGTTTACTTTACATCACCCAGTGCCACATTTGAGATGCCTCATACTTTTCAGCGCCAATTAGGGCATTTATCAAACTCGAGGTTCAACATAAATTATAAAACCGGTATTTTATTGGCAATTGGGGAGGTGTTTCAAATATAACTTATGCCTTGGAAAAAAAACTTCTGATAGGAAATATTGTAAAGAGATCTCATGACATCATATTAAATTCCAGCTGTTAACAAATTATTGTAATGCACTGAAAGCACAACTTTTAGATAAGGTTTTAAACTGTTCAATTAGGCTGATTGCTTAATGTTATATTATATTATATTGATATTATGTAATGTAAAAATATGTAAATATTAACATTATGTAATTAAAATATAATTTTGAATTCTTGGTTGACATTATGCCTAACAACAATATATCAATAATAATTAACAGTGATGTTTTATATTTATCAGACTCTGATGCTATTGTCAACATTTTCTGGCTAAAAAAGTCAAGCAAAACATTAAACAGAATAAAGTAAAAAACGTTTTGAAATTCAATAAGATCTATTTAGAATGGTACTGGACAATAATCATACAACATAAACAAAGCTTTGCATATTTCTAAAAACTCAGTTATTCAAAATGCACATAATTTTTATATCATTATGAAAAATCTGAGCAGCAGACAATAATCATACAGCAAGAACAAAGCATTTGCATTTTGCATGAAATGCTCTATTTTTCTGATAATACAAGTGAAGTTACAGTGTGGCTTTATTTCTGCTCAAATTATTCTTTTTTGCATCAGTTGCAGCTGATCAATTACCTGCTATCACACTGTGATATAGATGACCCGCCTGGTGTTTAACGAGAGAAAGCTGTTCTTCCATTAGTCTTTATAAATCAATCAGATTTAAAGCAATAAGACTCACCGCGTGCGCGATATTTCAGGTTAGTGACAGTGGTGTGAATGATATCATCCGTCAGCGCCTCCTCGTCATGCATGGCCCACTCCGTCATGATCACACGACGCTCGGCAAATGTCTGGCGGATGGACTGCGTGGCATAGCCGCAAAGGTTATCTCTGCTTGCGAATGCTCCTGCCCTCTTCCAGCCAAACTCCTCAAACAACTTGTAACATAGAATTAATATCAAAATCCAGCGATTTTCAGTATTATACTATGTGGGAAATATACCTGAACAAATTCAAATTAGTTTTCTTCTTCTAATATTCCTTACTAATCTGAAATTATTTCAATATTAAGCCTTGATTGTAAGAAACCCTCACAACAGTGTTCCTGACGCACTTTTAGTTGAACAGCAGAAGTTGCTTACATCATAAACAGCTTGGCCAATGTATTTGAAGGTAAACCCCATACGGACGAGAGTGTCATATGCAGCCTTGTTATCCAGGGTAGGATCGTTAGCAAAATTTGACATAACACCAATGTCGTAGTAGCTTAAGTAATACCCCATTGGAATCGTCACTATAACCAAATTGCATACCCGCTACTTATTCAAACCACACACAGTACAATTTTAAACAGCTGTTAAAGACGTAAAATATAAAAGACCAAGGATACTTTTATAGCAACTGGTGTTTGTGGATATATACCTTGATAAAAAAAAATGTTTTTTGCAAAATGTGTCATTTAAACTCGAATAAGAATGGAAGCCGCGAAACATATACTTGTGCCCTCCAAGTAAAAAAATAGAAAGCAAAATCACGATCTTTGTGTGTGGGTGTTTCCTGGATGCAGAGGTATAACCAGTGCTTTCAAAAATTTAATATGTTCCCGTCACCACGTTACATCAATGTCATCAGTTAATGATTATTGCTAGCATAATATTTCATTCTATATTAAAAGTATATTTTGATAATATTCAGTAACAAATCAGTTTACTGAAGCGATCTTTTGTAGTATTTATAGTTTTACTTGATAACAGGAATTAATTTCATATAGAGTTGACATAAAGTGAAAGAATAACATTTCTTGTCAACGACGTCTTTGCATCCTTAGATTACCTCATTATAAAGCACTATATTGTAATTACCTTGCGAACAGCCAAGACCAATAATAACGTCAACATCAATGTAGCGAATTACATTCAATATATTGGATATGCCAACTGTAGGATTGCAGCCATCGTTAACAAAAATAATACTGAAGAAATAAAAACGGTCAATAATCAATTCGACTGATTTACATTGCCACTTCATACAAACATAAAATGAGAAGAAATGACATAAATAAAGCTCCAGAAACTGAGAACTGAAAACAAGCATTGAATTTACAGCAAAACTCTGGCTATTGCGCTTTATTCGCGTTAAGCATAAGCAATCAAATTAAACGCAATATTTTTCGGTCTTAACCCATGAAATGATCAACAAAAAGTTGAAAGATATCTAGTTACCAAACTGTAAGATGTTCTATCTATCATATTCTGGAATTTATTCTGCAGATTACTTACTCAAAGTAATAGTCCTTTAATCCATCATTTTGCGCTTGAAAATGTTCAATAGCCGTTGTGACTGGTGACCCAGATTGCTGAAAACTTAATTCACCGTAATAATCATCCCTGTAGTACATTGACATCAAAATCGTGAATACATATTTAGAGCTTCTGTTCTCAAACCTTGAAGTCCAATTATATGAATTATAATATGTGTTAAAAACTCGTACATGATCAAGAAGATTCCATTCTGAAATATTATTGCCCTCCGTTTCCACGAGGAATGTTGTGCGCACATTATTAAACGTCTGGTTCGTATCGCTGTTTGCATATTTCTCAGTAGGGATAAGGGTATTTATGCTAGCTGTGCTGATCCCGTGCACATAGCTTTTTGTTGGACTTTCTGTTATTTCCAATGTATTTTGCGAATAATTGAATGTAAAATTCTCGAATTCCTGACCTGTTATAAATGTTTTGCTGGTCATGGCAAGGCAAATTATGCCCATTATTACAACTTTATATGTTTTACTTTCCATCACAAATCCACCATAAGTCAAAGGCAGCAAAATGTTATTTCAACAATTACACCTCAAATATTGCATCATATAATTGCTATGATTGTTTGAGGTATCCGATAAATATCAAAAACAGAGTATGCAAAGATAATTACAGGCATAGTCCTCAAAAATATAAATTTATTAGATATATCCAATATAAAAAAGTTTTCTTTACAGTTTACACCTCTGAAATTACGACCGAGCTTACAGCGCAAGAACTGTTTAATTTACAGTGCTAAACACTCAAATGTGTCTCAAACAGAACGCAATGGCACTCTCGCGCAATGATAATCAGGCTGTATGGCCTCTTCTAGCCAATCCACATCAAAGGGCCAAATATGTTATGCAACCAAACATTAGAAAGAAAGAGTGGAGTTTTACAGGCGGAGCCGAGTGATCGAAAAGTAATTGATGGTCACATTTACTGTCATAGCCTGTAGCACGAAAAACCGAAGCAGAAGATGAAGATGGTCTACTGTCTAAGTGACCCTGTAAAAAAGAAATATAAAACAAAAATGTGCAGTGACATTGCTAGAAAACGAAAAAATATTTTCATCCAAAAAAAGCTGTTGGCCTGCTATAATAGCTATTCAAGTGTTTGTATCAGTTGTTATGTACTTGAGTATACAGTCGACAGTCTCGATTGAGTCATCTAAAAGGTTTCTTCGATTTTCTGGGGTGTGAAAGAAGATGTTCAGCTTTCTGTATCGAACGACCTGCAAAACATCTTACAAAACGTACAGCTCACATTCATCTTCAAGAAATATTGAAGTTAACAACGCTTTAGTAGCCTAGATTGTTCATATTTTCACTTCTGGTTTTGATACAAAACCTGACATGTTTTTGCCCTGCCCTGTTACATACCCGCCTTCTTGCCGAGGTATTATGAATCCTGTCTGCTCATCTGAAAATCATTTTACATAAAAATTTATTACACCGCTCTTACGTAATGCATTAAAAGCATATGGATACGTGACTTCTCACTTAAATGTCAGCGCTCAAAATGATAATAATGTAAGTTAATGTAAGTTCACGATAACTAACATACCAACAAAAACTTTGCTATCCTGACCAATCTCTGAATCATATTTATTATTATATTCTCTTGAAATTATATCCACGTACAGAAGACTCTGTGAATTTTCTTCTCCTATCCCCTTGCACGTTTTATTTGCATTTTTTCTTTGATTAGTTAAATCAGAACAATGCTCTGTAATTAAAAAGAAGGTAAGGTACTGCTGTTGTTTATGTAACTGTGATCTTAGCATTAAGATGTTTAAAAGTAGGTTGCTTCATCTTCCATTTTTACTTTTGTGTATATGAATGCCACAAATAGTTGTTTAAGATAAATGGTTTCCATTATCACTTTATGGTAGAAGCCATAAAAAGGCCGAAAATAAGGTGGATAAGGATAACCATGTAGTCACCTTTTATCATTTAATTCAAGTATGATTTTGATTCTAATTTCAGTTATCATCGGTTCCACAAACAAGTGCCAGTTGCACCTTCTGTGTAAGAGCGACTGGCAGAGCCAGATAAAGCTGATGATTTGGATTAAATAATGCGATTCTGGAAATTGGAAAATTTGACCACTGTGTTTTCCTTGAAAAATTGATCCGGACAACTTGAATGGTTTGCAAAATATTTGCATTGAAATAAAGAAATCGTCAAATTAGATGCGAAGTTTCGTACTTATGTTAACATGCTTTAATTGTAAATAAATTTAAAAAAACGAAAGTGCATTAGGACGGGGCACTAGAGTTCATTATTATTGATACAACCGACTAAAACTTGTTGATGATCAGGAAGGTTTTTTCCGTGTTATGAATAAATTGCTGATAAAATTCAAAGATGCCGGATGGTGGCCAAGTTGAATTTGTCTATTTATCCCAATTCCAGTTCCGAGCATATTTTAAGGTATTTAAACTATGTCTGAAATTTGGCGACAAAATCAACCGTGCTAATTGATCCTCTTGTACAATTTCTTTATAATCAGTATCACTGACACTTTTTTAATTTGTGATAACTGAAAACGGCCGGTGGCAAAGGTTAAGACTAACTCGACGAGCTGTTTTTGATTGATCAGTGTTTCGTTCAATGGTAGCTTAACAAAAAACAGAAACAATTAATTAGTAAGGTAATTTATTTTCAAAAAGTACCATAGTCTAATATACTATCTTCATAGTGATATTGTTACAAATTTCTGTTCATTTATGTCCTTGATGTTTTGCTATGTCATTCAGATACATCGATGTTGCATTAAAAACAATAAATGTGTTATTGCAGAATTTTCTAACAACATTTCCTGTCACAAACTGCTAAGTAATGTCTATTAGATGCAGATCATTTATTTCTTTAGCATTTATGTTCAAGATGTGATACACAGTAAAAGCAGTGTACAGTCGCCAGAAAGATTATCAGCTCCAAAATGGCTTTAACTATTAACATATGGAAGTTACATATCGATCCAATCATGCTCTACGTTTAGTTATGTCTTTTACCATTGTGTCTATGAATGTGTTAGAATACATTAACCTGCAAATTCGTTGGGAGCCAGGCCTTTAACCCCCAGACCGGTAACTTTAAAAACAGATCCAGCCAATGGATATTTCTTTAAGTCATCCTCTTTGGCCCCCATCCGACCAGAAGTAACAAACATCTCGTCATAATTTTTTCCACCGAAACAACATGACGTTGTTTGCAAGGCGGGAATGTCAATCACTGTCAGTTCTTTTCCTGTAAGACACATTTATTTAAAAAGCGTTAAGAACAAAAGCATATTCAAAATAATTAGCACAAGTCGGTCTGGAAATAATTACGCCACCTTCTTTTGTTGTCTGTGCCCCAACATTATACATTTCAGTAGTCAGTATTGTAATGTTTAATCACAAGCTGTTACACAAAATTATTTTTATTTCAAATACTTTTTCGTATAAAATATGACTTGGCGCAAACCGCGCAATGAATAGTTGGAAGCGAAACACCTAAAATTAACACCAATATCGATAACATAGCACTAGTTCATATTTATCCGTATCTACCTGTATTAGGATCAAATCTGACAACCTTTCCTCCATTAAAACACGCCACCCATAGCTTGTCTTCTTGATCAATGCACATTCCATCCGGATAGCCTGAAAGCATTGGAACACCATCCTCGACGTATGTTACTATGCAGAGAGCAGAGACTAGTCAATGTCAAGAAAAAAAAATTCATTACTTAAAATGTTTGAAATTGTTTCTGTTTTTGACCTGTGAGACTAAACATTATATTTTGTCAAGTTTTACGTGGTTTCGCTTGCTGATTAAATCCGTGCTAACCTAATCGCGGCAGTGTCTCTTTTGGGCCAAAATCAATTGCGACTCGCTGATTGCCTGAAACAAACACTAAATAAGAGCATTGTTTTGCTGAACGAACAAATCAAATACTTACATGCAAACACTTTGAGATTTATGCATAAATCTCCCGATAACATTGTGTCGCTGAGCTAGCAGACCAAATACCCGCAAAATCTCGGCTTTGTTCTGATGTGCTAGCACTTTCGACTCGCAAAACTAATATTAAAATGAAGTGGCAATATCTATATTTTACAAACAAAATTCAGATTCAACTAATATTAGCCAAATATTCGGAAAGATGCGGGGCTTGCCAGTTTTGGAGGAATCGCCATTGCTTTTTAACCGACCGTTATGCTATTTCTGTTGAAACTACAAAGAGAATTGTTTCTTTTAACTACTTACATTGTGAAATTTGTAGAATCAATAATGTGCCAAATATATAAAAACAAATTCGAGGGCGTTAATGTCGATGTGTGAAACACAAAAGTTTTGGTTAAACCTTTCGACCTTTCTTTTTAATGGTTCTGTCTATGATGCCATTGTAGGCAATAGCAATCTCGGTGTCAGGGTTTCGGGAAAATAGCCGTAGACAAGTGTTCGTGTTACCTCTCCACCCCCCTAAAATGCTCAAGATTGTTAAGAAAATTAAGTCATATTATTATAGCAATAATTTTGCGCTATAAGAAATCATACTTACTGATTTCTCCATTTTGCAGGTCATAATCAAAAGCATACACCTTTCTTGGAATTGTGTCGTTATAATACATCACACTGTTGTCTGTTGTCCACGCTATTCCATTAGATATTTCAAGCTTGTCCAGATGCCTCTTCACTTTATTGTTAATAATGAAAATAAGCTGCCGAGCTGCATCTCGGAAAAAGTATTTTCTTGCTTCTTTGCCAAAGTGCCTAATTAATGAAAGGTAATATAAAACAAATTGGCCTACCTATTGATAACAAGATATAAGAAGGAAATACAATGAGATATCACTGCACAACATACTACCACTGGTACCAAATGTCATGTCAAGGAATACACTAGTCTGACTTATTTGAAGATGTCGTAGAAAATTTGGCACAAACAAATTTTAGCTCTGTGGATTATTGCCTACTTTAATGTAAAATGGTATAAATTTTCTACGTGAAATTAGGCATTGAAATATGGCTATTTGTGCAAACATTTAAGTTACAAAGAACGTTAAAGTACTGTAGTATCACCATTGTCTGGAACATTTTTCTAATAATAATAGTAATATTAATAGCAATAATAATAATAATAAGAGTGATTTTTAACCAGAAAAACAACGCTGCAGAAGCATTAACAGATCTGCAGAAGCATTACCACAATCCTCTCGCATGTGCCAACAGCCACATTGTGCATTACCGAAATGATATGTGCTTTATTGGTAAATGCTAAATGTGCTGAATATAGTGACATGCTTGTGTTTGGTTTTATAAGAACGACGCGTGGATACAAAATCGCATTCAGTCATTTTAAGTACACTGGATAAATAACCGGCTTCAGTTACGCACATGACTTCACAAGGGCTTCAGGGGATTGGAAAGGTGCAATGTAATAGAGTAATTTGTAAAGCTGCGTTTTAGAACCGGCTCCGAACCGGCAAGGTTCCGAACCGGCAACAAAGCTTCTTCGAAAGATTTTCAGAAACTGAAAAAAAAACATTGGCTGGTCTACAAAGGAAATACAAACAAAATCAGACTGAAACGATTCGAATGGAGAAAATGATTTTAAAAATGTAATTTTTCGGCTAAGTGTTTAATATTTTGCCTTTGAGAAATTGGTTCTCGTTAAACCGTGTAGTGCTCTCCAATAATCAATGCATTACTGGAATGCCAGCTTTGCATTAGTTCTTTTGAGTTTATTGAGCTTTAAATGTGAATCTACGTTATAATTTTTATAACTTTGATATATATTTTTCAATGATTTAAATAAAATTTGCTTTAGCTATGTAATTTAACATCATAAGTTTGAAGGAGTACAGAAGTCGGTGAAAAAAACTGAAGAACGTATACATAGCCATAAATACCCGGTACAAATGGAGTCGACAGTTAAAAGGTTATAATCTCATTAACTAAGACTATTCATCCATTTTTGTGTGCAGACATCCTGTTACTATTATCATGTTGATTTTATATGCCAAAATTTACATTCATTGGTATTTTATAATAAATATTACATTAATATTACATTGTGCCTCAATTATGATATTCTCAGTAGTGATCTGTACATTTTTCGTATGTACCTGCCCATAGTCTGCCGACTGCGTCGCATTTTGCATCATTCAATTGGCTGTTTACACTCTGATCTACTTCATACAAGTTATCCTATGAAAGCACCAAATAAAACACCCTCATTATTCTTTCAAAAAAGGAAAAAGGTTTAGATCATAAGAGGATAATTCCTTACTTCATACGAAAATAAAGCAATATTGACAAAGAAACATGCAAAACAAGTTAACATCTTAAGATCTACGAAAGCCACAAAATTCGACCAAAAGGCACTTACTGCAGTGTAATATTTAAAATACTTAAAGAAATCATGTCGTCAAATATATTAAAATTAAAAGTTCCGCTTTAAAAATAACATACTGTAATTTTCTTGCTCTCCCAGTCATATAGACATATTTTCCTTTCCTGTCCTATAACATATTGACCTTTCTGTCGCGGAATGACGAAACTTATCGATTCATCTTCAAAGATGTACAAAATTACATTAAAGTATATGAAAACTACGGGAAGTTCCCGTACAGCCATAATATCATCCATTACATTCACCTGAATAATTTTGAAGCTGCAATATTCTTTGCTTTTGGAGCAAATTAATGTATATTTTACATGCGGTTACATTTAGCAAAGGGAACACTAAAGAGCAAGTGGTTCAGCAAGAAATTTGGTTGAAATAAATTCATGGTTGACATCACAAAAGGTCGCCAATAGAATAATTAAATAAGCGTTTAATTTTGTACTTTATTTCACTTTCCTTTTACTTGCGCAACTTTATAATATCAAAAAAATCAGTTTTTATATCAGTGATTACTGTTAATCGATATCATTCCCATTTATCCACTTCAGAATATTCGCCTTTCTAGTTGGCCCTTAATTTGTCTGCTTTCGCCGTGTGGCACGGTGCAGTGTCCCCAATTAACAGTTTTCTAAGAACATGTACAAACTTTTACATCGTAGGTACAGGGGTATCGCGGTGATGTTCTAACAAACAGTGAAGTCACTCCAGACTTCACAATTCAGTCGAAAAAAATGCGCTTAGAGCAAAGACGCTCTAAAATTCGTCAATTTTTTTCGCGTACTGGTACTAGTACGTACAACACTCGCTCCGTCTATACATTTCTTTAATAATTCTTGCCAAAGTAGAACTTTGTTGTCTGAGATATATCCTTCGCTTCTTAAAATATTTCTGATGCGAGTACCAAGGCATTCAATCATTTTTTTTTATTTTCGGGGTCAGAGTATTTCAGAACTCGAGAGCTTTTTTCTTGTTCTAATGTTCTAATGTTGAATCTTTTCTTTACGCATTACCAATAGCGAATGTTCTTCAAAATAGGCATAATCGGGACCGCAAAATTATTGAGACTAAAAGCCGGTCTCGATAATTCTGACTTCACTGCTATATGTAATATATTTGTTGAAAACATAAAATTTTGCTGTTGTTGTACAGAATTAATATATCATTTGCACTCCGATATGTTGCGAGCATTTTGTTATTTTTGATAGATTTTTAGGCTTATTATTTTTCTTTTCTTTTTATTTATTATAAATTGTATAATATAGGCATTATCGAGAGCGCCTTAAATTTTCCACTTTACAACTAATATCATATATCCAAAGATTATTTATTTTTTATTTTTTGCGTGATTTTATATCTTAAATTTTGATTTTCAATCAAAATTGCCCAAACATTCTTATATATTCATAAGAAAATTAAAAACATATGCAAATATATGTAGTCCGGCTAATGCCATAGATAATATATATATATGCTTGGTAACGATAATGCCTAAAATATCCTTATATATATAACTGGCACAGTGTTGGCAGCAAAAGTTGTGTTCAAGAAAATAGATTTTAGAGCATAAAAAAACCAAGGATACACTTACTGTACGCAAGTGAATTTTATATCAGTTTAAATTTTAAATTTTAAGGAAACAATGAAGTAGGCATTTTTTAAGAAAAGTAAATTAATAAAAAACTTAATGGAACGTTTGGTCACAGATATTGACTGGAATAAATAAACATTACCATATATGGATAGTGCACCCTAGATTTCCTAAGTACATGAGGCGCAAAAGATATGAATTTCAAGAACAATAATCTACACCAAGGCCGAACTGTTCGCTATTGGAAGCCGGTCTAGGGCCTGACCCCATCAGCTGATTCTATTCAAAGTGTCATTCAGCAAGACATAGTGAAATCAAGCGGTTCAAGAGCTGGTACGAATAAACGAGTATCCACATATTTTTAGAAAGGTACAAATTTCTGCTGACGAACATGTACCTAAAAAAGAATGCTTTTCAATAGGTCTAATAAACTGCTAATCCTTGAGCAACAAATCAGATATTCTCTTGGAGCACATCTGCAAAAACTCGTTATCACTGTGCTTTTTAACCGAAACATGGATACCAAAAGATCTGTCTGACGATCTCTCTCTAAGATCTGCAATTCCCAATAGTTACTCGTACTATCAAAAACCAAGGCAGAATGGTGAGCGCGGTGGTGGTGTGGCAGTTATCACGCAAAAAATCCATTTAAAAACGGATATTACAGCCGCCTTCAAAACTTATTGATCTTTTGAATTTATCGTACTCAGTCAGTAATTCGGGGAGAACAGATTACTTTTTATACATTCTTTTCGATCTCCTCCCTCGCCCAACAGGCTGAAATTCAAAGATTTTCATACCGAGTTTGCAGACTTTTAGAAAATATTGCTTTGACTCCAGGAAAAAATATGTATTCTGGGCGACTTTAATATTCACTGGGACGTGTCGAGCCATCCTGAAAACAAAGAATTTTCTTCCCTACTATCGTCGATGAATCTTAAGCAACATGTTCCCTATAATATTACTACAGCCGATGTCGAACTACTTTCAACGTGTGCTCTCAGTGATCTCATCTCGGGCCACCATGCCGTACATGGATATTTTAGAATAAGAACATCAAAATTTGAACAAAAACGTGTTACATACAGAAAAATTAAAGATATCGATATTGACATGTTCTCATGATGTCGAAAATGCAAATATATTGTCACGACCTGGCGACACAGCGACCACCCTTTTAGAAAGATACAATTCCTCTCGGTGTAATATTTTGGATAAACATGCCCCAGAAAAAACATCAGTAATTACCATCCGACCTAAAGTTCCCTAGTTTTCGAACGATATTGGCATAGCCAAGAGAGAAAAAAGAAAATCGGAAAGGACCATGCAAAAATTCAGAACTCCAGAAAATTTGTAAACACTATTCAGAAGGAAAAACAATCATATTATTCGCAACGAATCATTGATTATGGATGTGACCAAAAAATCTTTTAACGTACTAAATGAGTTACTGAAAAACAAAAAGAAAACCGTTCTATCCGAACATTCATCCAAAGAAGATTTGGCAGAGAAGTTTAGCAACTTCTTTTCGGATAAAATCACAAAACTTCCAGAAAAACTGGACTAAAATTGCAGCTCATATATTCCAAATTCAGAACCAACGTGTGATACGAAACACACCGAAGATGAAATTTCAAAAATTATTGACAAGACAATAATACTACCTGTACTCTGGAACCCATACCAACAAGTCTTCTGAATCGGTGCTTACCTCACCTGCTACCTACTATAACTGAGATAGTGAGCCTATCACTTAAGGATGGACATTTTTCAGCTACATTAAAACAAGCACTGGTCAAACCGCTTATTAAGAAAGCAACTCTCAATCCGGAAGAGCTAAAAAATTACCGACCAGTACCCAATATTTAGTGGATTTCAAAAATAATTGAAAAAGCAGTCATTAAACGTTTGGATACACATGTCACACAACCAATTACACGAAAAATTTCAATCTGCATATCATGCTGGTCATGTTACGGAGACAGGTCTGGTACGTATATTTGACGATATCTTGCGCCCTCTTGACGATAAGCGTGGTGTTGTTTTAGCTATGTTGGACTTGAGAGGCCTTTGATACAATTGGTTATGCAGTCCTGGTGCAAAGGCTTCATGAGTGTCTAGGTATCAAAGACACCGCTCTAAAATGGTTCTCCGAAGATCACACTGGAAGGTCGCAAGCGGTTATTATAGATGACACAATATCCGATCAGATCCGTCTTTTTTCGGTGCGCCCCAAAGTTCTTTAATGGGTCCCGAGGATTACAAAATTTACACATTGCCGGTCGCAGATATCACACAACGCCATGCAGTTTCATATTTATGCGAATGACACTCAAAATTGTGTACAATTTCGACTAAATGATCGAACTGATTTTAATTATTCAGTGAGGAAACTGGAAGCATGCATCGAAGAAATTAGACTTTGGATGTCAGTCAACAAGTTAAACAACGTTAAATGACTCGAAGACCGGGATGCTTGTTATAACTCCATCATCACACAGTACTAGTTTTAGTTTGGATAGCATTGTGATTGGTGAAATCCATATTAACCCAAAGGATAGTGCAAAAAACATTGGAATAATATTTGATTCACATTTGAAACTAGAAAAAGAAATATCACAGCGCTCAAAGACGTGCCTCTATTATCTCAAGAAACATTCGCTCCATACGGCCATACATCTCACAGGACTCCTGTGAGAAGCTAGTACATGCACTGATATCCTCCAGGTTGGACTACGGCAATGCAATACTATATGGTTTTCCTAAATGCCGCATCAGTCAGCTATAACGGATACAAAATATTGCCGCTCGCTTAGTTTAAAATCGCTATATTGGTTACCAGTTGATCGCAAAACTGAGTTTAAAATTCTACTATTAACATTTCGGGTCATCCAGGGCACAGCTCCTGAATATCTATGTGAACTACTCTCACCTTACCAACCTTCTAAGACTCTGCGTTCAACACATAAGAATTTGTTAAATGTGCCAAAATCCCGGACAAAAACTTATGGTGATAGGGCATTCTCTATTTCGGCACCGCGACTATGGAACAACCAACCAAATTCCCTACGTTTGAAACGAACTACCTGTCTCTTAAGAAGAAACTAAAAACTATCTCTCACTCTCTCTCTCTCTCTCTCTCTCTCTCTATATATATATATATATATATATATATATATATATATATATATATATATATATATATAGAGAGAGAGAGAGAGAGAGAGAGAGAGAGAGAGAGAGAGAGACAGAGACACAGAGAGACAGAGAGACAGAGAGACAGAGAGAGAGAGAGAGAGAGCATATTTGCCGTTCTTTTAATAATATTATTTTCTGTATAATTATTACCATCAACACGCATTGATTTTCTAGAAATAGCTTAGCTTACATACCGACATTCCTTTTGATGTCCTTTCCAGTTTGCATGTTATATTTATGAATTTCACAGGTAAAGATATCCACATAAAGAAGACTCTGTGATTTTTCCTCCCAATGTGGTCCTTCGCCAATTACAGGACAGGTATTTTTAGCCAATACAGATACAGACATAGTTGCTTGTGTATATCTACAAACTTACAAACATATATCTATATAATTAGTAATTATAATAACAATGGTAATAATAACAATGATAATAATAGCTCATATGTCCGGCGTATTGGGATGTTTTCAATCCACGCGTTTGGTTTTAGCTTAATTGAATAAAATTCTTTAGGGTGTGCTTATGAAGCACATCCTAGCCGGTCTAATTATTGTTTTCATTTTTTCAGCCTGAGGTTTTTATCAAACCTGTTTTGGCAGAAAATTTAAGGCTGACACTTGATAAAAATTATTTCAAACAAAGAAGAGTGCCGTATATCTGGTGTCTGGTGTCCTATTTTGCAGGTATGAAAAGGTTATATATCTTTCTGCAAAATATAAGTGACTTGTAGCAGCTGTTAATTTGCTGCTTGTGGCATGCAAGTAAAAAACTTATGCATACTTCTTTTGAAAGTAGGTCACATATCTAATCACTACTACGAAATAAAGAATAGGAATATTGAATAAATGCCCCCACTTTACTTCGAAACAGATAAGAAGTTTGTCTGTATAATAGGAAAGTAGCTGCGCACTCCGATAAACTTATTGCAAGACAAGGACTTTTTAGGACAAAACAATGCAAAATGACTTGATATAAATAATAGGCAAAAATTTTGAATATTTGAAAAGCAGTGCATAATATTTTAACATGATTCATCTGCAAGAACACGTCCACGATTGCTACTGAAATCCTGTATTCTTTTATATACACGATAGTTCAACAAAATACAAGATTCATGAGGCTTTCATCCCTTGGGAATTTGTCAAGCCCAAAGTGTATTGACTTCCTATTATTAGTTTCAGGATGATTCGTTTTTTTCCGCCATGCCAGCTAGGACTCCATCCAAGAGCTTCCAGAACCATATTCGGCAAAGACATACCCCAGCACTTCTGACTGATCATCCCTTGTTTTGCAAATTATTTGTATTTTAACTGGAGCACATTGATCGCACCACTATCCACAGCATGTGAATGGTAATAGCGTGAGTTTGTTGTCAGCTTCTGAACTCACAAGAAAGAGAATATAAACTTAACAAGCCAAATTTCAGCTTTCTTTACTTGCTATGGAGCTTTTTCCTGCTAACATTTTTATTGCACTCTCTAGCTGTCTTTCCTTCAACAATAATAAAATAGTCAAACTACTTTGGGTAACAACAACTAAATAAATTGTAATTCGTGTTTGGATTAACTATTTTCTACATGTTTTAGAATTAATTCACTATTAATTTCGAAATCTGTGACTCAAAATTAAAGGAAATAACAACATATCACAACTGTCAATCATAATCATATTTTAATATTAATTAATTACCAATGACCATATCAATATGTTTCTTCTTTTGTTCGCACTGCTTTGCAAGTGCACTCTGCACAACAGTGATAAAAAACTGCTGCACAATTAAACAACAATGAAATATCGTATATCTAATGTATTACAGATAATTTTTAATGATATTTTTGCATAAACATCTTTCTTTAAATTTGAAAGAGGCAATTGGAAATATTTCAATGTCTATTACCTGTTGACTGATTGCATCCTATCGGCTTTCACCAGCAGAAATTATGATATTTCCCTGAAGCTTGTGGTACAGGTCCCATTTGCTAGCTAAAATCTCCTAAGATCTCTCTAGCTAAATTCGAAACGTCAATGCCAGTAATTCATAATTTGTGTCCGGCAAAGGTAAAACCACAACGCTAACAGAAGTGTGAAGTATACAAGTCTCCGCCCCTAACCCCATCCGACCTCAACAATAAACAGTGATGTGCTTAATAAGTGTGATATTTAAATCAGTTAACCTGTATAAAATACTTTCTTTGAAGCAAAAATCACGAAATTTGTTGGGGACGAGTATGACGACAATATACCTAAGTTGTAGTACCATCCAGAGAAGAGAAGACAACTCACGAACTACCTTAGACAGGAGCTGACAGGTAGTACAGATAGTTAGAAGGTAATCCCAAGACCTTTCTCTGAATCCAGTCAGGGGTGGCAATAAGAATATTGACCTTCCTCTCTACCTTACCTTTGAATGCAGTATTAATATCTTCTGTGAAATTAAAAGGCTTAAGATGGTGTGAAATCTTGCCAGAGCTTAGTATACTCTACTTGATGGCTTAAAGATGAAAACATTCTGTTGTCAGTAAATCGTGAATTATCTTTTAACTGACTTAAGATAGGATTCTACGAGAAAATTAAAGTTTTTTTCTGAGCAGAGAATCCATGCTAAATATTTTACGAATCAACGCTAAATATAGCAATCGACTGCTTATAATTATCAGTTAACTGACAGATTTCCTATTATGTGTCCAAAAATGGCTTAATGCCATTCACTTAATAAAAAAATATATTGCGAATAAAGGAGTATCTTACTTTAGCAATCTGCTATGACATTTCTAAAAACATGCCACTTGAAAATTAGCTGTTTAGCATGTATGTCTTGAAACCAAACGCAAATCATAAACAGTCAACCAAAAATAAAGGGCAAGTCATCAGGTTGTTCCGGACACCTTATTGAATATTAGAAATGTATAAAATAAGATTTATGAAATGTTTCATTCTGTTAGTTCACCTCCGAGGGTCCGTGGTTAAGACATTCGCTTGGTAAGCTAAGGATCAAAAGCTCAAATCAGTCTGGCCACATTTTATACCACCCTACAAATTCATTCTTTCAAATACTACTACTTGAAAACATGCGCATTATTGTATGCTGAAGTGGAGCGTTTTTAAGCTCTGGTAGTTATGGATAACACATGTATACTTTGTTTTCCAAGGTCACAGTCTTAGGCACGAACGTGAACTGGCCTGTGATTATATTACAAAATCAATTAAGTATAGCGAAGGAACAAACGTACATGAGAAGTACATATACATTCAGATCCCTTCATAATTAAGATCTTAAAATAACATATTGATTCTATTCCATTGGACAGGAAATCCCCTCCCCAATAAATAACGAATAGATAAGAAATAAATATAGATCACATCTCATTAAACCTTTATCATAAAACGGTATCAAATGTGCACTGTTAGACAGTGTCCCTTCATTTGGTCATTCCCACTCACATCATGTTATGTAAGTCTGATAACATTGATCTTATTGATAAAAATAGTAGTCTAAGGAAAAATATCTATATCTTCGAAATTCAACGGATTGCTGAAAGAGCAGTTCAGAAGGCCCTCGAAATATACAATTTAAAGAGGATTATAATGTAATGTTTTACGTGTCGTACCTTCCTATCCAAAGAAAATATAATGAGTAGATAAACAGAAAAAGAAGACATGCCAAATTCACCTTCCTCAAAGAATTTCTTGGCTTTGGAATTATTCCTGATATGCTGCAAAAATTTGCTTTATTTTGTTTTTATTATCAGTTTTACCGCAGAGAAATAAGTCTTGTTTAGCAATGACATACTTGTGTATTACTGTATAAGTGAAAATTTTACCAAATTTTCGAAATTTGCTCGAATTGGCCTACTTGGACATTTTCGCGAGACTTTATTTTTGCGAATTGAATATAGCAGTAAAAATCTACAATAAAAGAGAGTTCTTTGCATGTGTGCATCAATTTGACCGTCTTGCCCACTGCTGCTAGCCCCCTTTCACTGATACATTTAAACATTATTATGGTCACGCTTTAGTCTTATCTTGTGGTCTATTTGCTAACTTGCTATGTGGCCGTCGCGTGTCTTCAGGGAAAATGTTATCTAATTTTGTTTTGGCAGACAGGGGATTAATTATTTACCTACTTTATGCGCCCTAATTAAAGGCACCTTTATTGTTTGCTACTTTAATGAGACAGCTGATCGCAAAATAATAAAAAATAAGAGAAAAATCAAAATTTGAAATTGGCTTATAAAGAAGCCCTTGCCAGTTACACCTGAGTTACCAGATCCTAATAAATGTGACTGCATTTTAATCCAGAAATCACAGTAAGAACAGTGTAAATAGTTAAGAGACGGAAAGTTAATAGTGCATGATAGTTAACTATTTACTTAGTATTTATATACGTGTGGAGTAGTTTATCTCGATATAAAATATACATATAGAAATTATTGTGCAATATTATCTTATTATTTGGAACAAAATTTCAGGGAATTAATTTTCGCGAATTGGCCTTTCTTCGCAAAAATACTGAAAATTAGTTCCTCGCAAAAATTTCCACTTATACAGTATTTGCCTTAACATGCAAGAATGTCTACAACACTTTCCGTTATTCTCAAGCATTGAGTACATATGTGACACTCGAGTTTTATTTTTTGTTTTTTGCTTGTGAGTAGACAACAAAATATGCAAACTTTCTTCTATATAACATATATTTCAAAATATATTAAGTCAACTACTCAGTCAAGTAAGTAGTCCTTAATCTATTACTGTATTGCCTGAAATATGTCAAAATAAATGTCATTTATCACCTGCCACTTTAATGTTTCTCTTATTGATTGTTTGAGTACTGTCTCCTGTTTCCATTGCTATAATTGCCAGTTACATCCTCAACGTAGTTACTTGTTGCAGATGGTGTTTTACTTACCACAGTCAGGTGAACTGTGTACATAATTATGTCGATCTTCACTTTATTTTCCTTTATCACATTTAGCGTTTAAAAATATCAGAAGGCAGTCTAAGCGAGTAAACATGAAATAAAACTAAGAAAAACTTAGCAAGCCTTTCATGCAATTTTAAAGCCATGCACCATGCCATGGCACCAGTGTCGAAACGACCCATATTATAAGGCAATAGATTTATTAAAAAATCTGTAAATAAGAGGAGCTCTGTCTGGCAAACGCGTTTGGCACAGAAATTGGAATCGGATATATGTATCTCTAATAGATACTAGAACCTCATTTTGCTAGCGAAATGTTAAACACAAAAATTAAAACGCAAAAATAATTCCTTCAATGGATTATTTCTTGAATAATATATTGCAAACAACACAGCTCGCAACAAATTCATATAGCCCATGCAAGCCAAAGATGTATCAAGTGTTAAATATGAATTATAACACAAAACCTGCTAACCCAATTGGTTAGAGTTTCGGTCTAGCCAACTTAAGGCACCCGTCCCGGGTTTCAGTCTGAATCGAAGTGGTATGCAGGGGATTGGCGTGCGTTCCAGTTGTCACAGGAAAACACATCATTAGTTAACCTATCACGGAATTCAAAATTAACGCATACCGAGTTTTTCGGCCATTCCACAAAATAATATCTTCTTGGCATAAGCTGTGTTGTTTACATTTTTGTATAAATATAAAGTGATTGAATAGTGAGCGTTGTTTTGAAAGACAGAAGAAAAAATACTAAAATGCCTTTATAGATGACATACATTCATGATCACATGTTCCTGTCAATAGCATTTCACATTCATTAGCACCTCAATAAAACAGAAACCATGTGTGGCCAAGCAATTTGTAAAAAATACATTAAGGATTCTCAATACAAAATGTTGCCATTCTTTATATTCAGCAGAGTGACAAATTACATGTTCCATACTTTCTGTCACGTATCATGACATCTCAAAGCCATATCAACACAGAAATTCCAAAATTATTGCTGTCTTTTCCTACAGCAATAAAACGTCGCCGTGGTTTTGTATAATTGTGAGAGATTGCCTCAGCCACTGATTTTGAAAACACAACGTGTCAATCAAATATGTTGAAAATCAACGCATGAAATCCGGAACGTCATTTATGTCATGAGCCTATGTGACTTAAAACTGTACTTTTCCCAAACATTTTTACATCAACCAATACATGACTAACTGTCTGTTGAAATCATTTTGAACATATTTCTCTTAAATTCTTCTTAACTCAGAATCCAAAGGAGTTGGTGGATATAAAAGGATAGAGATTCAGGAGCTGTACGACTCCTCTTTCCCCATTAAATTTCTATGAAACAACTATGAAGAAAATATTTTGTTTTCTAAAAACGATACCCACAGTCACTTCCAACCTGCTGGAAGATGACAGTTAAAGACTGAGCTGATCCCATGATCACAAATATTGCTGCAAACACATTTATGATTTCTCTGTTCACAACTTTAGACACAATTGAAATGCCAGGTACTCCCATGTAGCCAGTAAGAAGTAAGTATTAGTCACAAAGGGTTTATTAGGGCTCGGTTTCTTTTTAGAAGACATAGAAATTGCAATTTATATGTTTTAAAAAATCTGGTAAATGTGATACTTGTACTATAGGGAGTCATAATAAACATATTACCCATAAGCTCGACCAATTCTGTCTGTGAAATCTACACATCTTTTTCTTGAACTGAAAATGTCTGTTTCGTTTCTGGACAAGCCTCAGTCTTACCCGCGTAGGAAAATTGCTATCGGTATGGCCAAACAGAACGCAGAGAAGAGCAACAAAAGTTTTGCCCTTAGTTTTTAATTCCTGAGAATTAATAGCTTCAGTCATTAGCAAATTTAAAGCTAATGGCATATATTTTCTCGTGGCATTTTGTGTCACAATATTGAAAGCATAATTTTCAACATATCAACCATATCCAGGAATTATTAAAAACTGTGTACAATCAACTGCTGGAAGGTTTATCATACTGCCAACTACGATCATCCCACAACCTACACACAAGTGTTACGAAATTGCCCCAATTTCTCTATCTAGATCTACATCTTCACTTTTTATCATTTTGCTTGTATCTGTGTTATTCAGCACATTATCCAGTTACTTCATGAGGAGCCACGCCTTTGATCCCCAACCCAGTAACTTTAAAAACAGATCCAGACAAGGGGTATTTCTTGAGGTCGTCTTCTTTGATCACCATCCCATCGGTAGTAACAAAGATTTCGTCATGAATTTTCCAAAAAAAAAACATAAAGTAGTTTGACGGGAATGTCAATCACTTTTAGTTCATTTCCTGTCAGACATGTATAATAAAAACCGCATACTGTTTTTATATTATTGAACGTTACACATATTTTGCATTACATTGTCAGCATCTGCTGTTCACCGCTATTCTGCAACGTTAAACAGTGATGTACTTACGTGGGTAAGTTGTTTTGAAAAGGCATTAGAGTTCGCTATTTGAACAAATAACACCCTAAATAACTGTCATTGGGTATTCATTAACCTGGGTTAGAATAGATCCTGCACAGGTTAAAAGCAAGATGCCAGAAAATAAAATAAGCAATACTGCTTGATCCCAACTTGCATACCTACCTACATTAGGGTCAAATCTGGCAACCTTTCCTCCATTGAAACATGCGACCCAAAACTTATCTTCTTGATCAATACACACCATCGGGATATCCTTAAGGCATTAAAACAAAACCTATATATATACACGATATTAAAAGGTTGCTTGTGGAACAGAGGAAATCTGTATCTTAACTGTAACACTCAAATAAGGTTTGCTTGAGTTGGATTGTAAGTGTGTGGATGTTTTTATATTGTTTAGAGTTTACTAATTAACATTGTGCTAAACCAACCCTGACGAGTCTCCCCTTGACTCAAAATAAACAGTGACTCTCTGATTGCCTGAAATAACACTAAATGATGGAGTTAATACTACAATGAGTACAAAAAAAAGAATCGACAGGACAAACACAAGGAAGATACCATTCTTAGACTAAGATGCTGCACTGAGATATTTTTAAAGTCTCCCTTATTGTTGTTTTCAAATATAACAATCGGTAAGGACGAGTAATCGTCTGTTGATTTGTCTAAAATTGTCAAACAAACAAAAATTGTTAACCAAAGATATATTTAAATTGCCATGCATCCCTGAGAAGTAAAGCACATCTGTTTTCTACAAATATGTCAACAAATTGCCTTTTTCTATTAGTTTGAAAATAAAAAATTACAAAAATTCTGTTATTCTTCCTTACGGTAATCCTGCAATGGATAAAAAATTCCTTTACCCTTTGAATTACCCTGAGGTTAATTTACTACTGGAAGTCAACTATTAAATGCCAGACCTATACTATTACATCATAGGCGTGAGACCTCTAGCATGGCGTCTCTAGCATGACATCTATAGCATGATATATAAAAATAATCTCTTTAGCACAACGTCTATATCAAAAGCCTCAGCACAACCGCTGCAACCCAGTCTATAGCGAAATAGCCGAAAAACAAATTCTCTAGCAAAAGGCCCATAGCATTGTCTGAAACATAATACCATGGCGTGAAGTCTGTATCATGATTACTGCATGTCATCTCTAGAAAGGGCAAGGGAAGAGGGCCACTTAGAAATAAATAGCAACTTTTGACAAACATCACAATTTTATTAGGATAAAAATGTAAGTTAATTCATTATTGAAAGGAAGGTAAACCAAGGTTGTAAAGTTGATCCATCCCCTCGAAATTTTGTCAAGTAATTCAACATTTGGAAAAAGGCATGCATTCTCGCCAACCAATCATTAAATGAAGCACTCTGTGCCCGTTATGGGTAAAGAATCACATTGAACAAAAAATATGATTATGTCACATCAAGAGGCTTAACACACAGCACATTCGAATGCACAAGTAGCTCCTCCTTCAGTACAAAAGGGCTGTTGGTGATGAAATAATTGAGTACGCGTATCCTAGGAATGATTTTACTATTGATATGTCAAAACATTTACTCAGTTTTGTTTAATCTACCCAATATGCGCAAAGATTCTATATAAACTATTCAGTTGAGACTTTTCCTACACAGGTGCGATCAACGCATATTACCATAACAAATTGTGACCCGAGTTCTAGAAAGCTATACCTACAAATTTCTTCGCTTTGCAGATCAAAATCAAAAGCATCTTTCTTTCTGGGTACGGTGTCATTAAATAAATAACACTATGTCCCTTGACCACGCTAATCCATTAGATATATGAAGATATTGAGTACAAGGAACCGAGCAGTAACTGCGTAAATGTAGTTCCTGGTTCATAGTCCCCTGTGCCTAATTTATTAGCTACCAAATAAACAAATATGGGCAAGTGCCTACTAATAAACAAAAAAAACATATTTACAGTTATAAATATGTCGCACCATGTTAGTTAAATATTCGGCATTAGGTTTAGATAATGATATCGTGCTTGAGTGGTCATTAGTTCATTGAAAGGTAGATGCGTTGTAAGACACATTATAAGTAAAGAAATTACTGACATAATTAGATTTGGGATTTCAATCCGCAGAGTTAAATGCGTTCCGAAGAATTTGGGTAAAGACACAGATAACATTGAGACGTTGTAGCAACGTCAGATAGATGTCGAGCTCAACATCCGATTAACATCGGGAATTGGATGATTATGCAAGTCGAACCAACTTCTAGCGCTATTTATTTGGTTAAAGTTGCTCAGATTTCTTCAATAAATGTACTTTATATTACCTGCAGGTACACTGAAATATTGGTAAATAATGTAAATGTTTACATTTCGGGTGATAAAATGTATTAGCGAGTTCGTTACACTGTAGAAGGACTATTAGAATAACATTTGCGGGGTCCAGTTACTAAAACCATTCAGATTACAGCCTTCAAAATGTTTATGCACAAGGTCGTTTCTTGTTGTAGGTAGGTTGCTGTACATCATATTTATTATTTGTTACTCTCTCTGTTAACTACAAAGAGATAAAATGCCTCTCTGAACTACTTAAAAGACCGTGCGAGCTTGGATGTACGTATTTTAAGAGAAAAAGTCGATAAGTCTTAAATAAAAGCTACACATTTATTTTTTATCTCAACGAGATGCTTATTACAAATCATCTTCCAATCTGCTATATTGGCATAAAAATAAACAGATATACCAACAGTTTCAATAAATATACTTTTGAGTGATCTTCACTTTTATTGATTGAAGGAAAAAAGTGCAACTTTCAAAGGTTTTCCTTCTTTCTCTTTTCCTTTTCCGTTTCCTTGTCTCTTTCTTGGCCTTTTGTTATCATGTTAGTGCTTTTTTGGCAATCCGCAAAAGCAAATGGCAGAGCTGAGCGTTTACATATATAGACACTGATATAAGCATTTTTCTCATTCAATTTTCAACACTTTAATACTTTTACTGAAAACGCTTTCAAATTTGGCATGGACTTCCTCCTTTTCTGATAGAAAGCAAAACACTTTTGATAAACTGGCCAAATTTCGAATCATTCCTGGAACTATAAAAAAACTCGGTTGCCTCATTATTGAATATTTTATCTTCTTACAGTTTGACTGTTGACATAAGAAATAAACTTTGATCTTAAGCCAATTTTACCAAGACAAATTGTTCGCCATGGGATGCATTCTCCGCCTTCCGTGATGTTGAGTAAAATCTGACATTTGAAAAATCACAGTTGCAAACGCTGGCCAGTTTTGCGAATTAGCCAGTTTCCTTTTCAAAATTTAAAAAAATAGACAGATCTTAAAAGCTTTTAGAGACATCGCATTTTGAACGCCATTTTAGAGTTCCGCGCAGCAAAACTGTTTAAGTACGATACAAACTTTGATCTTGAGCAATGTGGCTAATGTTTACTATGGTATGATTTTTGTTGTATTACTGTTAGATATCAATGTTGTATCAACTATGTCGCGGCTGGTTACCGTGCTTCCGAGCATTCTTATTATTGTCACTGACACGAATGTTAAAAAGTGACATTAATTTGCAATTAGAAAGCTCTATAGTTTTATTCGTTTTGATATTTATATTTCTAATTAAAATAAACTAAAACTATATAAATAAAAAGCAAAAATTTTACATGGTAAAAAACTTAAAATAAATAAAATGTAACGTCTTTTTTGGCTCGTGTCACTAGACACTGGTTTATAAGGTTTATTTGGTGAATAATTTGCATCTTGCTGCCATATCTACATTTTTAATGGGGACTAAATATATGAAAAGATTGTTCCTTTTTTCATGTTTTGCCTACTTTTGTAAGAGCACAGTGTATGGCCAATAAGAAGGTCAGAGAAAGTCATTTCCATCGCATGTTATGAATTGACATGTTGTGTTTTTATCACAAAGCTGGTTTCGGATAATATATCTCATGCCGGCGTAATAATAAACATAAGCACAAACACGTTGACAAAAAAACAAGCTAAATAAACTCTCCAATGTTTACATAATCCCGTAGAATATAACATCGGATGTATTTATAACTATGAGATGTTTCTAGGTCTAATTCATATTTCTAATTTTTAAGTTAATTTGTTTGCATTATTTTTTGTTGGAGCGGTTTCTTATACAATTCAATGCATACTTAAGGTACCTTGAAATACTTTCGTCTAACATAACGCATATTTCAGCGTAGTGCAGAGAGAGACACGAGTAAATGCATAATATTGGATAGTTGCCAAGATTGGCTCGTATCATGTGGATTTGTTTGCTTCTGACAGCGAATTGTGAATGAGAGTGTATAGATATTTGATGTCGCTGTTGTTGCTGACTTATATCAATATTAGTTTGACATCTGTCAAACATACATAAAAGGCACGATATCAATAGTTGGAACGCACATATATACATTATGTATGAAATTTGATCAAAATTATTTACGCCTCACTCTTACAAAACTATCAAAAGTTGTCTTTTACATTCACCAGTAGTGCGATACCAGGGATGTTGGTGTGCCAAATGATGTATTTGATACTTAACTGGCATGATAAGATGGCATGATAGGTAGCGTATTGTATTTGTCCTAAAACTAGTTGACCATGAAAATAAAACCAATAGTGTTGCATATCAAGTACATAATTTTGCTTTAAGTAGTATAATATGAAATATTATAATATTAAAGGAGATAAATCAACACGGTAAACAAGCTACTAGACGATTATTTTTGTTTCAGTAGACCCTTGAATGCATCTCTTAAATTGTATAAACTTTTTGTATCTTTAAATGATTGCAAAGTAACATTTCTATTGTATTATTTTGCCATATCGATCAATTTTCACATGCGACAAGCCCTTGATACCTATACCGTTAACTCTAAAGGTAGAATTGAATTGGATTGCCATTTTTGCCGGATTCGAAAGCAGTGAAAGCCATTCTTTTTCTTTTCGTGCGTTTTTGGTATTTCACAAGGTAGTAAAATACATTTGTAGGGTTTACTTTATAACATACATCATTTCCCATGGGGTGGAGTCCATACTGCTAAACTTCAAGCTAGCTCTTCTGAGTGTCAATGGCAGTGACCGGAGGGTTTCAATTTTCTACTTATGATTTTTATACGTCAACTTCTTTAGTTCAACATGCAGATCTTTATTTGTGATATGATCTTCTCAGCTTCACGCGGTTCTGTGGAGTCTTGTGTAAATGCCATTTAATGTATTGCGGAGCTGAGATGCTGAAGCCTCACATCCGTACAACAGGATAGATTCTATCGTTAAGAAAAGCAAACCTATCCTAAAATTTCTTTAAAATCATCACCGACAAATCTTCGCCAGTTTATTACACGCTACCCATGCAAGTTCAATTCACTTTTCTATACCCGCAGCTAAACTGCTGGCAAGAGAACAAGTGCATAAAAATTCTCCAACTTCATCCACAAGCATTTTCTAGATGTGGTAGCTTCTACCCGTACGATCATTTCGTGAGTTTGCTCTATTTGCTCATTGATGAAGGCGATATAACGATCGAAGTCCAGATCTACCAAAACTTCTGGTTGTACACTTCTATTCAGTCTTGTTTCACTCTAAAATACTGTTTTCCATTGTAACTGTACAGTGCCTGGCATAAAGCGTAGTCGAGAGCTATGATGTGCAGGATAGGAAATCAGAACAAAAAACACCAACAAGGACTCTGAACAGCACTGTCTCTCAGTTAGGTGACGTAAATCTAGTTTTCTTCATACGTCACTTCTGTTCCCTGACCAGTCTTTACGTTATTCCATAGTGATTAATTTTCCTCGGTCCTTGAAACCAATAAACAAAATAATAAAGTGCAAGTTTTTTTTCGTTTGATGATTCTCTATCCTTGATTATTCACTAGCTCTAGGATCTGACTTCTGGTGATTCTTCCTGATCTAAATCCGTTTTTGGTCCGTCTGCCGTGACTGTCAATCGCTGAGCGGATTCGATTCACGGACTTTTACCTCTATAGTTTCCAATCCAAGGTGCCAAAATATTGTCCATATACACGTGTATTGTTCGTTTTAAATGAGTGCGATTTGTACCAAGATGTACTGATATTTCATGTTATTCTGAATGATTTCTAAATTAATCTAATACGCAAATTTTTGTTTGGACAAATTTGCTTAATAAATAAGGGTTTAAACAGCGAGGTCATATTTTCAAGTGCTGAACTTGTAAAGCTACTATGAGAATGCTGATCACTAGGGAATTAATTAATTCATTTAATTAGTTTAATTCAGCTTTCATAAAATTTTCAGTAACATTTATCGTGTTGTCTGGAGTAAGTTTCTGTTTTTAAATGCGGGTTGAATTTAATTACATTCCTCAATTACAAAGTTGTACATACTTTTTTGCCAAATTGCGTTTCAAAATCAAGGGCATAGATCTTTCTCGCTATGCTCCAGTAAAATACACAACACTTTTGTCTTTGATGCATGCTACAAAATTAGATTTTCAGATGCCTCGTCACCCTCTTGACGCCAAATGAATATAAGCTACCGAGCTGAAAATCCTGACTCAATAAATCAACACATCTATGAAATGGCTTGAACTTATTTTGATCAATGCAAATTAGAAGGGAATCAAATAAACAAACAAGCGTTGTTTCACCTCTTCTTATATTTACTGAAAGCAACAAAAATCAGTTTTGCAAATACACGCCATTCTCATTAAAGCAAAATGCCATTTTCTTCAATCATTTTCAAACAAGTTCTGAATAAATTACTTTTAATTGCTCTTAGCAAACAAATATCAAACTTAAAACGTCACACCGTAAACGTGAAAAATATACAATTTTCGGCTAAATTTTTGTCCGTTGCTACCGCGTTTATTCAAAGCAAGTTATTGGCTTATATCTTCAACAGTCCAGATGCATCGCAGTTTGCGTCGTTACATTGGACACCGTAATCTGCCAAGAGTAAATTACCCTGTAATCACGTAGGCCTTCGCTATATAATGCTGCAGAAGAAAACGTAAGGAAGAATAAGTACTGAAAACTACATAAGTACGCATTTGACAATTACTACTATATGGGAAAGCTAGAGTCAAGACTAAATTTGTCCCTTTTTTTATTCATTAATATTGGTTGCAAAGCAACTGTTAAGGCAACTGTAATGGTATCTTAATTGTTTCGATATATTATTTTTTTCATTGACTAAAAGGCCAATTTTGTTTGGATATGATCATTATTCGGTGCAATGGTTCTCTCCTTGCATACAATACCATTATTCATTTTAATCAAGTTGTTTTTGTCAAAAAGAATCTACCGTGGCTTTTTGAGACTTCTGCTCGAATAAACATATTTTCCTATCTTATACTATCACATAGCCACAATGCTGACGTGGAATGGCATTTTATATTACGTTCTGCATATGTCTGTATGCGTGTAAAGATAAGCTTCAAATTTACTGGGATTATGCCTTGGATAGACCAAACTGTTGTACAGTAATTCGACAAAGCTGGTCACCACTCACGCAATTCAATAGATTGTAACTGGACAGCTCAGACTATTCTGTGAAATTTTTAAGGGAAGCCATGTTTTGGCCGTATCTATACTTTGGATGACGGCGATTAGTGTGTATGCGGGTCCACATCCTAAACGAACAAGTTATATCATGATGGTTTATACATTCCTTTTTATTCATCAGAGAAACAATATATATATATATATATATATATATATATATATATATATATATATATATATATATATATATAATAAAACTATGGTGATATGAATTACCACCCAAAAAATATAGAAATAAAAGGACGGAGCAAGGCTGTTTTCATTGAATGCCAAGTTTTTTCTATAAATGGGAGAGCTTATGTAACTGTCATTGATATTTACAGTATATGGCGATATTTGCTTTCTTTTTCTAAGTGACCAATTATATTGTAACACTTATTCCTAGTCAAATTTTATGTGTCCCTCGAATTTACCTGGAAGTGCATGGTTATGACAGAAGCCTTCCTTGTGCTTTTTTGTGCGATTGAGACAATAACAACATATATTCTTGCAGCAACTACGCTTTGGGTAACAGATGTGAGGGTATATTATAGTGACCGATTTACAGTGGCCCTCTGCGAGAACCCTGGTGAAAAAGGTGCACAGTGAAACATGTTTGCAGTAACCACCTTTCAGACCTGCAACAAAGATACATAGTATCACTCGTCTGAAAGAGCACATTCCAAGGCGGAATAAAAAATTGTATAGTTGAACCTGTCCGCAATACCCTTTCAAATTGGGATAAAAAGCATACAGTAAATATGCTGATAGTAAACCCTTTTTAATCCAAAGACAAAAACATATAGCAAATCCTATTTACAGTGACCACGAAAAGTTGTCTATCCATTACAAGAACAGCTTGCATTCCTGTTACGAATCATGCAAAGCTTCTCAGCAATTGACTTTCACAGCATAGCAGCATGCCTGAAGATGTTCTTATCACGCATTACAGAAGAATTGGAAGTGGACAGGGTCCACAGCCAACTCCAAGGCTTCAAGCATGAGAAAGTCCAAAGTGCTTCACACTTTTCCAGAAGCAGTTAGCACAACTTAATGGAAGCAAAAAACCAGAGTGAAACATAATGAATTAATTGGGATGCCACAACGTCGCAGTGGGTTGGATTTGACCAAAAAGAAGACCTGGTGCGAATCAAGTATGAAGTGCAGGCGGGCGCCAGTCTATGACATCTGCTGGACATAGACGGAAGAAGCCAAAAGAAGAAAAGCTATAGAAATGGGAACTAAGTTGGAGGTTATGGTCACGACATCACAGACTGCGAAGGCCGTGAAACATTGAATTTTTGCTTCAGTTTTTTGTTGAAAGGCTTAGATGGTCCAATCTTTGCCTATCGAAACATGCTGTCGAGGGTTCGTTTGCAAGTCATTGGAGACCCACATGACATGTGCAGGAACTGACATGTTACATGTCTAATCTACCGAAAAGATGTTCTATGGAGACTCGCACAAGTCTTTAAAAAGATCAATGCAGTTTCCATTCATTGAGGTTAAAGAATAATATGATCTTTCCTGTTGCATCAGAAATATATGCTTAAATAATTGTGACAGTACTATCTTTCGATAAAATCAACAGAAGGAGGAAGTAAAAGATTTCAGTCAATATCTTCTAAGGTTGTTTTACCCATTAATTTACACTTACTGAGAACACAACCTTAAACAACAAAATCAATGTCAGATTCGGAAAGGCTGCTACAGCGTTTATTAGACTCACAAAATGGGAATGGAGAAACATAAAACTGGCACACCAAAAACATAGCAATTTACCAGGCGAAGTCAATTGTCCTCTCTGAGGGTGTGACATCCCGGGGTTACCATGCGTCTTCACCACCACCACAACCACCACTATTACCACCGTCATTATCATCAGCAGCAGCAGCACCACCACCACCACCACCACCACCACCACCTCCACCACTACCACCATGATGACCATCACCATAAATGTAACCAATGTCACCGGTGTTTTATAGGCGGTAATAATTTAAATTTCTTCTGATGTGTGACTAACGATTTTACGAGCCTTCACCATTTTCAAAATCTATTTCCTCATGCAATTTTCTAATTGAGACATTGCAGTGCATTTTAACCACAAAAATGAAAAGTGATCAAATTAAATACATGATTGCAGCGTAAATTCGCTTTAAGATTTAAAGCAATGCTCTTGATAAAGAACTTTCATGTTAATCTGCTAATGCTCTCAATGTAATGTGTTTTTTTTCAAATAAAACTAAACCTTGTAATAAAATTCGAGACTTTAGCGTTTATTGGCAGTAAAGAATAGCGGTTGCTAAGAGTGCCACTTCTGATCTGAACTGCAGTGACGTTTTTTTACAACGCCATACTTCTGGCAGTTGGATAATCAGTGCATTTAAGAGGATAGTGACTAAATAAATTGTTACCTTATTTTAAATAAGAGTGAAAGAGTTAAGTTACATTTGGATAATACTAAAGCAGCTGTGGGAACACAGTTTAAGTTTAGTCTTAAATACCACAATGGGCCTGGCAAAAGCATTTTTAGTTGTTGTAAATGTCATTTTCATTGTGAGTATGCATATTTTATTTGAGAGAAACTTTAACCACTGAATAAGAAAGTAGAATTGTAACATGAGGTCTTAGTTGTGCAGACGTTAAAGTGAACGGAAGACTTCACTTTTGGCATTTATGTTATGGTTAGAGTACCGTACGCAAAGAAATGATAGCAAAACGAGAGGTGCAGCATTTTTTCGCATTTCCCCCAGCTCATCAAGTCCAGCACTCTGGTCGCGTATGAATATTTTGTCAGTGATTTGGTTTACTGCCCTGTTACTGTAGTTATATTAGCTTTTATGCTGTTCAGGGGCAGTTTTTGCATGTAACATACATCAACCTATCCGCATAATATACTTAAAGAAAAGCTATCGTTAATCCCAAACCAAACAATAATCCACAATTTCTCCCCATCTCCCCTTCTCCGGTGTGTTGTTCAAATTTTCAGATGGCTGAATCTTTATTATTTGTTTTTGTATACACAAATATCAATCTAAACGAAGGGTAAGGGGAGTTTCCTAAATTTGCCGTGAAAATACTCCCCGTATAGTTGAAACTATAGTTTATAAGCAAAAGGAAAAATTTAAATGGTATACCTTAACTACCGCTATCTGGCATGATTAGTAAATGCGCTATTTAATAAAAAATAGTGCATTTTAAAATGGGTCTAATTTAAAATGGGTCTAATCTAAATGGCACAAAAGAATGGCCTGCGATACTGTAAATTGTGTATCTCCGTTTGAGCGACTATCTCGATAAGGGGCAAATAAGGATATAAATTAGCATAAACAGTGGGTTTTTGCCAAGAACAGGCCATCAGATAATTAATTCCCATTAAAGGCCGGTCAGTGCTTGTAAGTTTATTGAACAAAAGAAACATATCACTATATGATAATCTAGTGGTGATAACAATCCCAATTCTCAATTAGCAAATATTAGCTTATTCCGAGTTAACAGGAAGCATTATTGACTAGTTAGAAAATGTTGACCTTAGATTAACATTTTCATATCTAATCTATAACACATGCATGTTGACCCATTAAAAGTTATACACATGGAAATTGACCAATCCTATTACAGTATTTGAAATCATTTCATATTACTGTACTCTGCCAACTCAACGAAGCGATATTAGTCTGACGCAGGTTATTTATATAGTTCGAGTGCCACATGCAGTGACAAAAACATGGCCTGTTTTTAAAAACTATGTAAGCAAATTCAGCTACTCAGAAATATTATACATCTTATTGATTATGAAATAAGAAGAGAAAATCAATATATAAATACTAAAAAACTTGAGCAGAATATGTGTTCAAAGCAAAACATGAAAAAGATGTAATGCATATAAGCATAGTATACAAATTAGTTTTTTACTGGAGTGGTACGGATGGAATTCAGTCTGATAAGAAAATCTACCACGACACATTGCGACTTTTGACCAACGTTGGTTTTTGATTGTTTATGGAAGTTGAAACAACGTATACCTTTCGACGTTGGATAGGCATTGGGTTAAAGCGTTGTACAGACCTCGGGAAATATTATTATGGAATCATTATGGGAAATATTTTTATGGAATTATTATGGAATCAAGTACTCCATCACAGTGCCCCATCGATGGGTCATCCTGTCACACAGGATATTTATGACGTCGATTTCCAAGAATATTTTTCAAAGTAGGTGGAAACAAACTTGCACGCTCTTGAAATTCTCATATTTTATGTCCTTGTTTTGGCCGACCTTTTGACCTGTTCATTGATTTAGAAGTCAGATAATCGACGTCTATCCAATGTCGGAAGGTAGTTGTTGTTTCATAAACAACCCAAACACGACGTTGATTCAACGTCTGGTGCAGTCTCCATCCAATGTTGATCGAAAGTCGCATGGCTTGCTGATTAGATCAATTGTCTGTTTATCATTTCAGCTTATTGGTTTGACATTTCTGGCCTTGGGAATTGTTCTAAAGGTGCGACCTGATCTCGTATCAGACCAAATTGACCCGCTGTTGGAAAAGATTCCAGACATATCCAGGCAAGCATCACTTCCATGATATTATAACTATGCTGTCATTATTATTATTACCCTTATTTTGTATTAAAATATCCACTATAAAATACAACCAAAATAGGACCAGCTGTGTGACTGAGCCAATGTGTACCGGTTTCCCTTACTTTCCTATATACGGATGTCTAAATAATGGTAAGTTAGCCTCAGCAAAATGAGATTAATTAGATGATTAAGAAGAACCGGGTGATTACGCCTTATATTGTTCAGACAAACAACATCCTTTAGTTTTGTTTTGTGACCGGCCCAATTTCGGGGTGGGAAGTGAGGGAGACAAAATAAGCACTTAGGACTGGAAATGTTGCTGGATGATCTTATTCGCTGTTTCATTGATATGAAACCAATGGATAACTTTTGGATCTGACGAGCATTTTCAAGCAAAAGAAATTATAAAACTACAATGGGTATTGACTTTGAGTCCTGCAAAATTAAAACAGTACTCAATGTGACTCCCTCGGCTCAAGTATGAAAGAATAAGAAAATTTTATCAAGACGGCTTTAATGCTTGTATATTGTCATTTTCTTTCATCATAAAAGAGCCTTTTACTTTGTGAAACTCCCAAAATGGCTTTTTTATATTTTTATATGGGTTTTTCATGAAACTGTTAAAGAATCACGCAAGCTAGAACAAAACTTTCTCATCACAGATCAAATAGTCCCTGCCAGTCAGAATTGTGAGTACACTAATACCCAGTCTCATTCTCGTTTTGAGAGCGTTAACAACCACATGCGTTTTTGTGCAATGCAATTTTATGAATTACTAAAAATAGTACGAACTAGCCAGCTAAAAGGTGATTTTCTCCTCTATTTAAAACTGATTCATGTATATTTCTCTGGTATTTTTTTGTGTTTTTGGTGTGTCAACTGGAGAATTTGCCTTCGTACTTTCCACTGGTAGTGAATCTGGCATACACGGGGGTAGAGTTATCTTTCCCCCAGAAATGTCCTTTACCAATTTACTGTCAATTTAGTGCATTGGTCCCGCTTGGGGTACCTATGGGTGCTAAGGACCAGTTTGGGTGGAGACAGCGTTGGCCACCTTGGTTCCCGGTTCTTAAGGCCATTGGGGTCCAAGCACAAATGCCCCACAGTCTCTTAGTCTTTTATACACTTGGTGCTGTAACCGAGCAGAATCATATGCCTCAGGAACTTGGTTCTTGGTACATTGGGCGCTCCGGCTTAGGCTAGACCCCTACAACCGTACTAATTATTTGTGCTCTGAATAAGTACGCACTCAGATTTGGCTTCAATCTTGGTATTGGAAACCGGATGCGCATTTCGGTTTCGTAATGGCTACCAAGTACCAAGGCTATGGTTCAGTTTCAGTACCAAAAACGCACCCAGGGTCAAAACCCGGTGGGGGGGGAGGGGGCAATTTGTATGAAATGTGCTACCGTGCGTGTCCAAAAAATAATCAAACGTCTAGAAAGGGTACCAATTTCGTTTAAAGGGGAACTGGGGTAATTTGAGTTATTTCAGCATTTTTCTACGTGTTTGGTTAAAAGGCTTTTTTAATTACCACTCCGCGTTTAGGGGTCGTTTCAAAAAGTCAAAGAATGCACAGTAATCCGTTAGTACGTGAGTGACTCCCTCGGACCACTGAGGCCTTGGTACTTAATCATGTGTTATCTTAGTTTAAGCTGGGTCACTAGGTGTCACAAAGCCCCAAGCAATGCGCTGCGAGTACTTTCAGGCAGTTTCTGGCGGGCATGGCTAGAGATGGGTCCCCCAAAAGAGATAGTACGCTGACTAAGAGAAGGGTACTTTATGTCGTCGAAACATGACTGCAAGGGCTGAACACCAGCCATCCGCCTTCATGCCCATTTCCCGAGCAACCAAGCTGCATCCTAAGCCCAAGCCCTTTACAATATGGTGAATGACTTAATGCGCAAGTGGATGGTAGAGCAAAACAACCTGGGATGTCGTAGCAGCTTATCTACCACCCAAAGAATCAAGAAGGCGTGGCGAATGTCTGCCTGTGACCTCGATTCCGATAGACACAGACCATGTAATAAAAGAAGCCCTGAACATCCCTTCGCGTACCCTGGCTTGGCATCTAACGGTGTCCGAGGAGTTCCGTCAGGCTTTGGATCGGTGGCTGAACCTCCAAATCATGAACGAGAGCAAGCTCTCCTCGACCCCGCTGAGCTTAAGATACAAATCTCTCCTGGATTGGAGGATCCATTTTCAGATCAGGTCAGGTCGCATCAGTTCAGAAATTGCTAGATATACTGATTACAGCTGCATGGATACTGCATGTGGCACCGCCGGTACACGGATCCCGTGTTAGTCTGTGACGAGTTCAACACTTGTCAGAGTGCCAGGACCTTACGCCCGACGACTGGAAGTTGATTCACAAGAACAGGGCACGGAACTACCATAGATGGGATCATCGCCGTGTTCTATCTTCATTGTTCAAGAGACGATGAGGAAAGCCAGCTCAGTCATCCTGGACCAAATCTCCACCCCGGTTAGGATAAACTTAGGGTCGAAATCAGACGCAGCTGTGACGGGCGGAAAGGCCAACAAACCCAAGGCCAAGACCTTTTCAGAGACGGTGGCTGAGTTGGATATCCCCGAAGGGGCAGAACGGGAGACACTTCGGAAAGCCTGGGCAGCGTCCCCTCCCACAGTGGTCATGCCTCCAGATTCCAAAGCCAAACCGAAGTCCCCTTCTCCTGAGCTAATGACAGTGACGTATGCGACTTCTTGAACTGCCTCCCCTACACAGACACCAAATCTACCAGGGGAATTTTTGGCCTTCCTGGCTTTACAGACGCAAATGCAAAAAACAGCTACAGGAACTAAATTGCGCCTCCAGAGCCAGAAGTCCACCCCGCTGCCGAGAAAACGTCAAAGTCGTCGGCCACTATTTCTCGCCCCTTTCTTCATGGCTGCAGAAACGACCATTACTAATTGAATAACAGTCTGTTGCTGGTCGCCCACTCCCAGACCCTAAGGCAAGAGCAAGCAAAAGTAGGCTACGCTAAGAGCCGTGCTACCAACCAATTCAAGTTCAAGAAATAGCCAGTTCACTACCTCGCCGGCTATTTCCCGCATTTTCAGTTATAGCCATCCCTTTGGCGTTGGCCACATTGTTTACTGTCGGACCGTTCTTGAACATTATTGTTGCAAGAGACGGTTTATAGTCATACGGTCACTGTGAACCACAGCCCGGCCTCAGAAACTCTTAGAGTTTTTCTTTTTGTCTAAAGAAAAAGAGGGGGAGGGAGACACAGGTACTATCTATCCCAGCAATTTTAGCAGTCACGGGCCGTTCTGGAGAGCCCAATCGAAGTCAGCGGTCTGTGTCACAGTGACCATGTGACCAAGGCCCATAGTACCATTAAGGGACTAGACTTAAAATCATCAGTTTCAGTGAGTTTTATCACTAGGAATGCTTCCAATCCAAGTTATTGAGTGTTCTAAAGCTTCTAGTCATCTAATTTCTCGAAATTGTCAGTCGATTTTGCATAAATTGTATGTTTTAAGCGGTAATGGTTTAGAGCAAGTTCCAACATTTACCCAGGTTCTTAGAACTTTGTCATGCTTTTGTAAGACACAGACAGCCCTGATTCTGTTGTGTCAAATTTTTTGCTTTCACGTTAACCTCATGGGGTTACAATTCGTTTGTCAAGCAAGAACAATAACTCAGTATTATTGTTATCTAACACATAGCATAGAGTATCCCAGGCTGGGATCCATCCAGATGGAGGCAGGAGGGGGATGGTAAAGGATAACCAGTTTAGTCAGTCGGTAAGCATGGAATTTATCCAGACTGTTTACAGTTTGTTATATGTATGTAATTACTAATTTGTTACCAGATCCCATTATGGGCCAGGAGGTTCTCCCTTGGAAAACAAATAAAAGAAGCAGATCTTAGATTTTATTTAATTTCAAATTAATCCCGTCTAACTTTGCTTATTTAGCTTATTTAGCAACAGCTCTTGCGAGTGTTTACTTTTCGCGACCCTTTTTCGCGCAGTTCTCCGGAATGGCAGTCTCCCCTGCTCCGGACTTTAAAGCGAATTCTAAGCTTTTGCGAAGTAAAACTAACATTTTATTTCGTAAAACGAGCTTTACGAGTTCTCAATTTTTAGCCTATCCTCCCTTCCCATCCACCCCACAACAAGCCTGGGTGAGTTGACACCACCCAAATTGGGGCTTAAAGTGAATTATTGGCGTCTTCAATGACGTAGCACTCTGTGTTTCTGCATTCTCATTGGTCGGATGGATGAAGGGCGGGATGGGCTCATTCTAACTGCGAGAAAAAGTTTCTTTTCTATTGCGTGGTCAGTCTATCCAAAGGGAAACCCATCTAACAGTGGAGACAGTGGAGACTCGCGCCAGACGGTCGTGTTACGCACGAAATACCAGGCCACTAGTTGAATTTCTTTCAAAGCATCGGGTTGATCCAACCGCACCTGCAAAGCATTTGGCCAATTTGTAGTCGGGGACTATTCGAGCTACGACGAGAAAATTTTGTTCTAGTTTGTGTGATTCTTTTAGAGGTACATCAGTCTGTAATAAGTCAAGCTGTAACTTGAGACCGGTTTAGATGTACAGGATGGCAGTCTTCATTTCGACGCGCCCCTTTGCTTGTTCTTCAGCTCGGCTGGTTTGGATGACGTCTCCACGCCTGACGACACGTCCGACCTTGACACGCAGGGTCTGTATGACACCGTGGCCATCATCTCCATCGTACTCGGGTCCGTCATAGTTCTCATCGGCTTGTTCGGCTGCTGCGGGGCCTGCTACATGGTCAGGTGCCTCCTCCTTCTCGTGAGTTTCTGTTTAGCTTTAGATTTTTCAAGCTTTTTTTTTCCTTGTAGTTATTTGTATTTAAATTGCATATGCCCTGAAGAAGAAGAGACGGAAAGGGAGCAAACAAACCAAAAAAATCATGCTAGAAGCATAAAAAAATACGGTGAAGTGACGTGCATCCCGTACAAAACGAACATAAGTCATTTCAAAGCATATACACGGTATCTTATGTTTAGAAAAAATCCATTGAATTTACAGTTTGTTTTTATAAATTGCTGAAGGAACAAACTGTTTGCTGACTTATGATTCGATATTTGATGTGTTTTGACAGTACATTACGATCGTGGGACTGCTGTTCTTGGCGAAACTGGTCATTTTGATTCTGCTGCTGGCCGGGGTGGTAAGTCCATGTCATTATGCACAGTTCTGTGCTCTCTGGTGACATATTGCTGTATGGCATCTACCTAGCCTGATGTGTTATCTTATGAATCACGTCACGCAAAAACCAAATTCTGGCGATTTTTTTTATTGATCAGACATTGCCACAGTTGCACTTACTTTCGCATAACGATGCATGAACCTTAGTCAGTCTAGTTGAATATGTAAAGTGGTTATTTGATGGTGCTGGTGTCCCGGATTTAACGGTATCCAGAGGTTAACGCCCCGCCATCCCCCCCCCTCCCCCCATTCATACCCCCGTATCCCAGACCATGATTTTCCAGCAAAATGCTCCCCTCAAACCGTGAAGCTTGAGAATCTCGGTCTCTTCTTTGGAAATATGATCCTGAGAGACCGTGTTTTATTCTTATTTATAAAAATGCTTTTTATCAATGACAACAATACAAGATGAACATGTTTTATTTTGAAAGAGATCTATAACAATAAATCAGCAGTTTTCACTTATTAATCGTTTTCGGGCAAGTCTTATTGTATCCACCCGATCGAGGTGATAAAATAAACCTGGCTCATTTTTAAAGACAGAATTACAAGGCACCGAAGTAGACACTGCGACGCTTAATTGAGGTCACCACGGATGTCCACCAATGTCCAACCTTTCTAAAAAGTTCGCAGTATTTTTTTCTTCGTGAGGAACGTCTGTCTGACATCTTTGCCGCAGCGTTGGATAAATGTTTCGGCTTCCATAATCAACCAGAACCATATCTGCATCAAGGTCGAGGTCTGTCCAGCGCTGATGCAACGTCACAATATTTATCGGTTATATTAAGGATTTTAATTTTTAAATACATGTTTGACATTTTCAAATACTTTCATCTTCTGTCAGTATCATATCTGCCAATGAAATCAACATCAGGCCTTCTGCTAAAAATCTACCAGCAGGTACAGCTGCTGAGTGAATATACAAACATCTCGAAATAAAACTTAAAATATATTTTTATGTGACAGTATTCCTGTTAAAAACTGCGCATTAAACCATGTTGCACCAAGGCGAAAATTGATTTGCCTTAAAGCAACACGTCGGGATCGTTGCCGCGTTGCGACTGCGCCACACAGCTTCGTGGAATCTATCAAAACGGTGACATTAAATGTACAGCGTTTTTCTCGTGTTTTGTCTGGTGCAGTTTTCTGACGAAATAAAGAAAGAAATTGACACCAGGGTCGTAGAAAAGTACGAGGGCATCGAGGACTTCTCCGTTGAGGGACTGTCCTTCACTTACATCATGATTGAGGTGAGTGCTGCTGCTTTATTCAATCAATGTTGTTCCATGCATCAAACGACCATAACCGAAAATTCATTACACTGGTAGTAGAATAATAAGACGATAATTTCGTTCAAAAAATCTTCAAAAATTGATATCAGCTTTCAGAAACTTACAAAAATTTTAGATATAGTTTTAAGTTATTAATGGAAATATATTTAGAAACTGACCTGGCTTTATTTCTCGTTGTACCGTTTCGGACTTAATAATCGGATTTCAATAAATTTTGCATTGCATTCATGCGAAATAAATTCTTCATTGCACTTGCTGAGCGAGTACATCGCATAAAAGTATTGTAAAAATCTTAAAATATATTTTAAATCATGTTTACAAATAATTTCTAGAGTTTCGGCACAAAGCAGATTTTTTCGCATGATAACGTTCAAATTCCGGTTCCAGACTTTGACCATGACTGAGGAGGTCAAGTCAACGATGTACCTCTTGCATATCGTCCCTTAGTCCCAAAGTCGCTCAAAATCGCTCTATCTCTAACCGTTATCGAGATAACGTTCAACTTCGGGTTTTTCAGATTGACCATGACCGAGGAGGTCAAGGTCACTGAGGTACCCTTACATTTACTTTTAGGCCCAAAGAGTCGATAATAAGCTCAAAATCGCTCTATCCCTAACCGTTTTCGAGATAATAGTCAACTTTCGGTTTTTTACCTGGACCATGACCGAAGAGGCCGAGGTAACCGAGGCACCCCTTATATAACGTCTTTTTGACCCAAAGATCGAATTTAAGCTCAAAATCGCTCTATCTCTAACCATTTTCGAGATAATGGTCAACTTCCATACCACAATCACATTTAGGACTGGTAAAGGCGTTCCTTTGGTTAGATTTGTGGAGTGGTCCGATTTCTGAGGTATCCGATTTGCAGGGTGATCCGATTTGTGGGGTTCCTCTATGATAGAAATCAATAGAAGAATTCTGGTTCTCCTAAAAAGTGGTCCAATATTCGGGATGGTCCGACCCCTGGGTTCTGGGGGGGGGGGGGGTACAAAGCGCTTGCAAACCACACGTACTTTGTTAACATCAGGACAGGCTTGTTAGGTAATAACGTGTACATTTTGATAAATGGTTACCCGGCCCCCTCCCCGCCCCTCAACACCGGTAGAACCAACCTCCCCCCCCCCCCCCCCTCGCCCACCACACCAGTGTAACCTCCACCCCCCCCCCCCCCCCTCATTTTACATGCGTGGTACAAAGCACCACTCGATCGCTCCTCATTCAAGTGTTCAATGGCTTAAAGGAGCTTGTGATTTTATTAGTTTAGATGTTTCTTTATCACATACTTTTTTCTTTTAGTTCAAGTCACAAAAGTACTCACATGTGCTTATTTTAACTTTCAAACCAATGTAACGCAAAACATGTGAAACTTTACATTTCCTTCTTCTTCTTCTTCTCCTTCTTCTTCTTCTTTTTTATTATTTTACAGCAAGACGGAAATCATTATCATTATTTATTTAATACAAAAAAAAAAGTCTTTCATGAAAGTCCTCGAAGTGCTCAGGGTCCTGTATTTGGTCATCAGTAAAATGCTGACGAAACCGAAACACGGTGGACTGTTTATCATCAATTGTATTTCCTTGTTTGTAATAGCAATTAACACAATCATTGTCGAGAATACACTGTATACTCCGGTCTAAGCTAACCGCAAGACAATTAAACATTTCAGTTAACAATAACAAATGAATTTTATGCTCTTTTTTAACAATTTCAATCATAAGAACTTTCAATCATTTGGTTGTTTCATAGGCTTATTCGTTTTTCATCATATGACACCCGTGATACTCACACAGCAGTATTTGAAATTGGACCGTCCCGTTGCTGATTACGGTGTAGCAGCCCAGAATATACCCCCTTCAAAGTATTCCGGGTATAATCTAGGCTAGCCCAGAATATACCCCGGGGTATAAAATAGGCTAGCCCCTTTTACATCCCGGGGTTTAATCTAGGCCAGCCCAAAATATACCCCACGCCCAGAATATACCCCCCTCCCCGTTTTTTTTTTTTTTTTGCGGTTTCGTTTTTCTTCGAACTAGATGAAAGGTGTGCTAATTGCAACAATCTAAAGTTACCAAATGCGATAATCGACTCTTCAAACTTATTGCAAAATTGCCATTACGCTGTGGGCTTGTAAGAGCGTAAATCTTCTAATTAAATCCATGAAAGCAACGATTTGTAAATATAATCTAGTAGTTGATAAGTGGGCATACTAAAACAATATATAATGGGCATACTAAAACAATGACGTCAAAATGACGTCATGACTGTTTTTGAACGCCCCTCGGCAAACTAAAACAGTGACGTTATAATGACGTCACATGGATGGCGGGCAGACGGACAGACGCGGACAGACGCGGGCATACGGGCAGACGGGGCACCTCACTAAACGTACAAGCTCTCCAACTGTTTTTTAAGCAGAGGACTCATAGCCACATGGTTGGAGCTCATCTATGAAGCCCCCTTAAAGTCAAAGGGGTATAAAAAAGGGGTATAAAATAGCCCTTTTTGACATTTCCCGCACTGTCATGCATACACACACATACCAACACCATGACATGTTTAGCGCTTATTTCGTATTAGTGGGTGACCGCCGTAGCAGCCGTGACTGAGTTAGATTTTCATTTCATAAGCCTCTTAGGTATTTTAACCCCAGATAGCAACTTTTTTTCTCGATGTCGCTCAGCGTCAGCGCGTAGTTGATGGGTGTGTAGTACTCCATGTTGTCGCAAGCGGTTGTCAAGCCAATATGTACCGACCCCCCCCCCCCCTCGATTGCCCAGACATATACCATGTGAGGACCTCCCCCCGGGTGCCCAGACATATACCATGTGAGGACCTCCCCCCCCCCCGGGGTGCCCAGACATATACCATGTGAGGACCTCCCCCGAGTGCCCAGCCATATACCGAGTGAGGATCTCCCCCCGGGCCTGTTTGCGGCATATAATGTGAGGATGGTTACTTAAAAATAGTGTATAAATGGGGATTAAAAGCCACATTTCTCAAAACAAGCGGCAAGATGTCTACAACTCGCACACACACAGTGATGCGAAACGGCAGGGCAGTGACGCTAACAACTAAATGCTACAAGTGCTGGGTGTTGCTGGAATATGCAGGGCAGCCTCACAACTGCCTAGTACACCACGATGCACCGCGTCGATACTGTTGCAAAACCTGTGGCGGTTTGCTATGGTATAAGTTTACGGCAACATTACCTGGACCAATACCGTCGTGTACGGACTGCTGGTGGTGCGGTGCGACTCTAAGAAACATCAAGTATTATAATTTTCACCCTTTCAAGTGTTCAAGAAGACCTTTCACGATGAGGCAGTTTTATAGATACCAGTGCAGTTGCGAGAACCCTACTTGTTGGTGAAGAGCCAACTTACTAAAATCTTTCTACCCTTCTAAGGGCCATCCTCTCTTATGAAATAAGCGCAAATTCTGTCTGTGTATGCGTGTGTATATAAGGGGATGTCTGAGATTACATTTCAGCATTTCAGTTTCAGAAGTTGACGTAACAACAACAACAATGACATCTAATTCAGACACATCAGTCTTCTGCATTGATTGCAATGTAACATTTCCATCTCTGGAATTGTTTGTAGCACATACATATAAAACAGCTAAGATCAAACGTGAAGAGTATGGGAAAGTAGTAAAGAGACGAAAGATGGAACAAGATGACATTTGGCCATACGGTCCAGTCCTCTGTATGAAATGCAATGTGGAATTTCCATCTATAAATACCTTTGAGGCACGTACATGTAGCAAAGCTGAGATGAAAACTATAGTGAAACATGCTCGTGAAGAGCATGGGAAAGGAGTAAAGAGACGAAAGATGGAACAAGATGACATTTGGCACTACGGTCCAGTCCTCTGTATGAAATGCAATGTGGAATTTCTATCTATGGATGCGTTTGAAGCACATACATGCATACCAGCTGAGATGGAAAATGTGCCTCATGAAGAACATGTTTCAAAGAAACAAAATACAGGACGAGTAGGGAGAGGTAGAAAGGTTAGTCTTGGTGAAAACGCGCAGAAAAAATGGGTTGAGTCTGAGGATGGATCGGATTTACTGCTTGAAATGCGACAGCAAGAGAACTTTAAGACACATTTGTTGGAGACCTTAAACCATGGAATGAAATGGTATCTTGTAGTGCATGCACGCTTCAAGAAACTGACAGCGAATGCAGAAGGTGTCATGACAGAACAAATGGGTAATGCATTGATCAGCAGTCCAACATATACAGCATACAATCCAGCAGATATTGAACAGGACTTGCCAGAAGCCTATAAAGAATTATTTACTAAGTTAGACGAACATGGGCGACAAGGCTCTGGCTGGGTATTGGATAACATACTGTACACTGAAGTACATACAGCTACTTTTGGTGCCTCTGGAAGCGAGTAGTTTTATTCCACTACCGAAGAAAGTGAAGAAAACAAAGGGTGTGATAAACATTAAGAATGATGACAACAAGTGTTTCTTATGGTCAGTATTGGCGTACCTTCACCCTTCAACAAACAACCCAAATCGCATGAAACTATACAAACCATTTGTGAAAGAATTAAAGGTAGAGGGTATGACATTTCCGACACCAATTACTGACATTCCAAAGTTTGAAAAGGAGAACGATTTATCCATCAACGTGTTTGGATATGAACAAGATGTAGTTGTTCCGATACAACTTAGTCGAAACGTCAGTGCGAGAGAAATCAACTTACTTCTGATTAGCACTGACAAGAAAAGGCATTACTGCCTCATCAAGAATTTCAGCAGACTTATGACTTAGCGATCAAAGCATCATGGAGCAGCTTTTTATTGTTTCAACTGTCTTCACGGGTTTGTGCGACAAGAGCTTTTAGATAAACATCGTGAAGTGTATGGCAAGCATGGAGCACAACGTTTATCATTTCCTAAGGAACCCTTCATCAAGTTCAAGAATGTAGCCAAACAGCAGCGAACACCTTTTGTGATTTATGCCGACTTTGAATGTTTCACGCACAAGCATGAAGAAGCAGACAAGTATCAGCATCATCGTCCAGACAGCTTTGCCTATGTGTTTCTTAGTCAGTATGACACACGTACACCAGTTGTGTATCGAGGAGACAACGACGTAAAAGTTTTTTTAGACCATATGGTCAATGAACGTGATCGTATTGTGCATGGTTTACAGCAGCCAAAGGATATGGTGATGACTCGTAAAGACAAAGAGAATTTCAAGAGCGCTGTTGATTACTACATTTGTCATGAGCCTCTAGGAGCAGATCGTGTGAGAGATCATGACCACATCAATGGCAAATATCGCGGAGCAGTGCACAGTGAATGCAACTTACAATTTCGACTTAGAAAAGATCAGGGGGATAAAGATTCTTTTATCATTCCACCTGTGTTTTTCCACAATTTGTGAGGCTATGACAGTCATCTGATCATGGAGGAAATTGGAAAATTCAAAGATGAAACGGTTAGAGTCAATCCCAACACCATTGAGAAATCTATTGCATTCATCATGAGCAATCTGAAATTTACAGTCAGCTTTTAGTTCATGAGTACCTCTCTACAGAAGTTGGTATCCAACCTTGCAGCAGAATGGAAAGATAACTTCTACAACATGCATAACCTCTCACATTCAGGGTAGTAACCAACAAGATTTGTTGCTGAGAAAGGTAGTGTACCCCTACGATTACGTGGACGAACCATCCAAGTTTGCCGAAACGCAGCTACCATCAAAGGATAAGTTTTATAGTCAGCTTAGCAAGGAGGACATTAACGAGAAGGATTATGCTCATGCGCAGAAGGTGTGGGAGACATTCAACTGTACCACATTCGGTGAATACCACGACCTGTACCTGAAATCAAATGTGTTATTGCTACCTGACGTGTTTGAAAATTTTCGTCAAGTGTGTCTCAATACGTATGAATTGGATCCTGCTCACTAATATACGGCTCCAGGACTGTCGTGGGATGCTATATTAAAAGCGACAAAGGTGAAGTTGGAATTGATCAATGACATTGACATGTACCAAATGGTTGAGCAAGGCATACATGGAGGAATATCTGTGATCACACACAAGCAAATAATCCCTACGTAGCAGATTACAATTCTGAGATACCAAACAACTACCTGATGTATCTCGATGTAGCTTCATGGATGTAGCTGAAGGTGACGACATTGGATTCATTTTGGAAGTGGATTTAGAATACCCAAATTCAATCCATGGTCGTCATAATCACTACCCAGTGGCTCCAGAACGGAAATGTGTCAAAGTTTGAGAATAGTCCGAGTACATTAGGAAGCTACGGCAAGATCTGAACATGAAAGACAAACCCAGTGAAAAGCTCATTCCTAACTTGTGTCACAAGAAGAAATATGTGCTTCATTACAGGAATTTACAACAGTACGTCTCACTGGGGTTGAAAGTCACCAAACTACATCGCGCCATCATGTTTGAACAGAGCAAATGGTTAGCAAAATGCATTACCTTGAACACAGAAAAGAGAAAATTGGCTAAGAACCCATTTGAGAAAGACTTCTTCAAACTATTGAACAACTCTGTGTTTGGCAAAACCATGGAAAATGTGAGAAAGGGAAACAATGTTGAACTTATTCACAAGGAAAAGCGGTTCAAGAAACTCGTAGCTAAACCTTTTTTTCCACAAATTCAAAATTTTCAACGGAGATTTGACCGCTGTACATTTACGCAAAGTGGATTTGCTTCTGGATAAACCCATTCAAGTTGGTTTCGCAATTCTCGACCGCAGCAAAGTGCTTATGTTCAACTTTCATTACAACTACATCATGGTCAAGTATCCCATTGCCAAGTTGTTATTCACCGACAACGACAGTCTATGTTGCGACATAGAAACGGAAGATATCTATAAGGATATGCAGCAAGATGCTGACCTGTTCTACACAAGTGACTATTCGTCAGATCACTTCCTACATTCCAACGTGAACAAAAAAGTGCTTGGGAAAATGAAGGATGAGACAACAGGCATTCCTATTGAAGAGTTTGTTGGGATCAGACCGAAAATGTACAGTTTATTATGCGGTTGGAAGGAAAAACATACAGCTAAAGGCATCACTGCCAAAGACGCATTAAACATAAACAGTACAGAGACAGTTTGTTCAACCAAACTCAAACGATGACTACAGGACACATTATTCGAAGTCATAGTCACCAGCTTTTCTCGGAGAAGTTGAGGAAAGTAGCCCTCTCCCCATATGACGACAAGCGATACGTGTTGAACGATGGCTATTCCACCTTAGCGCATGGACATTACAAGGTTATACAACGTTATAAAAGGCGGAGGTCCTCAAATGTAAAAGTTATTTGAGGTGTGAACATTGAAGCGTTAACATGGAACTTGGAAGTCGTAAGAGATCTACAACTGATATGGATACCCTTGCTGATACAGTCAAAGACTTAAAAGTTAAAAATCCTACCACTACCATCAAGAAATTGAAAGTCGAGACGGCAGCAACACCACGATAGTCGTGGGATGGGATGCTTTCTCTAGGAAATGGAAAGTATATCAAGATTATGAAACAAAGCAATGAAGGAGTGGTAAACATTCGTAAGTACCTCAGAGATGAGGGGTCTGGAAGAAACCGTCCTACGAAAAAGGGTATTTTGCTGACAATACCTGAATGGAAAATGTTGAAAAAGCAAGTTAAAGAAGTGGATAAAAGGCTTCGAAGACAAGAAAACTGCTCATAACAAGGCATTGTCATCATGAATGCACTCATGTTTAACGGTGGAGCTTACCTTACTGTAAATGATTTGAATGAAGTGAAAATAAGTTCTCGGATAATAAGTTCTGCTTATCGGTTTAAACCTGAAGTGTGGAAAGACTTTAAAAACATACTGCTTAAACCTGGATTTGAACGTAGACTTAAAAATAAAGTTGAAGTGTTAGTGATTGGGCATGATTCTGACATACGTGTTAGATTCTGGAGAAATCTTTTACAGGATTATCCGGAGGATTATGATGGAGTTGTGCCAGATACTCCATATTCAGATTTGGTTGACTTTAATATGAAGAACTGGCGCGCAGTCTTACGATTTCTAGAAGCTATACAATATCCACTCTTCACCATCTTGCGAGCATAAAAACGTCTTTGCAGACAAGGAGACAGCTCATAGTTGATCTGACTGTTGAACGAGATGGAAGAATTTTTATCGGAATATAAACCCATTACAAATGGATTCTCATATCTGAGAAACTTATGTGATGACATTGTGTTAAGACATTTTGGAAAGTATATCATTCTATCACCTGACGAACAATCCACGTTGAAAGACCATCTAGAGGAGTTGAGGATACCTGGCTTTCTCCTGAAACTCTCAGAGGATTTAGAAGTGCGTGTGACCGAGAACTGTCTAGACGTGTTTGTATGATTTCGCCAATATGACGAGCTTACAGACTACATCACCCTCAACACAGTGGAATGGTACGCTCTGTTACAAGCACTGGATTTGAAAGAACCTGACGCTTGAATTCAAAGAGGAAGGAGTGCAACTCATGCGGGGTACCAAGTCCATTGAGCTGACACATCCCATGTGCGTTATGGTGATGGACATTGACATGAATGATCATGGATATGAACTGAAACTGTCTGAACATGAAGATGTTAAAATAATAAAGTTTAACAATGGACAGTGTTATGCTAGTTTTCATAGCATTTACAAACGTGGATATAATGTTTATGATACATATATTAATTTAGAGTGGTATGAATGGCATTCGTTTATTAATGTATTGAAGTATTTGTGAAATAAAAGTTTAATGTAAAATAGATTTGTTCAAATGTAAAATAATTTTTGAAATGTAAATAATGTATAACACAATAAAAAAAGAATGTTGTACAGAACTGTCTTGTTTATTTGCAATATTCATAATAAAATTAACAATTACCAACAACTTAACTAATGCAACTTAACTAATACAACATCAATAAAATAATGGTTTATAATGTCTATATACAAAATCTTTTACAACAAAATCACCATCACTTCTTCTTAATACATTAATGATTTCAAAAGGACTATGTCCTCGAGTTCTTTGACTTATGTAATACACACAATAAAATCCACATGTAGATGATATCGGTGTTTGCAATGGAACTGAATTATAAATGAAATTAAACTTTAAAAACTTATTCAAACGACTGTCTATAGGTTAAAGTCCATAAGAGTCAAAATATTCTGCAGGGTCTTTGTCATAATATACTGCCACCCAATGCTCTCCTGGCTTATCATGATCGTCTGTGTTGATGACATAGGCACCGCGTTGTAAAGATGGTAACTGGTCCATGGAAAACACGCATTGAAACAAGTCTTTTGTCGCGGCATCATGGGATAGTATGACTTCTATCTGCTTCATGTTCGTGACTGATAGTCGAAGTGAATGCTGCGATTTGCACTTATTTCAACAATGCTATCAAATTCAGCATACACTATAACATTGACTGTATTTTGCAAGGCACCAGCAAAATTCATTTCTAGTCGCAAATTCCCATGTTTGATAAGGGCATAATGATCATCACCATCATAATCAGGTGCTAAGTCAAAAGAAAATAAAGCATAACCTCTAGGTCAATCTTCCCGTTTTATAATGGAACTTTTCTCACCATTCAATTTATCAAAAGATTTGTAAAGAGTTTCAAAAGCATCAAGATATTTGTCCCGATTTATGTTAAGCTAGAGAGGTTTAGATAGGTCTGGTTCACCATCCGTGTAAAGTTGCATATAGTTTAGATTAAAATGTTGAAAATTGTATGGATTTCTCAATATTGTTCCAGCAAAGGATTCATTATGAACCAGTCCAATGACAAAACGTTTTGGTAATTGGCCTAAAAAGATGCTATCTTTCACAAAAGATTGAAAGCCTGCTGGAATAGCTAAAATTTTACATTCTTTTCTAGTAACAGGAAACGTAGCAGGACTTTTCATCATTGCATCTGCATGTCCTAACTGAATACCTGGACTAACCCTCACTTTGCGAATGGTTAAAAACGCCTCTCTCACTTCTACTTTAAAACCGTTATTTGTAGCCATTAATACATATTCATCTTTTTATCTACATAAACGTAATTTTATACTAATCCCATTGGAAAGATAACGATCCTGCTCAAACAAATCTACCCTTAAACCACCTGTAAGCATAAACTCACAGCTTAGACGCGTATATAAATAACGATTATGTAAACCATTATTTCCTGCGTCACCTACATCAGTTCCCTCAAGATTTACATGAAACCCTGATACATATCTTTCATGATTAGGTCTTTTTAATTCATGAGCATTCATTGACCCAGCAGTATCTTTATAGATGAGACGCAAAGAGCGCTCAGAATGAAGACTTTCTTCCGAGTCATGAATGAGATGAGATATGATGCTGGTTTAACCATGGGTATTGTTACTATGTGATACCAAACGATCATTTAGAAACAATTCAATATTGGACCATAACCCATTAAATAAATCATTGATACATGATACGTTATCATCTACACCACAGAGTGTTCCATCAACCTTTACAATAGAGCATACAATATGAAGTTTACTGTTCTTTAAATCTAGATATTCTTCTGTACTCGCAGGAATGTAGAATTCTATTGCAGCGCCCTCTCTAATGGTAGTCAGTGGTTGATAGTCTACATTATAACTTTGTTCTACAGCAGTTTGCGTTGGTGGTAATTCTAATGGAGAAAGACTACATTCACAGGAATGATTATGAATTAAATACATAATTAAAAAATATCTTTCTTATATTTTGTTGTTGCTATCCGTTTAGCTGCCTTTCGCCTTCTGACACGTTTTGCTGGTTGCGCTCTCTTTTGTCCTCCTAACACACCACCAATCACACGTTGTGCTACTCGACCTGTAACATCTTTCGCGACATCTTTCGCAGCCTTTTTAAGATGTGGTGCAGCGATTTTAGCCCCTGCCTTAAGCAGTGGAATAGCTTTGCGAGCCAATGATCCAAGTATTGTATTCGCGCTCCTTTAAACCCTGGTAATTCTCCACCCACTTGACGATGAAAATGGTTGCGATATGTAGACGGATCGTGTGTGTATGGTTTCACAATGCTTTTGGTCGAAAATAAGGTTTACAGATCACTTTCCCAGTCTTAAATAAGATGTTTTTACCTGTGTCATCCTTAATATTCATTTCTATCATGTCAAATTTCGATGTGTTTGCAGGAACATAATGAGGTTCTCCATAAGTTTTCATAATAATATCTCCATCATGTCCTTGTATTCCAACAGATCGTAGCAAAGGCACATAATGATCTCCTACAACCTGCGATTCACAAATACTACAATACACATAGAGTGTATAAAATCCATGTTTAATATCAAGCATATACGGTGCCTCACTTGCATTAATATAAACCAAATATGGTGTAAATCCTAACAATTCTCCTAATCCTATGGAAAATGATAAGGTAAAATTATCTTTTAACATCAGAGAGACTTTCCTTGTAATTTTATCATAGTTTAATCTCACTGGAGACACAGCGTCTTCATCATTAGTGAAAGCATCTTTAAAGGCATGATTTATCGCTTGAATGACTTCATTAGGGGTTTTATAATAACCATGAGCAATAGTCACTGTTTTGAAGACACTCTCACATGTATGATCCGCTATGCATTTCACATAATAGTCTAAGTTAGGCCTCATCGTAGACCATGTATGTGGATATTGAATTTCAGCTAAGGCTACTTCATATTTTCCTTTCAAATAGATGGTTCGAGGCATACGAATTTGATAATTTGAAGCCTTGTTGTTGGGATAATAGTTCATACAAGCATTACTAGGTAAAGTAATGTAAAAACTTATTGACTCCATGGCGGCTAAATCGTTTGTGTGATGTAGATAGACGAGATGTGTATATACATTACTTCATGTTTGACACTCGTCATCCACACTGTCTACATGATCTACGTGCTGTCTACGTTGTTGTCTAAATTGCTACCTACATGATCTACATTGGTATCTACTACTTCTGCTTGCCAACAAGCACTGACACACCTAATTTTTACAGGAATAGTATTTTTATTTTCATTTTCTTTACAACAACAACACCAGAACTCTTTAATCCATGTTAAAATGTTTCCCATCCTTCTGGAAACAACCTTTGTTGACGTTGTTGTATCTCTTTTGTAATATCTTCACGAGTTGTCTTTTTACCAAAAACAGTTTTTGGAATATTATCGTGTACAATTTCCTCAATAAACTGCTTCCAACCATGTGGTGGTTCTCGTCGTTCTTTTCTTCTTGTAGCAACCAATGCTTCTTTCAACAATTCAATAATGTTGGAATTCGTAATGACAGTACCCGTTTTAAAAACAAGTTCATTTTTATCTGTCCATCTCGTACCATATTTCTTAAGTTCTGCCAGAAGTTGTGTTAGTTTTACATGATAAATAGGTTTAAAATGGTTTAGAAACTATTGTGACTTTTCTGATTTTTCTGCATTGGATGATGTAACAGACTTTTGTCGTTGTTGTTGTGACTGAATTGTTCGTAAATGACGGCCAAGAACTTGAGACATTTCTATTGCCTTTTCACGAGTTCGTTTCCCACGTAAAAGTTTATTCACTTTCGTTTTGATTTCACCATTTTTCCCTTCTTTTCTAACAACTTTTTATATTCATATTCAGGAATGAGGACCATTTTCAAAGTATGTTCCATTTTAACAGCAACTGAGCTAACAAATGTAATGCAAATTTAGCAATAGATCCAATGAATCCTCCTTTCTGATTAACCAACTTCTTTTATCTTCGAAGTGATATTTTCTTATCTGCCAGTGTGCGTAGGGTATGACGTTCACGCTTGAATTGCCTATTTTGAGCTTAAGGGTAAATGTCCTCGCAATATATTCAAACAAATTTCAAACAAGCTAGTTAATTCCTCCTTAGCAGCTTGTTGTAGAAAGGATTTACGTCGTTTAGGCCCGCTGCGTGCGAGCAAGTGAAGAAAAGGTTGATTAGCTTGAATACGTTTAGACATCTTGGCTGCGAATGGGTAAGGGACTTGATTCTTGTCCATACGCTATTTTATCAACATATACGCAATGTGTATCTTTTGGTAAAGTGCCTGTACGAATACGTAGTTCATCATTCATCTTCGGCTTCAAATCAATGAATAAATAGCCATGAGGTTTGCTGGTAGCATTTTGATAGGCTTCTATGAGAAACTGAGATTTTCCAGGATGCATTTGTTGCGCTAATTTACTTATTTGTTGACTGTCTCTAGGATTTTTAAGCAGAATGATGTAATGTGTATTCAAACTAATATTTCGCATTTCTCTACCATGATGGAACAAATTATGCACAATAAAAATAATGCTTAGATTTTGATGACTGCTGCCAACACTTAAGAGACGTGTCATTCGCTCATCACTATGACATGTGGTCATGAAGTCGTCAATTATGAGTAAGTTTGTTTTTTTTTCGGATTAAAACGCTCTTCAATGTCATCTGGAATGCCTTGGTAAATTTACACACATTTCATTCTCTTATACAAAGGCTGATCTGCTGCATAGAGCAATAAAACGGTTTTTGGAGAGGGTTTAATTAACTTTTGTTCTGGAATTTCCCTAACTAGAGAAGTTTGAATTTCCCTAACTACTGCCTGTAGGTCCAGAGAGCAAGCATGTGAATGAATGCTTCATTTTTTTAATGTCTGTTTCTTTCACCCAACTGTTTGGCCAACCTAACCACTTAACAAATAATTCTTTAACACCTCGTCTTTTTCGTGTTTTCAAAACCTTTTCAATTCTGTAGACAGATTCAATATCTTTTGTCACTTTCTGCACTTCTTCTTTATAGAAATGTCCATCAATATCTTCGTCCAAAAAGTCTTTCACGCGATACAAGCGTATTCCTTGCTTCTTACAACGATGTGTGATAATGAAGAATTTTTATATTCATATTCAGGGATGAGGACCATTTTCAAAGTATGTTCCATTTTAACAGTTCCATTTTAGTGCAAATTTTATATGATAATCCCGTTGAAATACATATTTCATATGGGAAATGTGAACCTGATCACCAATTTTAAATTTGTAGGGTTTTTCCTTCTCCTTTGGTTTCGATTCGTTGTCTTTACGAATATCTGCAGGAGCGTATTTATTAGGGAGGGAGCTATGAGGTCTATGGTTGTAATTATACACTAAGTCTGGAAGGATGTCCATATATCGATAAGTTTGATTATGTAGGAAATATCGATACATCAATCCCTTTAGAGTACGAATGACTCTCTCAGCAAAGTTGGCTTTGGTTTCATTCTTTGTGGTATAAGCATGCATTCCCTCTTTCTTCAAAAATGCTTTTACCCATCTATTTTTAAATTCCGTTCCTTTATCAGATCTTAGAGTTCGTGGTCTTCGTCGTGTGTCATGAAAAATCTTTTGAAAGGCTTGTATGACGCTGGTATGTGATTTATTAGGTATTGGCTGCACCCACAAATATTTGGAAAACACATCAATCACAACCAATAAAAAGCGGGTATCATCATTATAGAGAGCTATGTTTCCCATGTCAGCTAAATCAATATCCCACACGTCATCAATACCACGTGTAATGACACGTTGCCTTTTAAACCTGCAATTTACAGGTTGTAGTAAACTGAAGGCATCTTGATCTTGCAACCATTTCTTCACTTGTGAATGAGTGACTGGTTGGTCATATTTTTTAATATGTGATAAAGATTGTAAGGACCAGCAAATGCCCCTGGTTGACCAGGTTTAAAGTAAATATTGGTTAAGTAGTCTTTCCACGTCGACATGTTAACACTAAATGATCAACACTTGTCAACATATCATGTGTTTTATTTTATCTTACAACTCAATCAACATGTTTTTATAACTCAATCAACATATCTTACAAATCAAGTATTGAGACAATGGTGTGAATAATTGGAGTCCATTGCTCTTCAATGTATATTAACCAACTACTTAATTCATCAAATGTGATAGCATCTACACCATATTTTTCACAACGTTGATTTGCATTATCTAACACTTTATCTAAACAAATATAATATTTAGCTGCATTCCAATATGCATAGACACATGTAGAATGACAAGTATGTTCTGAACACTCTTCATTTTGACAAGCAGAACATACTAAACATGTAAATTTTTTTACAGCTAATAACATTTCTTCACAATATGTTTTTTGCACAATATATTGTCTCAGTGTAATGTCTGTCATTATACTGCAATATAGATTAACCACTCTCTTCATCAAACAGTCTTGGATCAAATCGAGCAAAGTGATATGCTGCTTCCACATCAAACTCCTCAGCTCCGTCAATGTTTGAAAGCATACACTCTTTGATGAAATACTCACGTAAGTTTGACACGTTCAACGTGGAATGAGCGAGTTCCCAATAGATGTCAAAGTGCTGCAGTTGTTGTTGAATAGATCCAAAACGCGCCAGTTCCCATATCATGTAGTCCACATACTTCTCCTTGAAACACGTTTCTACATCCATCCTTGTTTTGCATGTCCATAAAACAGTTGAAAAGAGAACACGTCTGCACACTATGACAGCTGACAAGTAAATGACTCTCAGTCTTACTCTGCAGATACTTTTAGTGAGCCGCACTTGTTGCAGAAGTTGTCTGGTTCACACAACTTGCAATTGTGCTTGTGGCAGTGACAGTCATAATCCTCAGCATATCCATAAGCACCACAATATTCACAGGTAAGTCCAAGTTGATTTTGCACGTTCAGATTCTCCAATTGAACTTCAGCCAGTCTTTTCTTGGATAGCTTTGACACCTTCTTTTGCAGCTTGATAGGAATTTTCTTGCCATGACATTCCGTACATGGCTCAGGTTTGGCGAATAAGACTGAGTTGATGTTTTCCATCTCCTGAAGCAATGTCTCCCATTCACCATCATTCATGTTGATGTAATACTTGTATTCTTTCCCTTCAAACAGCGATGTATGCACAAAACCCACATAGCGCATGTGTTGGTAGGAAATGACTTCAAGCCATTTCGTTTGCGTTAAGTACGGTTTGAAGCCAATGTTGCGTAATCTTGTTAAGTTCAGACACACAATCTTCCACAAGGATGATGATAAAGCAAGCCATCTCTCTCCACGTTTGATTAGAAGAAATAGCCCAAATTGTCCATGCTCCACAGTAATGGTTAAGTTTGCACTATTTTTAAAGCCGCTTGTCTTCTCCATGGCTGCGCGTTGAATGATAACTTCACTTTGCACCTCACTCCTTTTATATGGACATTACATGTATGTTTTCATGAGATGTTTGTAAAATCGCGGAGTGATCTCGTTGAAACCATCAAGAAAGGCTGTTGGCAAACCGTCTGTTATAGATTGTCTCATGACGATCACTAAAAAGTCTCCTCGTTTGCGACTACCAATTATCCATTCAAAGAGCATTGGCATGGTGAAATGTCCTTTTTCATAGAGGTAGGCCATCATATCATACACCTTAATACGTTCTTTAAGATACTTGAAGCCATGTAGCATGACCTTTGCACATTTGGAATCGCGATCCTCATCAACACACTTTGGCGCCGGCAGACATAAAGTCTTAAGAAGTTCCTCATGAAAACTTCTAATAAGTTGACCGAAACGTCGGATCATGGCTTCGGAGAACTGTGGCTCTGACGCGGGAAGATGCTCTAGGTTTTCTTCTAGCATGTAGATAAGCTGAATGACAGTGTTCACTTCTTCCGTTGGGTATATGTATGTATGTTGGTCGAAAAAGCCTTCACATAAACGCCATAAAATGTTGCAATCGATTAGAGGAAGCACTGCTCGAAAGTTTCGTTTCAGCAGCGTTACATCTTCCTCAGTAACAGGAATAGTTTTGCTAATTTCAAATTTAGATTTGAGATGCTTGTCGTCGTCGCTGTCGTCATCGCCGTCGTTGTCGTCATCGCCGTCGTTGTCGTCATCGTTGTCGTCATCGCTTGACATAACCACTTCTTCTTCCTCAAGATGCTCTTGATGTGCCTTTAACTTTGTGCTAAGTGGCTTGGCGCTACCATTTACAAGAGCAATTGCAACCCAGAACGGGTAGTCAGATCCCTCAGGATCTGGCATTTCTTTCTGTACTGTAGACACGTCTAACGGAGCACCTAACGCTTCCTCAGTCTTTCTTTACTGTACTGTAGACACGTCTGACGGAGTCCCGAATGCTTCCTCCAAGACTTTTTCAGCTTCTGCCATTGTACTTAGGAACGCAGCAGTAATGTAATTGTTATGAATGGCGAACGACCCTTTTTATACTACTCATATATGGAGTTAGTGACACAGTGGCCTGTGGCCCAGTGGCCGGGAGGGAGGGGGGAGGTCCCCACACGGCATATGTCTGGGCATCCGGGCGGAGAGGTACTCACATGGTACAGGCTATTGGTATATGGTATAGATAGAGTGAGTCGGCCGGCCGGGTCGGGGAGCCTGCCGTTCGGTCTGCCAGGGGGAGGGGGGCCAGCCTCTTTTTCAGGCAGCACTAACTCGATTCAATCAGTTTGCTTTTGTCTGTTGACTGGTTAGCATCATGGATTGTAAAGCGGAATTTTTTAATGCTGAGCGGAGACAGAGGTTTTTCCTCACCGACAAAGATATTAACCAGTTTGAGGAAATCTTTATAGAATACCAAGTATTCATGTTGGAAAAGTGGAGGCAAAGACAGACAGCTACCACTCAGGAGTACAATCGGTTTGGCATTGCGGCGGAGGAGAGTCACAAACGGCTAAGGCACCAGTCACCAGTGAAGTTGTCGGATCGAACAGAGTTGCCCAGAGGCTATGAAGCCTGAACATCATACCTGTAGTGTTCTGGGCACGTATTTCACCTCAAACAGGACTGGGGTAGCGGCGCATGCGAGGAAGACCGGCTGCAAGGAAGACAGCAGCGAAGGCAGCGGCACCAAGAAGAGGAACTAAGACCTCCACGGCCGCTCTTTAGCGGACCCCCTCCCACTAATACGAAATAGGCGCTAAACATGTCATGGTGTTGGTATGTGTGTGTATGCATGAGAGTGTGGGAAATGCAAAAAAGGGGGCTATTTTTATACTCCTTTTTATACCCCCTTGGACTTTAAAGGGGGCTTCATAGGTGAGCTCTAACCATGTGGTTATGAGTCCCTCTGCTTAAAAATCAGTTGGGAAGCTTGTACGTTTAGGGAGGTTCCCCGTCTGCCCGTCTGTCCGTCTGTCCGTCTTCGATTTATGCCCCCTTTGAGTTTAAGGGAGCCTCATAGGTGAGCTCTAATCATGTGGTTATGAGTCCCTCTGCTTAAAAAACAGTTGGGGAGCTTGTACGTTTAGGGAGGTGCTCCGTCTGCCCGTCTGTCGTGGTGTTGGTGTGTGTGTGTGTGTGTGTGTGTGTGTGTGTGTGTGTGTGTGTGTGTGTGTGTGTGTGTGTGTGTGTGCGTGTGTGGGTGTGTGTTGAGAGAGAGAGAGTGAAAGAGAGACTGAGAAAAAAGTTGCTGTCTGGGTGAGTCGTGGTGATGGTATGTGTGGAGAGAGAGATAGAGTGAAAGAGAGACTGAGGAAAAAAGTTGCCGTCTGCCTGCCTGCCTGCGTCTGCCGTGGTGTTGGTATGTGTGTGGAGACAGAGCAAAAGAGAGAGTGAGAGAAAATTTGCTGCCTGCCCGCATGCCTGCGTCTGCCTTGGTGTTGGTATGTGTGTGGAGAGAGAGAGAGTGAAAGAGAGAGTGAGAAAAAAGTTGCTGTCTGGGTGAGTCGTGGTGACGGTGTGTGTGTGTGTGTGTGTGCGTGTGTGTGTGTGTGTGTGTATTGTGTGTGTGTGTGTGTGTGTGTTTGTGTGTGTGTGTGTGTGTGTGGAGAGAGAGAGAGAGCGAGCGAAAGAGAGAGTGAGAAAAAAGTTGCTGCCTGCCCGCCTGCCCGTCCGCCGTGGTGTTGGTATGTGTGTGGAGAGAGAGCAAAAGATAGAGTGAGAAAAAAAGTTGCTGCCTGCCCGCCTGCCCGTCTGCCGTGGTCTTGGAATGTGTGTGGAGAGAGAGAGCAAAAGAAAGAGTGAGAAAAAAAGTGCGGCTGGCCCCGGGGGGGGGGCTGTCGGGCAGTTCTCTCATAGCATAGATACAGTGACCCAGTGGCTATCCTCGCAGTGTATGCGGCAGGCCCCGGGGGGGGGGGGCTGCCGTTCAGCTGGCCGGCGGGGCCTGCTGTGCGGCTGGCCCCAGGGGATCTGGCGTTCGGCTGACCCCGGGGAGCCTGGCGTGCGGCTTGCCGGGGGGGGGCCTGCTGTGCGGCTGGCCCCGGGGGGCCTGTCGGGCAGCTCTCTCATAGCATAGATACAGTGACCCAGTGGCTATCCTCGCAGTGTATGCGGCAGGCCCCAGGCTTAAGTCGATCTGTGTGACGTCTTGCTGGGTCACTGTTAATTTCAAGTTACTAGTCTTCAGTCTCTACTTATTTGAAGAATACGTTTCTAACCATTAGCGGTGACCTAAAATATTACGCCATTAAATGAATTCGGTCTGAGGTCATTTTTGGTCTACATGTGCTCTGGTGTGCGGTACGTAACAATCAGGCGCGTTAGGATTGCCGTTTATACGAAGTGACTTCAATATAATTTAGTACATGTGCAGTTTTTCTCTGTAAAGTATCAAACACGCCCTCTGATACCGATATTTATTCGGTTCCGTTTTTCCTAACCGGTACCACTGCGGTTAAATGCAGTACTTTACAAGTCTATGTGTTGACTGGAAGAAACGGAAGAAGTTCAACTTCAGTAACGGTTTATATTAGGCATATTTTGCAATATTATCTAATGTATTGAACACGCAAGACGTCCTGTTCTAAATTTATTCATAAGCCAACTAAAAATATAGAGACAAAATACACAGACATCCAGAAAATATGCAAATGTGAAAAGGAATAGTTTCAAAACATCACACATATTTCCCCCTTAATTAAAACAGTTAATTAGACAAAACAAGTCAAACATCAAACCAAAGTATGAAAGTGATACTTGTGTCGACGTTCTAGCCTGTTGTAAAACACTGTGGATCCAAATTCAAAGAGATGCACTCATTTTCAGCACAAAGGGATACTACAGGAAACGTGTTTTTAACTCTTCTCTGTTTGACCGTTTGTCATTTCATTTAACATGTTCTAAATACAATTAAGAATTACTTGATAAGTTTCATACTAAAACAACTTAACAAAATTTAACTCATGGTGGCTTTAACGAGATGTGTGGCTCCTAACGTTGGTCGTCGTTGACTTCCAGTTTGAAGGCAAGGCCCATTCAACAAAACTACAGATTGTCGTTTTCTGTCTTTATTCTCACAACAATTTAACAAAATTTACAATTATTCAAAATTTCTCAGTTACAATCTTTTCCTTATCCACTTCTATCCAATACTGAATGTACTCGACTCGACTCAACACTTAACTTCAAAAACATTTATCAAACTTTTTATTTGAATGCGTCACCAAGGCGCCGTGATAGCACCTTACTTTGCACTATTTAGACTCACACCTGACGTGGGGCCTCTATGCTTTCCAAAACTCAACCTCTAATACAATTTATCCAAGACTTCGTTCGAATGCGCCACAATGGCAACTCACTTTGCATCATTTGGTCCCACACCTAACCTGTGGCCTCAATGCTTCCAAGATATCTACTGCTGGACGGGGTGCAACAATCACGCTTCTTATATACTTTCTGGCAGAACAGCAGCCGCTAATTTAAAATGCGACCAAGCAAAGTGTTTCGCGCCTAAATCAGGAACCAATAGGAAAATACCTGCCCGAAAACATATCTTACGAGTTACATAGGAACCAAAATGTTATGTTTTTGGAACGATCACAAACTCCTTTACAAAACGCAATATCGGTTATAATCTCTAAATTTCTAAATACTTGAAAATTACATGAAAAGTATGTGCTAACCGGCACAAAAATTTTACTTGTCTAAAAACACTAAAACCTAAACTTCCGAAACCGACATTAATATCGTCATCCAAATCCCAATGAGCTCTTTCATATCCTATATAAAACTTGCAAATCCACAGTTTAGTGCTTTAGATATCCCTTATACTTGAAACAGAAGTAAATTTTTAAATGGCGTAAAATCTATCAAAAAGACTTCAAACGAACTCGAAACTAATACCATCGTATTCCTTACGGCAAGATCCCAAACTGATCGCCGCGGTCCTGTCACGTTTTATACTTAATGCGGCACATCAATAGTTTCCCGACAAATTTACTCGCGCAAAACAATTTATTCATCCTTTCCCAACACATGAAGGGAAATACTGCACCGAAGGGGTATACTCGCTATTCCTACAAAGCACACGCATCCCGCAACAAACAGAGTGGGGCACAAACCGCATCAAACACACGCTCAAAACATCCGAAACACCACACACACTACATACGGCGCAACAATAACACAAGTATGCCTAGAAAGTCATTTTTGCACACCCTAACACACGGGATACTTTCACCGTATAGTTTATGTGTAGTTTTAATACGGTTTGAACGCCTGGGTGTTTGAATAACACGCGGCGATCATTCTAGTTGTTGAGAGATATCGCTGCTCTGATTTTCCCCTGAGAGGCGAAGCAAGTGATGTGTGGTGCCACTGCTCATTATCCTGAACAATAACTTCCCGTTCACAGGGTGCTTCAGTGACCATTCTGTCGCTGGTGTTTATAATCTGATCGGCGTGTCTTCTGATTATTTCACCACTGTCTGCTTCTGTTCTGTAGTTTAATAGACCATCTCTGGTAATAACTGTAGGTAATTGCCACGACGATATTTATTGCGAGAAAAATCTTTGATCAGTACGCATTGTCCCTGTGCAAATTCGAGCAATTTGAAGATGCTCTTTGACAATGTTTTGATAAATTGGGCCCTGTAACGTGTCGGGTGCCGTTTTTCTTGAAAGAATAGCTCTAATTCTGAAGATCTGAAACAAGTAGCATTATCGCTAACAAGTAGGCGCGGAATACCGTAGGTTGCAAATACACTTCGTAGGACTTCGGTGACACATTTGTGGATTTATTTGTGATTTCGATTATTGGCCACTTCCAGTAGGCGTCCACAATCACCAAAAACATTTTACCCATAAATGACCCTGCGAAATCCAGATGTATCCTGTCAAACGGTTACTCTGGATATTTCCAGGAGCTGATCCTGCTTTCTGGCGGTGATTTGATTTTGCACAAACACATGTTGCACATTTCTTCCAGCCTACTGTCCAGACCTGGAAACCAGAAATATGAGCGGACTATTGATTTCATCCTTATTATGCCCTGATGTCCCTCGTGGAGTTCTGTGAGAAGCTGATCGCGTAATTTTAGAGGGATTACGATGCAAGACTCCCAAAATATAACTCTTGTTTGAACTGATAGTTCGTGGCGCTTTAAGTAGTAGGGAGCAAATGGTCCCGTTGTATAAGACGACTGTCCGATACTAACGGCATTGTATTCCCTACTGAGGACCGGGCATTTTCGAGCATACCTAAGTATATCACCACTTTTGACCGGTAGCTAAAAATGTCGTAGCTAAAAATGTCAGCTGATTCTCAGTAGTAGGTTTGTGGATAATCGTGTAATTTAGCTTTGACAGAAACACTACATAGCGTTGTAGCCTTGTTGCTGTCATCACCGGTATAGACTTTTCCGGGTGTAATATGGAATCTACAACAATGCCGTCCGTAGACATAGTGATACACTTTTTTTACCCCCAAACTGTGGCGAGTGCTTCCTTTTGAATTTGGCTGTAGTTACGTTCTGCTGACGTAAGAGTACGCGATCGGAACAAAATAAGTCTAAAGAATCCGTCATCTTGTGGTTTAAAACAACTCCAATCCCTGTAGCACCCCCATCACACTGCACGTAAAGTGTGAGTTTGGGGTCGTAATGAGTAAGTACTCGATCTGAGGCCAATTCACGCTTAGCCCTTTTGAATGATTCTTCATGTATTTTACCCCATACCCATTTAGTGTTTTGAGCGGTGAGTTCGCAAAGGGAATGAAGAATTTTTGCATGCCTGGAACGAAGCCATTTGCCATTTTTCTTCACAACAGTGACAATCGGACTAACAAAATCTGCCTGCTCGACTTTGGATATGACCCCTTCACTCTCTAGCCTGTCAAGTTCCTCTACTTTTTGACGTATGGCTAACGGCACAGGTAGGGCTTTCATGAACTTGGGCTGTGCGTTGCCTGCCTATCCCTGGCTCGCAGACGGATTTATGTCTTTCTTTAATTTCTTCGAGCCGAGTATCACGCGATTTCATCACGCCACTTTTCGTGGAAACGCCCAAAGACTTTCCATCGGTTGTTCCAGAATTGATCCGGTTGGCTATTGTGCGTCCAAATGGTCTGATTCTACACCAGGACAAGGCACGTCCCCATTGAGCTAGAGATATGCAGCACTGTCTTCAAGCGCAAATGGATTCTTTTGCCGATCGAACACACGCCGGATATGCTTGGAAATGCCGTACGCGAGCGCAACATTCAAACTGAGACATTTGCCTGAACTTAACTAAGCGCTTGTGGATGAGTGGAATCGAATTCCACTTCACAAAATACAGAATTTGATCAGATCCATGCGACGCAGATTAATTGCAGTGAAAGACAAAGTCGATATTAAAGGCGTATGCTTAATTAACTGTGTCATTCTCGCCTTAGCGCAAAGTCAATTTTGTTTTCAGAAACAGAAAGCTACTAAAATATACTTATTTTGAGGCTTAATTATTTCTCACACAATACATTTTACTGGTTTCAAAGTTGCTTTTTTCACATTTATTGCACTTATAAAAAAAATTCTCAAAGTTTTGATACATTGACTGTCTTTGGCTCACGTAATTCTATTTATCGCCGATGTCTTCCGGAGTCAAGAAAGTAACGTTAAGCTTTCTTCACCTTGTCTTTAAAAGAGAGAGAGAGGGGGGGAGAGGGAGAGAGAGAGAGAGAGAGAGAGAGAGAGAGAGAGAGAGAGGGAGAGAGAGAGAGAGAGAGAGAGAGGATGTTTAGCATTCGGACATCGATGCTTCGTTTCTAGCAGGAACGGACGTTCACAATACTTGTCAGCCCGAAGCTTGTTTCGTATAAACTCAAGTGCACTTGCAGATGGGAACTCACAATTATCCAGACTAATTTCGGCGTCAGATTTAGTCAATATGTAAACAAGTTTTTGCGCCTTGACTTGGTCGTGGCCAATGAGGCTGCAATGTTAAACGTCAATCATTTATTTCCATTCTATTGGATGAGACGACAGCAATTAGGAAGACAACAAATTCCCTTTCCAATTTGTATGTCTGTAGCACATTAAGATATTTCATTTTACATCTAGTTTGCCCATAATCTACTCTAAATTAACTCATATCTTCTAGTGATGAATCAAGCAGGAATATTGCATGTTGCTGTTCGAGTCGCCCATGGACAAAGTGATTAGACGAACTAGTTACGAGGAGGTGCCTTGATACTATACATTTTATTTATTGCTTAAATCACTTCTCAACTGACACGCCTCCCACATGAAGGTTTGTGAGCAAACCTGTGGGCACTTGGTGGCTGTCGGGGTGCCTGCAGACTGTCGTCCTTTTCTAGCACACTTCAAAGCCGAGATGATTGAACGTCAGCCTTTGCAAACTAAAACTGCTGATTTTTATGAGTAATAACATTGTTCGCGTTCCAGTGTATTTCAATAATGGTCTTTACATATGAATTACCACATATAAATGTCATTGGTTTGACGTGAGCTGTTTCACGGCATTTACCATTCGTTTGTTCTTCGTTGCAGTTTGAATGCTGTGGTCTTGAGGACTACACCGATTTTGAAGACTCGGAAAACTGGATAAACGAACGAACTCTTAGAATCGGCACAGTGACAACGAATTTTACCTTGAAAACGCCAATTGGTAATCTTCTCACTTTATTGTAAAGGCTTCCAAAGCACAGGCAAACCCCGGGATATGGCCTCCAGCATATATGACGGCTTCACACACACAGGGAGCCCTGGGCTAGGACCTCCAGCATATATGACTGCTTCCCAAATAGGGAACCCGGGATAGGACCTCCAATATATATGATTGCTTCCCAAATAGGGAAACCCGGGACAGGACTTCCAGCATGCATGACTGCTTCTCAAATAGGGAACCCCGGGATAGGACCTCCAGCATGCATGACTGCTCCCCAAATAGGAAACCCCGGGATAGGACCTCCAGCATGTATGACTGCTTCTCAAATAGGGAACCCCGGGATAGGACGTACGTTGCAATGTTATTATATTAGGGGTAAAGCCTTTTTCTCATTGCCCGGCCTTTCTCTCATTGCCCGGCCGGGTCATTACTATCGTAAATAACAAAGGATACTTAGCAGTGTCTAACAAATTCTGAGGTTAAAAAACAAGAAGAAATCGATCGGCCAGCCAGAGTACTGAATATTACCTTTCAGAGGGGAAATTTCTCCTAAAATTTTGCGCTCGATTTTGGCGTCCAGCTTTTCATATAAGAACCATTTCGAATGCTTAAAAGGCATCTTATAAACTAATAAATAATATGAGCATTATCTCATATAAAAGTTTTGTAAAGCCATTAAACCCTTCTTATGAGGGGAAAACGAAACAAGAAGTTTGGCCAATACCAGGTCACTAAAAGTTTGAAAAATTAAAGAAATGACCCCAGACGGATCTTTTTTTTCTATATAAAATAAAATAGATATCGGATCAACAGTGTCAAGTGCTTTAAAAGTGGGAAAGAAAGAAGGCGGCTGTGATGCAGCAAAAGAGATTCCCTTCAACCCCAACCCACTAACCTTCCCACCCCAAGACCTCATATTTGTGCACCCTGCATTTCTGTCCGATCACACCCAGTATGGGAAGAAGACTTATGCACGTTTTCACTGAACAATTCTTGAATAAGATTTTCTCAACATCTATACTACGTCGCTCTCCATACATCCATATAGAGTAAGGAAATAGACGTCATCAATATATCAGTTTTTCATTAAAATATATTACGCGGTTTCGTCTTTGAATAAGAGGGTTAGTTGTGAAAGCTTGTTCAGAGTCGTTGATACTTTGTTTACTCTGCAAAAGCTATGGTTCGCTTATCTCCACCTTTAAATGGGATTTCCCTTTAACGGTATATCAACGCATAAAATGGAAAGAAACTATTCCACACCTGTCTGGAAGTGCTTGTTAGCAAAGGCACCACATATTGCTTATTTGAAAATGTAGAAAAAAGCCAATAGGCCGAAAAAACTCATATAAGTATTCGTGTGACCACATTCCTTTTTATGCGAAAATTATCTGTGTATTTTTTCTTGATGTTGGTCTCATGATTAAAATACGCTTTGTATTTCCTGTTACGAATGTTTTCACTGCGGTACATGAGTTTTATGTGGAGTGGTTGTTGCTTGTACACCGGAGTTCTTAGTACTGGAGTTCGAATTCCTGCAGTAACGGTGACATCTCCCGTATACTGTTTTTTGTGGCCTCCATGGATCAATAAAATGATTCAAGTTACCTGGAGAAAGTTCAGTAGCCTGTCTTCAGACAGTCTGTTTGGGCTGTGAGTAATGGGGGCATAAGGTAAGTTGGTCTGACCAGCGCCTTGCTGTCGATTATCTCAGCTGCAGAGCACCGCACTGACATTGACTTGCCAGGCTGGTTAATTAACAGAGCGCGGTTCTGTTTTTATACGTTTCTAGCTAAATTCTCGGGTTGTCGCTGCTCAACCTTTCTAGAGGGCTCGTTGGACTGAGTGACTTTGCCGACCTGGGTAGAGCCACGAGAGGCAAGGGCCACGGTTGGCTCTCCTCTTTTCTTCTTCTAGTTTACAGTGGGATATCCCATCTCGTGTTAACCCTTGCCTCACCCCCAGGCTTGGTCAGGCTAGAAGAAGAGAGGTAGAGTTTAGTGGTTACGATGCACAAAGCAGTGTGTGGCTACCAATCCTTCGCCAATAACCCTCACATGTTGTGTGACAAGTGCAGGGATGCCAAAGAGTTATGTGATGAGGATAACACATTGATCGAATGTGGACTATCTGTCTCACGGCGCAAGAAAAGCTATCGAGACCAACAGAGCGACAGGGTCTGACAGATGAGAGAAAGAGAAAGAAGGCACTCTCAGACTCGGCATCGCCACCACTATGAGCTCAGAATCATTCATCCTCATTGACTGGCTCAAAGCAGATTCAAAAAGATTGATCGGGAATCGAAAGACGTCTAAGTTAAGCAGGTCTATGCGAACAGAGACGCAGAGTTAGACGCATGCGAAAAGGTTCTGTTGCCTGCAAGCATGGCTCCTACAAGGGCATCCGACGCCATCCCATCAAGGCCGTTAGTGAGAACTCGCTAGGACTTAAGGCTCCAAGACAAGGAGGCAGTGAAAATTTCGAGTGCTAACTCGCAGCAGTCTTTACCCACCCCATTCGTTTGGCTGCTGTTTGCTCGCCAAGAAAGAGCAGTAGTTCTCCTCCCACTCTGCAAGCTCGGGAACGCTTACCTACGCCATCGATGTCGGACGCCACTGAGTAAGGTATTCCGTTTAATGGGATATTGAAGGAAATTGTGCGGCTGGCAGGAGTAGCAACAGACAGTCCTTTTGCGGGCAAAGGTGACTCACCCATTTGTCTCTCGTTGCAATGTGAAGCGACTGACAACTTGCGTGGGGAAGAAACAATGCTGTGGCGGTCAGGCTGTGTGAATTCCATGGACTTGAATGAGAGCAAGATGATGGCAAGGCTCCACCCATTAAGGCAGTTAATGCAAGTCAGTGGACAATTTAATTCCAATAGAGCCGTTGGAAAAGCTGCCAGTACGAACAGTCTAGATACTCAAGGTCAAGTCTAACTCGGGTATCTCCTTGGTAGAGAAATACGTTAAGATATTGGAGGGTCCAACCAAACAAACGTTAAACATCACTAGTTCTTGCAACCAACCGCCTTCCGCTCTGGACACAGCCCAGACAATAAAAGAGATATTTTAGCAAGGGATGCGGGGTATGTCGAAAGATCTATCAGAGCCTTGCCTCCATGTTTCCATAAGCCCACCCAATTGAAATTCCTGTACTTTCAAATGGGGGAAAGGTATGGTTTTCTGGCACTTTAGTTCGGTCTGTCAACCGTCACGTTTGTTTTTTCCAACATTGTAAAAGATCTCAAGACATGGGCCAGGCTTCAGGGCATGTTAGTGTTTCAATACAATTTCAGGAGAGAGCTCAGGCCAGGCTCCAAATCCTGTCTCTAGTAGGACAAGCACTGAGGACAGGACTCAGTATCTAAAAGTCAGAGCATGTGCCCAAGCAACAGATGGACTTTCGTCAAGAGAAATTGAATTAAGAACTGGCCAGAGCGTTCCCCACCGAGAAAAGAGCAGGAAGGATTGTTTAAGCCATCAAGGCCACCTCCCCCACCCACCAAGTTCTGTTATTAGCAAAAGAGAGAACAGTGCCGCTAGGCAAGCTCAGTTACAGAAAGTTCCCAGCTGTAGTAAGGCGGCAGTGGCTAGGGGACAGGGCGAATAAGCAAGTATCTATCCCCAAGCAAGCAATCAAGGGACCTTCAGTGATGGGTTATCCTAAGTCACATTACCATTACCTACTCCCTATTCTGAAAGGCAGAACCATTAAAAGTCTGCTAGACAATTTTACAGCGGTAGCTTATCTTCGCAAACAAGGCACTGGATCGAGAGAGCATACTGCAGACAGTCTCAACGTCCTGGCAAAACTAGCTTCCAGTGTCGGCAAAGCAGTTCAGACAGAATGTTCCTTAGACAGGAATTCTTTTCTGTAAGTAGTCTAGCCTTGATCCAGTTACCTACACCTGTTTGCTTTAATCACAGCGCAATTGCCAAGATATGTCTCCCCCTGCCCAGATCCTCAAGCTTCGGGGATAGATGATCTAAAGTGCTCATGGACGGACGAAGCCATGTATGCTTTTCCAGGCAGTTATGGATGTATTCCTTCTCAGAATACATCTGCTCAAGAAGTGCAGAGTCATTTGATTCCTTCTTGGTAGCTAGAAGCTGACGCACATGTCGCGATACAAGATAGAGAAACGCCTGTATATCCCTTGACACTAGTGTCTTCTCTTTTAACCCCATTGGTAACATGTTCGACCCTTCCACAGCTCGCGGATTCAAGGGCGTGGTACCAGTTTCAGGCTTACGACCCAGGTGAAGACTCTTCCATTTCTCAACTTATTCGACATTTCATACCAGTAGCTGCGCCTCCTCCCCCCTTCCCCCGCAAAGTGAAGATGGCACAGTGGGACTTAGGGTTAGTGTTGAATTATCTGTCTGATGGAGCCATTTTTGGCGAAGCAAAGATCTCCCTTAGAATAGGAATCTAAAATACATCTTTCTGCTAGCCTTAGCTTTGGACAAACCTAAAGCTCTATGCCTTAAAAAGTAGTTTCCAAGATAAATAACTCTTGAGATACGATAGATACGATAGTGCCTGAGTCTAAGTCCTCTTTCTTAGGTAAAACTGACATTGCTACAATGGCCTTGGAGGTCATTTCTTCTCAACAGGGGTTATCCTAGGCCTCGTTGCGCCCTATAAAGCTCTGAGAAGGTATCATATTGCTATCATTAGAGCCATCATATGGTTATCGATCGCCAAGTCAGAAAGTATTGATCTTTGCACTTAGGTGAGGGGTAACTAGGGGCATTTCGAAGCACATTGTCTCCAAGAACATAAAGAAAGTCATTTTAGAAGCCTATGGGAGTTTTATCACACTTCAAATCAGGTAAGACAAGTAGCCAATTCACTGAAAGCTTCAAACAGTGTGACGGTTTGCAGGACATCTTCGAGCACATTCATTAAGCTCTTTTTGAAAGATTTCACACAGAATGAATTGCCACGTTTATACCTAAATGGTCCGTTTATTGCGGCCGAGGAACTGATTTCCAACATTAACCTTCCTTCTGTTACAGCAAGAGGTTCAACCAAGACGAGAGGAGAGCTTTCCAGGGCAAGCGGGAACAACCTCAAAACAATTGCCGAAAGCTTAAGCAGTAGCTAGTCCTCAAGGGACCAATGACTGATACGATCTCCTAAGTGTGACGGTTTTTAGCCCTAGGCTCTTATGGCGGTTTAGCAGTCCAGGGGGTCAGGTGATGATCCCTCAGTTGCAAGCGTTCAGTTATTTTTGTCTCCACCCACTCCCAGACAATGTTCATTTGAAGCGAGGTCATGTGCAATGTATTATTTACGTTTCAGCAAGAATATGTGTATACTCGGTTTATTTGGCAAAAATCACAGTGATTCTAGTCGCTCTGTAAATATTATTTGATTTACTAAACTCTACGTCTGTCAGTTTGACTGTCGATCCACTCTGGCTGGGCATACCATCCGCGGGAGGCTGGTAGAGGTGATAAGAGGCAAAGGAGGAGGGGTGGAATAACTAGGGGTTATCGCTTCTCCTTCTCCGAGAGCTCCTGTGTGTTGAATTTGTCGAGACGATCATTTTATTATGACCGTCGTGTGATAGAGGTATTCTTTTCAAGGAGTATAGCTCATGGACCCTTTCTCATTTAACTTTCCCTGGTTAATTGGCTCCACATATGGGTTAACCCTGGAGACATGATCGCTCTTGTGTTGAAGAGCTTTGACAGTTGTGAGATATCCCTTTTTGTGCCTATCCTTGGGGATGGGTTCTCACGCAAGGGAACCGCCTACTAAGTTGGCTCTAAACCTATGGAAACAGAACAGCTAGTTGGAACCGCTGTTAGTGTGGCTACACCCAACTTACTCTTGTGTATTCTTTGTTTCTACAATTGTAACAGTGTAGTTCTTATTTTAAAGAAAAAAATGAACTTTTCTACACTACTTAAAGGTGGAGATAAGCGAACAATAGGTTTTGCGAAATAAAACCACTCGTTTTATTTCTTAAAACGCTTTTTTAGGAGTAAAAGCGTAGTTCGCGTTTTCCACCTTTAGGAATTCACTACCTGCTCTTGATCCATCTCCGCTTCAATCTGCAGGACCCGGGTCATCGGGAAAAAAGGAATGTGGCCATGTGAAAATTATATAAGTTCTTCAGGCCTAAATAGGCATGTATAGAAAAGTTTCATTATGAATTAATTGTATCTCTGATGGACAAGCCAGTGTGTATTAAATTTCTGGAAATATAAACAGGTGTCATGAAGCTATTTTTGTGAAGTTCAAATTTGCTCGCCCCATTCAAAACCTTCTTCCCGTCAGAAAAGGTTCTGACAATGTTTGGTAAATTTATATCATCTAAAATGAGAATGGACAAAACTGATGAAAGTGAGAGAACAAAAATATGACTCAGTGTGTAAAGATTTGCTTCTGGTGTTACCATATGCTTCAAACTAAATTTTTCAGGTTGAGTGCATTGGGCACGAGCACTAGTTGTAACGTTTTCTTTAATGGAAGCTGAATGAGTTTAACAACTCTGATTTTCATTTCAGCTTGTTGCAAATTTGATGGTGAGTTTCCAGATGTAAGCGTGAAGCAACAAAACTGTAGTGTTTATCCGACTTCAGCCAACAGCAACCAGCATAACGTAAGAAGCTCTTCCGTGTCCATAGCGGGAAAACGGCTCACAGTTTGGGGAGGGAGACTACTCTCACAAATACATGGTCGCAATAAGAACACTACGTTTTGGTTTATTTTGCATATGACAAAGGCGGATAAATTCTCTTCAATGTTGCCATTTGAGAGAGAAATATCTTATTATAATTGGTTGCTTTTCACAGGGTTGTTGGGATGCAGTAAACGACAGAATTGACAGCGAGAAGGCCATTGTTGTGGGAGTTTACGCAGGCGTCTTGGTTTTCGAGGTAATTATTGTATTGAAAACACCCAGGGTACTCACATACAAATTGATTACCATGACTTCTTAAAACAACCCCTAAACACGAAGTGCTAAGTTTGAAAGTATGTCCTTTTTAAACTAAAAACCGGGTGAGGTTTCGAAAGAATTCCCTTTTGTGGAAAACGCAGAGTACTGAATGGACATTACCCCTCCCCTTCACCCTTATCCTTTTTAACGAAATTGGCACTACGGGCGACTGCGTATGACCTCAGATTTACCCCCTTTCTCTCTCTCTCTCTCTCTCTCTCTCTCTCTCTCTCTCTCTCTCTCTCTCTCTCTCTCTCTCTCTCTCTCTCTCTCTCTCTCTTTCTCTTTCTGTCTCTATCTCTATCTATCTATCTATCTATCTCTCTCTCGCTCTGTTTTTTTTTACTGACATGCTAACACAGAAGGCCGTCTCGAAAGGTGGACACTTCTTTCAACGTTCTTTACCTTCTGTTTACTGCTACTGACCACAGCTTGAGAAGTATGATAATTGTTTAGAACTGTATGTTAATACAGTGCATTGTCTATACAGCTTATCAAATATACTTGAATCAAAAGAGGAATTTTGGAGGTATTGCATGTTAGATTGGAATATTTGGATGACTTAAAAGTCGGGCACCCTGTGACGACATATATAAAGGGATACTTTCTTTCTTCCAATCGGGACGGCCTTCTTATGATACCAATTGCCCCCACCCCCTCCACACTCCTCCCCCCACCACCCCGGAAAAAGAGCCATTATCGCTTCACCTATTTAATTATGCTGAACTATCAGGTTTCTTCTCGTTATTACCAATGATACAAAATATCAAAGTACACTTGAATTAAATAGAGTTGTTAAATATGAGGTCATTTAATGACACAGTTTAAAGTTAGTGCCGAAAAGAGTCCGACTTTGAGACAATTTTTTTTCGGATTTTGTCATGGTTTTCACCCAGTTCTGAACAACAAAACATTATTATTTTTTGTCAGGATATAGGTTATATATCTACGCTATGATGACATGACTTTTTACTGTGAAGGAATATTTGCTTTGCTATGGCAACATTTTGTCAAGAGGTGAGGTTTAGGGTGGATAAAAAAAGCCAGTCTGAGCACATTTTTGTGTTGTTCCTCCAGACAGTCAGTTTATAACCAACCGATGACTCTGTATCTATGTTTAGTTTTATCAAGGTCTTTGGTGCAACTTTGAATAGACGTCGATAAATCGGACTCACAACCAAAAACAACCTCCTTGTGTTATCGCTCACCGGAAGTGGTAGCTATGACGTGCTAGTTTGCAAGCAGACCGAAATCGAGCACGTAAAATATGAGAATCTGAAGAGCGCTTAAGTTTTTTCTTGCCTTCTTTTGAAAAATATTCATGGAAAGCGACCTTGATACCCCGATATTATCCCGACGACTATACAATGTCGCTTTCCCTTCGTCTATACAACTTGATGTTCCCAACGTCTATACAATGTGGGCAGACGTTGTTTCGACTTCCATTTGCAACCTTGCGCAACCTTAATTAGACTTTGGATAACGGACGTCTATCAGATGTCGGAAGGTAGAGGTTGTTTCATACAAATTATAATTTTTGGTGAAAACCGCGAAAAGTCGTCCCCTGGGTGGGCTTTTTTCGTACAGATTTGTACCTGTACAGCTCCAAATAAAACATTTACACGTTTGGGTCAAGACGTTTGAGAATTTCTTGATGATGTTAGCGTGGTTTGCTTGCAGGCGCTGTGTATTATTGTGGCGCTGTGTTTATACTGCTCGCGAAGGAAATTTTACAGAGCTTAGAGCCCTCAGATCTCGCTGTCTGCACAAGACTTCAACCCTGCGTATATTACCGAATAATCAGGAAAAATCATTTATCAATAAATTCATTTTAAATATACATTTTATAGCTTTATATTTGTGGTGTCATATATTAAAAACAATCTGGATCTTTGCAGTAAAGAGCGCTTTCGGAACTGCCTAAATGGGGGTCTTAATTTACAGCTGGTTTAATTTTAGAATTTTGTTATAATGGAGGTTAACTGCAACGGTGCGGGATAAAATTTGGAGGCCCATTGCTTGCTCGGTTCCTAACGTATTGATAAAATGCATTTCGTTTGAAGATTGGTGCTTGAAGAGCTCGTTGCCTTTGAAAACACAAATACGGCCAAAGTAAAACTGCCTTATTAATAATCTATGATGACAGCTAGCGCTTGATGTTCGTTATATCCAACAATAAAATTCAGATTTCAAATTAAGCATCTTCCGATTTTGCACCTGCCAATGTTATTTTGAAATCATCAGAATTCTCAGCCAAAATAGCACAGTTAATGTATTCGCTTAAATTTGCGATGACACTTTAAATAACTTCTATTTTTGAATGAATTTTCCCGTATTCTACTTTAGAACATTATTAATTCACACTCCTTTACCAACACTGCACGAGTACATGTTGTATCCAGAGACACTTCTTAAAACTGTACAGTTTGCATCGCAGAAAATCCATGTTTTGTTATTTTTAATTCAACATGATTCTTAGCAAAAAATTATACATTTGCAAGTTGTGCGCTTACCAAGATAATGCGCTCATGGATGGTTGCTGCCCGTCTTGCTGGTGTTCTTATTTAGAACGCTGTGAATCCATTCTCATCCTGCAAAATTTTATACGAGTACATCATGTGCCTATAACACGTATATCAGGGCAGCGAGATGTGGTGCCCAGCGATATGGAAATGGAACGCTTCCTACACGTTCATTTTGTACGTTAAACCTGTTTCTTAAAAAAAAACATTAGACTGACATTATATACTTCAATGGGCTATTAGTGTATTTTAATGAAAAAGGTGCTTCAACATTTGAGGCTTTGCCAACGTTATTAAGGTTTATATTTGGTCTATTCGCTTTTCGCTGTGTCATTACCTTATCACAGTGCCAATGCCTTATCGCTGTGCCATTGCCTTATCGTTGTGTCATTCCCTTATCGCTGTGCCATTATCTTATCGCTGGACCATTGCATTATCGCCCTGTTATTAAAAATTATACAACAGTTTTGTTTGAAAATCTATCACGCAGAAGAAAGATATGAACAGAATTAGTATGTTATGAATGTGTTGATCATATGTTATAACGTAGTTAGTGTGTAATATTTACCAGCAACTAGGAACGTGCAATAAAACGGCGAAAATGAGGTTTCCTTCCACATTAAACAATTAAGTCTTTGCATATTTTATCAAGGTGGTGGTTTATACAGAGTATAAAATGTTGTGCTCGGAAGATGTAAAATCGTATGTTTTCAACCCGGAGGGCACTCCGGTACAAACTGGTTACCATGCGTGTCCATGACTTCAAAAACGATTCCTTAACGTATAGTGCCAAGTTTGAAAAACACCCCTTTTAAACCAACTGCGGACGCACATGCAAATGTCACCACTTAACACGGAGTGTCAAACTTAAGAAGGGCCTCTCTTTTATATTAGACACGGGGTGCACTTCTGAAACCACCCCTTTTTGTGAGAAATGCGAAATACTGCATGAGACTTACTCCCCAATTTTAAAATAGACACTCCGCGCGCTCCGCGCCTAGTAAACATATGGGAGACGCAAATTGAAATAATAAAATGTGTTTATATTATCTGCATGATTGTTATTTGCTGTGCCAAATTGAATAAAATATTTTATAACCATATCATTAAACTGGATAGATACTTCCGCGTTTTACACGAGAAAATGTGGTGTTAGGCCACACATGGCATCTCAGGAACTTGTGTTACTGATTCCTCTTCGATTGGTCATGTATCAGTCGAGTGTTGTTTCTGCTATGGGAATTGACTCCAGCGATGGCTGCAAGTATTACGCAAGTCAAATTCATTCTGTAAATGTGCAAAATAAATTGAGCACAAGTTCATGAAGCAGTGAAAAATCTGTGACGTGTCTCGCCAAAAGTAGACTCCCATTTGCGCATCCCATCAATGCCAGTGTCACTTACTGTCACTGATAGAATATCAATGCTGACAAAATATAAACATTCTTAATGAATGCAATTACTTTATTCATCAGCGGGGGGTTTTATGCACAGTTAGTAATATTTACATGACAACTGTCTGTAGTAAGGAATGCCTGACAATCACGGCACTTTCCATTAAGGGAACTTTTATCCAGATTGAGCCTTATGACCGCTATTTCCTCTGTAATTGACCACTCTGCAAGGTAACTAAAATCAAATATTATTGCTCATTTCAATAATCGAAGGAAGCAGGTTGTTTTTACACGTTGATTGGTTTTATAGGGTGCTTTTGTTTGATGCGAATCAAAGCAAGGCCGGTATCAGAAACAGGGCGGCTGGGGCGCACGCCTGCGAACGCAGTTCAGTGGAAATAAATAAGCATTCAATCAATACACAAAGCACATTATTATTATTATTATTATTATTATTATTATTATTATTATTATTATTATTAAGACAAAATCACATTCAATTTTTACTTCGTGGCTTAGTTTAGGGGTTCATGTGATCAAACCAACATGTTAAAGTTTGTTTTACCAACACTGTTACGGCCTTGCGTGCACATGGCCAGTCTGAACATTGGCCACCCTCGTAGATATTGCTAGTAGAAGAGGAGGCAGAAAAAGCACGGTTATCGCCCGATTTAAAAATCTCCTCATATTCACGGAAAATGTAATTATAAGCTATATTAAATGTACAGCAATCTTCATGTATACAGACAGAAAACGCACGCTTAGCAAAGCTCAATTTTCTTACAGTAAAAAAAATTGTAAGCATGTAAATTTCTCTGTCTTCCAGCATCCAACATTAATTATTTTTGGAGTGGCTTTGTCCTAATCGGGTGTATTTTTATTGACGCCCGTTGTGAACCCGGGCTCTATATGTGTCTTCTCTTGTATAAATACAATATTGGAGTCTGATTGAGCCAAAAATTTTGTTTGTTTAACATTTTTACTTAAAGATATCTGATATTTTCTGAAGTGAAATATAAAGAAAAGCTACAGCTGCACATAATAAATACAGAGTGTTCAAAATGTGCCCTGTTTAAAACTGCAAGTGTAAACTGCCTTAACGCTACAGTCCACAAACAAATGTTGAACATGCGTGGCCCTGCCTAAAACTGCAACCGTAAACTGCCTTAACGCTACAGTCCACAAACAAATGTTGAACATGCGTGGCCCTGCCTAAAACTACAACCGTAAACTGCCTTAACCGGGACAATCAAGAAATAAATGTTCCAAATGCGTGGCCCTGCCTAAAATTGCAAGTGTAAACTGCCTTAGTCGGGACAATCCCGAAACAGATGTTCAAAATGCGTGGCCCTGCCCAAAATTGCAAGCGTAAACTGCCTTAACGCCACAGTCCGGAAAATATGCAAGATGGTAAATGAGAAAAAGACATCAAATTTAGAAAACTAAGAATATAAAAAATAGTTATTTTAATTTTCAAAGACTATTCCAAGAGTATATATTGCAGATGTGTGGGAAAAGGCTGTGAAACTGTGAAAAAAGAAGGCAATAACAATAACACTCTATTATGCATCTGTAGTTGAGCAGTCTAGATAACGAAATGACCAACTTGTAGAAACCTCTAAAGAAAATATTAGTGTTAAATGAGGACCGAGAAGGTCAAAGTCACACAGTACACCTACTTTGTTGTCGTTTTGGCCCAACGCGTTAGAAATGAACCCCAAATCGTTCAGTCTTGAACCGTTTTCGAAATAATTGTCAGGTTCCAGTTTTTGACCTCGACTGTGACCGAAGAAGTCAATCTCACCGAGATACATCTCATATGACGTTGTGTAGGCCAAAAGGTAGAAAATGAGCTCAGTATCGCTCTATCTCTAACCGTTTTCGAGATAATAACCATCTTCCAGTTGGTGAGCTTGATCGTGAACGAGAGAATCAAGGTCACGGAGGTACCTCTTATGTAACGTTGCTTAGGTCCAAAGAATCGAAACTGAGCTCAAAATCGCTCTGTCTCTAACCTTTCACGAGATAAATCGGCCCATCGTTAACGGTGCACGAGGTTACCTGACCTTTGATCTTGTACCTCAAGGTCAAGTTTCAGGATTCCAGACCACCCTCTACTAACTACGTTTCATATATTCAAACTGGGATTTGAGCGTTTTCTGGAATCCATTTTGTAGAAAAAATAAATTTGACTTTGACCTTGACAGTTGATGTTAAAAATTGGATTCACTGAGAGCTTGTCATCCTCTACACCTGTGCCAAATTTCGTGTTCCTCCGTCAAATAATGTAGTATGATTTTCTGGGAACCATCCAAAGAAAAAAGAGACGAAAACAAGGGGGGAAGGGTAGAAACTCCCAGAAAAACTACAAACTTACACCCAGTTCGAAACGAAGTTTGCAAGTGGAAACTATGGAAGATGTCCTTGCAAAGTTCTTGGTCAAAGTGATCAGGAGCAATGGCATCATATCCCTGCATTACTTACAACGCCTTTCAATGAACACCTGCATTCCTTAATCACTGCATCGCGGTTTTTTGGACAACCTGTACAATTTTAATGGGTGACAGGTCAACAAAAAATTCACCAAATATTGCGACATAAAGTGTTGTAATGATAACACTTATTGTGCTATGAGACCAATTGTATGCTAATTGTGAACTGAAGCAGTCATTTCGTGAGGCTGACTGTATGCTATTTGTGTAACCAGGCAGCAAGTTTAACTGACTTTAACTGTATTCAGGCCTCCCATGTGTATAAGGCTAAAGTGACAAAATGCAAACAACGTAAACAACAACCAACTGACAAAATATAAAATTATTCAAATATTTCACGATAAAATGATAAAAGGGGTTTATTACTACAGGCTATAAATCTCTCTTAATAGATTTGAATAAATCACGCAACTGTTAAGGGAAATCTATTGAATAACTATAAGGGTAGTTTTAGTTAATTTGGCATTTTACCCTACTTGCTCTTTGTTACAATGAGCTAATAAAATGCCCGGCTTTATGAACAGCAGCCTCGCGTGAATTATGATACCACAGAAAAGCAATTATTGGAGGGCGGAAAGAATGGACGCTGTTTATTTTTTGCCCGTTTTGGGGCAATTTGAACTCATTTTCCTGCCATTCACACATCCCCACAAGGCCGTCTTTGCAAATGTTTATTTTTGTAAAGCAAAAATAAGAGGGATTTGCTGTTTTTATTTTAAACAGTAAGAACCGGTGTGGATTTCAAAGTTCCCTCTTTATTACGTTTTTAGGGTGCCCCAGGCGTTGAACTACAAGCAGCCGTTTTTCAACCATCAAATAAATATAAGACTTAATCATATTTTGAAATTTTGCGTTCCGTTTCAACGAAACTTTATTAACTTTTAATAGACATATTTGAAGATGGTAAAATATGAACGTATTGAGTTTTTGCCGAATTTTTCCGACAATTTTTAAGAGAAACTTGATATCTCTCGTCGTTTTTAACGACTATTTTTTTTAAGTCTGATATTTTGGGGGGAAAGGTATTAAAATGTTTTGGCATAGTAGGTGTCGGAAGAACAACGCTGTAAAAGCGTCCAGAAAGTGCCTAAAATGTCATGGTCACGCCTATGCAAAAAGCCCCTCGCATTGGGATCTCCGTATATACAAATATTTCAACTCCCTCGATAGTTGTCGTGAATTCCATTTTCCACCAACGATAACATGGCATATTTAGCATTGTTCTATGAGTCATTGTTCTATGTTCTATTTATGCAGCATCCTGATAACACCGTGGCTAACTCCCGAAATGGCTGCGAGCAAAAATAAAAAACCTGCAACAGTTTCTAAAGTTAGAATTTTGTTGAACGGCGTCCTGACCTCAAACAGACGTTCGATCGGCGTCATTATATTCACATGGACGCCTTGGCCGTCTTCATATCCGGGACATTTCGTAAGGTTACCCATTAAGCATCCGATGGCGCATTTGTATAGGACGGACGTTGCAGGCAACGTATAACTGACGTTGGAGAAAGCTCTGAAATTAGAGCAGCTTTGTACAGAATTTGTTGCATGGACAACGGCATCAAAATGTTCATCTGCAAAGGACAATTCTATTCTGAAACCGAACTTGTATAACATCCTGTTTTTAGATTACCCCATATCAAAAGCTGTTAACATGCAGAAAAAAATAGTCTTTTATATTTCTATATTTACCTACATACAAACAAATTAAAATGAAATATTCATTTTATCAACTCTTCAACGAGAGCCAAACTGGGCGACCTCTTCAACACTGGTTTTGCACAATCATTACAAATACTTGACTCAAACTCTACAAAGAAGTTGCTTCAGTTGTTCACTCAAAATCAAAAGGCTGCTCTATCAGTATATATCAATGTCTTTCAGTGTCTGGTAGTGTCACAATTTTCTTAGTAGGTTAATCGACAGCTTGAAGCTGCAAATCCCAAAGTGTCGGGACGATGTTTTGAGTAGATTTCCTGTATGTGTATAAATAGCAGGATTACTTTGCTTGTTACATGCAGTTCCAATAACTGAACAAAACAGAAGGAAAACGCTAAAAGTTGTAAAATAAAATATAAAGGTGAAAATAAACATTTCATTTCTGTTTATTTGTGTGTGAATAAATTTGAAAATATGAAAGAGTATTGTTTTTCTGCATTTTAACAGCTTTTGACATGTGCGTAGCTTAAAATCAGTGGGGGTGATTTAAGTTACCGGGGGAGGGGCGGGTAGCTTGAATTCGATTTTATACCACCGGGAGCAGTAGAAATAGGGGGTAATCTGAAATCTTGGCCCCCGTATATCTTGGCTCCCGGACAAGATATCCTAGTATATCTTGGCCCCCTTTCGGATATCTTGACCCCCTAGGGAGGTCAAGATATACTAGTATATCTTGGCCCCTCTTAAATAATTTCATGTGAAAGCTTCACTTGAAAGAAATGTCAATTAGTGTTTCATGTTTGATTGATGTATTTGTGATCAATCAATCAATATCTTTTAAGAATGAGTTGCCTTTTTATTGCATTTGACCTCATCTTCGAATCCACATCCAATATAAACAGCGTTCATCTTGATTGCAATTCTGTCGATAACATACACCATATCAATAGTTGAGAGAAATCTAAATTACTGTTTATGTTTGATTTATGTATGTGTGATCAATCAAGCAATAGTCTTTCAAGAATGAATAGCGTTTTTAATTGAATTTGACCTCATCGTTGAATCTACACCCAATCAAATCAAATCACAACATGCACATTTCAAATACAAACGAATGTTACTGTCCAGTTTATGAAATATAGAACTCTAACGTGAACTCGTATGATGCTGGGATTTTATTTTACTTGTGACATTTATGCGTTCTTTTTGTCTCGTATGGTGATGGGAATTTATTGTGTTTTTGCGATTTATATGTTCTTTTGGTACGATGCCTGTCACATTTAGGGTAAATAAAAGTACGTCTAAAAGTACGTCTTTTCATGTGATCCAGTTTCAGGCATCGCCCAGGCGAAAAAGTTGTATGAAGGTTGTGATTTAGCAGTAACAAACAGAAACGCGGCAACTTTGAGTTAGAAGGGGTGAAATATCATCACACGACGTCGTTGTTATTTTCGCAGAAATAAAAAATTGGATTTTAATTAGGATTGTTTATTTGTATTTATTTGTTCTAGTTAATTTATCTGTCTATTTTGGACCGAACTGCACAGCATTAATGGCAAAAATTGTTCGGGCAAAACCAACTCTTCAGAAACTGGTTTCAATTGACCCCCTTTTACAATATTCTAATATCAGTGATAACTTTAGGAAACTTTTAAAAGTAACTGATAGTGCTAATTCAACTTGATTTATGAATAGATTTGGTAAAGATATACCCGAGAATGACGCAATTAGGCTAGTTTTCATGCAACAGTGTCATGTGTTTCTTTTGTTAAGCCTCGTTGCGCTGGTGACGCTCGGCTTAATTTGCTTGCACCCTAAAGCAAGGTTATTTGATACATACTTTTCAGCTCACCACAGCGCCCCATTGTAATTTTATTAATTTCTATCCTAATTATTTATAAAATTTAACACCTGTCTTTTTTTTACTATTGAATCACGAAATTATACGCTACGATGTTTATGATAATAACGTTTTGTTTGAAATCTTACAACGCAGGAAATCTTCTATCTGAATATGCAGTAAAAATCAACAGTAATTATAAAACGTTTTGGTTATTAACTGAAAATGTTTATACAAGCAAGACATTATTTTTGGAAAGCCTCGAATTCATTTCAAAGTTGTATCACAATATAAATAGCCCTTTCCGATACGGCGGGCCAATAGCAGAATTTGTACGGTTTAATTTTATTCTGAATCACTCGCTCTTCACCTTAAATTTGCAGTTTGATTTTCTTTTCAGACATTGTGGATAGCCTTGTGGATATTAAATCTCCTTTTTTAATTAATCCTAGCATAATTTGCGGTAATAACACTTTGTTTAAAATATATTATTTTTTTCTCCTGAAAAAATGTGTTCTTGAAAATGTTCCTAAAATCATTTACGGCCGGTCTTTGGGATACAGGACATACATGATGGTTTAGCCATTATCAGTGACGTCACAGATGTCCGGATGTTTTAATGCCACATTTTACCGCCACAATATATATATACCGATAAGATAGGACTATGTTGAACTAGAAAACACATCCATCTGATGTTCTTATTATATCTTTTTATACACAGTCGAAACAATTTCCTGGCGATGTACAGGCGTCGGGAGCGCAATGTTGTGTAGACTACGGGAAAGTATTAATCTGGAATCGCCATCTGGACAGTGATAATCATAATGTGTCGTGGGCGCCTTTACTTCAAAGTAGCCCGCTATTGGTTCATCCGCAAATTATAAATTCAAATCTCTTGAATATTTTCCGACAGCTATTCAAGATTGGACATAGATTGGACTCGTAGAAAGTGAAGTTTAGTTGCGACGAAAGCAACGTCTAAACAGCGTTGCTTATCCAATGTCTATTCCATGTCGGGTCAAAGACGTTGGTTAGACGTTGACCTGTAGACGTTACATCAGCGTTGAAGCGTTGGGAGGATAACTATGCAGCTTCATTCTCCCGATGTTATTACGCCCAGAGAAAGTGGAGTTTTTTACACATTTTCTATGCATGTTTTTTTTTTTTTTTTTTTTTTTGTTTTTGCCGGAGTGGAACTTTTGTATAACGGTTGATGCTTGTTGAGTTTAGCCAATGTCTGACTGCATAAAAAAAAACCGAAAATGAGTATTTTCACTCTATGCAAATGTTGCAGTTTGGTTCTCACCCAATCCCAACCAAACAGCTATACGAAAACGAGATATCTATACCGCTTTATTTCCGAATTAAAGACTTTGATCTCTTTGATTAAACGATTTCATAAGGGATGCGATTTCATTGGAAATTGTTAGAAGTATGCATAAGTAATGCTGTACCTGCTTTATCTAATAATTGAGGTTTTAATAGTTTTATAAAACTCGTGAAAGGAAGTGATTATTCTGACGTTTAAACACATTAAATACGATGTAAATGTTACCAGGGGTAGGCAAGGGACAATGTATAATGCGCCTCTTTTTCTACCTCAATTTGTTTTATTTCTAAATTCAATTAAAGAAACAGGGACCTACTGTTTTCAAGGAGATTACCCTTCAAAGTCATTAACATTGATGTCGGTTGCTGTTTGCCATTTTAGGAAATTATCTACTGTTTTACTACTGAAATGAGTTATATATATACTTTGTATGATGTGGTTTATGGGCTAAAAATATAAAATAAACAGTTTGGGTAGTTATGCAAATAGTGTCTTCGTTCATACCAAAACAAGGTTCAACTTCCGTCGTTTATAGACGTTTATAGATAGTTCTAGAGACTTCAGGAAAGCGACGTTGTATAGATGATATTTATCTAGAATCGCTGTCAAGACAGATACAGTCATAGTGTCATGGCTACCAATTCCGGTGAGCGATGGCACAAGCAGGTTGTTTTTTTTTCAAGTCTACACAATTTTGATTGTCCGACTTCTATTCAACGTCGATTTTCAAACATCTATTCAATGCTGGACCAAAGACGTTGATTAGACGTTGCTTATCAAACGTCTCTTCAACGTTGTGATATAGGTGTTTGCAAGACGCTGATCTGTGGTCGCGGCCAGTCACAGCCAAAGTACAACCAGAGTTTATGTTGTGGTTTGGTGTGTCTACATCGATGTTAAAGCGACCTTTTAATGTTATCGTGTTTGCGAAGAAAAATTGAAACCAAGTTATTATTCTACATCACAAAAATACAAAAACTTGTTTATTAAAAAGGTTATAATTCATTTTACATAATCGATAAATGAATACATAATAAGATAATAAAGTATGGCCAATCTCAATAAAAATTGCCAGGTCACAACGCTGTCTGGATTATCCAGGTTTCATTGCACTGCAAGAGGAACAAATTTTATATCTGGATTAATTATTTGGCTAAAAGTTGAACAACTTTGATTTCTGATTTTATTCCGGTGATCTATACATAAACATTGCAATGGTTTATGGGTGTTTTTAATATTTTTTTGGGTGTAAATGTTGAAGTGATTGGGGTATTGAATCAGTAAAAGCTTATTTGCAAGTTTTGTAAAATGTTCTAATTATTTTATCTCCAGCAAATTAAATAACATACCGGTAGCGATTGTATTCAGACATGACCAATTTTCCAAACCGTAGACAAGCGAGTGTTCCGTGAGGCCTTGTCATCTCCGCGTTCCTTGTCCTATGAAAGCAGAGCACCGCATCAAGTGGTGAGATGCTCGGGTCATCCTGTTACACTGTTACACTGAAATGTGACATCGGGGACATTGTCACCAAATTAATCATCTCATCCCCTGAACTTACCAGAAAAACGTGCATTGTTCCTTTGAACGGAGAACTCTACAAAGTGCCGCGCTTTGTGAACACATCACAATTACTCCATTGATTATAGGGTCTTCGGGCGATGCGAAGCTCAATTCTGTTTATCCTTCTCTTACCACAATGCACTAGCAACAACATAAAGACACTAATTTAATGCTATTACTTTCGAAATTTAAACCAATTACATTATTTAGGAATTATTCGTGAAACTGAAACCTTTTGAAAAGCTTAATGGAATGAAAACAAGAGTCACATGGTGAAGTAAGCTCCCGCATCAAGGGCATTTTAAAGTGATGATGTTTATCTGATTAAGTTCAGTCATATGTCAAGCCCCCATCAAGATATGCCGATGACACGAGCGCGTCCATGTAAGGGGCTTGGTATCACTATCGCCCCTGTTAAAAACTACAGTTCTCCAGGGTATAACATAACGCCTTGTGTGCTGTGGTCAGCGCGCGTCATGAGACCACTTGTGTGATTTTTAGGATAATTTCAGATGGAAATTTATCTATTTCTTCCTAAATTGTCTTTATTGTATTACGATTTCTTACACAAAATGGGCCTTAACAGCTTGCCTAAACAGCTTGCCTCAACACTGTCTTTTAGTTCTAATCCCACATGATTTTTATAAGCAAAATTCTGCATAAGGATTAAGCATTTCAGAGTTTGAGAAGGTAATAACAATACTTTAATCACTGAATTGGAGAATTTCTAATTTAAAATTGTGAAAAGAAATAAAATGTCCAAAATCCTAAGCCCCAGTAAGCACAGAAAATTTTCCCATGTGGGATACGTATGGGTTTTAATTGGGATTTGCATGGGAAGGTGGGAAAGGGGAAAACCCATATTAATCCCGTGGAGAAAGGAGCCATTTCTGGGTGGGAAATGCCTGGGTTTTCCCACCCTGGGAAACCCCCTGTAAAATACACATGAAATATGTATGGGAATGCCCATGTAAATCCCACCCGGGTAAACCCAGGTGGGTCCCAACTGGGAAATGCATTGATTATGCGTGGGAATTCCGACCATGGATTTTACCTCGATTTTTGTCTCATTCCCATGCAAATCCCTACATGGGATTCACGTGGGAAGGCCAAAAATAACCCTGGGTTTTACATGGGTTTTACTTGGGTGTGCTTACCGGGGCGCTGCCTCCCGGAGAAACCTATATTGTTGCACATATCAACTACGGCAAATTGTCGCCAGATAAACAAAATGGCCGCTGTCCAGAGACTTTCCAACTGAACAATTTTCAAGCTGACATTTTCCAATCAACACTTGCCAACGGACATTTTCCAAGCGGACAATGTCCAACATTTGCCAGTTCGACATTCTATGTCGGCAATGTTTTCGTTGTAGCCAAGATCAGGACCAGCTGCTAACCTGCCATGCTGACTACTCGTCGAACCAAGTCTCGGTCAGAAATGACCATCCGGGTGAACACCATCGTCATTTTTATTCACTCTAATACCTCATCCCGCCATAGTTCCTGTTGTCGTACCCCGTCCAGCCATATTTCCTGCTGTTGTTTCTTCGTTCCGCCGTGCAATAATAATAATAATAATAATAATAATAATAATAATAATAATAATAATAATAATAATAATAATAATAATAATAATAACAATAATAATAATAATAATTATTATTATTATTATTAATAGTGAATTTTTATTTACCGATTTTCCAGATAACCTGCTCGAGCGCTTTACAATGTGCGTATATATATATATATATATATATATATATATATATATATATATATATATATATATATATATATATATATATATATATATATATATAATGACTGATTACAATTTTTTAACTCAGGATTATTCTAATTTCGACGTGGCCATATGGTGTATCTGAAATCCCTATCTATTGCAAATTGTCATGATTCTTGACCACGAACGCCATGCGAACCCGGGCCACAGAACCACAACTGCATGGCTGGCAAGCGTCTTTACCACTCGGCCACGGAGTCCCCCCCCCCCCCCCCCCCCTCCACCCATATATTCTACTGTCGTACTTTGCCCCGCTATATTTTCCTACTCTCGTATTTTTGAGGTGCTACCATGAGCATTTCTTCCGTTTTAGCTTTGCGTTACACTTCTGTCATCGTGACTACAGTGCTGCGGTGCAGTAATTCTGTGCCCTGCCTTCATAAGATGAGAACTAAATATCTGCTGAATAGCCCTTGCGGTAGTGTCCCTCGTGTCCGGAGGGAATACTGTTGTTCGTTCGGAGCTGCAGATCCCTGCTTCTCTCTAGCCCTTCTGGCCCTTCGTTGTAACTTTGGGATTCCCGTATCAGGTTGTTCTGCAGGCCAATCGAAGGCAGAGGGTTTTAAAATATACGGCCAAAACAGCAAAATTGTGGTTGTTTTTTTTTTCTTTTTCTCAGCAGAATCCGGTTTATACAGAAACATCAGCTTCAATCGATAATACACGTAATGGGTCAAAACACAGCGGAATAAAATAGAATAGAATCGCCTCCAAATAAGGTCACCTTGGAAACATGGCCCTATTTTAGCCAGTCCGGTTCTTATTGTTGGCATCTCTAAGAACCCCATAGCCAATCAACCCGAAACCTATTGTTCAGCCTTTCTGAGGTTCTTATCTGTGGAATGTCACTGTGGAAAGAATATGTGTGTCCTTCTCAAAGAGCTGAAGACTACCCAAGCAGCTAACAAAAATGTTAAGGGTTTTCGGGGACTTTGGCGACTGCTACGATCTGCCTATCTCAGGGGTAAATCTATATCACCTCAGAGGGGTCGGGTATCACTCTCAGTGACAATGAGCCCTCCCTGGTTCATTTAGGACTTGTGGCAAAGCTATCACAATGTACAAAAGAGGGGCTTCATTTGCTAGATAAATACTATCAAGTGGGTAATAAACACCTATTAATTCAGACACTTAATCTGTTAATGATAATACAGTCATACATTCATGTGCTTAATGGAAGATGATAATCTCTAATAACTTATTACAAAGTGCTCCTAACGCGTGCTTTTAAGTTTTTCATTCAATTTAAAAATTAATTTAAAATTAAAATTGACCTTTGAAGTGGTGGATAAAGAAGAATGTATAGCCTATTCGGTCGAATATTTCTAAAAATTTACTTGGCTTTTTAAACTGAATAATCTTTAAGTTGGGGTAAAGGGGCGAGTTTTGCCAACGTTGAAGGATTCTGCATTCCAAGAAACCCTAGTAAATAACTCCAATAGAACAATAGCGACAGAAAGTACTTTAAAAATAAACTTTCTGTGTTCGAAATATTTAATAACTATTCTCTGAAATAGTTTAGGACATATTCTTTAAATGATAAATAGCGCGGTCAACAGAAATTAGACAGCAAACTGCGAGGTGCGGACGCTTCGTTCTCACGCAACAATTTACAGTTTGTGCATATGAAAAAAAATAGTTTAAATAGAACAACTATAATAAAATCACTTTGACGCCATATTGCTTGGAATTCTGTTTTCACATTTATTGCCAAATGTTAGATATCAGTAATTACTTAAAGGCGTCAGAAATTCACATATATATATATATATATATATATATATATATATATATATATATATATATATATATATATATATATATATATATATATATATATATATATATATATGTGTTACAGGGAATCTGTGAAATTAGGGATTTCATGAAATCCCTAGTGGATTCGTGTAATAACAAGCTAAATCAATCTTGATGTTTTTATTGAGAATTTTCATGTTTGTTATGTAGTATTTTACCGAAATTAATAGTAGATTTTTAATTAATATACTCAAGGCACTCGATTGCCAAACTGTGATTCATGAGATACTTCAGTACCTGAATTTAGTGAAAGTTTTTATCCTATGTAACTTATGCCACATTTCACGCAAATTCTGTTATTTTGGATGGTAATGTTATAAATTCCAATTCCTTTCGATGTGAAAAGCGATACAGAGTTTCGAAGAACCACTAAACAACCTTCCTGAATGGATGAGTTTTCAAAATAGTTTTATATTCAATATGAGCTTATTCATTACACGAATTCTCTAGGGATTTCTTAAATTTAAAATTGCATACAAAATTTGGTTTATCTTTCTAGTTTTGTCTAGAATATAATTTTAGACATCAATGATTCTATTTTAGATATTATAAATTAAGTTTAGGACATCCTATATTCAACTTTAGATAGCATAAACTAATGTTTTACATAGCATTATGAAAATGGGTTAACTGTGCTATGGTGATGAAAATTTCGTCATGTTTGTGTGTCACATGGGTGGCTTTTGGGCAGTCAACCACAAACTTCACGTTTTATGCAAATAAAACGGATTTTTTGTGGCTTTGAAGTTGGATCGAACTAAAACTTGAAATGTATGATAAATAACTTTTTTCACCAAGAGCATCATAGGATTGGATGTTCCTAACCAAACTAAGGATCTCCAATTCTTCAGACTTTTTCCCTAACTGCTTGGTTCCCTACAGAAGAAGGAAGTGGGCACACACGTAGGGGTTGGGGGGGGGGGGGAGATTAGCAACTAACAGTTACAACATTTACACACATGAAAAAACGCGAGCTTTTCATACGTGTGGCTTATAGTTGCCTCTGGACCGGCCCGACTCTTGACAACCAGATTAAACAAACAGGCTACATCGAGGGCACCCGAACTGCGGGCGTCGGCGGTACCGATGACAGTCGATACCAATGACCACTGCAACCGCTTGTTTTAAGTGTCTCATTTTATTTCAACATCTTAACAAAACTTGTGTTGTATATCGTGGATGCCCAAAGGCACCACCTTGATCCATCCAGCAGCGGGGCCACAAATGCCCTCCGTCTGTGACCTGCAGTTAGTCAGAATGATGAAACAACATTCCCCCTTTTTATAAACCAAAAGAAGGGATGCTTGCTGAGTTCAAAAGCCTATAAACATTCTGCTCCCCTAAGCAGTGCCGACCCTGTTCAATGCACAGGTAATTAACATCAAAACCTGCAACTTAACAGTCTGGACGTCTATTTCGGCATGTGCCCCTCGCTCGCCTCTCTGTTGTGGAGCCGCCATTTTGCTGCTTCCACCCCACTCAGTTGTGGAACCGGGAGAACGCCGTGGTCAAATAGACTGTGTTTTTGAGCTCTCCGACTGGTCTGAACTACTGTTCGCGCTACTAATACAAAACTGAACTAGACCGTTTTCGCTAGCGAGTAGCGAAAATTACACTTGGGGCTATAAAAAATAGGATTCTGAATGTTTAAAATTTCAGATTTATTGAAAAAAAAATTGTTAAAAATTTTGCCAAGTTGTTAGTTGCATCAAAACTCCAGGTTACACAGCTTTTGAAATGCTGGATCTCAGTAAACACTCTGGCGTCGATAAAACATCCAGCCGTTGCGACAGTCACCGGGGTCAAATCGCAACATTAAATCTAGTTGTGTTTTAAATTTGATTGGTAGCGACCACAGATCATCGGGTTTTACTACATTGAACAGATGTTATATAAACTACGATGCGTGGACGCTAATTTTGCTAAAACCACTTTCGCAACATTAAATCTGGTTGTAATTTAAATCTGGTTTTGTAATTTAAGTCTTGTTTTGTAATTTTGGTTACGATCACAGATCAACGTTTACGCAACGTCTTTAACATCTGTTGGATAACAATGCTGTCGTTGCCGAACATCCAGCTGTTCCCGATGCTTTGTTAACTTCTTTGATGCAGCGTTCAATAAATTTCGGAAAATCGACGATTTGCGACGACTTCGACAATTCGACGTCGCAGGGAAATTTGGTAACTGCAGAAAGAAGATCCCCCTCCCCATTTTTGTCATACCCGGATTTTTTAGGTACAAAGCCCCCACCCCCTTAGGGCCAAAAGTTCCTCTCCTCATTTTGCATACCCAGTAACCTCCCCCTCTTTTATGCACATCCGGTAAAAAGCCATAGTCGTGTTAATCAAAACATAGTCGTGTTATTGCTCACAGGAAATTCAAGCTTCGTACCGTTTGAAAATTGAAAAAAAATCAGGGCATAAACTGTAGGATTTTCGAAGGCTCGGAAGTTTTTACCGCCTACTTTTAAAATATACTGAGGGACAAAAGTAAACGCTTGCAAAAATTGTCTAGTTTGGGTCACCGAGATTTTCTATTTTTTTTAATTAAAGCAAAGAAAGGTTGCATTAGATTTTTCATAACGAAATAACCACTGACACTGAAGCTTTGCAGTTCTTTTGAAAGACAAAACTTGATCAGTTTGAAACCCACAATTTGGTTGTTCATGAAATTGTACTGTAACGGACATTTAATCAGTAGTGGGTATGTAAACCGTTAGCTTGGCGTAGTACTTTAATCCAACGATGCATCGACGTTATCAATCTGTTGATGCGATATTGATGCGCTATTGAGGATATTTGTGCCATTGCTCGATTAACGTCTGTCGCACCTGGTGTGATTTTGTGGAATCCTGATGTGCATCCTTCTATACAGGTAGTCCCATACATGTTCTACAGCGTTCAAATCGAGGTTATACACCAGTCATTTCAAAACTTGAACATTGTTCAATTTCAAGTAATCCTGGTAACGGCGCCTACGGTCATTCACTACCATTCTAATGCGGGATCGACGCGCACGCAATCCGTTTTCACGCTATCGTCTAATGACCGTTTTTCGCACTTATTAGGTTATTGGTGGCCCCAGGTGTCTCCGCTGCAGTCCTTGTTGCAGTCCGAAAGCGATTACGGAAGTGAACTAAACGAATAAGACGGTCCTGGTGTAGCATCGTGGGTCTATCCGTGGTGTTCTTGAATCCAGATTCTGCCCTTTCAGTTTGTACATGGTGCTTGTGCAACACTCGAAACGCCTGGCAACGCCGAACAACGTCGTGACAAAATTTGTGTTCTCATTAGCCCTACGCCTAACTTGGCCTACGCGGGGATTTTTCGATGTGCATTACACCTACACTGCACTAAACCTACGCTCACTAGACCTACTTGGAACAAACTTTTTTTCAATGAAATCATTGGAGGTGGTTAATATTGTCTATGACGTATTGTGAGGAATACAGTTCCAATTAATTAAGTGCAGTTATCAATTTTTTGAGGATGCTCAGGTTTTCTATGACGTATTGTACGGTTTCATTGCAATTGCTTAATTGCAATTACTTAATCTCCATGAGTTGTTCGTTTTTCTCTGATGTATTGTGTAGTTTTAATTGCAATAAATGAACTGCAATTTTAACGTGTTTCACTTTCCTAATGTAATTTACACTTGGGACTGAAATCCCAAAGGAGTGTTTGCTTTACAAAACATTTCGAAAGTTTCTCTTTTTTTCTCTTTCTTCGTCACTTATAATTTCAACGCTTCTTGGTGACCTGCCTGTTTATCTATGATGTCAAAATAACGTTATTTTTTATTTTTCTATTCCTGTGCAATTTAAAAGGGCATCTGAGCTCAATATGTACCAAATCCTTCAAAGAATAAACAGAAACATTAGACAAATAAAAATATAATTAGTAAATGTACCAGCGATATGTAGAACCCCCACATACTGTTCAGCGCCTGTTAGCGCCACGCCATCATAAGTACGGTACAGTTATATTGACCTTAAATATCCTACTTTGATTGAGTGGCTTTCACATCATAGCCACAGTGCTTGATACTACATTAAGAAATGTAAGCTCCTCAGGTACATTCGGTGAGCTAAAAGCACAATGCATGGCGGTTTAAATTGTCTGTTTCTTATCTGACAAGGTCTTGAGGAGAGTTAAAATAGTTATTTACTGCATAATATAATCAGAATTAGTCTTAAATTTTAATCAATATGATTGAAAACTAACTTAGGTGGGGGCAACTGTTAGCTCATTCGGTAGAACGTTGGTCCTGTAATCCTGTGGTCACTGGTTGAAATCCGGCAAGGGGTGGAAAGCGGGGCATTGACCTTCGCTCAAATTGCCTCAGCTAAACGACTACACATGATTATTCACCACCACAGAATTCAAAATTAGCACAAATGAGTCTTCCGGCCATCCCTTTTAGAAAAAAGTTAGGTGCGTTCGTCACGCATAATTGTTAGCCCAGGTGGTCTGAGGCCACATTGGATATACCGAATATCTGGACTTTGTCGTCTGTTGCCCGACTGTATGCATTATAACCTTTAATTAGATGCTGCTTTTCCTCCAATTTTTTCCTTCAAATATATTTGCAATTTTGCATCAAGATAATGAAGGTCTTGATATTCTTGCAAGTTTTCGTGCAATTGTCATCATGAAATTACATTTTAACAAAGTTTCATGAGTAACTCCATATTATTAAGATTTCAGGTTAGTGATTTTGGGCTGCCAAGTGTAAATTTAGCTACTCGGTAGCAAAGTCGGTCCAGTTATTTGTATCTGAAAGCGATTTTTCTCTCTATTTTCTCTGAAAATTGTTTCCGCGCTACTCGTCAAAAACGCAAATAGCTAGAGATTCGAAATTTTACATGAGTGCCATATCCATTCTGGTGCTGTGTATAATTTTAAGGATGTTGCGTTTTATCTATAGAGATTTTCCACCGCACATCAACGATAACAAAGCATGGGTAGCCTTGGTTGGACGAGGCAAGAAATTAATGCTGGTTCTTGGTAGCAAGTCAGGAATATATTAGAGGATAGGGTCTGTGTACTAACGACTAGGTGCTTTCATATCAGTTTAAAGGTAAAATTGTCGAAAACGAATTCCCGGATAAACTTCGATGATTAAAATGTCAACAAAGTCCAACGCGGATAAACCGTAGATTAAAATTATGTTGACTGAAGTGACGTAGACTGTTAATAAAGTTACTTGTTGACATAATCCGTTCCACAATTAGTAAATCTCTGACGTGCTCAAATAGGTACTTTCCGCCACAAAAATAAACAATGTCAATAAAACACAAATCACCTGCTTTAAGGACCTTTACTAAATAGCGCTTGCTGTCCACCGAACTAAATCCAGTTTCGATATCTACTAGAGAAGCTAGACGCATCATACTCAGATGCTGACAATAGATACAAAACTAAAGTAGGTAATACTCATAAAGCATGTTTAAACAGAACATTTCATTGGCTTATATAAACACGACTTTTGGTCAAATTCACGACCAACCTGTTCCTCCTCTATGACTGCCATAGGGGCAGAGTTGTCAACTAGACGACCCACTTCCCAGCAATATTTGTTGGGAAGGATGGTCGATGTTTTATCCGTTTTAATAACTGTTGAAATTTTGACCGTCAACACTTCGCTTGGATACCGTCGAAAACATATCGACCTGTTGCTGTTTGGTTAGTTTGTCTAACAGTTATTATTTTAAAATCACGTTATGCCATCCCCCAGTCTGCTGCACTACATTTTCCTATCGAGTCTTAGCTCTCTACATTTTCCTCCTCCTTTTTTTGCTCGGTTCTAAATATTTGAATACATTAACCACAGATTTTATTTCAGATAAAAGAAATCAGAAACTTTTGAATTGGCAAACTTAAGTAATCTTTCAACTCATTTTTATTTTCATGTAATATTCTTTCAAATAAATCGCTTTTATATAAGTGGTGTTTCTGAATTAAGCAGTTTGTTTTTTTTTGGGGGGGGGGGAGGAGGCCATATTCTTTTTGGTCTTCAGCCGAACATCCCTATTGCTTTAAAAACTAAGAGCACCCTCCTCCCATAATTAGTTAATTGGTTGAGTTATCATTCGCATTAAAAGTGTTGATTTATGCAAAAGTGCCGCTCCAGTTATATAACTCACTGTGGGTGAGTTGGCTATCAGACATAACGCTGCTTGGTTGTGGAAATCCTCGGCCCACAGCAGCAGAGTCTATCTGATCATTGGTATCTCCAATGACGCCTTCAGTTGTCGATATATTGAAAAAGAATCATTAGTAGTCACCGACCTCACGCTCGTGGAGGTCGCATGGTTTTGCTGAAGACCCATGAGGCGGAAGACAGGATAGCCCTGTATAAATACGTCTGAAAGCACTTTGTTTAGGGCTTCAAGTCTACTATTAGACACCAACCACCAATCTTCTATCCCGCGTTTCTCTGACATCTGTTCACCATGTCTTGCGATGAGGTTACCAGGTTTGAAGATCACTCTCCCATTAGATTTAGTTCGAGAATGTGTCCTTTTACTTTCCTGATGAATAGAGAGTACTCGTGTTTCAGCCACCACGCGACCCGGTTTACATTGGGACCCAGCGATTTAAATTGTTGCCAAAAGTGCTTGAACCTTCCTCTTTCGTGATTGCATAATATTTTCCTTTAATTCTTTAAGACAGCGCAACCCCAGTATTTTGGTCGTCTGAGCTTCCGTTTGTCTGGTTCTTGAACAATGACATCTCCAAACACTCCAAACTAATAATCACCGGTTGCTTCCTTTGTCTCTCAGAAAATACACCAATCGAGTGCTGCTTCTGTGGCACGTTGTAGTATGGTGCTCGTAAAGGGATCAACTGGGTTCGTGTAGCTGGAGCTACCTGTACCTGATCTCGGTGGTATCTATGCAGGCATTGGGGGGTCGATCCTTGCAGGATCGACACTGCTGCATGTCGATCCTGCAAGGCTCTATTCTTCAACTCTTGAACATCCTGCCATTCATCTCTGGCAACAGGTCATCAGGAAGCAGCCGGGTTTCTTTTGTGTGTGGGCGTGGCAGAGTTAGAAGAGTTTACCTGTGCTAGGAGCTTATTCTGTGTAGGATGTAGTCTCTTCTCAACTGCGCATTACTTAAGGAAAACACGTATCCAGTGACACCAAATCCCTGGTGCATTTGACGACGAGTTCCAGCTCACCGGTAGCCTCATAAGTTAGACTAGTTCACCGGCCTCTGGTTTAGGTGCTCTATGAAGGACATATCCTGGGTTAGCGAAGTCGGTTGAGTATATGTGAATGCATATGGCTAATCAGGATGTCAACATATACTATGTATATTCATTTGTACTGCAAATAAATGCTTAAAATGGTGAAATATATAATTTGTTATGTAGTCATAATATTTTGATGACATTGTATTGAGCTGTAGCAAATGATTCACCCCGACATACCGAACACCTAACTTCTTCAGCTAAGTATGAAAGTTCTTTTTGGGATTTAGATTGGATGGATCATACGGATCATATGTGTGTTAAATTGCTCCAGATAATTTCTCTAGAACTATAATGCGGATCAAAATGACACTTCATAATATAACAACCACTAAGTCACGTCTCATTGGCATTGACAAACTTAAATGGCTTCTGAAAAATGTTAGTAAGTGTGTTAAATTGCTTCAAAATTATAAATAAATACTCTTTTGAGAATTCCTATGAATCAATAATCGTACAAAATATCAAAATGAGACTTTTCTGCAATTGGTAATGTGGTAGTTAAATAGTGTTAACACAGATTACGCAGTAACTACTATGTTCCCGAATATATTGTGGTTATGAGCATTACATTAAATAACTTGAACGAGCAAATAAGCAAATGTTTTGCATCATACTAAAGCAATGACAAAATTTATTTAAAAAGTCTCACCTTTTGATATATATTCTTCATTTTTGCTACAATCAATCAATTCGTTTAATATACATCTAAAAAGGAATAAATTGCATCAATCATTTTTTAAATTTATCGTTTACCTTTAATTGATTGCACTCACGTAAATTTAACGGGTTTAATTTTTAGGGTTTTATGCCTATAAATCATTTAAATACCGGAAATGACGCTTAAGTTATCATTCATGTGACGTATTTTAACTAATTAATCATATCTAAAGACTGCTAGTTGATATTTTGTACGCAGAGACCACAACGTCTGAATTTTAGAAAAAAATTGGAGTTTACAAAAGATGTGCCAAATTATATCTCATCTTAATAAAGACAGAACCATTTCCTCAATAAGAACTATTCCTTACACAGTTTTCGTTACTGTCTGTTTGTGTTTGATTTTTTTAAATTTCTGCTTTCTAAAATTGACACTTTTTCTACAAATTTTTCACCCTTTTTCTTGAAGCTTAGAATGGGCAATCAGCATATGTTGATTTACTTTTCAGATCTAACTTAATTTAAAAGATTGCATAAGAGGACAATGCGTGACAAAATACAGCAATTGTTCACCAGAAATAATCATTTAGTTTTCAGCTTAACTCTGGTTCACAATTGAATTGTATTATAAATAAATGTTAGTTGGTATTTCTTATTCACAGACAGAAAGGAGTTCATCATGATTCAATAATGTCCCAATATAGGACACCTTGCTTGGAACACCACAAATAAGACCAACCCACAAATGCGACCGCTTTGGATCAATTCCCCAGGTGGTCGTATTTCCGGGAATCTGGTGTATAAGTTAAAGTTAAGTTATTGAATACGGGCGCTGGATTGGAGGTGTTTGTCTCGGAAAATTACCTCACCAAATAGTTTTTAACATGCAGTTAGATGGCAATTACGAGGATCTATGCTTTATTGTTTAAGCATTGTAGTTCTTGCTCACAGATTTTGGTTGTGGTTTGTGAAATGAACGCACTCTGCCGTCTGAGCATCCTTTACGTCCGGTCGAATTAGGACAGCACCGATTCAATATTGTAATGCAATACAGTCTGCGATTTACTGAGAGTATATAACTCTTAGCCACTAGTGGCACATCTTATCTGGATAGCTGAGAAAAGCTACCGTTAAACTGACTTACTAGTCTTTTCCTATATATTTATTTTTTTATTGCTTCTATATTTTTAAAGCAAGCGTGACCCAGAATTTGAGAAATATAGCACCATAGCACGTGTGTACTTGGCATAGCCATAATAACGTAACTGTGAGACTGAAAGCATTCCAGATCAGCTCAAAAATATGTAATTTATAGCAGTAGAGAATATATGGACACCAAAAATCACGAATTGTAACACGCACCGAGTGGCATGATAAAGAAATGATAAGTATATTTTGCGTTTTAAAACTTCACACGCCGCATTCACACGAATCTCATAGGTATAAGCCAACGTGACGCGGACACAGGCTTTCTGACGAAACCCTTTCTGTTTTGTGTAGTGCTAGGTGCCATGTGACATACATGTGATGTCACAGACTAATGGAGTGTCTGAGAGATAAACTTGTCTATTTCTACTCTGTTTATCTATTGCGTCCCACGGAGGTCACTTGTTATCATATGTGTTACATTGCGTGTCTAAAAAAACGGGGCTTTATTTAACATCAGACGCGGTCCTTTAAGAAAAGGGAGAGGGGTAATTTTCACTCAGTATTCCGCGTTTCGCGTTTGGTCAAAAAGTGTATTTAGGGGTCTTGAAAAAAACAATGGGCACGTATTGTGATCATTTCGTTCCTACAAATAACTTATAAGTGTCGTTGGATCGACCCACGCTTGAAAAGTATCATCCGTATCTTTTCTCGCCCGTAAATTCATAGAATTGGATGGCCCAAACTGAGTGAGGGTGACCTATTCATGAAACTTTTCCTTGATTGCCTGGTGCTCTCCTCTGTATATAACTCCCAGGTGGCTCCACTAACGTCACTTTTCATCCTTAGGCCCAAAACAGTCTAGGTCTGGAAGCTTTCGATTTTAGGACCCAAATCCAGATTATCCTCAGGATCACGGGGAAAGAGTTCCAGAGGAAGTTTCCAATGAACACCAAAGACTCCTAGCTGACATCAGGACACGATCGGTCAAACGGCACTAGTGGAACAGGACTTTGATCGGAGCGGTAATTGGTAATCGGTAAGTTTTGTTGTTTATGCAGTGGCGTCTTATCGCATTCTAGCATTTCACAAACGAACCGAAGACGTTGTAACGGTCATCAGAATTTAGTACTGTGCGGCCTGAGCTCGGGCCGGTTCTGAACGTAGTGCCCAAGACTGTGCTTCTGCTGCAGAGGTGTACACACTACTTCTGGTTAAGAGAGAAGACCGGGAGTTTTACCAAGCTGGCGGGCATCTCACGGATTGCGCACAGTGGCGTAGACTCGGTCGTTAGCCGCTTCCCACGTTCACATTCCGTTTTGCTTAAAACAGTGAAACTTACTGGTAGATGCATTTTGAGCGGAAATGCGCCTGCAACCAAACTAGATTTTCTGCCGTTCGCGTCTGAGTTGCGGGCTTCCAACCGAGCTCTGTGTGGGCAGAATACCTCCCGGCGCACACACGGCTGCAGCTTGCTGTGCCCGGGGCGGTTGTGTTAGAAAATTTAGAATCTTGGGTGCGGACGCCTGCCCGCGCTTGTAAGTGGCAGGTGCTTGGGGCCCACGTTGTAGCTCGAAAGGACCTACAACACATCGGTAGCCCCAATTTTGGGCACCAAGAAATTTATGCTAGGGGCCCCCAACCTAGGGTTGTGGGCGCCGCATAGCAGAACTACAGAAAAACTAATAGCAATTTCCTCTTGTGTTACAGTAATGAGCGGCCTGCTATGGCAAAGAAGGAACGCTGCGGACACCATGGCTGAAAGACGATTCCCACAGCTACTGTCAAGACTGTGCCGCAAGGTTCGGCAAGCCAGAGTGTGATGGCGTTGTAACGTGTGATATCTGTGTGCATCTGAACAAGAAGCAGTAGACGAACATTTATAGACAAAGACACAGGAAGCTGCATGATCGCGGAGTCTGGGGCAATATCAGGTACACTGGCCCAGGAATCAAAACAGCCGGAGGCCGACACGCCTCTACGCAAGGAAATATCGTCACCCCAAGCGATGGACATGCCGGACTTTGAGAACAACAGATCCCCATCACATAAGGCCTCGTGCAGGGGGAAGTACAGTTCCTTCGTCTTCATTGAAGATCTGACGGAAAGTAAAGCAACCATCACGACCCTCAGATTTCAGAACTCGAGGGAAACTAACGTGCCAACCCAACCCAACCGCCAGTCACGATGGTCCCAACGAGCTCCACACACGGAGCGACTAGAGGGAGGCTACCATGGGTGGGGTCCCCGGATTATCAGATGCCTCCACACCCACTAGCGGCCCCGCAGCACCCCAGGACCCAACGGTAGGTTCCGACACAGGAGAGGCGCTTGCAACCTTTGATGACGAAGCCAGAAAAGCGTCAGAAAGGGAAAGCAGGGCCCGAGAAAAAAAGCGAGGAGGCGACAGTCGCTCACATAAGAATTTGCGCCGACATCATCATCTTCCTCCAGAGACAGCACATGCTCCGGAGGCCCCATTAAGGACACGATCCCACCGTTGCAGAAGCTGTACAGTCATGCGAAGCGGAAAGAAGACTACAGCTCTTATATTATAGTTACGACACTGACAGTAGCTCAGTCGGTTGCAGCTCATCCCGCCAATCGAAGAAAGCCACCAAGCGCAGATCTTGATCGCGGGCAAGGTCTAGACTATGCCGCTCCCACGCCCACTATCGTTGGTCCCACGATTCAAGTCGGCGACGTTACGGAGACAGTAGGAGCAGTTGGGCAAGGGGTCAGTTGGAAGCGTCACCATTCTGGCATCCCGAGGAAGCGAAACCACTCACATGACTGAGGCAGACGGGAGGTGTCCAAACGCCTAAACCTATCCGACAGAGACGGCAGCCCATCAAGAGAGAGCGACGGTATCACTTCATCATCTTCGGTCCCGGAACTTCCATTTCGAGAGGTCATAGGACTAGTACAAAAATCCTCAAGTGCAAAAGTGGGGAAGCCGCTGCAGCACTCCGAATCCAGTTGATGTCAAGGTGTCAGTGAAGGACAAGGACATAACACATTTCGACAGAGCCTGCGAATTTTATCAGTTATATAGTGTGTCAATAAGACGCTGGTCAACAGTTTGACGGGCCCAGACACTGGATTAGTTAGCAAACTGGTGGCCTGCCTGTTCAAGTGCACCAAAGACCTGGTGAAGCTAGACACTTTCCTCCTATCAAACACTGTGCAGCTACGCAGGGTCAACATTTTGCAGCGGTGTCACCTAACCCAGGAGAAGCTGTTCTAACTACGCCACGCCACATACTTGCAAGAAACACAGCTGTTACCCCCAATGAGTTGTTGGCAGAGCTGAATGGCAGACATGTTCAGGATCTGCAAAATAGAGCGCTCCAGAACAGATACACAGCGAGCCCACCACACCCACGCAAGTCGTACCGGGGGCGCTCCCGGTGACCCACAGTGTTGTGCACCCAATCGGCGCGCCTCGGACGACGAACTGATGTTTTTCCGGGGCGAGGCCACAGCAAACACAGGTGACAATTAGTTGGGGGCCCAGAGAAGACCTTGCAGGAAGGCTCAGGCATTTTTGGCAACAATGAAAAATGCTGGGGACCCCAAACAAAGTCTTACGCTGGTTTCGACACGGGTACCCCCTGCCGTTAAAAAAAATAAAGGGTCAGATACCAAGTCTAAACCTGACGCTTATTCCTCCACGCGAGCCAGTAACCCCCTACAGCAAGGATGAGACATAGCTGTAGCATGGTAACTAAGCTGCTAGAAAAAAGTGCAATAGAAGAGGTGCCGCAAAACCAGAAGGGTTTCTTCAGTCGCGTGTTTCTGCGGCCGAAAAAGTTGGCGTCTGATAATAGATTTTAAGCTTCTGAACGAAATTCTAGTCACGCCAGCTTTCAAAATGGACACCTGTCAATGCATAAGAAAGCAGGGGAGCCGTGCGTGTGGGCCACCTCAGTAGACCAATCAGATGCCTATCTCCACATGAGGACTCAGCACCGCAAATACCTCTGCTTCCAGGTACAAAGGAAAAGGTATTGGTACAGGGACCTGCCATCCGGCCTGTTGCCGGCCCTGTGGGTCTTCAGAAAGACGATGCGACCGTCAAAGGCGTGGGACCGACGACTGCGGATGCTACTTTTTCAAAACCTGGACGATTGGCTTAGTGCAGGTGTAGAGAAGGAAAAGGTTGCGCAGCAGATTCTCGATCTTACCAGCAAGTGCATAAATCTGGGTCTTCTGGTGAACTTGGAAAAATCGGAGGTAGAACCATAACAAATAATTGTGTTCTTAGGGGAACAGTTCGATTTCGCAAGAGGCCTGATTTTGCCCACGACCACTCGGCTGGAAAAAGTGGAAGAGCTGACTCAACGAAACCCTGCTGGGGCTGCTAGGAGGAATATGGATTCCCTTCAGGAGCTCGACACGGCAGTGGTGCCCCAGTTGACACCACTTGAACTATGGGGCACCAGGGCTAGTTACGCGGTTGTTTTCTCCGTTTAGTTGGGAAATTAAAAATCTTCAATCAACTCAACTGTGTTTGTTTTCTGCGTTGGCTAATGTAGCATGGGCGACTCCAGCAGTTCGTGCGTCTCAGATGTAGTCATAATCTTTCTTAATCTGATTTTCAAGCGTCGGGTCGATCCTATAAGTCATTTGTGTGAACAAAATTCGCGTTTTTAGCCAATTAAAACGGATTTTTGTTTGTAAAAATATTGTGGCTGTTTAGTTGGATTGAACATTAACCAGCGTCAGGATTCAAAGTGACGTTATGGCGCCACCTGGGGGTTATATTCAGAGGACCAGGCAGCCAAGGAAAATATCATGAACAGGAGACCCTCACTTAGTTTGGGCCATCCAATTTTATGAATTCAGGGCCAAGAAAAGAAATGAATGATACTTTTCAAGCGTCGGTTGGATCCAACTAAACAGCTACAACATTTGCACAAAAAATCCGTTTTAATTGGTTAAAAACGCAAAATTGGTGCGCAAGGGGCCTTCTGGATATTTTCTGTTATGTGTTTTTGTGTTATAATAGCGACAGGTCATGCGACTGATGAACTGTGTATTGGATTCGGACGCTTGGGGAAGGGCACGTTGATCTATCCCTGTAATATGAATAAATCCACACTCGCATTTGGACTGATCCGTTATCCCTACCCTAGCCTTGGGCACTGTTCATTCACGTTTGCCCTTCACATTCGGAAGTGGCAAAATACACTCTGTGGGAGAGGGGGAGGGGGCGTAGGTACATGAGTGGATCAGGGGAAGAGTGCAAAAACACAAGGAAGATTAATTATATAAATTTATCTTTTCTCACATGTATGCATAAAACAGACACATTACTCAAACTTCCTTTGCATGTTTTAATTAATATTCCTCCATTTTTCTTTTATACGAAGCGAAAAATGTACATATTAAGTACAGTTTTATTTAAAACAATCATGCCGTTGAATTAAAAGATCCGAAACATTGGCCCCGTGCAACTTTACTATACATTTGTTTAATAAGTAGAACAGAATAAACTAGACCTAATTTCGCTACACGTAGCGAAATGACATCCACTTGCAATGGTACAATCTATCTGGTCAAAGACACATTTTTCAGCTTTTCCACATAATAGTCACCTCCAGAATTATTATCATGAACAAGGACATCGAAGTAAATATAATGTAATCTCAAATAATCAAATTCAGTTTTCTAACCATTTTTCAGACAATGGACAACTTCCGGTTCTTGACCTTGACCATGATGGAGGTCACCGAAGTACCTCTTATATAGCGTCTTTTAGGCCCGAAGGGTCGAAAATAAGCTCAAAATCGCTCTATCTCTAACCGTTTCCGAGATAATGGTCAACTTCCGGTTTTTGACCTTGACCTTGACGAAGGAGGTCAAGGTCACCGAGGTACCTCATATATAATGTCTTTTAGGCCCAAAGGGTCGAAAATAAGCTCTAAATCGCTCTGCCTCTAGCCATTTTCGAGATAATGGTCAACTTCCGGTTTTTGACCTTGACCTTGATGGAGGAGGTCAATGTCACCGATGTACCTCTTATATAACGTCTTTTAGGCCCAAAGGGTCGAAAATAAGCTCAAAATCACTCTATTTCTAACCGTTTTCGAGATAATGGTCAACTTCCGGTTTTTGACCTTGACCTTGACAGGGGAGGTCAAGGTCACCGAGGTACCTCTTATATAACGTCTTTTAGGCCCAAAGGGTCGAAAATAAGCTCAAAATCGCTCTATCTCTAACCGTTTGCGAGATAATGGTCAACTTCCGGTTTTTGACCTTGACCTTGACAGAGGAGGTCAAGGTCACAGAGGTACCTGATATATAACGTCTTCTAGGCCCAAAGGGTCGAAAATAAGCTCAAAATCGCTCTATCTCTAACCGTTTTCGAGATAATGGACTTTTTTTTCTAACGGAATTCAATATACAAAAGTCACATGACCTTGACCTTTACACTGAATGTCGAGATTCCATCCATGATGTTACTGCCTACTGACACCGTACACGGGTTGAAACAAGGATTTGAGCGCTATTTCCAGCAATTTTCGTGATGGAAGAGGTTTTTGAAAAAATATTTTGACCTCAATTTGACCTTGATCTTGAAGGTCAAGGTCAAAAATTTTTGCGGATTTCACGACATCTTATCATCCTGTATCTCTGTGCCAAATTTCATTGTTCTCCGTCAAATAGCCTAGGAGGAGTTTTCTGGAAACCACTTTGAGGTAAAAAAAACTTTGACCTCAATTTGACCTTGACCTTGAAGGTCAAGGTCAAAAAAATTTGCGGATTTCACGACATCTCATCACCCTCTATCTCTGTGCCAAATTTCATCGTCCTACGTCAAATAGCGTAGGAGGAGTTTTCTGGAAACCTCCGTGACGGAAAAAAACAAAACAAAAAAAAAAAACAAAACAAAAAAAAGGAAGGAATAAACGCCGGAATTCTTAGCAAACCATACCCATTTGCAAACTATGTTTGCAAGTGGGAATTAGCTGGCATGAAGTGATCGGACGGAGAACATGGGCAGTCGCATCATTTCAAGTCACTTGAGTGATGCTCGCATCATGGGCAGTCACCTGAGTGATGCTCGGATCGTGGACAGTCACCTGAGTGATGCTGTCATTATGGGCAGTCACCTGGGTGATGCTCGCATCAGGGGCAGTCATCTCAGTGATGTTCGCATCATGGCAAGTCACACGAGTGATGCTCGCATTATGGACAGTCACCTGAGTGATGCTCGCATTATGGACAGTCACCTGAATGATGCTCGCATCGTGGACAGTCACCTGAGTGATGCTCGCATCATGGGCAGACACCTGGGTGATACTCGCATCATGGGCAGTCACCTGAGTGATGCTCGCATCATGGGCAGTCGCCTGAAAGATGCTCGCATTATGGGCAGTAACCTGGGTGATGCTCGCATTATGGGCAGTCACCTGAGTGATGCTCGCATTATGGGCAGTCACCTGGGTGATGCTCGCATTATGGACAGTCATCTGAGTGATACTCGCATCATGGGCAGTCATCTGAGTGATGCTCGCATGAGGGGCAGTCACCTGAGCGATGTTCGCATCATGGCAAGTCATCCGAGTGATGCTCACATTACGAACAGTCACCTGAGTGATGCTGGCATTATGGGCAGTCGCCTGGGTGTTGCTCGCATCATGGGCAGTCACCTGGGTGATGCTCGCATCAGGGGCAATCACCTAAGTGATGTTCGCATCATGGCAAGTCACCCGAGTGATGCTCGCATTACCAACATTCACCTGAGTGATGCTCGCTTATGGGCAGTCACCTGAGTGGTGCTGGCATTATGGGCAGTCATCTGAGCGATGCTCGCATCATGGGCAGTCACCTGAGTGATGCTCGCATTATGGGCAGTCACCTGAGTGATGCTGGCATCATGGGCAGTCACCTGAGTGATGCTCGCATGAGGGGCAGTCACCTGAGTGATGGTCGCATCATGGCAAGTCACCCGAGTGATGCTCGCGTCATGGGCAGTCACCTGAGTGATGCTCGCATCATGGGCAGTCATCTGAGCGATGTTCGCATCATGGCAAGTCATCCGAGTGATGCTCACATTACGAACAGTCACCTGAGTGATGCTGGCATTATGGGCAGTCGCCTGGGTGTTGCTCGCATCATGGGCAGTCACCTGGGTGATGCTCGCATCAGGGGCAATCACGTAAGTGATGTTCGCATCATGGCAAGTCACCCGAGTGATGCTCGCATTACCAACATTCACCTGAGTGATGCTCGCTTATGGGCAGTCACCTGAGTGGTGCTCGCATTATGGGCAGTCATCTGAGTGATGCTCGCATCATGGGCAGTCACCTGAGTGATGCTCGCATTATGGGAAGTCACCTGAGTGATGCTCGCATTATGGGCAGTCACCTGAGTGATGCTCGCATCATGGGCAGTCACCTGAGTGATGCTCGCATGAGGGGCAGTCACCTGAGTGATGGTCGCATCATGGCAAGTCACCCGAGTGATGCTCGCGTCATGGGCAGTCACCTGAGTGATGCTCGCATCATGGGCAGTCATCTGAGTGATGCTCGCATCGTGGACAGTCACCTGAGTGATGCTCGCATCATGGGCAGACACCTGGGTGATACTCGCATCATGGGCAGTCACCTGAGTGATGCTCGCATCATGGGCAGTCGCCTGAAAGATGCTCGCATCATGGGCAGTCACCCGAGTGATGCTGACATCAGGAGCAGTCACCTGAGTAATGATCGCATATGGACAGTCACCTGAGTGATGCTCGCATCAGGGACAGTCACCTGAGTGATGTTCGCATCATGGCAAGTCACCCGAGTGATGATCGCATTATGGGCAGTCACTTGAGTAATGCTCGCATCATGGGCAGTCACCTGAATGATGCTCGCATCCAAAGACCTCAGTACATTGCCGATGATTGCTGTTAACTGCGGTTTTCATACAACGATATGAATGTTTAACTGCTGTATTCGGATGTTGTGATTGTTTCAATGTTAAAACAGTTATTTGTTTGAATATTTCTGATCTGAAATATATATGGTGTGGAAACCAAAGTTGTTGAATGACGTAACCTGGAATTCTCTTTGCCAAGCCTTTAAGTTGGCAAGAGGAAGATCTCAACTTCTCAGTATCACAAACTGGCTGAGTGAAGAGCCAATAGATGTTAGCTCGACAATAACGAACAGTCATGCAAGATGTCATTGCCGCATTTCTCAGGCAAATATTCGCATCAAGAATTAATATTGAGAGCAAGAATTCTTTTTCTTTTTTTATGCTATAAATTAACTTTGGATATCTTTACTTTTATTTTTGATTCTCACAAAAACTTAACATCTCAAAATTTTTTTTGACATCTCTAAATATATTTCTACTTTCAACAGATGTATTTTGATATCAACACATACTTAACATTTCAAAAATATTGATTTATTTGAAAATAATTTTAAAGTATCTAACATTATTTTTGAAGATCAAAAATGAAAATGAAAAGCAAAAATGAAACATTAATTGACAGCATTTCAGTTATGAGATCAAGAATTTACTTTAGGTATTATTTCTTCAGAATGAAACTTTATCAGTAATATTTTGATGCCTGAGCATGATATTTTTAATCTAAAGCACATTTTAGATCAAAACATAAGACTCTATTGTCTAAAATTCAACAGCAAATGTCTGTGATTAAACCTTCCCTATGTTCAAAATCTTACTTTTAATTTTACACAACACATAATTAACGAAGCATTTCTAGATCAAAAATGTGTTGTTACTATTGATATAAAAAATGTCACTTCTGCATGCTTGAATTGGCGATTCGTTAAATTTTGTTTATGTGTGTACATATCGAGAATTTTTAAGTTTGTAAAATTGATTTTTTTACCTCAAAATAGAATCTTGTTATCTAATATGCAACTATCGATGGCAAAATATAAATTAATGAAATCTACATTGATTTATTCAAATTTTTAATTATATTTTGCTCTCAAAAATTAACAATAAATATGAAACATGAAAATAGTATATACAAATAACGGACTCGGTTGTAGAATACTAACGACGCAGAATAGCAGAATCTCACACGCCTCAATTCAGTGAAGATATCAGTGTACATTGATAAGTCACGAGAATTTACAAAGGAAATCTGTAAAACAAAACACACGCAACCTTATAATTTATATATTTATAACTCACCAAATGAGCTCGTTATATGAGTTCATTTTGCTTGAGGATGACATAAAAGCTTTAGTCATGTTATTACCCGGTGTCATCAAACTATGATCAAAACTGCTGTATGACATTCCCGTCAGTGTCGGGCTTTGTTGCTGCTGTGACCTCATTATATAATCACTTATTTTTATCTTATGAAAGGCCTTTTGTCGCGGGATCCTTAATTCCCGTTGGGAGCATGCATATGAGTATATTTTCTTTAAATGCTGCCAAACTTCTTCCTTTTAATCTAATCATATTTTAAATTAGAACAAAGGGCGGATAAGTGAAAGTGCCATATTTTAAGTTAAAATTAAAAAAAGAAATAGAAATATAGCCGCGTGAACGATATATGACGAGGAAGAGTGTAAATCGTTCCTTATTTACCTTGGTTCGCAATTGTAAATGTGTGCTCAGAAAGTTATACATTTGGCAAACCTTAAGATTTCTTTGTCGCTGCTACTATTCGCGCCCACTGTAAAACGGCCATCCCCCCCCCCCCCGGGGTTGGGGGGGGGGGCGAGGCTTGGTATCATATGTGTTACCATGCGTGACCACAAAATGAAGTTCTGAGGCCGGACGCAGAACGGAGAGTTCCACGTGCTGTCATTTAATAGGGGCGAGGGACTGGATTTCAGTCCACGTTTATCATAAAAGGGGTCTCCTTCAGAACTCCGCTCTGTGCTGGTTAAAAAGGGGATATTATTTCCAAACTGGTTTTAAATAGTCATGGACATGTATGGTAACCAGTTGGTAAGTGAGTGCCCCCCCGCCCGCCTCCCCCCCCCCCCCCCCAACTCCGCTTGACCAGCCCATTAACTCTGACACCTGTTTCATGGGGTCAGAAAGCAGTTTAATTTAAAAGTACCACTGTGTCTTCTACACAGTGGGTGTTCTTCTGGTGTTGGAGGAGTGTGGTGATGATGGTGATGGTGGTAATGGTGGTAATGGCGGCGGTGGTAGTGATGGTTGTGGTGGTGACGGTGGTAGTGATGATGGTGATGGTACGATGGTAGTGATGGTGGCGATGGTAGTGATGGTGGTGATGGTGCGGTGGTAGTGATGGTTGTGGCGGTGACGGTGGTAGTGATGATGGTGATGGTACGATGGTAGTGATGGTGGCGATGGTAGTGATGGTGGTGATGGCGCGGTGGTAGTGATTGTTGTGGCGGTGACGGTGGTAGTGACGATGGTGATGGTACGATGGTAGTGATGGTGGCGATTATAGTGATGGTGGTGATGGCGCGGTTGTAGTGATGGTTGTGGCGGTGACGGTGGTAGTGATGATGGTGATGGTACGATGGTAGTGATGGTGACGATAGTAGTGATGGTGGTGATGGCGCGGTGGTAGTGATTGTGGTGATGGTGATGGGGGTAGTGATTTTGGCAATGGTGGCGGCGGGAGTGATGTTGGTGGCGGTGGTCCCGATGGTTGTGATGGTGGCGGTGGTGGTGGTGGCTTTAGTAATGATGGTAGTGATGGCGGCGGCTGCAGTGAAAAAATACCAAATACCAAACAAGGAAATCTTTGTTTAATTCTTTGAGCTGCCAAAATCAGCTGCATGACTGTACGTGTGCATTGTGATGCTATGAAGGTAATAACCAACAAGAACCTCGGGATACAGTTACTAGCACATGACTTTCAATCAAAAATTCTGTTTCATCTCCTTTTTCAAAAGTCTAAAAAGAAGCCCCTTAAAAATATTGTGAAAAATAATAATGAGACCATTAGACTTTTGCTTGAGTGATATTGATAATTTGCTAAAAATTATCTAAACTGTTTGACAGGGGCTAAAATACGTGATCCAGGCACGCGGGCCTTGGCTATCTCTCGCCTGCTCCATCAACGTCTCTGCTGCCGGCAGAATCCGGTGTAGCAGAAGATATTTCAAAACAAGCAGATGCTTTACTGAAGTTTTTCTTTGTAAACATGGCAAAACCGAACAGAGGCTGTAGTCGAGGTGCTATATAAAATAACAGGCTTCTCTCTCTCTCTCTCTCTCTCTCTCTCTCTCTCTCTCTCTCTCTCTCTCTCTCTCTCTCTCTCTCTCTCTCTCTCTCTCTCTCTCTTAAACGGTATGAAATATATGATTAAAATGTAAGTGGGATAAGCTAGAATTAAATAATATACATCATAATTGCTGTGATATAAGGATATCGTTCAGATTTAACTTCAGAAAAGAACTAAACCATCCGCAGTTGCCAAAATGGTTCACTCTACTTGATGCAGCGGATTTTCAAAAAGAACTTTGATATTTGATTGCTGAAGTCTCGTTGCGGCCACAGCTCCAGCCGAGAAATGACGACTGTCCTATTTTATGGTGTTGTCAAGTAAAACTGCATAAAAATGGACAACATTTGATTGAAATATGTTTTATCTGTGTTGTTTAGAAGCAACTCAATTTTAACAAAAAGTCAAATCGAATTTGTTGCATTTCTTTGAAAAACAAAAGAACAGTAAAAATGCTGTCTGTTGGTTTTCACTACAGGCGAGAAAACATTACATTGGGTGTTTCCGGATAATCTTGAACAGTTTAGTGCTACACTGCACAGGTCCCTATCGCCTCGGGGGCAAACATTCTGTCTGCTGCTGCATAACGGTGAGAAACAGACGACAGAAAATACGTGAAATGAGAACTATTAGCAGTTCTTTAGGGCGGGTTAGCACGGATCATTGGCGGTAATTTACCTTATCTCTAAGTGTTGTAAACTAGAATGTTGCTTGAAGCAAAAATTGTATCTTTCTAAAAGCTTCTCTTATTTCGTAGAAAGAGGTTCACGCAGTTTAAGTGCGTTTATATTTTCTTTTATTCCACAAATGGATTGGGAGGAACGCAGTTTGTACACGATACGCCTTAAATTGTTTTAAATTGAGTAAAGCAATAAGGTTAGTGATGGATCTTGTCAAAAGTCTTTTAAGATTAGTTTAACAAGGCCTCAACAGCAGCACATTTTATCCTTGTCTTATCCAACGGGCTCAGGTCTGCAAAAGCGACTTTTTTTTAAAACATAAATGGAAATTTTAATGGAAGATTTTTGAAAGCCACCAGTGTATAAACGGTGTTGTATTATTTCTTTTGTCCTGTGTCCCTTTACTGTGCCCGTTCTGAAGCTGCAAGGGCTGTTCCATAAACTGCACATTAAATGTCAATCAATTTCATTTTATTTTCGATGATTATTTACTTTTATCTATATGTATATTCAGTAGGCAAACAATTTTTTGTTGTTTCATGAAATGAAAGGTATGAAATTTATAAACAATCATAATCAAGATAAGCTAAGAATTCTTGGGCAAGAATATCGAGCCTTACCAGTGGGCAAAATGACACTTCTCAGCCAAAAGAAGCAAAAACCGTTTTATAAAATAAAAACAGACTTGCACATTTTATTATGCTAAACTGAGGTTTCAGACTTTACACAAGTCCTGGTTAAAATCAAGTCACTTCATTCAGCCGCTGGATTTATTTGGAAAGACGGATCCCGCGACAAACTCTATCCACAATGGCTTCAGCAAGTCAATCCTCACCCGATGTGAAATTAATCATGTATCAATTTATAAGATCCGTGATAGATGGGCTCACACAAGAAGTAATGTAGGTTTTTGATCACAGCTACGCGCAGCTTGGATTACGCTTTAGACACGCTTTGGCGTTTGGGGTCACTTGCCAAGGATGACCTATGAATGGCAACTAAATTCATTTTCTTGTTAATGTGAGATCAACTTCTCGGTGTGGCTTTCATGCCCGTGAGGCCCCTAGATTTTAGGTTTCACAAACACGACTTTGCGTAAAATCGCTTAGAAGGTCGAGACCAGTTTCACAATACCACACACTAACGTCTCAATTCCATGACTTAAATCCCACGTAGAAACGGGTGGTTAACAGTGAAATTAGTCCGGCGTAACACTCTGTCTTGACAACTGTAAGCACCTTCCATACCCTGAACGGCTTTCACGACATGGAATAAGCTAACCTTTCACTCAGTATATGTTGAACTATAGGCTGGACTTTCCGACCTAGGATAAGTTGACCTTGGCTGAATATAAACTTAGTCACAGACTTGTCTTAAAAGTAACACATATTCGAGTGTTTGATGGGAGAAAGGAAATCTCATTTACGTTGAATTTCGTCCTAATATAATTGTCGCTGTAAAAGCAAAAAACACACATGACACAGTGCGGACAGGTTAGATATGACGCTGCATATTCGCATCTTTTTCATTTACTTTTTTCTTTTTCTGTCTCAGAATAGATTCAGTAAAATTTTACAAACAGAAAAATATATGTATAATGCGACAGTCCACAATTTCCCTTTTATTTGAATAATGGTCGTCCCTTGAAAAACAGGATAAGCTTTCCTTCTAGAATTATATTTGAATTTCTAAAAGGCTTATTAGTATAAGAATATCAAGGTTAACGAGTTGATTAAAATGAAAGTGGGTGGATCGCACTAAGGTTGAAGGAAGGCGACACTACCATTTAAAGTCCATCAACACAACACTAAGTGATCTTTGACGTATTTGCAGCAAATTGGCAACAATTTCTGTCAAATTAAACGATCAGTTTGCATTAGCAATTTACATAAATCACACAACAGCGTAGCCCGTTGGGTACACACGTCTTTTTGCCCTACTGATAACACGTTTCTTTTTGTCACACAATGAACGTGTATATTATGAGGTATGAGTGATTGCTGATGTGCATTTTTCTCATTTTCCTTTCTTTTTTTTTACCACACAAACATGCTTTACATAGAAGTCAGTTACTATTCATTAATGCTTATTGGTGCTGAAAAATTTTAAGAGCTTGTAATTTATTAAATATTTATTTAAATTATTTATTTATCTTTCAATATTTTATGGTTATAAACGTTGGAATATAAGAGCAATAAATACAGGGGAACCCTGGAATTGGGACCACCGACGGCACTGGCGAAAAGTGGTCCTAATTCCTAGGTGGACCCTTTTCTCGCGGTGGGGCATTATAAGGGCTTTCAAACAAACAAACCGACTTGAGCTGGTCCACAAAAAACTCTCTTTTTTTCGTTTGCACTGAACTTAACTTTCACTTATTTCGAACTTCTATCTAACGTCAGTAGCCATATGCTGTTTCGATTTTCATAATCCATAAGACCCGACGTGTATCCGATGTTCGGTCTATTAAACGTTGTTGGAAGAGCGCAATGTTTACTGGAGTTAAAAAATTCCTATAACTTCATAATATTGGTGTTACGTAACAGCGCAGCAATCATGTAAAAATCTTGCAAAAATTGGCCGTTACCTCTTCGCATATGCAAAGGTTTAATTTTCTAGACAACTGTTTTGTCAATCTATGTCGAAAGCTATTGTTTTGTTGCAAAGTCATTGCTACTGCTATGGAACCGGACAACAATGAATTATTTCCTGTTATACAATAAGTCAACGGTAAGTTAACTGCGGTCCGTCTCCCTATGTGTGCTGAATGGCATACTGCACGTGTACTCACAAGCATTCACATGTACTCACATGTACTCACATGTACACGTGTACATACTGCACGTACACTCACATAAGCTTTTCCTTTGCTGTCGTATTTAACGGTGGAGTCTCATAATGTCTTTTACTCGGAAGCTGTAAATACAACATAAGACGGTGATGGTGACGTCATAAGTCATAATGTTTCAAATTTCATTTTCCTAGTCCTAGCCGTTTCGGAGGAGTTGTGGGGAAACTGAAAGAAAAATGGCGTAAAAGGCAAAAATTAATTAAAGGAAAACTAGACCGATTTCGCGACCGAGCAGCGAAATTTGTACTTCAGAGCGTTAATCACTATGCTAAAAACTTAAATAAAATACAAAACTTTCTTAAAAAAATAATCCTTGTATGCCACATGTAGGACAAACATTGGAATATACAAAACCGAAAAAGCATTTTCCCCTGCCCTTGACTACCCTACAAAACAGTATACGTATATTATATTGCGTATTTAATATCTAAAATGTATGGGCAAAATGGGCATCTTTTCTCGGACGCATAATAAACGTATAAAATACGTATAAAAATATCCTCATCTCTAGAACCATATATTATACGTATAAAATGCGTGAGAAAAAAGATGTCCATGTTGAATTCGCATATTATACGTGTATTTTCCAACGTATAATATGCTCATATCCAGGAAAGTTTATTACACATAAAAATACGCGGGAAAATATATGCCCACTTTCAATGCGCGTATTAATATACGCATTTTTGCCTACGCATATTGTACGCTTAGCTAGGCAAGCATATTATGCATATATTTTGCACGGTAAAAAAGATGCCCATATTTAAGGCGCATTTTAAACGCATTTTTACTCACGTATTTAAGACGCATATTTAAGAACGTTTAATACACGCATTTTCGCCCATGTATATTATGCGTGTAACATGTGACGCATATTAAGCATATATTTTGCGTGGGAAAACAGATGCCCATATTTGATTTTCAAACTTATATTACGCGCCTATCTAGGAACGTTTATTACACGCATTTTCGCCCATGCATATGACGTGTGTAATATGTTACGCATATTATGCATACATTTTGAGTGAAAAAAAGATGTCCATATTTGAAACGCATAATATGTGAATTGTTAAAATTGGAGACTACATATCATGTCCAGTGCACATAAAAGGAGCAGTACCTTAAGGAGCACTATGGGGAATGGAGTGCTTTTGTGCCATGATAAAAGACCTAAAATCGACATTGCCACTATATAAATACGTAGACGATAGTAAACTTTATCAAATTCTTAAAAACTCCGAAAGTCATACTCTGACTGTGCAAGAAGCCTTAGAACATATAGTTCAGTGGACTTCAAACAAAGACATGAGAATTAACCCCACAAAGACCAAAGAAATGATTATAACCTTTGGCAAACATCACCACGACAAGATGCCAGAACCTCTACAAATCGCATACTCATCCATTAGAAGAGTCAATTCCACGAAGCTAGCTGGAGTCACGATCCAAGACGACCTCAAATGGGATAGCCATATAGAATCCATAACGAATTGTTCTTCTGAACGCACCTCAATAGACCATGGGCAGACAAAGACGACTTATTCAACTTCTACAAAGCCGTTGTAAGATCCCAGCTGGAATACGCAGTACCTGCATGGGGAACAAGTATTACAAAAGAACAGACAAATAATCTAGAACATGTACAGAAAAGAGCCCTACAAATTATCAAATCACAACTAACATAATGACCAGTCATTGCCACTACTCAACCTTGCAACACTTGAGGAACGAAGAAGAGACATCTGCAAAAAGTTCTTCAGGAAAAAATTCAAGCTAGCACCGACAAAATAAATAAACTTCTACCAAGTCCTAGACAGTCGTCGTACACATTGAGGACAGTCAAGCAATACCCAATCCCAAATGTAGACACAAGACGATGCAAAAGTTCTTTCATCCCCTTCTCACTGTTCAACTTTCAATGACTTTATATTTTAGCCTATAGAAATCTCGATGTGAAAAACAGCGCGAAATTCTTAAGGTTAAAAAATAATGAATACCGAACAACTAACAACAAGAACAACAGATAACAATAGATATTTTTAAATATTCGATAAGTGATCACAATATTTACTGTGCATTTTCGAACGCAATTCAACTTTAACGGTTGCAAGTTTCGTAATAATATGATATCTTATCTTGTCTTATAACTTGCTTATATTACACGCATGTCTTGCAAAAGTATTATACGTCAAACGTCACATTCATATGTATACCAAATGCATAGGCAAACGTCGTGTAACATGCATTGTTTTTCCTGTGTAATACACACCTTGGGCATTCCCCTGTATGCCTTACTTATAATATACGTAGAATTTCCCACTACAAAAATGCATGGGTAAATAAACACATATGTGTATTATAGCTTTGAATTTCATCAAAAGTCATTTATATTACACTTATATTTTACGTGGGATTTCCCATATGGCCATTCCCATGTACAATACACGTATATAATGCGTTAAAATTTCAACGTAGTAAATGCATGGGGAAAATATAGGCATATTATACGTAGTATGGCAATGTGGTCCTATTATCGCATACAGAAAACAGCCGCCATTGAGAGATAATATATTTAAATTTTGCTAAATGCTGCATATTTTGGTGGAGAGCTGCCTTTTTTTCTTAGTATAAGAGAAAGTTAGGCATGGGCATATCAATTTCACTAAACTTTTTACGCTGAAAATTTTTTTAAGGAGTACTTTATAACTACACTATAGTGATGAAGGTTCATGTGCATAATACATATCGGAAAGAGTCTCAAACATGGGAATTCCCCCAACAAAACACACATTATTTATGCGTGGGTACGTGGGAATACCTACATATATTATGCATAGTCCCCAAGTAGAACTGCTATTTGGGTCATTACATTGGTGGGTAAACTCTGAAATGCATATAAAATCAGTTTAAAAATTCGTAAAATCCGTCTAATATCCATGGGAAAAACACGTGAAAAAGCAGTTTCATAATTGGAGGGAATTACGTCTAAAATGCGTATAAATTTTTACGTGGGAAATTATACGTATTTTATGCGCATTATCGGACGTGCAAAGTAGTGACATGTGAAGAGTGGTCACTAAGATCTGCCCTTTTTTGTTCTCGAGAAATGAAACATATTACCACCAAATGCGTCGTATACGTTACCACACCTCTTCCTCCCCGAGTTGGCTATTTTCGTATATATTAAGTGCAAAAGGACTAAAATAATAAACTAAAAACTAATATGCAAAATTATTTTTTATGAAAAAATAATCTCATGACATTTTGTACTCGGAAGTGCAAAAGTTTTCTAGATATTTAGCTTTAAAGATTTCATGACATCACAAGCTTGTAACGATCACGCCAAATTTCAAAAGGATCAAGATCCCATGGTCAACTGCAAGTTTCATTTTTCTAGCCTTAGTCGTTTCGGAAGATTTGTATAGAAACCGACGAAAATGGGTACGTAAAAAGAATAACTTTCAGAATTAACGGTAAAACAAAAACATTTTTGGAACTTGGCAGCAGTAGACCAACGCTCTAACCAACGGAGTAAAACGTTCGGCGTGCAATTAGCTTAATTGCACTAAAACGTAAAACTTTCCATTTTTAGTTATACCAAAAAGTCTGATATTCTATGAGACAACTGCCAGAATAAGTTTCGGGAGCAGTGTCTGTGGATCCCAAAAAGGCGTTTGACACAGCGCCGTGCATCCATATAAGACGATCATGCGTTCCATGACTGGATGATGCGTAGAGTAAGAGAAAGATCTCACTTTCTCCGACATTTAACCAACGTATTTGTTGTAAACTTGAGAAGACTTCCGGGCATCGACGCTGTGCAGACGTGTCACAATCACGCAACAGCCTCATGTTGAAGCTTATCGAAAATAGAAGGCCATGGGAGCTCACATCGCCAATAGACCAAAATGAGGACGCTTAGTTTGCAAAATAAACGCATCACACACCGAGGAAAGTATCCGATATTACAGTTCTTTTGTAATTTCGATTCATGGCAATTCGGAAAAGGATGCTCTCCTTATGCTTGCTCTTGATTTATAAACTTATGCTTATCAGTTTTGATTAATTCGACTTATGTATACGCTAGAACCCCAGAATATGACCATCTTTAGGACTGGTAAAACAGCCTTCATTCCGAGGTGTTTTTATTCGGCACTTTTCTATAATGGGAGCGGATTGGAACTAGATTAAAAAGGTCTTATTTCCAGGGTGGCTTTATTATCTCCGGGGCGGGTTTATGCTGGGGAGCTGGTGTAAGCAAACAAAAGGTTTTTACTTCGAGAAATAGACCTTTAAATGTTTTAATTCAAAAACTGTTCATTTGTATATATGCATGTTGAAACCTTCAATATGAGTTTTCACTCATGCCTAATGCAGCATGTAATGTGAAACCGTGCAGTTTGGGCTGATGAATTAAGACCATCATTGGCACTTACCCAAATGCGCCTTAAAATGGTGTCACACGGGTTAGATTTCAGATAACACAAGAGCGGTGGTCTTAATCAATAGATTGCCCGTGTTTTGGGACATGAGATATTTCGGTGGTAAAGATGCCTAACACAGTGAATTAAATTCACTTCTGGATCAGTTCTATAGATCTTTTGAATTTTCTTTAGTTCTGGTTGCGATTGTGTCTTTACATAAATGTTATATCAAAATATCACAGGTTACAATGTGACTTTTATGTCTATGATCCAAATGTCACTGGTCTAAATGCCCTGTTTTAAATGTTTACATGTGCTTGGATTTTTAAAAGACGTCACAGCCAGACGTAGTATGAACGTTCGGGATTTGACGGTATATGAAAGTAAAAAATGCTTTCCCCAGACGCTCGATAGATGTCGATAGATGTATAGACTTTGGGAAAGGTTGTTGTATAACCCTAGAGACATCGACATTCCTGAGATTAACATGGCAGTCAATCCCTTAAAGTATTCCTCCATCTTGCCAATCCGTGTGTTAGAATCAATCACTTCTTTCTTTTAATGTGTATCTTCCAATTTTTCTTTTTGTGTGGTGGTGGTATCTCAGCGGTTTCGATGAATGGACCCAGTCAACATCAGTCTTGTGGACGCTGTAATATGACGAGAGTCCTTCTGCAGATGTACACATCTTCAGGCACGTTTGGTAGTTGTAACCGCCTGTTGTTAGGGTCAACATAGAGCGGTTTCTCCTAGGCCCACGCTAGTGCAACAATTCATCTTTTCTTCTCTGTTCGAAGCTTTGCACTACTGATAGCACAAGTGTTTCCACAAACCCCTGTACTTGGCCTCATGTTCCAAGCCCAGTGCTTTTTGTGTCTATATGAAACCACTTCAGACTGGGCTTAAAATGTATCGAAGACACTGACACCTTTGTGAGACAATTCCTCTTTCAGCTGGCCAAAGAATGTGTGCTCCTATACAGCGTCCACGTTTTGCCCCCATAGAACGACGGCATTATAAACGATTTTATTTGTTTTCAGTTAGATACCCCTGTTGCTCTAAAGCCTATGCCAATCTGCCAAACTGATTTTTATTATACGTTGAGTTATCTGTACACCAATGCCTCCATCGAATGCGATTACGCTTCCAAGATAGCAAAAATTTTCTCAGAGTTCAGGTTGATGTCTCCGATAGATACGGCAGAGTCAATGTGTCTATCATTACGGGCAGCTGATACAGTATTTCAGTTTTTCGGGATGATGGTAAGGAAGAATTTCGTTGCGGCATCAGAAAGTCTATCTGTAATGATCTGTATGTTTTCGAAGATTTGAGCAGACAATGCACAGCCATCGGCAAAGAGCAGATCACGGATTGGAGTTTCGACTACTTTAGTACATGCCATCATGGAACGCATGACCATCTTATCTGGACAGCCTGCTTTGCGTAGGAATGTCCACAGCCCTTCCCCACTCCGTAGTGTCGAACGCCTTTGTGAGATCCACAATAACTGTGTAGAGTCCCATGTTCCGCTCGCAACATTTTTCCTGCAGTTGCCTGATAGCAAATATTATATCAGTCATGCTGCGTTTGCTTCATTGAGATTCTGATATACATTATCCACAATGTCTTTGAGTAGGCAACTCATGATAACGCGTGTTAGTGTTTTACTAGCTATTGATAATAGCGAAATGCCTCGGTATTATCTTAGTTGGATCTATTTCCTTTCCTTTTGTGTTGAGGTGTTATAGAGGAATCTTTCATGGCTTCTTGACACTCTCTCTTACTTCAAAAACACTGAAATAATTATATCAATTTTGTTACCATATGTGAGCCTCTATTCTTGTTGATATCGGAAGAAATGCCATCATGCCCTGGTGTTTTCCATTGAGACAGCTTCGTACTCTCCTTTGCTACTCGCTACTTGCTACTTCGTGGAATGTAGGAAGTGAGTCCACGTTTGACAGAACTGCAGCTGCGGCTTGCTTTCAATAACTTCAATAACTATTTCTTGTATACCTATGAATCCCGCCTTAGTTTTGGTTAGCGATTTGAGAACCGACGCTATTTCCGCGTATTGTCACCTGGTGCATTTTTACAGCGTAGATATTTGTTTCGTATCGCAACGTACATACTTCGTTGACATGTGTACGTTCTTTCCAATATTTTACAGATCATACCGCAGACAGCAGGTTATTGTCAAAATCCTTTTGGCATAATCTCAAAACGATGGGATACCAGCAAGGGCAGACTTTTTCTCTAAAGTAAACATTATCTCAGTAGTCTCAAGATTCGCCAGGTGTTCTACCATTTTGACAGATTCAACCTGCTGTGAAAATTTTAAGCCTTTAGAAGCTCGTCGAAGAATCTTCAAACTGATGAATTTTGGCTCGTCAATGTATCAGATAAGTACCAGACGATAACATTTAAACAGTAGTCTATGTACATTAGATGATATTATTTTTATATTTCAATTGCTTTAAGAATTTTTCGCTTTTTGAAATGTTCGTTCTGCATGGACCATCATTTTTTATTACATATTATCAATATGTGGTTAACAGGCACCTCGTTTGAATGCGAAATGGGGGTGTAAAAATCTGACGCGACAAGACCTCTTAGGTAAATTATATTCTGGCTGATCTTCTGCATAAAATTCACTAGGTCTGCAAAATTGTTTTCTTCTGTATAAAAATAAAGCATATGGCTGAATAGCTAGGATCATTTACAAAGTGATAAACATAGATCATTTACATTTAATAAATACTAATTATATAACTGGATCAGTTGACTTTTTGACTTGAATTTGAATAAAGAGAAGTTTTTATTTACTGTATTGAATCCTTAGACTTTCACGCCTTTTACATACTGAAGTGGTCAAAATGATGTGCAAAACAATTTAGGATGGCAAGTTTTGGCGAATTTATTTGACAAAGACGAATTTCTGATGGCCAAAACATCGTTTGTTTAGACGTTGTCAATCTGAAGTCCCAAAACTCTTCAGTTTGACAACTTTTGGACGATGTTGAAAGGGTGAAACGTTTCAGTGTACAACATTTTGGAGAGATTTAGGGCAATCCCTTCAAGAAATTTTGCCTTTCGTGGTAAATAGCCACTCTGAATGATGGTCCCAAATCAGCAAAGTATATCATCCAGGGGAGGAGGGTGGGAGTTGTGATGAAATTTCAGTCAAAGAAGACTCCCTTCCAAAAACCCTTCTGGAGGTTTTTTCTGGAGAAAATAGTGGAAAAGGACGCAAAGAGGACCGTGCAGTTGCCCACGGTATGCAAGGACTCGGTCATGGTGCTGGTGACACATGATGCTATGTCCACCGAAGCGTCATGATGTCATAACATCTTAACGTGAAGTCACTTCAGGGCCGTACACTGATAGTACTGAACCTAGGTAGGAGAAGAATGAGACCCCTGATCCCATAGCAGCAAACCTTGCTTTGGCTATGATGTTAAGCATTCGAACATGTAGTCTAAATGTCCTAGCCGACTGTCTTCCAGGTCGAAAGAAGTTATTCATACAGAATAATGCCTGTCAGGATACTCGTTTCGTTGTTTGAGCCCTCAGTCTCCATAGGAACCCTCTACACTGGGTCTAGTTGCCAAAGTAGTGACCCAGGTTCTAAGGTACGACGTTTCATCCGACTACCAAACGATCGTCGGGAGAAACGCCAACAGTCAAAAAGTGGAGGCGGAGAACACGTCCCTCGGTTAAAAGTGGCATATATATTAAAGTTAATTATATTTCTACTCGAAAAGGAACGTTTTATGACAAAGTTAACCTTTCTCGGTGTTTTTATTTGGCAGGCATTGTAATGGACATGATAAATGCACACATCCCTCATCGGCTCCTACCCAAGCAGTAACAAGAGGACAGATAATTACAGATAAGGTCAAGAAGTGGAGATATCCGGTGTCACAGGTTGCCTCCACCCCACCGTCATTTTTGACGGCCGGTGGGATATCTCCTCTCGGTCCTCTTAATTTGGTGATGGCAAGATAGTCTAGCCTAGATATTTAGTCCCAGTTCATAGGTGTGATTGTCTAGAGTAAAATACTTGAAGATTATCGGTCGGATTATCGAGGATAACTTCTAATTGATAGGATTATCTAGAATCGTACTTCGATTTTGCATCTACAGGACTCATTACGAAAGCAAGTAAAGCTCCGTATGCATAAAACCGTAAGAAAGCGGAGTCAAGAAGAAAGAAAAGTTAGAATCCATCCGTGCCCGGCCCTACAACTTTGTGGAGGTGGCGAAGAGCCCCGACCGCTGAGTTTTCCACTTTTCTATAATGTTATCATTTCATCCACTCACAGAATGCGTTTTTTAATTATTCGAAATAACTGATCAAATAGAGTGAAAGTAGTATGATAATGGGGGTTCCAGAACAGTCAATCATCGTGACGTCATCACTCACGTGATCAATTAAGTCAATTAAGCCAATTAAGCTAATTAAGTCAATTAAGCCAATTAAGTCCCGCCCACTTTCATCTGTCGATCATTGTGACATGAGGCGCCATAATGACGTCATAGGCGGCGTAACCATGGTAACCAAGGGGCTATTTGCGCAGCTGGCTGTATGCATTTTTGTAACATGTCGCCATTTTAACTTTGTAAAAAGAGAAAAATGAGATAACTTTCGCTATACTTGGTCGATTTGCATGAAAATTTCACTGTTTGATTCAGTTTTATGTAAAGTTTTGTAATAAAGTGGTCAGGGGCTATTTGTACATGTGGCTGTATGCCTATTTGTAACATTCCGCCATTTTAACTTTGTAAAAATAGGGATAACTTTCGTTATAGTTGACCGATTTGCATAAAAATTTCACTGTTTGATTTAGTTTTACGTAAAGTTTTGTAAAAAAAAAGTGGTCACAGGCTATATGCACAGGCGGCTGTATGCATAATATGACATGTCGGCATTTTAACTTTGTAAAAAGTGGAAAAGTGAGATAACTTAAGCTATAGTTGGTTGATTTACATGAAAATTTTACCGTTTGATCCAGTTTTATATCTAGTTTTAACATTAAGTGATCACAGGCTATTTGCACCGGTGGCTGTACGCATAATTTGACATGCCGCCATTTTAACTTTGTAAAAAGTGAAAAAGTGTGATTACTTCCGCTATAGTTGACCGATTTGCATGAAAATTTCACTGTTTGATTCAGTTTTATATCTAGTTTTAACATTAGGTAGTCAGGGGCTAGTTGCAACGGTGGCTGTATACATCATGAATTCACCTTTAAAGATTAACTTAAAAGTGAGATAACTTTTGTTATGATTGACCGATTTGAATGAAAATTTCACCATTGAATTCAGTTTGATGTCTTTGTTTACAGTAGTTTGCATAGGTGGTTATTGAAATGGCGCGCGCCCACCATTCAAACATGTGTTTGAAGTATTCTTTAGGAACATATTACGTCAAACTATTGTTCAGCAAGTTGTTTAACAATTGTACAACAATTGTTCAACAAGCTGTTGTTCAACATGTTGAACATGTTGTTGAACAAGTTCAACATGTTCAGCATGTTGTTGAACATGTTCAACATGTTCAACATATTCAACATGTTGTTGAACATGTTCAACATATTCAACATGTTGTTTAACATGTTGTTCAACATGCTGTTTAACAAGTTGTTGTTCAACATCAATCAAAATATGGTGTGTAACTTGCTTAAAAAGACCAAACTTGTTAAAATTGCTGAGTCAACAATTTTAGCAATTTTTACAAGTTTGGCATTTTTTAGCAAGTTACACACCATATTTTGATTACATCGAAGTAACATAAAAGGAAGAGTGAGACATGCATTTCATGCATATCAAACAGAAACAAATTCTGCTGAGTCAGTTTTTTGATAAAGCGCGCGCCTGTTCGAATGACGTTATTATGACGTCATAATGATGACGTGATGACGTCATAATGACGTCATGATGACGTCATAAAGACGTCATGACGTTAGACTCCCCTAAGCGGCGTAACCCTAACCCTAAGCGTAGACAACATGTTCAACAACGTGTTGAACATGTTGAACTTGTTGAACATGTTGTTCAACATGTTCTTCAACATGTTGTTCAACAAGTTGAACATGTTCGACATGTTGTTCAACAAGTTGTATATAAGGCTATGTTTAAAGGCTTTTTAATCATTTGAAAAGTGTATGTTGAACCGAAAGGATGTATAAATGCAACATTTGTTTGAAATCTTACAATTGGCCACAAAGTCTTAAAAGGCACTCAAAGAATGCCCACACTTCAGGAGAAGAGGAATTGGAGATAGATATGGAAAATCCTGTAAAACCACCTATCACTGAAACTTTAGATGAGTCTTCTATGGAAAGTCAAAGCGTCAACATGACTGAAAAGAATGCACATGCTTGTACAGAATGTGGTGCGTTATACAACAGTCAAGAAGCTTTGTACAAACATATGAAACATTGTGGTGAGGGTGATGATGACAGCAGCTCTGAAAGTGAGCCAGAAACAGACTCTGAAAGTGAGTCAGAAATAGACTCTGTTTGGTATGATATGGTTCAAGAAGTCTACGATGAATATGATACCAAATTTCAAGAAAAGGTTTCAGAATATGAAGAACAAGGGCTTCAAGATACGCGTGACATAGCAGGTGATGACTTTTGACCCATTTATAAGCGTCGACTTAAACAACTGTTTATGAGGCTATTCAAATATGCCCAACGTCTAGAACAAAAACGAACATTATCAAATCATTTTAGAAGACTTACTTTGTTGATGAAAAACATTACGAGTATTCAAAGGCAATAAAGGCGGCTATAAGAAGAAACGATGCATTCTTTGAAGAGCTTCTAGATGAGAAGGAGGAAGATGAAAGCAGCGACGAAGAAAGTGATATGGATGACAGTGAACAGAATGAAGCAGATGAAGAAAAATAGACTTATTTGACTAAACTTTATAATAAAGACTTTGTAAATCAACAAATGTTGTGATATTGTTATAGATTTAAGCTGTGTGTATTTAAGTGTATTAATAAAACTATTCAGCATATGTCCTGTCTTTTTTTTTTTGCTTGAACTACAACATGTTGAACAACAACTTGTTAAACAGCATGTTGAACAACATGTTAAACAACATGTTGAATATGTTGAACATGTTGAACATGTTCAACAACATGTTGAATATGTTGAACATGTTGAACATGTTGAACTTGTTCAACAACATGTTCAACATGTTGAACAACAGCTTGTTGAACAATTGTTGTACAATTGTTAAACAACTTGCTGAACAATAGTTTGACGTAATATGTTCCTAAAGAATACTTCAAACACATGTTTGAATGGTGGGCGCGCGCCATTCCAATAACCACCTATGCAAATTACTGTAAACTAAGACATCAAACTGAATTCAATGGTGAAATTTTCATTCAAATCGGTCAACCATAACGAAAGTTATCTCACTTTTAAGGTTAAAATTTGTAAGTTGAATCCATGATGCATACAACCACCTATGCAACTAGCCCATGACTACATTATGTTAAAACTAGATATAAAACTGAATAAAACAGTGAAATTTTCATTCAAATCGGTCAATCATAACAAAAGTTATCTCACTTTTAAGTTAAACTTTAAAGGTGAACTCATGATGTATACAGCCACCGTTGCAACTAGCCCCTGACTACCTAATGTTAAAACTAGATATAAAACTGAATCAAACAGTGAAATTTTCATGCAAATCGGTCAACTATAGCGGAAGTAATCACACTTTTTCACTTTTTACAAAGTTAAAATTGCGGCATGTCAAATTATGCATACAGCCACCGGTGAAAATAGCCTGTGATCACTTAATGTTAAAACTAGATATAAAACTGGATCAAACGGTAAAATTTTCATGTAAATCAACCAACTATAGCTTAAGTTATCTCACTTTTCCACTTTTTACAAAGTTAAAATGCCGACATGTCATATTATGCATACAGCCGCCTGTGCAAATAGATTGTGACCACTTTTTTTTTTTACAAAACTTTACATAAAACGGAATCAATCAGTGAAATTTTTATGCGAATCGGTCAACTATAACGAAAGTTATCCCAATTTTTACAAAGTTAAAATGGCAGCATGTTACAAATATGCATACAGCCACATGCACAAATAGCCCGTGACCAATTTCTTACAAAACTTTACATAATACTGAATCATACAGTGAAATTTTCATGCAAATCGACCAAGTATAGCGAAAGTTATCTCATTTTTCTCTTTTTGCAAAGTTAAAATGGCGACATGTTACAAAAATGCATACAGCCAGCTGCGCAAATAGCCCCTTGGTTATCATGGTTACGCCGCCTATGACGTCATTATGGCGTCTCATGTCACAATGATTGACAGATGAAAGTGGGCGGGACTTAATTGGCTTAATTGACTTAATTGGCTTAATTAACTTAATTGGCTTAATTGACTTAATTGATCACGTGATTGATGACGTCACGATGATTGACTGGGCTGGAACCCCCATTATCATTTTATTAGTGAACCAACAATGACTTGCAACCATCTCGGATTGGAAACAGAGAATTATCTCGACACCTCGGCATTACTCTTTAAATTTACTTCAGTCTGGACGTTCAACAGGCTGTGTGTAAAAAATCAGGAAAAAAGTGTGTTTTTAGGTCAGTGGCTTCCCACCCATAAAACACCAGTCCCAATTATCCCACACCTAAAAGTGAAGAAATCTGGAGAGTTCAGCTGACATGCAATGATTGAGGGGCTCCATATCGCTTTATCCGTCCGACCGACAAGATTTAAATAATACTGTTTCCTTTTTGTCGCCGTTTTCGAATTCGATTTTTAATATCATTAATTTAATGTTTCAAACAAACAACAATCAAACACTGCACCATTCCCTTGTCTACATTCGGCGGATTGTTCATGCAGTAAAATCTACAGCTGGGACGGAAAAGTTGTATCCAGCGTCCGAAAAGGGAGATGTCCTTATTGTTCGGGTTCTTGTTGTATAGAAATCAGTAGCAAATTAAAATGGACTAGAATTTTGTCCGAATTACAAGAGTTGTCCACATTATACGAGTTTGACCGCAGACAGGTTTTACTGTACATTGTAATGTACAAAATGTTACATATGGAATACAACAGCAAAGTTTAAAATTGCCTGAATTTATTATCCTTCTAAGTATCAATTCAGTGAAAGGGATGTACCCTTTACAATAAAAGCCTCTAATTGGGTTACGCAATAGAAAGGAATTTTGGGAACTTTTGACTCCGATCCCATGCAATACTCCTCCCTGGTGAAGATGCTTTCTTGTGTCGGATTGGAAAATAATCCGTTCTTTTCAGTCTGTTTTTGCCTCATTCAAGTCTGTGAACTGCTCTGTAGTTTTTTATTAAAAGCTTTGAATTGACATTATTCATTTCAAAGATATAGATTGAAACACTAACAACTAGAGAAAGCAGCTATTTGTGCATTCATTATGATTCATTCGATTGCCTTCCTTTATTCTCTTTGAATAATAAGGTGGAAAACAGAAACAACGCTTCAAGCCAGGAAATGCGCTAAGTGAGTATACAATAGACTTCGTGATCATTACCCGTTGTTAATACCTCGCGAAATGAAAAGCTTAACCACATAACCCCCTCTAATAGATGCTAATAGCTAAGACAACTTATGCTGGTCATAAAAACAAGACAAATATGGCCTGAAAGGCAATTTCCTATAGTGATTTTTGTCTGTCTGTTCTATTCTCTGCTGTCATCTCTGCGTAGTCTTTATTTTGTCGATACATGAGCATAATTTATGAAGTATCCTGGAAGACAATGTTGGGGTGATACCAGATGATGCTATTCCAAGCCTGGACTAGCAGGTGTAGAAGGGGCATGTTATCGTAGGGGCGTGTTATCATAGGGGCACGTCATCGTGACACCCTGTACAGCCACCGAAAGCATGAATCGTTACGACAACCAAGACACACAACATTGAGCAGTAAATGAAATATTTAATAATTAATTAATTATTATATATGGATTAATAGAGCAGATTTCATGTTTTGATATGCTTTATTCACGCACGGATGTGGGCTTATTACCCGAGATACTGGCAGTCGTCCTGTGCGTTAGGAGTTTGCCATATGCCAAACTCCTAAAGCTTATGCCGTGACGTTGCCGAGACATGATTTTTAGATATCTCTGATTCTAGAAAATTAAGTTCTAGACTATGGACTATGGAATAAATCGAAAACGATCCTGCTTAGAAATACTCTGCAGTTAACTGTTCTCTAATAACGTTGATAGTGCCGCAGTGCTGTCACATGAGTTTAACCGTTTGCAACTCTTTAATATGTAACGAACTGCCTTCTCCAGTTATTCCGCGCAGCTCTCGACCAATCAGAATGCAGTGCGTACACCTGCACTGACATACATTTAACCAATTCATAAAAGAACAGATACAAACGTAATAATACAAGTTAAGTAATGATTATTTATCTTGTAATTTACTTCTTTCAAGAGTTCCGATTGTGTGATTTCTATAGATGCATTTGCCGATAGAAACCGTTATACTTCCGGTCCGGAAACCGCCTTAAATCTGTTTGCTCCACAAAATATTTACACACTTGTGATTGATTGTTGGTTGTTGTAGCGACGTTTCGTTTTGTAATAAAAGGACATTTAATGGAGCTATAGTTTTCATTTGTTCGATGTCATTAGTTTACTTTCTATTTCTTTTCTTAACTAAGATATACCGTATTTATCCAGCTACAAGCTGTAAAATTAGACAGAATTTATAATGGCGAGCATAGAGGGTCGTTTGTGGGGCTGCTAATCAACCCAAACAGCCACTACCCCCCCCCCCCCTCCCCCGTCCTGGCCCCAACGCACCTTAAACTTCGTTACTGTTGTCTTAATGGCAGGATATTTTGCAAAATGTAGGCCAGAATGTCTGCCTACGCCAGTCCTTCAGAAAATACCGCTTCAGACATCACAGGTAGTTCCCCTCATGCACTCTCTCCGGGGTGGGGGGGGGGGGGGTGGCGGGGGAGGACGCTCACTTACAGACTGGTTATCATGCGTGTCCATTACATTTTAAAACGACCTCCTTTTTATGGGGGTACTGAATGAAAAATACCCCCTGTTTTAACGAAATCGTTTCGTTTCGTCTCAGAATTCCCCCCCCCCTCTCTTTCTCCGTGTTTTTTTTTTTTTAGACAGGCAGAGTAACACATATGATACCAAGTGCCCCCCCCCCCAGCACTGTTAGCAACGAATGAGTTTTATTGATCTTTATTTAGTTTATTTACACTTCTTTCGTTTTATATTTCACTTTATTCGTGATAATACTCGCTTCACATGTCATAATTTTTAATAACGACCCCCGGAAATTTCCACACCGTTATTTTAAATAATGACTGTTGAAAACCAGCAGAGAAACGACGGTAGAGCAAAGATTTTCACCACATCCGCGAAGATTACAGGCAATCTGCCCCCTTCCCCCTGTAAAGAGCCCCAACCCCGCCCGTTTCATACACTGGGTAGAAATATTTTAAAAGTCCCTACTCTCCCCCTGCTCCAGTTGCTATGCCCGCATCCCATTTTCGTGATGGCAGATTGGGGGGGGGGGGGGGGTAGGGCAATTTCAGTTATTGTTTGTCGTCAGCACAGCGACACACCGGTGTATTTCTAGGTTGTCATTAGCTGTGGCAGACTGTCAGACCGAATTGGGCTCAAACAATTTTAATAAGGACCTCTGAAAACCAGGCCACAGAGGACGACAGAACGGAGTTTTTCTTGACCTTTTCAAGAACTAATCCACGGCGCGACCAGGACTAGAACCCACAATCCCAGTGCTGCAGATCTGCATGCTGGAAACTGAGCCACATTCTTGCTATTCGTCGGTTGATCCCCCCCCCCCACACACACACAAACACATCCTCCTCCTCCCCTAGGTCAACCGTACGGGCGGCATTTCACCCCACCCACACTGAATATGAAGCTCAACAAGTGCAGTAAGGAAACAATTATAGCTATAGTAAAAAGATCACAAATGAAAAAAAAAGAAGAGAGTTCAATGTACACCTTTCATTCTGCGTTTAGCTTCAGCTCCACATCAACAATACTCCCGCAATTTCGGAAATCACACACACACACACACACACACACACACACACACACACACACACACACACACACACACACACACACACACACACACACACACACACACACACACACACACACACACTCACCCACACACACACACACACACATATATATATATATATATATATATATATATTTATATATATATATATATAAATATATATAAATATATAAATATATATATATATATATATATATATATATATATATATATATATATATATATATATATATATATATATATATATATATATATATATATATATATCTTTTATTTAGGCATAAGCGGGACCGGGAAATTATCAGGACCAAAAAACCGATCCCGATAAGTTTGACTTCGATATTATCGATACTATGTGTGACATATTTGTTGAAATCTTACAATTTTAATGTTGTTGTACAGAATTAACAGTAGAACATCATTTGTACTCCAATATTTTTCGCAAAATTTTATATTTTTGATATATTTAAAGTTTTATTACTTTGTGTTGTATATATTATATATTGCATATAACAGTCATTAAAATATCGAATTAATATCTTATATAATATATCTAAATAATTTTTATTATTTATTTTATACACTATATTACATCTGTTACATTGACTTTCAATCAAAACCACTCAAAATTTAAAAAAAAAATACATTAGAAAATTAAAAATAAAAAAATATATATGGTCCCGCTATTGCCGTATATGTAATATATGGGTGCCTGGTCCCGATAATGCCTAAAATAGCCTTATATATATATATATATATATATATATATATATATATATATATATATATATATATATATATATATATATATATATATATATATATATATATATATATTTTTATATATATATATATATATATATATATATAAGGCTACTTTAGGCATTATCGGGACCAGTTATATATATATAAGGATATTTTAGTCATTATCTGGACCAAGCATATATAGAGTATATGTATATGGCATTAGCGGGACCACATATATTCGCATATTTTTTAAATTTTCTTATAAATATATCTTATTTTTTGGCAATTTGATTGAAAGGCAATATTTAAGATATAAAATCACGCGTAAAATAAAAAATAAATAATCGATCTCGATAATGCCTGTTTTATACAATATAAAATATATACAAGAGAAGACTAAAAATATATATCAATATAACAAAACGCTCGCAAAATATTGGAGTGCAAATAATATTCCGATATTAATTCTGTACATCAACAGCCAAATTTTATGCTTCCAGCAAATACATTACATGTAGCACCGAAGTCAAAATTATCGAGACCGGCTTTATCGAGACCGGTCCCGATATATATATATATATATATATATATATATATATATATATATATATATATATATATATATATATGAAATTTTAAGAGTTCGGTTTTCATAATTCAACTCGTTTGTAAACTGCTCAATGCCTCGCACGTTGTACAAATATGTTTGACACACATTTTTTATAAACAGCAAAACACAAAACTACGCGCCTGCTCTCTGTGCAGGAAATAAAGGACATAATTTCATAGTGCAAAGAATGGAAACTTTTAAAAACATTGACTTGAAATGAACCAAACGAACTTTTTGCCAATTTTCATACCGTGTACTTTCTAACCGAATTTAGCCATCACTGTTGAATTCTCTTGCTTATAATTTTCACTGTCACTCTCAGAAAGAAGGCACTCGTTAGCTTCACAGCCAACTGTGCAATTAGCGACGCTTTGGTCATTTGAACAGGCGTGCCAGAATATCAACGAAAAGGACTGCTGCTCAGTTCTTTGTTTTTGTTTATTGGTGTCCTGTTTTCAGTTCTGCATATATGATATATTGGATCTGTCGACGTAGCTGTGACGGAAATTTTCGGTGAATGAATCTGTCAGATTAAGAATGCTTATGGGAAAATATACATTTGAAGGTGCCGTTTTTTAAGTGGTCGTATTAATAAATACAATGAAAGTCCCCAACGTTAAGTAAGATACAACATGTGAGCAAACATTCACGTCACACAAATTGTTTGAGAAGCAACAACCTTACAGGTTAAGTTACTCTGCTACTTTGGCTACAAAGGAAGGCTTAATATGTTTGGCTCTTTTTAATTAAAATAAACACGCGACGTCATATATTACTAATGGTTTATAAAAAAACTTCAAAAGTATAAAACGGATTTCATCAGCTGCAAACAACATCATTACCATATCAGATTTGATTCACAAAAAATTTCAGTGACTTTTAGTCACTGATTTGACAGATTCAATGTAATATATATATATATATATATATATATATATATATATATATATATATATATATATATATATATATATATATATATATATATATATATATATATGCATGTGTGTGTGCGGGTGTGCGCGTGTGTGTGTGTGCCTGTATGTGTATGTATACATGATATAATATAAATATATAATTTACAATATATAACGAATCTCAGCAATACATAAACTAAACGTAAAATTCACAATTTTTTATACTGAATAACCGCAGTCCTAAATGATAGTTCAAAAACTATTTCCGACAATGATTAACGTTACTTAAACCACGTGTCAACTATCTTTTTATTAGTTACCATGTAATTTGCAAATCAATAATAATCACTGCCAAAATATGTATAATATATCTGAAATACATAGCTTTAAGCAAGTTAATGTGTTTATTTACACTTGCTTATTATCCGTCAAAAGAATTGCCTTCACCTTGTAAATTACCAGTTTCTCTGTGTCTGACACAAATTGGTGATGTAAGACTCATGTGCAAATGGCGATCATTCGCCCTGAGGGTTCTACATGTATTTGCCAAAATGTCAGCAGGGGTGGGAAGAAAGGACATCATTTGTTGTACGTGTGTATCTTAATTAAAACATGTCAAATTGTTAACGATTATATCTGTGTATGATGCATGCGTGACCGAAGTTGCTGGTTTTAGATTTTAAGATATTGTTTCTTGACGAACTTGTGGCGCACATCTGTAATAGAACTGGAACGCCAGCGTGTATGCATCAGCATCATTTTTCTTTTATTTTTATTGTATTTTGATGTAACGTGAGGTATGTGTACATACAAACAGAACACTTTACAATATGGTATGGTTGGGATGTGAATCACGAAAGTGATTGTGAATAATACAAATTTGAAAATAACAGGCCAAAGCACATGAGTAAATGTTTGTTTACATTTGTGCTTGGAAAAAATGTTGTGGTCATACTGTCTGTGAAATCTAAGAAGATATTTCAGAAGTCACGCCTCGTAAAATAAATGTTTGGCAACAAGCGTGTGGCTAAGTAAATGAGAAACAATTGAGAGAAAAAAAATGATTAATGTTTAAAATGTTATGCAAGGCAATTCACAACTTTTGTCTTGTGAATTGCCTTTTGTTTTTGTGACTAATTCCGGATTTTGACTGGGCAATGTTACAAGTAAACAAAGTGTGGCCCTTTCTCTTAATTGCAAACAAAAATAATTGTTGCGTTTGTAGATAAAAAGCTCCTTTCTGACTGCCCGACAGAAGTTAGTCAAATCTGACTGATATATATCACGATTCAAAAACTCTCTGCTACATCGTCCGTATTATCTTAACAATAAACTGAGCTGAAAGTGACATTGTAGTTAGTTTCAGGAAACGTTATTTGTTCTTAAATAATCATTTGTAAGCCATTTTCCTTTAAAAAAAGCAGAATCTCCCCGTCTTTAGAATATATGACACAATTTTATACAATGCTTTCTGAAGATATGGAGTACTTCCAACATATCATTAGTACATTCAAAGCAACGACGAAAGCCAAATAGACCATTTTCCACCGAATAGCGAAAATTACACTTGATAACGCACAAGTCATGATTCTGGTGGCTTAATAATTTAGCATTCTTTAAATAGCTTTATTAAAAGTAATGTTTCTAATTGCAACAAAACTCTTACAAATAATACAGCTTTTGGTGTGTTATATCCCAGTAAATATTATAACGTCGATCTGACGTTTGCGATATTGACCCTAAAGTCGTATCATTAAGCTTGCCTTTTACTTCGCAAAAGCTTTGAATTCGCTTATCTCCACTTTTAATGGGTTCCCTTCCAGTAATATTTACCACGCAAAATAAAAAGAACTTTTTTGTTGCAGTTTAAGATCCCTTATCCTTCCATCCATCCTTCGACCAATCAGAATGACTGAGACATCGTCTGCTAGTCTCGCGGTATAGCCATTCCCTTTTTGCGTGGCGTCACTACAACACGCCATTCTGTGTGCTGCCGGTTTTTTGCAAGGGAACTGGGTTAAGGTGCGAATTGCTTCAGATTTTACTTAATTCACCACCTAATGGATTATTTTATCTATTACTGTGCGTTGGGATAACTTTATGGAGTTTAAGTGACAATAAATTCGACACTTTGCTCTTCGGTCAAGTTAGGTGGAGTTTGCACGATCACGGAGACATTTATCGGTCCCGAGAAGTGCGCCTCTTTCTCCACTATCTTTCAGATCGAGGAACTTACCAGTTCCACCTCATTTCGTCTAGGGGTAGGCTGCTGTGCCTGCTTAGACTCCAAGCTTTACCAGCCAGCTGTATCATCGCGGAAATGACCAGTTTTGCTTAAGCCTTACTCCATGGAACGCTCCTCAGTCTTCGTATAGCAGGTTCTGCAAGTCTGACAGCGTTTTCCGACGAAAACAGACGTTTCTGTGACGTCTGAGGGTTTTTTCCTTGCAAGGACCGTTTTCCCGTTGTGGTAGTACGGTCACAGGGACCCTTTGCCCGTTATGGTCCGATGGTCCGAGGGTACCATCCAAGGCAAGACGGACCCATGCCGGTAACGGGAAGGCCCATTACGGTCCAGCCCGTTACGGTCTTGGAACGCTATTTCGTTCCAGGAAGCATCTCTTTTCGTCGTGAATCACCCCATCGAATCATTGCAGTGATTGGGCAATTGAACACAGTCTGGAGGGGTAAAGCTTGCAGTTGAAGTAGAGCGCCGAGAAAATGTAGTATTTTATGCATGTTGCTATATGTTCTTACGGCCGTTTCTCCCCTGCTTGCATTTCAGATATGATAGAGGCCCTGTCTGCAGTCTCCACCGTTGCTGCCTCAGTGTAATCATCCTCCAACCTCGTGTAACCCTCACTCCATCTGCGATCGCTGCAGACGTAACACCGGAATACCTCTGTGCGAGCAAGACAGCCCGTGCGTGAAGTGTCTGCATCTCACCCCAGAGGATTGGAAAGCCCTGTTACGGAATAGGGCCAAGAACGAACGCAGGAGGGATAAGCGCAAATTTCTCTTCAGCCTCGTTTGTTACTCGTGAATTCATTCAGGATGCCATGAAAAAGGCTAGCTCCGTTATTCTGAGCCAGGTCTCCACTCCCGTGCACGTAGACACTGGAGCAAAATCGGACGCCACGTCATCATCCAAGAGACATAAAAAATCCAAGAATAAGGGACGTGCTTTCTCTGAGACTGTAGCAGAAGTGGATATCTCGGAAGGGAAAGAACAGCATGGGCATCATCTCCCAGGGTGAAACCAATTGGCAGTCCGGGGGGTGCATTCAAGTCTCCTTCCGTGGAACAAGTGACTGTTACACACAAGGACACGGAGACAGTTCTTTCGGCGGTGTCAGGCCAGTTAGGCATTCCCCCGTGAGAGGATTTATCCCCCTCCCCAGCTACAGCGTCTCCCTAGTGACTTTTCAGCCTTTTTATCCATGCAGTCGCAACTGCAAAAGCAACTTTTGGATTTACAACAGCAAGTACAGAAGCAGGAAACTCTGCTTAGCCAGAAACAGAAGCCCAGACCGTCAGCTAGAGTTTATCGTTCTCCTCCGGAGGATAAGTCAGTGGCAGCGATGTCGGGCTCGCCCTCACCACACCTCCCAGTGGATTTCAACACGCAAATTCCCGAGACGGTCACCATCAGTGAAGAGGATTCCGTGGGCGTGCCCCCCTCGGGACAAGTCTCTGCATTACTAGAGGAGGACGAGGAAATTGGGCCGATGGAAACTTCCCCTCTCGCCACAGTTCCAAGCAATAGAGAGAGGGAAATTTACATCCCATGGGGGGAACCCCAAACGTCACAACCATTGCAATCACAACTCCCAGAAGCAGCATCTGACGAGCAGGAGTCGGAGGTTGAGGACGTGGAAGAAGAATCCGAGGGCACATCGATGCATTCCCGTTTCCATCTACTTTTACGGGCAATGCATCAGGTGCGGTCCCCAGGCCGGGGAAAAAGACTTTGGAGAGACCCAACGGCGGCGGGCAGACGCCCTATCCGAACTCTCTCTCCACCAGACCTTACCCCGTCGGTCGAGGATGCAACCCCCTCGCGTTCCGCTTCCACGATCGCACCGGAAGAGGTACGGTTCAGGGATGCCATTCAAGAGCAGAGGTCTCCTGTGGCTCCCCACATTTAGATAAAGAGGATCCGCCCATTCGTATGACATCTCAGGCCGCTCCACCACAACAGGCCTCCTTCAATTTACTAGCCACCAGCGAGGGCGTTACTCATGCTGTCACGGTTCGCACGAAGGAATTCAAGAAGATGGACGCCTTCGAGGGTTGCACACCCTCACGGTTCCACTTATCTAAGCACTGCCTAGTACGACCAGGTCCATATTGGTCAGCGGATGAACAAATTCCCCTGGAGGCACTGGAACAAGCCGTGAAGTGTACAGTCTGGATGCCTACAGTGCGTAGTGACTCGGACATTCTATTAGTGGAGAAAGACGCCAAGACCATTGATGCGTCTTCTCGTCACATCCTAAACATCATGTCGTTTCAAGATCACACACTCAAGGCACTGAAGTTCCGTTGGGAAGAGCTACGTCTCAGCGATCCGGTGTCTTCTAAGCTGATGGAATGCCTGGCCTTAGCTACCCGAGACGTGGTCAAACTTTCAACCTGTTTGATGACGTCAATGGTTTACCTACGTCGAGACGCCTTTCTCCAGCACTGCTGGTATAGTGTCAAAGGTCTACGGGATTTGCGCCATACCCCCATCCTAGGGGAACGAGAGCTGTTTCCCCCGACCGAGGTCGAAAGGGTGAACCAGGAGAGTCGCTCACTTTCCCAGGATTATGCGCTCATCTCCAGGATGTCCCAATCCTCATTCAAGCGACCTCTGAAGAGGAAACGACCACAGCAGTCCTCGCCGATACAGGCCAAACGGAGTGCTCAACCACAACAGCCCCCTGTTAAGAGACCGAAACCCAACTCCGGCAAAAAAACAGAGGACCCGTCTCCACAGTCGTTCAGGTAGCAACCAATCAAAGTACCGTCACGAGATTCTCTCATCTCCTGGCGATACTTTAACAAACTTAAAAAAATTGGAAGATTTACTCTCCGTAAACGCCTCCTTGCCCGTAGGAGGAAGACTAGGAAAGTTTTGGCAGCAATGGGAACAAATGGGGGCGTCTCGAAGGGTAGTGCTTTGGTTGAAGAGGAGCTACTCTCTACCTTTCAAACGAGACCAAGACGGGCTCAGGTGCCCTATTCCCCTAAACACCCATGCGCCAAAGCAACTGGTCACCTCTTACCCCAAGGGGTCGGAAAAGAATCTAGCTCTCCAAGAAATGTTGTTGAGCTTGACACAAAAACAGGCGATTGAGGAAATGCCAGCAAATCAAATGGGCTTTTTCAGCAGGATTTTTCTGGTCCCCAAGAAATCCGGGGGGGGGGTGGAGGTTAGTAATCGATCTCTCCCCCATAAACGGTTCTCTCCGAGTGGTCACCTTTCAGATGGACACAGCCCAGGTGATAAAAGGGTCATTACTCCATATCCCTCTTCACCGCTCGGCAAGAAAATTCCAAGCCTTTCAAGTAGGGAAAAGACGTTTTTGGTTTCTGGCACTTCCCTTCGGTCTGGCTATGGCCCCGCACGTTTTCTCCAAGGTCATGAAAGTATTGAAAACATGGGCACGCCTAGAGGGGATGTCAGTCTTTCAGTATTTGGACGATTGGTTCCTGGCAAATTAAGACAGGCAAGTGACCAAGAACCAAACGATGACGTTAGTTCGCAAGGCACTAGAGGTAGGTCTAGTAGTAAACCTGGCAAAATCCTTTTTAGGAGAATTTTGGGATCTGGCAATAGCAAGGGCGTTCCCTAAGCCAGAACGCTACCAGAGAATTGCGAAGGCCATAATGGATATCCCCTCCGGAAAAAGGTAAGATTACAGGCCATGGAATCCCTTTTAGGCCTGTTAGTGGCAACAGAAAAGACGGTCCCTCTGGCCGTCTCCATTATAGGCCATTCCAAAGTCAAGTGCGATGGGCATTGCATCAGGGTCGTTCAACCACAGCAAAGATGCAAGTTTCACAGGTAACCCTACAAGCCCTACAGTGGTGGTGCGATGTGCAGGTCATGTCCAAAGGGATGCCGTTTCAGCCCCCCACCCAAGAGATAGAGATTCAAACAGACGCATCCCACTCGGGGTGAGGAATTTATTGGCACGTTCAGGTATGGAAGGGCAAGTGGCCTCCCTCGCTCCAGACCTACCACATAAGTTGGCTGGAGCTCCGGGTAGTCTGGATTGCCCTGACCAAACTGACCAACCAACTCAGAAACAAGGCAGTCCTATTTCGGTTAGCGTATCTCAACAAGCAGGGAGGTACCAAATCACGGTCCCTTTCCAAACTAGCATTTCAGATTCTCACCAGGGCCCGAGAGGAACAGGTATCTGTTTCAGCCCGTCACCTGGCCGGCAAACTAAACGTTCTAGCGGACTTCATGCGAAAAACCCATATCATAACCCAAGGGATGTGAACGTTCGATCACATTACCCTTCCATCCCTACCAGACGACCCCGATACCGACGGCTTAGTCTCTCTGTGTTCCGTCAAGGCTTTACGTCAGTATTTGGAAATGTCAGAGGACTACAGAACGAAGAATCAGAAGGCACTCATCATTTCTTTCATGCCGAAATTTAACATACAGTCTATCTCAAACTATATTAAAAGATCATTTTGGAGACCTATGACGAGCCACAAATTGACCCGAACCCGTCTGGGGAACTTAAGGTCAAAGCCCATCAGGTAAGGCAAGTAGCTAATTCCCTCAGGGCAGTTCGTTATGTGTCTCTTTCAGATATATTAAAAACAGGTTTTTGGTCTTCCCCCAACTATTCTGTTAAATATTTTCGGGAAGATTTTTCACAGGATGAATTGTCCGGTCTATACTCATTGGGACCGTTCGTGGCATCAGAAACTATCAAGTTCCATTAAAAGTGGAGATAAGCGAATTCAAAGCTTTTGCGAAGTAAAACTAACGTTTCATTTCGTAAAACGAGCTTTTACGAGTAAAAGCGCAATTCGCGTTCTCCACTTTTAACTTAATTATCCCCTCCCATCCATCCTTCCCCAGCTGGGCATGTTGTACCGACGTTTAGGGTTAAAAAGGGAATAGCTATACCGCGAGACTGGCAGACGATGTCTCATTCATTCTGATTGGTCGAAGATTGATAAAGGGTAAGGGATCTTAAACTGCAACACAAAAAGGTTCTTTTTTATTTTGCATGGTAAATATTACTGGAAGGGAACCCATTAAAAGTGGAGAACGCGAATTGCGTTTTACTCGTAAGGGCTCGTTTTACGAAATAACACATTAGTGTAATTTGGTTGTAATTAGTTGCGACCATAGATCAACGCCTATTCAGCGTTTTTTGACATAACATTGGAAGACATTGAATAAGCAAAGGTTGTGTAGACGTTACTTTTGGTAGCTAAAACCCTATCAATCAACGTCTTTGTTGCAACTTTGAACATACGTCGAAGCGCCGACGTTTTGCATAGAAGTCGAAAAATAATGTAGTAAGGAACTCACAATCATAGAACAAGCTCCAAAATGAAGAAGTGAAATATGCTAGTTTCAGAACCGTCCAAGTTTTTACCCCACCTTTCAAAAACATTCCTGACTGATGTGTCCTTTTATCGGATGACCCAAGAACACTTTGACGGAGCAATGACCACCAAAGCTTGTGATTATAAGTGTCTAGATGGTGATTCTCATAAATATTTTTCGCAAATTTCATATAAAATCATTCTCCCGACCTCCAAATAACATGGACAGGTAGATGTTTCATGCTTTCATAATAAACGAAAACCCGATATTGAGTAAAAGTCGAAACAGTCTTGTAACAAATTGATGGTTCATGTAGAAATATTTAATTTTAGCGAGTTCCTTTTAGTCAGTTAAGTGGAAACCCAAAAGAGGTAATATGATAAAAAAGAAGAAGAAATATAGAATTTCGTATTTAAAAATTAGTTTTTAACCTCTGTAACAGAGAAGAGAAATGATAAATAAAGAATAAATGCAGACAGCTGGAAAACCAATATTCTTAACTTCCAGTCATTTATAACGTGAATACAACTTAATACCAATTGTAATTACATTCAAAAGGGGTAAGTAAACATTACCGCTGATAATCTCGCTGTTTAACTCACTCATTTCCTACAGTGTATCGATCAGTTTCATGGTAAGGACGTTTTATTGCGAGCTATCACAGCATGTACATCATATATGGGCTTTAATGGCATATTTTCAAAGTCCGTGTTTGTATATAAAATGTACTCGAATTTCAGATACTTTAGAATTGAGCCATACGGAAACATCTATCTCATCGTGCGAGTTCAATAAGCTATGGGGATTTAAAATAAGTGAGTGTAATGATGCAGTGCACTTCGCTCCGCTCAGCTGACTGATAGAAAGGTTGATACCAGTACACCAGTGCAAATGTTATGCAAAATGTATGGTGAATAAAGCTGCATGTTACCCTCTTATTATGTCATATATAATACGCCGCTGATACCGCATCATGCTATGACAATATTACAAATCCGACCTTTACAAATCCGACCTGCTATAAGAGAATATAATTGCTTCTTATTCGAGTAAAGGGCTTTTTCCTGCAAAATGTGTTATTAATTGGCGAAAAATTACACAACACGTAAGTGTTATATAGTATATGGGGGGTCACATGTATATTTTTTAAAAGTCCTACTCTATTACAAAATC